>JAOXJK010000012.1:118597831-118673286 GCA_025774025.1 Xenus cinereus
CCATGAGTGGAAGTAGATTTATATGCAAAGTTAAAACACAGTGTAAATACTCATATATGAAATATATTATATATATTATATATACTCATATATTTCATATATTTTCATATATTTTCATATATGAAATAAATGGGTAAACCTATTTCTGTTATAGATTACGATCACCTTATAGTCAATCTAAACATTTATTTATCTGTTACGAGTATTTGTTCCTGAAATTATTGTCAAATTACATGCAACATAACACCTGAATATAGGTAGTCCATTCTGTCTTAGCTGTTGCATTTGTGACCACTTTTGGCTTACTGCAGTGACTCTGCTTCTTTTAATTTAAATATACACTTCTCAATAGATTTTGTATATTAAACTAGATACTGTAAATGTGATTTACAATTAAAAATTCCAATTTCAAAACAGAATTATACATATAAAAAAATTAGAAGCATGGTTGATTGGCTACTAGAAACTAGGGAGGAAGTGGATTTCTTGATGTCAAGAATGGCTTTTGAGACATGTTTGAGAAAAAAACCCAAAACAAATTATTGAGTTCATTCAATTCCAAAAGAAAAGAAAAAATTAGGAGGTGTGAGTTAGTCTGACCACTCCACTTTCGTCCGAAAACAAATGGGATGAGACTGTGAAAACTCCTGTTTTATTTACAGTGTCTTTTAGGAAAGACATCAAGTGTGAATCTAAACTTTCAAAGATTACGGTGGCTAATTAGTATCATACTATTACCTCAACTGGGCAGTTTCACTGTCAGCCATTTAATTTGTTATGTGTTTCTCTCTGGGGATGTTCACATGTGGTTCCTCAATACCTCCCAGTTTTCTTCATTGCTCCAAATAAACTAAGCCTTCTCAGTTCTGATCTTAAGAGTTTATTCCCATAGTTCATCTCTAAAAACTCTCCGTCAAGCCCCTCTTAAGCTGATAACAACAGGTCAAAAAAATTATTTCAGTATCAAAGAGAGAAGTAGCATATCAGTCTTTCGCTGTGATTGTAATCTGCCATGTCAGTAATGGAGCAATACTGTCAGTATTTATTTAGTTCCAAATGTACTTGAAAAACCACACCTTCCTATTTTCTTTAGCTCTGCTTGCCATAAATTCTCCCTGTGTACTTCTGCTTCCCTCACAGTTGCTATCTTTGTCAACTTCCCTTCATTTTCTTGTCTTTTTTTTTCTTTCATTTTTATTTTTTTTCATATTGGGAACAGCCACATTCACTTCCCTGCTAAACCAGACTGACGTTTTAAGCCCAAGTTCCTTCTCCTTTGAGGCTTTGTGGTATCTTGTAATCTTGAACAAGTATTAGTTTTCAATTTAATTACTTTTCCTACAACAAAACAGTTTAATCACTTTTAAAAATAGTAACTTTTTAAAGCACAAAGTATATATTAGTGTTCTGAACTGGAATATACAAATTAAGCACCAGTGTCCAACAACACAAGTTCTCCTGTGTGTTAGAGAGAGATACTTCAAGAACTTCAGTTATCCTTTAATGTAGCCCAGCAGTCCATAGCAAACACCAAGTACTGTGTCATCTCTTGCTTCTTTTCCAGAGGACTGACTGGTCCATAAGCTCTCAGTAATTTGTTTTTGAATGGTCAGTGACTCAGGAGCAGCTGATGCCATTTTTAAAAGCATGCCACTCCCTCTGACCCCTTTATGGATCATTCCTAACTAGTGATTTTGGCATTGTGTGGCTTCCCAGTATGTTTCAGTAATTCTGACTATACAGGTTTTGAATTCGTAAGTGATTTTTGTCATTTATTGCCTAAGCTCCTTGCAGGAAGAGGATAGTTAGCTTCAATTTAACATCTAGGTCATAAGATCGGTTCTTGGTCCTGGGCAGAAATATGCAAAGGACACTTAAACCTCAGATAAAATAGTCAAAATGGACATACCCTCAGAAACAGGTAAGAACAGAAGCTTTCAGGGGAAAACTGGCAGCCTGAATAATCCTATAAAAGTTCCCTGCTGCGTATTTTGATATAAGAGACCCCAGTTGTGGAATGTAGCAACTCGACCTTCCCACACCACCACCTCTCCACAACACACAGATGATACTGAACGCAACAAGGCCAAACAAGTAATACACTGAAGACTACACGCAACAGCAGTAATATTACATTTATGGAAATGTATTGCTGTATTAGCATTACTGAATACTTAATGTTACTGAGAACAGAGTACCCATTTTTTACTGCATAGCAGCTTTGATTTTTTATATTAAAGCATTTAAGTTGTGTTGACATATATGGTCATAGCTTAAATGTTAAGTCTAATTCCTGCTAACAATAAAATTAATTACATAAGCAGTCCTTTTGGTTGAAGAAGTTATACCAGGAATTTATTTGACCTACATTGCTAGAAACTGATTTATTTCTCTTTTTGCACTTATGGTACAGGATATACTGTCCCCATTTGCAAAATAAAATTCAGAATATCTAGTGGTCTTTCTGTTCACAGATAACATACTCTGATCCTTTCATGATTTGTGTCAGTGACTCTCCTGGTTTGGTAACCATAAAGACAGAATTAATAAACCAAGGGATGCAGACGTACTTGTGAGGCTTCAGCTCCTCCCTTAGCCCTGGCAGTGAACTTTGCCTCTCACTGTAATCCCTGAAACAGTACGGGAAGCCAGATGCAAATGGCACTGTTGTTCTGGAAACATGGATGTTGGGGGTCTCCAGCTGAAACCCCAGCCACAAGCCAGCCAGCACCACAGTCACCGGCCTGCAAATGTACCTCATCGGGCGCTCCAGCGAGACAGACTCACGTGCTTCTAGACTATGTTCTATGTTTAGATTTTAACGTGCAGTCTATTTTTTTTAAAGGCAAGAAAAGTATGATTACACTTAATCTAAGTTGCTAATCAGACATAATTTTATTACATTTTGTTAATAAGGACTAATTGCCTTTTAAAATAAGCATATAAATTCCCCTTTCCTCCCCAAGCTTTCTATCAAGACAAACTGGAAATTCAAGATGCAGAAACTCTTCATTTAATATATTTTACTAATTGTATTTAAATAAACTGCTAAGAGCCTTAAACCAAATATATAAAACCCACTTTGTGCTTTGTTAAAGTATCATCTATTAACATATTGAATTAACTTTTTGTCCTTTGTTAAAGTACTTATAGCATCCAGCCCTTTTTGTTTCATTTTTATTCCTGAATGGAACAGGAACAAAACCATCATTTTCTTCAAGCTCTCAGAGTCTCAATTCAAAGAATTAGTCATTGACCTCAATTAACTGAATAAACTGAAATCGTGAACTAAGTAAACTGAAATGATGATTCTTTGCATCTCCAGTAGAGACTACACCTATCAAACATTGCTAAGTACCCAGGTACATTATTTTAAAAGATACTGTAAGAGTAGACTAATTTATTAGGTTTTAAATCCTTTAAAAAAAAAAAAGAAAAAAGAATCTGACTATTCTGAGTGCACTTGAATTCATTACTCATTCTTAGGAGCTTTTTTATATTCATTGATGAGATCAGGCGTGGGTGCTGGTAGAATCCTCTTTCAGAGCTTTGCAGCTTTGGAATTTGCTCTGCACTTGAGCTTTCCAACACAGCATCTCAGACGACTGCTGGTTTGATTGCATCATTTCTGTTCCATTTTAAAAGCATGTAGATTGTTCAAAACAGCGTAGACCAGGAATTATTTAAAGTGATGGAGATTGTGGTGGGCTATTTTGAAGTTAAGAATAGCCAAAGCTCTTAAACAATTGTCTTTCTGAAATGCATTTCTGAAATGATTGCCTTTAACGTATTTATAGTCCAATGTATGAAGGACACCAAAATGGAAACCAATATGTACAAATCTCTACTAATGAGAAATTACTCTCTTCTACTGAAACAAGCAAGTTAGAGATAATATACATCAATACCTGCGTATTTTTTTGGGCACAGGAAAGAAAGAAAAATACATCAAGACTGTGATACTCCGTCTCCCCCGACACAGACAACTGGGGAGAGGATTTTTTTCCTGGAAGACTGGTTTGGGATTTTGCTTTTCTTCATTATACACTATACATGCAAAATCAGATTTGTGGCTGAAGTTTTGCAGTGTTCTTGATTTAAAAGTGAAGAAATTAACTTCAGTAAGCAGTATGTATGTTGTTTCCTTGAATTTGTAATCCTAGTCAATTAAAATTTACTGGTTTGGATCCATTTTCACAGAACCTTTCTGAGCAACGTTAACTGTGTTCTCAGTCCTGTTTGCTGTGTTAACTGGATTGGGCTGTTGGCATCATGAAGAAAAAGTGTGACATAGGCCTCACATCAAACTATAGATTAAGCCATTTTATCCATTTGCTCTTTTTGAACATTGTCATTTTGAATATTAGTACTCTTTCAGTCTCGAAAGTTTTCCCTGATTTTCTCATTTTTATTAATATTAACTTCAGTGGACCACAGTGTACAACCCCAGGTTACCTGGACTTACTCAAATCATGTGAGTTTCTGGTAACTTTCTTAGTTAACAGCAGACAATTTTCATGTCATTAACATTTTCAGCATGTTGGTATAGGCTCAGTGCTAGTTCTAGGACTTTGGGAACAAAAGAACAACTGGCCCCTGTCTTGACTGGCTGTGGACTTTAGCTTTTCGGTGTTTCGTGTTTCATGGCTTGCAGTTCCCATTGCTCCCATCTATTTCTCTTTTCCTCCAGTGTGTTGTATATTAATAATCAGTTTTTGGTTTTGCTGCTGTTGTTTAATTTCAAACTATATATAGTCTTTTATATAACTGGTGAATCTGGACAGGCTCCTAGCAATAGCTCTCTCTAGATTGCAGAGTTGGGAGTTTTTGTCTGCTTATCAATTCCTCCAAAAGAATACTCAATTTTCATCCACATTTTTCTTTGTATGTGTCTTTTCAGATCAATTTTGCTCATTACCTTTACCTGTGGAAAATTAGGCAAAAGGAATTGCCAAGTTTACATATATCCCCTAATCAGAACAAAATATACCTCTTCTGAATGTGAGAAAAAAAGGTATTGCTGGTCACTAAACAGTCACAAATCTCAACTGAAGAATTAGTTAATGTAGACTGATCTGCAGTAGGAATTGTTTTTTCCATCTTAGCTATAACAAATTATTTTTTAAAGACAGAGCTGGAGAAACTGTCATAAAAAATTTTGTTCGCTGTTTTCCTAAGCACTAACTCAACTTTGGAGTTTGCTTAGGATGCAAAAGAAGAGAAACCCCAAGCACTCCTTAAAATCTGAGCCTGCTTAAGCTTGCTTTTGCATGATGCTCTCCAGAGACACGGAGAAATTCAAGCATTTCCGGCAATTATCTTTAATTCAGAAATACTCCAGACTACCGTCTCAAAACCCCTTTGTGCTGCTTAATATTTTGTAAGGTACATTCTAGAGTGAATCAGGGCGTTTTGCAATTTCAGTGCAGGCAGCTAATCTTAGAATCGACACGCAGGGCTAATGCGCTATATGGGATTTCAGATCGTAGAAGTGGAGCGGAACTTGCTTTACCCAACTGTGTCTTTTATCAGTGACAGCGCAGCTGAAACATCATATGGCTCAGCCAAGGCTGCAAAACCAGCGAAGGGAAAAGACAATCAGCTAACCCAGCCTGAGCTCTCTCTGGGTACTGGCACTGGCAGCCCTGCAACCAGTTTAGGGCTAGCAGAGGCAAACCTTTGATGACAGGTTTTATGGTGGCGTTCTGTCTAATGACAGGATTACATTTCTGAAAGTCTATGATAAAAATCATCTCCAATTGCAGATAAAGATTGGTTGGAGGATCGCACAGGTGTACTCTGAAAAAAACATATCCACGTTCACACAGTATGTAGCAATAAAATGGAAGCAATTAAAGAAAATCAAAGAGCTAAATACTACATGAAAACTCTTACAGATGTAAGGAAGAGCTCAGCAGTGTGCTTAATATTGTCGTTAGAAAGAAAAAAGAGGAAGAAATATTCAGACGTGAAAAAAGTGAGGAGCAAGGGAAAGCAAGCCAGATCCTAAAGTGGCATTAGGCACGAAAATGTTACACTCTTTGGTGCTTGGTGACGAGAGCAAGCTCTGGAAAAACCTTGTAAGATTAATTTGTGATTTCTGTTCAGCTGTGTTTTTGAAGTATTTCTGAATCCTCAGATAAACTGTGCTGTGGTTTCACAGCAGACTTCATATGATCTTTTTAACCATCCTGCCGTGGTGATTTGTCCCTAAGGACAATTTTGCATATTTCACTGAAGCTGTAGACTTTTTTTTTTAATATTGAGTGGAAATAAATTGATCGCACTCGTCAAATAGTTTCATGGGAAATCTAAAGGCAGGTCTAAGCAGTAAGAGTTAGACCAAGGATTCTTGACATATCTGTGGTGTTACCAAATAGAATTATTGTTTTTCCTTTCAAACCTAAATGGGCAATTCCTTTAGGTCCTGGAATTGTCTTTTCTAAACCACATCTATGTATCTAGGCTTATTCTGTTCACACTGTTTCCTGATAAAGCTAATATGCAACAGGGACATTTGCTTGTGTAGGGGGCAGCAATAGCTTTATCCTTGCATGAAGGTTAACTTGGAAATCTACCCTGACCTGTCCTTTATCCACAACTGGTCCAAAAGATGCATACCCAGCAATAGTATGAAATATGATAGCCTCTCATTTGCTCTTCTTGTTGGGATTTAATTCACTTTCTCCTGCTCCCCCTGTCCTACCTGTGCTGGCCATATGAGCCAGCTCAAGTGGCATCTCATCTGATATATAATCCTTGTTCTTCAACCAGGTGCAAAGAAAAGTAAAGAAAGTCATCATCTCGTGTCTGTCCCCTCTCTCAGCCCCACCGTGATTATCAGAAACAGACAATCCAAGCAGTATTCCACTAGTTTTTACTAGCTTTTAAGGAAAACCGCAGAGTATTTCTGCTGCTGTTAGCTTTAGTTAATAGAAAAAGCATTTTTTCTTCTTGAAAAGAACTTCTGTGTTACACCACGTAGTTGAATAAAGCAGTCTAGAATTACCTGACTCATGGACGCTGTGGTTTATTGCTGGTAGCACTATATTGCAGTACTTAGAACGCATCACTAGAGGTCAATGCTAGTCTTTACATTTTAATCTGTCTGACGGCAGGTGTTGGAGATCTGAGGAGTTTAATGATAGGAATTACTTTTTTCTCTTCTTTGATCATACACGGTGTGAAGTACATCTGGGATCCAAATCCCTCTTGACCTATGTTTTCTTAAGTTCTTAAAGTTCTTACACTTCCATTTTGGATTTTTTTTTTTTTTATTTTATTTTAGGAAATAGGGGGCTTTTTATATTTTATTTAGGAGTGGGACAGGAGTCCTAGAACAGACAAGAGAGTATATATACATTAAAAACAACAAAATGGTCTAGCAACTTGCATGTCAATCCTATGCAATTTATTTCTTACTCTCTAGTTGGTTCTTAATTACTTTCCCAAACTGTCATTTAGCAAGGATGAATTTGACTTTCGATATTTTTCATTAAAGGCCAATATTAGGAATTTCTTCTGAATTCTGATGAACAGTATAGTGTGTGGAATATTTAGTGAGTTTAGGAGGGTTTTCAGAAAGAAAGTTTATCTTTGTTCTCGTTCTTTTGCAGTCCCATGATTGCAAAGTTGTCTGAAAGTCTTTTACTGTATGCAGAATGGCATATCCTTGAATATTTCTAATGCACTTGCTCTAAGAGCAAGTACTAATTTCAAGGTCGAATGTTTAAAAACTAATACTTAGATATTTTACTGGGTACATAAGCTTCTTTTCACAAAGGACTGAAGGTATTGGAACTGCTTAATGGGTTCCGAGGCTGCCAACTGAAAATTACTTTTGTTCAAAGATAACCATAACATAAAAATTCTTAGAGGAAGAAAATTTTTGGTATTTTAAAGAAAAATTTTAGGTAGTACAGTCATCTCTGGTATAGTATTTGCTACTGAATTCCAAAGTTACTATTTGATTTTCTTTCAGCACCTTTTAATGTAAGGAAATTATAATTCAAATTTAAAGAATAAATTGTTTTCTTTACAGAAAATGACTTAAATAGTTTCAGAACCCCAAGCTACTGAAATTTCATTAGTTACTAGGTGAGGCGATAGGTAGGATAATAAATAATGCACATATTTCATTGGGTTCTAAATGTCTTTCCATTTGCCATGTGGATCTCTTTGATGACAGTGTGGTCTTTCTTTTGGTCACTAAAGCTGGTAAATGTGGTTGGTTATTTATATATGTAGTAGATACAGGAAGAAAACTTAAGAGTTAAGAAAAGTCTTGTTAAACAGGTTGAAACTTCTATTCCCCTTACCCTCTTAAATTCAGTATCTACCTTAATTAAGAATAGCAAGTTTATTTCACTCTTGCAATAACTGCCAAATAAATATTTTAAAACTAAGTTATTGTGAGGGCTTTATTACTTTTTTTACTCTTAAATTGTATGGACACCAAGATTCCTTCATCTGATCTTGTAAGAATATTGTTGCCATGTTGCGAGGATGAGCAGATGAATATGGATTTCAAAGGTTTTTTAAACCTTTAAACCAGTGCAACATTTACCTGTTTCTAATTATAATTATTCAACGAATAACTATAATATTCTGATCATATTTTTTTTTGCAGTCTAAGGTGGCATAAATATGAGTTGTAAAGATCGAAAGTTTCTTTTAAAACCTTCATATCTTTCATAGGTCATCAGAGGGTGGAATTAAGGTTGTTTCTATATTGGAATTACCTATTCACCTGAACAAAGAGTATGTTATTTGCTGGGGGTTTTTTGCAAAGCTTTGTACACCTTTTTTTAAAAAAATTACCCTTTTAAAATATGTTTTATGTTAATTAATTGCCCGTATATCATTTGGGGTTATTTAGCGTCACTATACTGCCTTTTACCCTTGGAATAACATTTACAAAGCAAACAGATAATGTACATTTGGCTGCAACCTTACATTCAAGAACAAGTATTAATGCCCCGTGTTAAGTTTGTCATTTTGGGTCTGGTGCTGTGGTTCCTTGAGGCTAATTTCAGCAGGGCTAAATACATTAATAACATCTCCAGCTATCTTTTAATCCTATTTCCTTTTGGATATCTAAGCGTAGTTCCTGCTTTTCTCAGAATATCTTGTGCAGTTTTTGAATGTTGCGAAATGAAAACTGAATTTGATCACGTGGCTGTGGCAAGTACATGTAAGTAGAAACAACAGTTTCACTTTGGAAAATAACAAATATTTCCTTGAAAAGCTGATCAGATATTCTCAGTGCAATATTATTAATCAAAATTAGAAACATGGGTGTTTCTGAAGAGTAAGGCTTAAACATAATAGCTATGAATATGGCTGTGTTCCTTACTATGCAAGCTGAGTGTGCTCACTGAAATACCTTACAAGTGCCCTAGGGAGCATGACTCAAACAGGTCATGTTTGCTGTCTTGTTATTTTATGTAGGAAAGTGGGACAATTCATGGGAAACTATGGAATGTATTTAACACATGTTCTTATTTTGGCAAATCGAGTTTTAATTGGGTTTGTTTATTTGGGTTTTTTTAGCACTATGTCCTAGTGCTTTTCTTCACTAGATATATTTACCTATTTCTTTTGTTTAGTTGTACTGAGATATTTTGACCATGCTTTCTTCTAGCCCACAATTCTCTTAAAGCCCTGACACAACTGGACCTACAGTCCCTGTTCCTTCCACTATCTTCTTTAATGGCATTGTTTTTCAAAGCTCTGTATTTCCTCTCCATTTCATATTTCCTTGCTAGACAGGCACGTTCAGCTGCATAAACTTTTTCAAGGCTGAGTAACTATATAGACAGAAGAAAACCTTGACTATTCAAACCTCAGGAATTAGCTTCTGATTAAAAGTTTTTAAATTAAGTTGGAAAAAAATAGTGTTTGATTCCTCTGTGTAATCACCAAACACTTGCAGAAAGTTTTTTGGACACTAGATGACACTGGAAGATAGTAATTGCAGACAGGATTATGTATAAGTAGAGCATAACTGGAAACACAGATTCAGTTAAGGTTACATATCATGATCATTGATACACCACTAATGTTATTTCTGGAGTTAAACATTTTGCACATACAGGGGAATATTATTGATCTTGTTAGTTTGGCTTCGTTTTCTTCTAGTTTTGGTATTTAGAATGTTAATGCCCTAATTTTCTTTCTTTTCTCAGAAAGTTATGTGGTGTTTCATTCAAAGATTGATGGGATTTCTGGTTTTCTGACACAGCTAAAAACCAAACTTGCACAGCAGAATGATAATGGAAGCATTGCACTGCAATGGCAGGACCCATACTCCATTTTCATCTCATATTAGACTTGAGAGAAGATGTTGATAACAGAAAAAAGTATTTATATGGATATTAAAGAAAAATTATTTTTATTCCTCGCTACCATATTTTTATAAGACCAGAGATTCTTGCTTATGTGTATTTCTGAAAATCCCATCTTCCGAGTAAAGTGAGCCCGTGCTTTGGCTCGTGGTTATTTTAAAATTAGCTGTCTATCTCTGTGAAATGATCCAGTATCTGGAGTCTTGGATGTTGAAGGTCTACATCAGTTCCTGATAAGGTACTATCCAGTCATTTCCAATTTCTCTTTTCCTGCATCCAGCTCACAGCCAGACCTAACAGGGCTGGATAAATGTAAGGTGGTCTACTCTGGCAAAATATCTGCTTTTGAATTCTTTATCTGTAGATCTTCAAGTCTAAAAAAAATGTTCCATTGTGTATGTAAGGAAAGAAAACAAATTTTCACATCACTGACAGTCTCATCATTTAGGACTTTGAAAACTAGATTAAAACAGGTGTTTTATCTATGAATTCACATGCAGCAAAGCTCTGAAGTCTGAAGAAGCATTTGTCTAAATTATTCTTGCCTTAAGCCATTGCAGTTCATGCAATCAACAATAAACCCAGTGTAATAATAAATGACTAAATGTACACTTTTTTATGAGCATCTCTTGAAGGAGCAAAATAAAGATGGTCAGTAATTAAAAATATGACAGAGCCCACAAACTGGCAACGTATTTGTGTTTCAAAGGGAAACAAAAAGAATAATATAAATATACAGATATATAAGAAATATGCTGTTCACAATAAAAATGGAGAAGTTGTACAAATCTATCGGAATGGGTCCAGGACACTGTATTTTAGGTGGATGAGATAGCCTACCAGAATTTTAATTTAAAAATCATTATGCCTTCTGGCGACTGGAGACAATATGTTTTAGAAAGCATAGTTTTAGTTAACAATCTTTGTCATAAACATCTGAAAAAGAGAACCTACTCCAGAGGTTTGATCACAAAGGCTTTTCCAGGTCCCATATGAGAACCCTTTCTCTGAGAGGCAGGTGACAGATTTAGCCTGCAAAGGGGAAGCTGGAAATACTATTTTCTGTCTTATTAAGAAGTGATAGATTTACACCCAAGATATACTCCAACAATACTGAGATTTTTATGAAACATGGTCTAGAGACAATGACAAAGAACAGAATTACCTTAGATTTCTTCGGTAAGTCTAAATCAAGAACATACAAATGAAAGCATGCCTTTTTTTAACATACCACATGATTTAATTGGTTTCAGACTAGAGTAGTATATGGAGTACAAAAGAGCGGTATGAGTTGTCCTGATAGTACAGAGAGCGCTTCACGTCTGACAAGAAGTTCCTGCTGTAGCACAACAAATAATACCAAAGTGATGGGTGAATTGCTTCATTACTGTCACACTCAGGTATATGATAGTAAACTGTGATAAAAAATGCCGATTTATAAATGGAGCTAGAAGAAAAACCAAAGAAAGGGCTGATTATTTTCAGTCAAAGAAACTTTAAGGCAGAATGAAATCTGTAAAACCAACTTCTGTCTCTGAAAAGGAAATGAAAGTAAACGAACACAGAGATAGGTTTCCAAGCCACACGCTATTTCACAAATCAGTGAGGAACACTTACAGAAGGGTCTGGCTGTATTCAGAGGTAACCTTGCATCAAGCTGTGGGAGGGAATGGGGATTAGGCAGAGGATTTGCACCTGTTTAAGAGAAGGTCTGTCAGCTGGACCTCAGCACTTACAGGCAACACGTTGGTAGTTTGAAAATCACTCCCAAAATATGGCCAGTCATAATAAGTGCACTTCTCCCCACCGCTTCAGGAATAGAACTGCTATTGTGTAACCATAGTAAACAAATATTTTTTTGAAGCTGTTTGTCAATCCTCATTCCCCAATTGTCTTCCTAGGTGTCTAGAAGAAAACAACTCTTTTCAGTGTAGGTCTCAGCCTGGAGATTGAACCTGGTACTGGTGCATGTAACAGCAAAACATCAAAGCCTGTTCTCATGGCAGCAAGGGTAGCTGAGGTTGAAATGCTGTTGCTTCAGGGCTATGTACAGCCACAATCACTGGCTGGATAGCAAATAATTTGTGTTAGGGATTTTTTGCTTGGAATTAATTGCCTTTTGCTCAAAATATTGCATTTCAACATCAGTTTTATATCATAGACTTAAAGAAAAAAAAACTAAAGCTGTTCAACAGAGTCATGCTTTGGGCCAGGAAAAATCCCCTGGGAAATGAAAATACAGTCCAGCTGGTTTGTGTCATCATTTAGTAAAGATTCAAGTGAAGACATTCCTGACATAATGCTGTTGTAGGACCAAGTTAGATACAGAACAAGAAATGTTTTATAGATAATGTATAAAATAATGCTAAGCTCAAAACTGGTTTCTATCCACACTTTTTAAAGCATTCATAATCTCCTAATGACAGAGCAGAAAACTTGCTATTGCACGGACATACGTCCTTTCCTTTCTACAGTTTCGTCATTAGATACAAGCGCTTTCTGACCTCTGACGTATGGTACAGTAACACTGTCTCCAGTGGCATTATTTTCTCAAACATGCATTATCAGAGAGATTTTCAGACTCTAATTTATAAAAAACTGCTACAGCCATTACTATTGAACAAACAAGTGGGGAAAACAGCATTTGTTCATTCATTTTGGGTATCATCGGAAATCATTGTGGGTGTTTCTCTCCAGACTCTTCTCCCACCATCATTTCCATGAAAAGGGAAACAAAAGTTTCAAACACATAGGGAATCTATAAAAAGAAAATTTTGCGCAAAGTCAAAATATTTGTTCTTGCTTTCATCTATTGTTTTTATTAGCTACATATGTTTTTCTGTTAGGCACTTATGATGTGCCACAATTGTTACAGCTGAGAATTGAAACAACTATTTTGAAGAAACTGGCCTAAACTGTTGCGTTTTTCTTGCTAATTTACACAATATAACCTATAACTCAAACTTTGCTAGCTCAGCAGTGATAGCAATGTAGATATTTAAATCAAGGAGAAACAGCTTTCTGTCTTGTTTCTCTTGTTTTACCAGTCTTTGCCCTTACTGCTGTCAAAGGCAGGTGTGATTGATTGTCAGACTTAAGAAAGGATCTGGGCCAAGCGGTACTAGTGCAAGCTTATGAAACAAAACTATAATTTCATATAAATTTCAAGTTTCAAACAACCATACTAGATTTCGATTCTAAGGTGACAAATGTACCAAGAACTTTCTTGAACAACTCAGATATAAAGAGAGCACAAGACTCTTGTGGACATGGATCTTTAATGTCATGATGGCCTGAAATGTTGATATTTTCCTTTCTTGAAACTGCTTAAATGTATTACAGTATTGTGAAATACAAGATTAGCAGCAATTGACAATTCTGTGATGCAGGAGTCAATTTGTAGTTTGAAATTCAAATTACAGTATGTATTTATGCTGAGTTGGATACAAGCTTACTGAGGTCATTTGTAAGTAGCGAGGGACTTACGCACATGCCCCAAGAAGTCTTATTTTTCTAATTTATTCATGAGCAGCTATTCCTAACCACACATTAATAGAAATCATCTTCCAAATAAGCCTTTATTGAATAAAGTATTCCAGGAAATGCCTGCTATTAATCTCATATTCTTAAATTTTCATTTTGCAGTAGATAGGGTATAATGGGAGTAATATAGATGTAACACAACATATAGAGATAGAAATGCTGAATTTAATCAGTATAATCAAAAATCTGAACGTACAGTCTAAATCAAATAGCCTGTATTGCCTATTTGTCTGATCCAGTTACTAAAGAAAATGTCAGCAGCCTTTCAGAGGTCTAAAACATTCCATTGATTTTAACAGGTACAAGATAAATATATCACATTTTGCAAGCCATGAATATATATATATATATTTTTTTTTTATGCCAAGATGGACTTTTTTCCTCCTAAGAACTAATACAGACCTCAACAAATGAAAGCTTACCATAAAATTAGCGTTTGGTGTTGGAAGAAGAAAGACTTTACATTATGATCGTGTTGATACTGTGGTATTTTATTGAATTTGGATGCAATGGAAGGAAGGAAACAGTCTGAGGTGAACCTGCAGATGAAAATGTTGAATTGGAAAGAGAACGCTGAGCATTTCACTGTAATTATAGAGCACAGTGGAAGTTTCAGAAGTCATTTTCTCTGCATTCTTGCAAGTATTTCTAACAGTGGGATGTGAGATATATATCTTTAAATTGTATCACTTGTTATAAACTGTAACAGTAAAATCTTATCTGGAAACACTCCAGCAATTTTCCTGAGTCACAGTTAACAATGAGAAATTATTAGTTCTAATTTGACATTCAGTCAAAACAAGCGCGCTAAATGACCAAACCTATCTAAAATAAACATCTTGGTCTTGAGATAATTCCAGTCAGTATGATTAAGGGCATGCATGTGCATTTATTTTCTATGTGTGAATAACCATGACAATATTTATTATTCACAGCCTAAAGTTGGTGGTGTTTTCAGTCCACAGCTCTTCTCATCACCGGCCCAAAGCTGGTGCCTGTTGCAGCATAGACTGCATCTGGGTTGTGTGTTCTGGGCCTATGTACTCTGGCTATCAAAGCAAACTTAAATTTGAAAAAAAATGCTTAAAAGCATGTACATAAAAAAATTATGAAAGGAAAACAGTTTTGTGGAGCCCTTGAATACTGATAATCTCAAAATAGAGACCAGGCATTCCCTATGTAACCCTCCACGTGGGTCTGAAGAGGATCTGTGCATTCAAAAGCGCACTGGAGCTGAGACCCCATGACCTGATTCAGTTCTCAGAACTGTTAAGGGAAGGTATTGATGAGTTTCTAAATATTCACAAGATTTTCCTTTTCCCGCAGAGGATGTCATGGCAGTTAAATGTATGTATTTAGCATATCTTTGGAAAGAAAACAATAAGGGATTCTTTAGTATAAGAATACTGAACTAGCATCACGACTGAACTGAATACTTTTGATAAGCATGAAGGTCTAAAATCCCTTAATCCAGTTTTCTCTTGTGATCCGTTTCCCATTAAATTTCTGACAATGAACTTGAAACCTTCTGGTCTGTATGATACTTGTTTGTTGAATTTAATGTTGTCTCCTAAATATTTGTAGAGTTGATGACTGAGTGTCCAAATTATGCCTTGTAGAGAAAATACAAAATACCGCTCAAGACCTGAACCCTGTTTTCAGTTCAGTATTTGTGCTTGACCTCCGAGGTTGTAAACTGTTCCTAGCAGTAGGGTATGAGAGACAGCACCTATTGTCTTTCTACCAAGTGAATCTGACTGCTTTTCACTGAGGAATTACCTTAGCCTTACTAATGGTTACATGAGTGTGCTGAAAGCATCTTAACACTAAGGCAGCCTTTCCAGCACAAAAAGGATTAAGAAAGCATAAGGTGTTTCTCACTTTCTGAACATGCATAAATTGATAAAATAGGTTTTCATGCTGTATATTAAAGGCAAAGATGTTTAGTAATGCGCAGATACGATAATCAATGTTTCATGACAGTTATGTCATCAGTGTATATCTGCACATCCTGGTACTGGTCAGTGCCAGCAAGGACTCTCTAATTATTCTTTTAAGTGTCAGTAAAAAAGAACTTGGATGCTGTGTATTTCACAGAACCCTTATTCTTTGATAACAGGGCAAAATGCTTTGCTAAATTCTCTGTACAACACCTTCCTGAGAATCAGTTCTGAGATACCATTCCTTCTTTCCTCTCTTTTCTGTATCAGTACCTATTTTTAAAACTTTCAGAAGACAGAAGGATCACGAGACATGGAAATATGCAAGCCCCTCATTTTGATTAGTTCTTTATCTCTTATCAAAGAAGGTCTCCTGGTTCTTATATTGTGGAATAGTCACCAAACGAGCATCAGGGTCTTGGAGCTGATGTGTCATTCAATCTTCCTGAAACAGTAGGGTGAAGTCCTTAGTACAATTAGTGGGGATTAACCACGTGTTTCAATAAGGTCAAGATTACATTTTATGAACACCTATATCCATAAATGATAGTATAACGCAGTATAATAGTGCCTGCATCATAGTTTTAAAAATGTAGGAGATGCACAAACCCCTTCAACTCGGAGGCAGACTAATTGTAAGCATAGTACACAGATTGCCAAGAGGGCATGCCTAAAGGGATGATATAGATGCTCAGGGAAGTATCACTAAATGGCACAAGCTTCAGCCCTGCAATTGTTATATTTATCTAATAAATCACCACTGCCAAAGTGTGTCACCAGGCAATGAGTGGCAAAAAGTAGCCAGATGATTGTGATCTCTCTAATGCTGGGTTAGCTGAAGGCAGTGTTTAATCCATTTTCAACAATTCTAAGAAGGCATCTATTGCTTTCATTGACCTTATCAGAGTGACTAAATATAGCCATTTATAACTTTCCTGGGAGAGAACAGAGATCCCCTCTGCTTAACCTGATCTTAGAATCACAGAATAATTTAGGTTAGAAGGCAGTTCTGGCATCCAGTCCACTCCCACCTCCCCAGCCTAACTTGCAGGGCCAACTTCCATATTAGATAAAGTTGCTCAGGGCCTTATCCAGTCAACTTTTAGAAATTTACAAGAACAGAGATTTCACAACATCTTTGAGCAACATGTTCCAGTGCTTAACTACTCTCATTTTAATTTTTTTTTCCTTATAGCTGTCAGAATTTCTCCTGATGCAGCTTGTGGCTGTTGCCTGTCATCCTGTACACTTCATAGAGAAGCTGGAGTGAGTCTTCTATAGCGTGCAGTTAGGTAGCTGAAGACTACAGTTATGCTTCCTCACCTATAGTCTTCTCCAGGCTGAAATAAGCCACCTTCTTTAGCCTTTCCTCATATGCTGTGCTACAGCACAGCCTAAATATCTTAGAGCCTTTCTGCTGGACTTTCTCCAGTTTCTTGATCTGTCTTTTGTACTGGGGAGGAAGGGGACACAAAAGAGGATGTTGTAGGTCAGACTTCCTCACAAATGCTGACTAGAAAGGAATAATCACTTTCCTTGACTTCTTCATACACTCTTGCTAATGCAGCCGTATCACCTAGCTTGTTGTCTACCAGCATCCCAAACTATTTTCTGTAGGGCAGCTCCCCAGTCAGCCAGAGCCCAGCTTCTGCTGTTGCCTAGGATTATTTTGTCCTAGGTGCTGGAATTCCCCTTTATTTTTGCTAAAATTCCTGAGGTTTCTCCTGTGAAAACTGTTCCTCACGCCTGTCAAAGCCGCTCTGACAGCAGCCCTTTCTCCCAGCACATTGACTACTTTTTCCAATTTGATGCCACCTGCAAGCTTCCTGAGGGTGCACTGTATGTATCCCATCATTCAGGTTATAAATGGAGATGTTTAACAATATCTGCTCCAGAACTGATTTTTGGACACAGTGCTTGGCAGTAGCCACATTCAGGCTGCAAACTGTGGACTCCACTTTGAGCCTGCAAGTCTCATCAGTTTTCTACTGGCTTTCATGTACACCTACCCAAACCCTCTCCCTCCAGTTTGTCTGTGAGGATGCTGTCGCAGATGGTGTTGAAGGCCTGGCTAGAGTCAAAATAAACAAAGTTGAATGTTTTCTGCCTTGTTCACAGAATCAGTCACTTCCTCGTGGAAGGGAAGAAGGTTGGCCAGCTGACTTGGTAAAGCCCTACTGGCTACTCCTGGTCATCTTCTTGCTCCACATATGCCAGGAAATAACTTCATGGCAGACCTGCTCAAAAATATATTATAGGTAACAAACGGACAAATTAAGAAAAAGACTTGGTCTCCAGCCTTCCCATGTTTCCAGAGGAAGCCTTTAATTGTTGTGTTTGTGTCTGTGATGACAAGAGTTTATAGAGCTACTACTCTGAATGATCTGAAAAAAGGAGTACAAAAATGTCTAAGCACATATGACATGAATTGCATCAAAGAATAACACTTTTATTGGGAGCTGTGCATCCTTTGTTACATACCAGTAACAAAGCCCAGTATTTGATTGAGAAATAAGAGAATTAAAAAAATATTGCATATTTTAAGTAAGTCATCTCTAATTGAAATCCAGAAATAGTATCTCATCCTTGTACTGACACTTTATCAAATAACTTCCTTGGTGATGGAAAAGCAGAGAATTTTGCAAGAGCAAATCAGACTTTTCTCCAAATTATGTATAAAAATACTCTAATTTTAATCTCAGTGTCTTGACAGGTCATGAAAATCAATGCAAGTAAGGAGTTTGGTTACAGACCACTTGCATTTTGTTTGCTAGATTTCATAAATAGAGCTTATTTTTCATGAGGCTAGAAACTGCACTATTAAAATGAGAAATTACAGTTTTAGAATTCCAGCTGAACACATTTCTAACCGCTTGCTTCATAGTTCAGCAAATGTGTTAATGCAGACTTCAGGAGCTGTGGATTGTCTTGTAAAACCTGTATTTGAACCAAGCCAGCTGCTTGTGTTTGAGCTTGTAAAACCTCTACTTGTACCAAGCCAGCTGCTCAGCAGTGAAGCTACACCATCAGCTGGGTTGGTATGGCAACAGCGAGCGGTTGTTAACCTGAATAACCTTTCATTCAAACAGCAGCACCTTGGAACACTGCCAGCAAAAAAGGAAAAAAGCTGCTTTCCCCCAGGAGATTCACAATTCCACAGTAATGGAAAATCAAAAAACATAGTGCAGTATGAAGAAAAGGTACATTCAGTGATTAGAGCCAAAGGCTTGACTTGGCAAGCTACGAAGAAAAATGTGTAAAAGTTGAAAAAATTGCTTGAATTACTGAAAGACCTAAAATTATGAGGAAGGGACAGCATTAGTTTTGGTGCTAAAACAACTAGTGCATGGAGTCCCTCCTATGAAAGTGGTATCAGGCAAATAGACCCCCTAAATCCCATAGCTAACACTTCCCAAATTGCTGCCTGCATGAAAGCACCTAAAGCCAGCTGGCAAGTTCAACAGCAGCCACATCATGAGGAACAAAAAAGTTGGACTGTAAAAGTGACAACTGGCTATCTTAATTTTTCACCCCTGAGTACCAAATCCACTTAGAAGCATGTTTTTCCTCCCCTGAAGATATTCACCCTGCCGCTAGTAAAGGTGTATGAAGCACAGCTCAGTGGAAAATAATTTGTTAGTATTGAAAGTCATGCTGAAATTGGTTTAGAGATGTCAAAATTGGGAACAGCTGAGAAACAGCTGTCTAAAAAGATTTTGTCTGCCCATGTATATAGTTTTGGGAAATGGATTGAACAAAGAAAAACTATTAAAAGGGAAAAAATATTTTTAAAAAATCTTTCTCCGTTGCTTTTAACTAATATTTAAAATAATTTGGATAGCTTCTTGTTCCAACCTCCTAAATGGATTTATTGAAAGATATTAGTACTAAACAAAACTGAAAACTGTAATTATACTCCTTCAAATTCCAGCATTAAAGAAATGTGCGGAAAAAGCATTTTCAAACCTGTTCTTTTTTAAAAAGTCCCACTTTGAATGGGAGAGAATTTTTGATAAATAAGGAGAATATACTGTAGTAACATACAGCTTGCAGAAAGGAGCACAGATAGAAGGAGGGACAAGTGTGGAAGAAGCAGAGGAGAGTTAGTCTATACATCTATGGCTAGAGCATAAACCAAATATGTAGTGCTTTTGCAAATCTTCACTGAAGAGATTTATTGTTACATCCATTCTGTATGAGCAAACCAGAACTCTCTCCCTCAAAATTAATTGCTCAATCAAACCAAATTAAAAATCTCTGGTCCTACTCCTGTATATGTTTGATTTAATAGTTATGAAACTGACCATTTACCTAAATTTAAATTTTAGAGCAGAAAGTCAGACTTCTTTGAGTTAAAAATACTACTAAAAAGAGAACCTTAGCTATTTCCAATTGGAACTAATTTTCAAAGTGGAATTATTTAAGATTATCTTTGAGTAAGAGCTTTTACATTTTTAATAAGAAATAAGTCTTCATAACAATTAGATATACTATGTGATATTAGTGAGGAATTCAAATGTTTTCTCAGTGTCTGGTGAATACGTCTGGTGCGTGTTTAACGCAAACTTGAGAGGACCTTAGAGCTGCAAGTCAGTGTGAACAGAAAGAAACCATCTTAGCTGCTTTATCCATCTTTTACTTGGTGCCAGGAGCTTGCTGCTATTTTGAAATATGTAGTCTTCAAGACAATTCAATAATCCTATCAAACAGCAGGAAAAATGGAACTTGCAGGAAAGCTGAGGAAACTAAACCAAAGGAAAACTATGGTTTTAAGCAAGTTAAAACCATAGCATTAAGAATTACTCATAAGTTTAGTACATATTTCTGGAAAGTCAAGATGGGACGATATCTACTCAACCATAACCTTTGTACAAAAAGATTCTTAGGCGAGAAGCCAGCAGGAGCCGACGTTAAAATCCATTTTACCAAATATACTCTATAAGGGAATTTTTGTGTTTTCAGTTGTTCAAACAGATTCATACATGGGAAGAAGTAGAGTGAGGGAACAAGGACCTGGGAATTCTTTGGTAATTTTGTTGAATTTTTATGTGCATTTGGTTTCCAAACGCTTGCAGTGGAAACAAAGAATTGTGTTAGCTGACTGCTTCTGTTGGATGATAAGTGATGAAGCAATGTGCAGTATGAACTTTAACATCTTAAGATTTCAGACTTGGTGTTTCATTAAAATTAATTGACAGTTCACAGCTCTCATAAGGATTATTTCAGAAAGGGAAAGCAGACTTACAAGCACTTGTATCCAGCTCATCATCCAGCAAAGGAATATAATTTGTTTATGCTTACATTTCTTTGAACAGCTTCATCAGCTACTGCTCCAATGCCATTGCTTGAGTTGCACCACTACAATTGTTTGTGGAGTTATGTGATAGACAAGAAACAGGGATGAGTTAAAAATAGCCTTTTTTCACTGCTGGTTTAATTTTCAGCCATGAATTTTCCCTTCCAGTTGATCACACTACATAAATAAGACAATAGGACAGGAGTGAGGATCAGGGCTGGAAGCATCTTACTCTTTCATGTAAAGAAACCTGCTGGTAGCTGTTCTTGGAGCTTAGAGCTCAATTTGGCATCTGGAATGTGCAAACCATGGGAATTCCTGGATTCAAACACAGGTCTAGTTCTTGTACTTGGGAATATAGTTACAATGTTTTCAGTCTGCTGATTTTCTCCACTGGTATTTTTCACCACTTGATATCAGGCTATGCAGCCTGATCACGTTATTTACTCTCTCAGAATGTGACCAGGGAGAAATGCAAAGGAGACAGTGACTGGGTTTGTAGGTGACTGAAAAAAGGAAATCCCATTCCGAATTAAAAAATCCCAAATTCCAAAATTAATTAACTTTAGTTTAATTCCACATCAAATCCTCCCCAACCTCAACCAGAGGGAAATGCCATGGTACACTGAGGAGCTGTGTTAGATACTTGGCCAGCTGAGATAAGTTTATCTTTTGGAAGACCAAAAATGTGAATGAACAACAATTTTCATTAAATACAACAGCAGTTGACCTGGATGTATTGATTAATATTGATAAAATAGAACATTCAAAGTGCTCCATATATGTAAAATTCAAAGAAATTCCATTGCAATACTTCTTTTCCCATTAAATTTGTTTAAAATGAAACCTTATCACTATTGTTGAGGAAGAGAAGAGACTATTAAGAGAAGAAGTTAGTAAAGACCTTATGGTAGAGAAGTGAAATACTCCTCTTGTTAGAAGATTAATATAGACTAACAAATTAAGGGTTTTTTTAATGCCTTTCAAAATGCATAAACAAAATGTTCACACATAGTCTTTTCCATCTGCTTTAGCTATCTAAAGCATCACGAAGGTGTTTTTGTTTTTAAACTGCTTTGCTTATAAATTCTAGAAGAAAGAAACATCATGTTGCATTCGATCCAAAAATCATCCAACATTTTAAGCATTTTCCCTTTTAGCGTCTGGCAAAGAGCAAAGCAAAGACCCAGATATCACTGGGGACTAAACATATTCTCTACTTTGGCATCCAACAGTCCTGTCAAAGCCAAATTGCTCCCAGACAGGCTAATGGCTGTTATTACTTGCTTGAGGTGCCAAAACTGGTGTTTGGAGAACGATGTTAGAAAATGAAAAATTAATCAGCATACATTAGTTTTCCATGTAGCTATCTATGGTAGTAGAAACCGTGTGATATCATATGGCAGGCACCCGCAGTAAATATTTTGTTTTGCGTAAGTTCCCTTAACATTTCTGGTAAGCATCAAGTTAAGACTCTTTCATAAGAGTACAGTGGTAAAGGAAAGGACTAAAGGTATTACTCACAGTTTTCCCCCATGCATTAACCCACAGAATATTGAATTTTCAATATGCCTTTTGCAATACTGGCCCAAGTGCAAGACCTATAGCAGTACCAAAGACCAAAGGCAGAAAAAAGTGTGTATCACACAGGGAACACCTCACGATACTTAAGGTAGCTGCCTCAAAAGCACACTGTGGCTAGCAAATATCATTTACTGATTGTTGCCTCATCCTACTCTCAGGCATCGTGGGTATGAGGTGTGAAGTGTGTCTTGGTTTAGAACAAAATAGTTTGTTCTCCTTTGCATTGTGATACTATTCATTATAGCAGAGAAGGCAAAGTCAAAGAAACCCATCTTGTCATTGAAAAGTGCGTGGTTAGATCTGTGGTAACTAGCTCTAAGTAATTTTCTTTCAGAATCTGTTTCTTAAAAGTTAATCCAACTACGCCATGGTTAGTAATTATGGCTTTCTTACCTGATTAGTTAATGAGAAGTCAGAAGTCATACATTCAAAATTCCTTAACTTTGCTAAGACAAGCAATTTTCTTCAGCATTTAAATACTAACTCCCTTTTCATTTAAAACCCTGCTTAAGAGATCTGTTCTGGAGTCTGGCAATGTCTCCTGACAGTGTTAAAAAAATACTTAAAAAGACATTGTCATGGATTGACCCCAGCCAGCAGCCAAGCACCCCCACAGCTGCTTGCTCATTCCCTTTCTCCCTCAGCAGGGCAGTGGAGAGAGAAGAAAAGAAAAAGCAAGAAAATTCCTGGATTGAGATAAAGACAGCTTAATAAGTGAAGGAAACAAGTGATGCCAAGGTTCTCACTCCCTCGAGCAGACAGAGGCCCAGCGAGTGCCTGAGCCATGGTACCAAATCCCCACACCCTTTTTCCTCTACCTCAGTTTTTGTTGCTGAGCATCACAATATGTGCTATGGACTGTTCCTTTGGCCAGCTGGGGTCAGCTGTCCTCCCTGTGTCCGCTCCCAGCGTTTTGCTCGCCCCCAGCCTGCCCGCTGGAGGAGCAGCGTGGGAAAAAGAGAAAGCCTTGATGCTGTGCAAGCACTGCTCAACAATAGCTGAAATATTAGTGTGTCTTCAACACTGTTCTAACCACAAATCCATGGCACAGCACCTTATGGGCTGCTATGAACAAACTTAACTTCATCCCGACCAGACCCAGTGCGAGCACTTTTCAGTGTGTGTAAGGGTGACAGCCTTTGACAGCTCCTGCTTGACAATGCTGATGAAGAGAAGAATCAGCTCTTCCTGACAGCCCAGAGCCTCACACCGAAGAGCCCTACACTTTTGAAACTAAAGACTGTACACCCTATGCTGCCCCACCTGCACCGTGAAATTCGCTGTCATTAGCTCTGCAGCATACAGGTCTGCTGCAAGGTCAGGAAAAACTTTGCTCATATGGCATCAGATCCATCTGCTAAAAGAGCTCTTTTTTCTTTTTAAGGATCATTTGCCGCCTGTGGGAACTAGTCTCTATCTTAGATCGAGTCTGGGCTTAGCACCCAGACCCACACGGAGAACAAAGATACAGTTTCTGGCCCTCAATGCTTTCAGTTTATGCAGAAATCAAGAGACAGGTCAAGGAAAGAGAAAGACACTATCAATAGTCCCTGGGTAGAATCCATTTTGCTGCCTATTTGCTCAGAGCACCTAATCGCATCCAACAGAAATGCTTTCTTACGAAGATGTTACTGAAAATACACCAAGTAATCCTTTTTTTACAGTGAACAAAGACAGCAGTGAATGTGAAATGTGATCAACAACAATAACTATCTTTTTTCAGACAATAGTTCAAAATAAAGGCATTTTTATGTTAGTGGTTTATTTTCATCTGGAGAATTATTCTTCAACTGTAACACAATGCATTTTAATGAAAGTGTGCAATACAGAAAGCAGGATTTCATTTTACTTGAAGTGTTTTAATTACTGAAAATCTCCATTGTTAGAAATCTTTTAAAACACACGAAAAATAAAGTTTAGGTGAAAAAAAAAGGTTTTCAAAGACAAATAATTCAAATACTCCTGAAGATAAAAAAAATTAAAAAAATCAGACTACCTCTTGATTAGAAAAGAGCAAAGAGGTCTGAGGAAGGTCTGAGACCCTCCAAAGCACTACGGCAATTTTTATCTATCCTGATTTTATGTGTATAAACATATGTAAGGCCAAGAGTACGGGTTCTTATTCCACATGATGGAGCTGAACAGGATGTGCTTTACCTGGTCCACGCAAGTGACTGACAATGTCGTCATGGGGAACTATATCCATTCAGCACCTCTCTTGTTTTAAGTTGTGGCTGTGGTCTCTCATACTCCTACTGCTCCACTATGAAGACCTGGGCTCTGTCTTCTTAATATGATATCTTAGGTATTATGCATTAAATTAAAAACCTGTTTTCTGGATGTTGTTAGTGTAAAAATATACCCATTTCATATGGTTAATGCAACCACATTTCCAACTGTCTGTGCTATTTTTGAAGAAGACTAGGAATACATAGCAAATATTGATTCTAATATATCCAGAGGACCAAAGCAGACTCACATACTGTTAGATACATAGTGCTATTTGGTTAATTACTAAAGACCTCAACTTAAGCTCATTTAAGTCAAATTTATTTTCAGTAAGAGTTGCTGTTATACCTTTTCTGGTTCATCTTCAATGAGAAGTGATACTGAAAAATATAACAGGTCACAGAAGAACACTCCTACTGAACAAGTGAACATTAAAATTAGATGCTATATTGAGGTAACTTATTCCTAAACATTACCATAAAATTAACATCAAATGTTTCATAATATACAAGAAGTCCAACTCATTGAGAACTAAACTACACTTCTCCTCTGGAGGAACTACAGTGAGGCAAGAAGCTGCCAGTGTTCACTCCATAATTCTCCAAAGGTCAATAATCTGCACAGTTTTCCAAATATTCAGGTTGTAATTACATTCTGCAGACTGCACAAAAGCAAAAAAAGTACTGTTTACATAAATTTTAGCTTATTAGAGCTATGTTAAAATAATACAGTTTAGCCAGTCTGTCTGTGTCAGGGGATGAGTTGACCATATATCAACGCACAGATGTCTTTAACCAAACACATCCTCTGCGTGCACTAAGCTGTAATTCCCCCAAGGCAAGGGGGGTCTGGCAAGGGACTACCCTCTGCAAGCTTTGATTAAAATGTTCCTGCTAATTTAGCTTAGCAGGAATGGCTCTGTAAAATAAAATAAAAACCATTAACTTCAATGGTGGGTGTCTGTGTGTTGGAACAAGGAAATTAGATGAGCCTCATACCATACTGTTTAATTGAGTGTACTCAACAATTGAGTATTTAATTATATGTACTAAACCAAATTTGTATTGTGGTAGGCTTTGCTTCCCTGCAATTTTTTTCTGTCACTGAAAATTGTGGGGATGAGAGTGACCACAATCAGCTCTGATTTTTGTTTTCTGAGCAAGCAGCAGATTAGCAATTTTATTAACATTTGTAGACAGGTGGGTTGAACCTTTAGTTCTCCCTCTTAAAATATATTTTGCATTTCTAACACATTATTTATATTACATTTTCCTCTATATATTCATGACAAAATTAATAACCACTTGTTGTTAAACAATTACTTCAGTGCCCAAATGTTGGCATATTGCTGTTGAATGTGGAAGATGAAAACTGGCTTCTAATATGGTCAGTAAAAAGCAAATACAGTGCATTTTACATTTAGAAAGATAAGAATCAACTTGAGGTGAATAAAATTTAAAAAGAAACAAAGTCTTTACCATGGAAATGGACATACATGAGACTGAAGAGGAGGAAAATATGAATATATAAATGTGAGTGATAAAGGGAAATTATTTCAAAATATTTTGACATCTGCAAGAGAAAGAAAGTAATTTTAATTTAAATTCTGTACTTGCTGAGCTGAAGTGAACACTGTGAGAAAACAAAACTCTCCATCCCTCCAGTACTTAGCAAATGGGAAATATAAGCAAGAAATTAAAATTGAAAACAATAATGAAATGCAAATAAAGTTGATGGTTACAAAGAGGAATACAAGGAAATTATACCCAGGAAGGTTAAGCATAAGGCATTTTTTAATACATTAGAAACAACAGAGTCCAGCTGTAGCACAGATTCAATACAGTTGCCAGCATCATAACTACATTTCGAGCAGGAGCTTTACACAAGACTGTTGTAGTAGCTCTTAAATATACTTCAGAAAACAGTTAAAGGCAACTGCAGGTTTGGGTACCCTTGAGAAATTTTCCTGTAATGCCCCTGACTGCAAGAGCTTTCCCCATAGCATGGTTTAAAGGATTTTAATAATGCTAGGAGTAGAATGGCTTGATATGTTAGAGAAATTGGGATGAATTTTATCCCTAGAGACCTTTTTGAAAGACAAAACGGAGTATTTTTGAAAACACAGTCTTGCAAAGGAAAGTTGTAGATGCCCTGGCCCTGGAGGTGTTCAAGGCCAGGCTGGATGGGGCTTTGCGCAACCTGGTCCGGTGGGAGGTGTCCCTGCCCATGGCAGGGGGGTTGGAACTTGATGATCTTTAAGATCCCTTCCAACCCAAACCATTCTATAATTGTATGATAATAGTGCAATAAAATTGCAAAGAAATTCCCAATGCTATTAAGATTCCACGTAACTGGAAAGGATTTAATAGCACATCTATCATCCCATTCATTTGTAAAGCAGGCTCCTCATTTTCCGCAGCTTACCCTGGTGATCTCCTGTCCTGCAAAGGATCTTGTTGATAAAGACTGAAACTGCTCTGAGGTTTCAATTTCTTTTTTGCCTTAAAATGAAATTCCTGTATTTACTGCCTTTCCCTCTTTCCTTATGCCTATGCACAATTTTAGGTTATAGCATGTGCTTTTATGAGAGAATTATTCCTACTGTTTATGCTGCTTTCCACCTAAAATTGGAAAAACATAGCATTTTTGCTCTCTTAATTACTATTTCTTATAAAATACGATTACTGTACATGTTGATGGTACTACATCTTTTTAAGAGATCTGCTGTGAGCTTTGGACAGCTTTTACATGGGCATGTTTTACAAAGCCCAGTGAAAGCTGAATTCATGGTAGTCTGGATGCATCATTCAACACCCATCCCACACTTGGAAAGCTCAAAGAACAGTCACAGACTGTGTCTGTTGCCTGTGCCAAAAAACTCCACACTTTTAAAATGAATTTTAAGTACACCAGCGGCAACTGAAAGGGTGAACAAAAGTTATTATTCCATTTTTGATGGGTAGGGACACATTTGATAAGAGTGTGCATTTATAACTTAGGCTCATTCATAGCGTCACCCTACCAAATCCCATCATAAAGACAGTGAGTTTCTCCAAAAGGAAAAAGAACATAAAAAAAATAATGAAGTTACCTTTTTTTAAAAAAAATTATTAAAAAGTGAGCACCTTGTTCAGCAAGGACTGAGGAGGCTGTTTCATTTCAAGGCTTTCTAGCCATTTCTCTTCCCAAAAGGCTCTGTCTTTTATCACTTGCTATGGGATGAGGAGAGGAATATTTCTCTTGCTACAAACCCTTTCTACATTTTCTTTTGCAATACTTTGCTGCTTGCTGCAAGCATGCTGCTCAAAAAAAAAAAAAATATTAAAAAAAAGTCTTTGTCTACCTTCAGCCTCTTTACCAAAACCTTTTGCTCATGTACTTGTTTTCTTAAGCAGACCTTATGTGAGGTAGTGGCTCTTCCAGGCTCAGCTGTCTTGTTCCACAAGAAGCTGGACTGTGTTTTCACACAGAGGGCTGGTGGCAGAGGCAGCCTGTGTCCGTGAGCAGCCTCCGCACACCTCCGCCCGCATCTTCCCTGTTCAAAACACATCAGTTGGCTGAGCTGGCTGGAGACAACCATCAGCCAATTCTGTTTCTATTTAGAAGATGCTGCTTCCCATGAAACAGTCAGCTGAGGTATTTGAAACTCTACCTACGTGGTAGCTTCTCACTATGTGAGAAATGCCTTTGATGAAGAAGTTATTGATTTCATTTGTTTTTCTCTCTACAGAGTAGAATGAGCACCTAGGAAGCTTTTCATAGTCACAAACCTGAATTTACTGGCAACTAAAGTATAAGATTTCACACGGTTTTGTGCAACCAAGCTTTTTAACAGTATTGTTAAGAGACATATATAAAGTATTCATTTGGATTTCTGAAATGTGTTGGCAACACTATAAGCTAGAAGTTTGAATTTCTGAAAAAAAAACCCATGGTCTTTCATTTGAATTGTTTTCTACAAGGAAAGAAAAGAAGGAAAATCCATCCTGTATAGAATTACAGATTTTGAAATTTGATTTCTTTGAACATTCTTCCGAATGTTTATAAATGTTTAGGCACAAATTACTAATTATGCCTCAAGAATTACTTTATTTTTTACTTTATTTTTACTTTTATTTATTTTTACTTTATTATTACTTTATTTTTTCCCCCAGAAAAGTATGCGAAATTTACTAGGTGCAAGAAATTTACCCTTATTTAGAGAATAAGAGGGGAAAAAAAAGAAGAGATAGAGATAGCCCATCTGCTTTAATCCATCTGGTAAAGTATTATTAAATCTGTGAACAAGTGTAGTGATAGCACCGTGAGCATGAGGAGAGAGTTAACACGAAGAGACAGGGAATGAGAAGTCAGCTTTTCACAGCTACACAAGAGAGAAAAAAAGGAAATTGAATGGAATTACATTTGAACTTTAATTAATAGAAATTAAATGAAAATATAATTTCAAAATGAAATGACATTCAAATGAAATTCAGTGTAACTGGAATTGTTATAGAAGTGCCTTTATGTAGTCATGGAAATGCAACAGAAAAGTATTGTGATGATTACCTTTGTGTGAGTACTACCTTGCTTAATGATTCTTTTCCATTAGCATTTTCCAAGCCAGTGCCCAAGTCTTTTATGCAACCTCATTATTCAATTTAGGTATAGATCCAATGCATTTAAGCACATAGTAAGACCAGTTGTTCTCCAGGTACCCAGCCCCTTGAGCTGAATGACAGGGGTGGGGAGAAGATTGAAGCTCCCATGGTTCACTGGTGAGTGACCTGCTACATCACTTAGACCCACAAAAGTCTATGGAGCCAGATGGGATCCATGCAGGGGTACTGGGAGCTGGCAGAAGTGCTCATCAAGCCACTTTCCATCATTTATCAGCAAGATAAATGGCTAAGCAAGGAGGTGCCAGTTGAACAGAGGCTGGCAAATGTGACACCCACAAGAAGGGCTGGAGGTGGGATCCGGGGAACTACAGGCTTCTCAGTCTGACCCCAGTGCCTGAGAAAGTCATGGAGCAAATCATCCTGGGTGCCATGACTGGCACATACAGGACAGCCAAGTGATCAGACCCAGTCATCATGGGTTTATGAAAGGCAGGTCCTCCTTGACTAACCTCATCTCCTCATCTCCTTCTATGGCAAGGTGACCTGCTTAATGGATGAAGGAAAGGCTGTGTATGTTGTTGACTTGGACTTTAGTAAGGCCTTTGACACCGTTCCCCACAGCATTCTCCTGGTGAAACTGCTGCTCATGGCTTGGACAGGCATACGTTTCATTGGGTAAAAAACTGGCTGGAAGGCTGGGCCCAAAGAGTTGTGGTGAATGGAGTAAAATTCTGTTGGCAGCCAGTCACAGGTGGTGTTCCCTGGCGGAACCAGTACTAGGGCTGGTTCTCTTTAATATCTTTATGAATGATGTGGATGAGGGGATTGAGTGCACCCTTAGTAAGTGCACAGATGACACCAAGTTGGGTGGGAGCATTGACCTGCTTGAGGGTAGGATGGCTCTATAGAGGGATCTGGACAGGCTGGATCAATGGGCCATGGCCAATGGGATGAATTTCAACAAGGCCAATTGTTGGGTCCTGCGCTTGGGTCACAACAACCCCATGCAGTGCTACAGGCTTGGGGAAGAGTGGCTGAAGAGCTCCCTGACAGAAAAGGACCTGGGGGTGTTGGTCAACAGCCAGCTGAATGTGAGCTAGCAGTGTGCCCAGGTGGTCCAGAAGGCCAACAGCATGCTGGCCAGCATTAGAAATAGTGTGGCCAGCAGGACAAGGAAGCAATTGTGCCCCTGAATTCGGCACTGGTGAAGCCTCACCTCGAATCCTGTGTCCAGTTTTGGGCCATTGAAGTGCTTGAGCATGTCCAGAGAAAGTCAACGGAGCTGGTGGGGGGGTCTAGAAAACAAATCTTATGAGGAACGACTGAGGGAAATGGAGTTGTTTAGTCTGAAGAAAAGAAGGCTGAGGGGATACCTCATTGATCTCTACAACTACCTGAAAGGAGGTTGTAGAGAGGTGGGGATTCAGTCTTTTCTCCCAAGTAACTGGCAATAGGACAAGAGGAAACAGCATCAAGCTGCACCGGGGGGGGTTTAGACTGGATATTAGAAAACATTTCTTCACTGAAAGGGTTATCAAACATTGGAACAGGCTGCCCAGGAAAGTGGTTGAATCACCGTTGCTGGAGGTATTTAAAAGATCGATAGATGTGCTGAGGGAGATGGTCTAATGGTGGTTTTGGCAGTGTTGGATTAATGGCTGGACTCGATGATCTTAAAGGGCCCTTCCAACCTGTGATTCTACATGCGGTGTTTCAGGACTGAATCTTGCTCTGTCTTGCAAAGACTATATAAAATAAATCACACTAGAGGATGCAAATTAAGAATGCACATCAAGTTATTTGTCAAATGTGGTATAGAAAAGCAACTGAAACAATGCAATCTTTGTCTGCATTTGGGGTAGTTATAGTAGCATATACACAGAGTATTTGAACACCCCCAAGGAAAGCTAGATGATCCAAAAAAGCCGAGGTGAGAATCACTAGCCAGTGCATGAAACTGAAAGCAGAAAATTTACATTTCACAGCAGGAAAAGTAATTCTCACAGAGTAAGCAAACGTCCTGCACGCTGGATTTACCTGTCACACATAGCAGTGAATCAGAAAGCTTAACAAAATTCAAAAAAAGAAAGAAGATGCTGAAAAAGTATCTAGAGTTACAATAGGAGGGACTGAAAGAGAAAGATACTGAAGATGTCTGAGGAGTACATGCTTCTGTGTACAACAGACAGTGTCTTACTCTCTGCCACAAAGAATGGCCTCAATGGGTCTGAGTTAATATAACTGAACTAGTGTTATGATATCCTGCTGTTCCTATGCAATGTTGAAAATGCTCCAACAGTCCCCTGAATAGAGACCACAGTTTTAATTCTGAACCTTACAAAGGCCACGAGGGAAATTTATTAATCATCTGCTTCACTCAGATGCTAACTTTAGGCAAGATGGCTGTTAATTTACAGAAAGTGTTCAAGCACAAAACTCTGTTCCTCACCAACTCGAATGACAATGCCAGCACTTACACACATGTTTACACATATAACATATGTAAATACATAAATACATATTTTTATATTTACATATGGATACATACATAAATACTTAAATACATACTTATACCCAAGACATTACCACATTCTTTTTCATTTAAAAATAAAAGTCATTATATGAGGATGCAATAATTGTCTCTTAACTAACCCTTCTTTAGCATCTTCTAAAGCCAAGGAAAAAGCAAGAAGTTCTGACATCTTAAGCTAAGTCTGACGTTTTGGATGGCTGTTTAAACCAATCCTTTTAAGCTGTGCATACCACTGCCTTACACATCTTTAAAGGTTTGTTACCTTATGATGCACAGAATTGGAAATAATAGTAAATGGTTATGTGTACCTTTTTAAGCCTGATGTAAACCTGCATATCTCAAGTCATCTCTTAAATTGCTATTAACAGAAAAAAATCCCTTAACCGTAAGGAATTCAATCTAAGGAAAATAGAGGGAAACAAATACTACAGAAATCACTTGACTTAGTTTGAATAAATGCTTTTCCACACACACACACCCCCCAAACCCAACAGAGGTAAGATTTGTTGTTATTGTTTTGTTCCCCCTTTGTTAGCTGTATTATTGCTGAAAACCACATGGCACAGTGTCCCACCTCCACTTTTCTGTGTTAGTCACTGGTCACATCAGCTTCAAAATAGTTGAATGCACAAAGCACTCCACAAACACAAACACTCCACAAATTATCTTCAGAAACTTTAAAAGTATTTTATGTAACACTTCCTTTAGTGATCATCAATTCCAGAAAAGATTTTGCTTCTGGGAGTTTTATTTTGCTCATGCCAGCTTAGTCATTTGAGAAAACAGAAATCAAACAATTCACTTGAATCAGCTTGGATTTAAAGCTTTCTAACAACATTTTGTCAGTGATTTGGTTGTTTCTATATCTAGCTGTCCTACCTTTCATCAAGTTATGCAGGACACCCTGGGTAGCACCTCTTACTCCAAGCTCATTCCATAGCTGCAAGTCAAGAGGTTTGTTTTACAGATTCCTGTTTTCCGTCTGCATCACTGACACTCTTTAGAGTCCTCCTCTTTTTCTGCTCTAACTCATTTTCTGTTGTTCCACTTGACCAGCTCTTGGTCACCTTCACATTCCATTGAAATGTGTCATTTTGCTTCTTTTTAAATATCTCAGCAAAGTCCTTGCTTTCCAAGCTGTTCCAAACTGCTGCTTCAAAGTCATTCAAAGTTTTACCCGCATCTCCCAGTTACCTCATTCTATTTCACTGTAGTAAAACCTGCCTTCCAACTTCACTTCATAGCTCAGTTTCCATCACACACATTCTCACCTTTATAACTTTTTCCGTGGTATCTTAGGTTTCTCATTTGTCTATTCAAATCAGCTATAAGCTGAAATCTACATTTCAACAATTTCAGGAAATAGCTTTTGAAGATCAATCAGACCTCCTACAGATAATGGCACTAACTTAACCAGTGGGGTTAAGAATGCAATATTATTTACTTACTTTAGCGTATCTAATGCAAAATACTCTATAAAATCAAAGGTTTCAGGACAAGCTGTCTATGAATAAAATTAAACTTCATTTCCAGATATACTCTGTTGATAAAAATATGTGATATGTGATCTTGTGGCAAAGGGGAAATCATTCTATTTGGGTATTAAAAGCACTTACACACCAAATCCAATATGTAAATCCCAGGAGTCGTACTTTGCAATTATAACACACTGTCTCAATTTGCATTACTAACTGCACTATGCATCCACAAAGTATGTATTTGTACAAACGTACAGCAGTGCAGGGATTTTTCCAAAAAAATATGCAGTGCCATTGGACTGAAATACTAATTTCCTAGTTCAAAGAACAATTAAGAAGAGGTATTAGACTTATTTTTTAATTCTAAAGATGAATAAATTCTTGTCCCCTGTCATACAAAACCCATACCATCCACTTTTTCATTCAACTGCAATTAATGTACTAAAGATTTGCATTACCTCACAGTGCAGCATTTGGGATATGCTAGGGGCCCTTGAAATATTCATTCCATATTATTGAAGTTAATATTATTATCTTTTTCCTGGAAAGACATCTGATGGAGAGCCTAAAACTATGCTGAAAACTGAGACTAGTTTTAGCCAGGCAAGTGGCTTTGCAAACTGACGTATAACAGAATATACCACACATTGTTTGTAATTAGAACAGTCTCATGAGTAAATATTTATTACCAGTGAACTGTTACTAATAAATTTGTTCTTGGCAGAAATACTAGAGACATAGATTTTTTTCAGATTGTTAAAAAAAAAAAGGAGTTTAATGAGTTTTGCATCCCTCACATCTCAAAAACAAGGGTATGAAATAAACCAAGAAGAGAATTCATTGGAATCTTTAGTTTAAACATTTTGAAACAATTTTAAAAGAGCATTTGTTATAGCCATTTAAATTAAATCAATAAACATTTCCATCTATGAAATTCTAATGTCCTGGAATCATTTAAAATGTATCACCAGATATTGTTCCCAAATTCAAACATCCAAGACTTCTATTCCTTTGTTAATTATGAAACAGACACTTGTAAATCCAGTTCGCAATAAAAATCTAAAGTTTTAGAATTTCCAGTGAGATAAACAGGCTGGGTTCTAGCCATTTCAGGAAGCATCTTATATTTTGGTAAATTATTTTGTATTGTAAAAGCATATAGAGAAGCCACATCCTAAATGCCACTTCCAAGTGCTATATATATGTATATATGTTTGGATTAGTAAAAAATCAAATACTGGAATTCTTGATTTAATTTCCTGCCGGAGCTGGGCAGCCTTTAGGATTCAGGCTGATTCCTTCCAGACTTTTCTCTGGAAAGAAAGACTGTTGCCAGCCAGTTTGGCCACAATCAGCAGTTCTGCGCAGTCTTCAAGGGCAGAGACAGATCTTCCCATTTAGACAGCCTTCAGCAGGTTTTGGAAGATTTGAGCAGAAAAGAGAAAGCAAATCAATATGCATTTTCATACTGATCTGCAGTGCAATTTGCAGCCGAAGAGCTAAGGAAGTAAATCACCAAATGAAATACCTGTGGAAAAGTGATAAAAAAATAGAGGTACTTATACTTTGCTCTCTTGTTGACATTAATTCTCTTTAATGTGGGAAAGGAAAGCAAGCAAACAGTGCTGACAGCTTACTACAGTAGTGCAGTCTTTTCATTTTCTTAATGTTCGTTTGAATTAAATACCTCAATGTGTGCATCCTAAGTATTTAAACTTTCACATTTTAGTGAACATTACGCACCAATATTACATATGGCTGCAGTGGTGCCACCAGCCATAGGAGTGTGACTTTGCCACTTGCCTCGTAAACCCCAGCAAGGTTTATGCAGGGACACATACCCCACTACAGGAGTTTTCTGCCATTGGATGGGCATTGGCAGGCAATTCAGTAGTTCTCACCTCTATAGGAAAAAAAAAGTGTGTTTTCTTGCAAAAGTGCAGACAATATTTAAGAGGCTGTGGTTGTAACCTCCCCAGTAGGCTAGCAATTATGGTTAATTTCTTTCTAGTTTTCAGAAGTTTAATGCTTCCTGGTGAGGTTTTTGATGCTTTGTTTACATGATTTTTCCCTTCTCAAGAAAGCCTGCTGTTTTATTCTGGTATTTCCGTAAGAACCAATAGCACATAATGCATAATCCAATTAATTTCATTTTCACTAATGATAGCCTTCAATATTAACCAGTACCCAGCCCTTTTATTTTATGCGGTCCTGCTGTGCTCTGAAATATGGTATGTACATGTGGAAGGAAAAACCCGATAAAACAGAGAATGGAATTTCCATAAATGTCTGGCATAATTAGGATTTCAAATAAAACATATACTATATTATAATGGCACTTATTTGACAAACGGATATATGAGGACTTAAAAAAATCAAATTTTTGAAAAGACATATTGTGGAAGTCTATCATTAAAAATAATAACAGCAGCAAAAGCAGATGTTTTCTCAGGTTCAGAATGCAAGTATCTGAGAGCAAGACAGGCTTGGGATCTGAACCTGTGTCTAAATAACAGGCTTTTGGCTATTTTTGAATAATATTTATCCTTGCATTTACTTTTTTTCATTTTGAAAATGCATTTTAATTTTAGTGCAACTGTGGAAGAAAACTAAGAGTTGGAACATAATTTTTTTTTCATTTAACCAGAATTCTGCTTTTCTGAAAAGGCTACTTGAAAGTATTTTTGGAAATTGTTTTCCAAATTGGAAAGTCTTTTCAAAATTTCAAGTTAAAAAGAGAGTAGATGCTATCAAATGTACCTAAATCAAATCAAAACCCTTTGTTTTGGGTAAAATAAAATTTATCCAAAATCAGTGGTTTTTTTCGCCTGCCTTCCTCCTCCCATCTCATTTAATTTTGTTTGAACTTCTTTTCAGACTGAACCAAAATATTTCCCTACTTCCTATTTGATTGCTGTTCAATAATTTCCATTCTTTTCACCCTATAACAGTGGCAAAGTGGAAAAAAATATATTCAATTTAAAGACATACTGTTCTACTTTGAATAAAGATGAATACCTGATAAAAGGACTATCTTATGTATTTCATTCCACGAAGACCAAAATTTCTGGACAATCACATCAGTCAGTTCTTTATCTTACCTCACTTCCACTCCATTGTCTAATTGAATAATGCATTACACAAGGCAACACTCATTCTTACTGAGCTAGCACAGTCTGCACCCGGGTATTTTATAGTTTAATCAAAATTTTCTGAGATGCAATGGCTTTTTAGGAGAAAAAAGTTTAGCATATAAAGCAAACTAGGCCTGGTTAAGCCCAAGGAATATTTAAGTAGACAGAACAAATTGGCTGCCCTAAAAAGAACAAGTTACCCCTGCCCTTGGGCTGGCTGATAAGAGTGTTTAGTGAAGACGAAGAGAAACAACGCATCCTCAGGAAAGAAAATTCTCTCCTTCTGCTTGATAATACTTCAGGCAGAGGAATTGCATCTGGTATATTAAATACAATATCTTGAGACTTTCATGTTTCCCATGGGAATTTCTGGCTACATTTCTTACTGAACACGGCCACTGAGATCTTTGAAGACTCAGGAAGGCTGAAAAACATCCTAAAATATTGCATCCTTCATCAATACATTTAAAAACAAACAAACAAACAAAAAACTAAACACCCCTGTCAACTTGGTCCAAGGTCTAAGCTGCGGGAAATGGAAAGATCTGACTCCATTAGTAGTGCCGTAATTTTTTTGCTTTGGAAAAACAAGGTGCTAGAAATAATCCTCACTGCGTGCACACACACCACATTCCCCATTCACATGGAAACACATACTTTCTGTTCTCACTAATAAGTATTATGTATATGCAGTTCAATGGCAACTAGAAATAATGTTTAAGTCAAGTCTAAACAACTTAAGAACTTCTAAAGCATACAAACTGGATGTCCAAAAGCATGCACCTTGCAAATACAGGAAAACACCCTGTCATGATGCAGACTATTCCAAGAACAAATAGAAGGAGAATATGACTTCTACATTAAACCTCTAATTTTCTACTTCCAAATATCACACAAGCCATATCAGTATGGCACTGATAATATTAAAAGGTAACCCTGATGTTAAAAAAAATAATATTTATCTGTTTCATTTGAAATACACACAATATCTAGGAGTAGGCAACGTCCTAACTTTTCTGATGAAGTTTTACCACTTGATTTCATCAGGATTTTCCCTTAGAATACACTTGCAATATTAAAAATTGACTTAGATATTTTCATTCTTCAGGTAAAGAATGTACGTTGCTTGAATAAAGTAAACTGTGAGTCCAAATGAGAAAAGTCCTCATTTCCCTGTCTCAGAGGATACCCAATTAGTAAAAAAGCTTGGGTTTCACCCATCTAGCTCTCTTTTGGCAGGAGTCTGGAACATCGACTGTTGTTTCATACACTCTGCAAAATAGTATGCTTGGGCTGTCTTCCAGGTGAAGGAGCCAAGGGAAACATTAGAGACAATCCTAGATAACTTCTCATTAAGATGTGAGATGGAAGAGCCCAGCATTATGCAGTGCTCGATCCAAAACCAATTCTAGGGAGTTTAGAAGTTTCTGGGGTGGAGACGTATATGAAGCACATAGAGAACATACAAAACTTTTGCCATCTTTCTGTATTGTGCACCAGTTGATTCTTGTTCTTATTCAACACAGATGTGATTCAAGATATCCTTCAGCAACTCATTAGCAAATATTGACAGTCTTCTCTGTCCCATCACTAACAGACCATCCTCGTAGTGAGACAGGCAACGGGAACATACGCTTCTATCTTCCCTCCCTAATTGATAGTTCAGCAGCTTCATTTCACATGCCTTCATTAGCAGTGAATCTAATTGAGCAGGCAGTTAAATGGTGTGGCAAGATGCGGGTTCACAAGCCACTGAGGCAACCTTGCACAGTGCAGCAGGGAGGTCAGCTGGATGCTCAACCACTGCAACTTGTTCTGTCAGAAATCTCTCAGGGCCCTTAGAAAATGTCAGAAGATTATCTCTGATTACCCCATCAGCAAATCAGCTGGAGTGGCAACCTGCACTGAGGCAATTAAGAAGTCATTGTAATTACTTATGACCTAAATTGATTTGCTATTTTCAATTTCCTTTTAAAGGGCAGAAAAGAACAACTGTACAGCTGATTAAGTTGCCATCTACTTAACTTTATTCCAGCGGCCAGGTCAAATGAAAAAGGGCACTTAACGTGAAAGTAAGGGACTTAACTTTCTCTCTAAATCCAAAATAACCTCAGAAACCTCCGTCCAGCTGCTATCATCTCACCCTGGGAAATCTGATTCCACAGAAACAATCCTGGAGGTTTTCTGACTCTAAAATTCACTGGATACTTCTCTGGTATATATGAAGAATTATCCAGCTTTAACATTGCTGTACAAATAAATACCATATTTAAACAAGCTGGAGAGCCATAGAGGGAGCTTTTCTCTCCCAGAAGGGGTCAGTCTCGAGGTCTCAGTTGGACTGTGCGAAAACACAGTCCCTAAATTGGAGTCTGATCCTGGCAGTTCAAACAGAAATCATTTATAGCAGCTGCTTTCTTCTGAAGTACAGCAAGAGCAAGAGCCTGTCTCAAACTATAGTGTTAGAGCACTAATCCAGAATATGTCTTCTCAACTCCTCAGCCTGATTTATTGTTACAGCTACCAGATTCCCAGCAGGCACCTAAACACGGTGGTTATATGATGTGTTGTTAGAAAAACAACACATCACTACTCTTTCTTCAGCTGTGGGACTTTGCAGAAAGAAATTAAAATTTCTTTGTAACCTATGGGTTTAGGCACCCACACATAGCACTGCACATCCTGCTGTGGATGACCCACCTTTGAGCCGGGGGCTTGACTAGACAATCTCCAGAGGTACCTTCCAACCTCAGCCATTCTGTGTTTCCGTGATCACAAAACAGGGAAGGCCTAGATTCAGCCCTCTGGTTTGAAGACTAACTCTATGTTTTGCAATAGAGAGACATGCTTTTGACTTCTATGTCAAGACCCACCTGTTCAGATTCAGATTCAGATATCATCTTCTGCGTCCCTGAGAAGGTTATTGCCCCAGCTATATGCCATCATTTCCTTCCTGGTACTACTTCCTGGAGTTATCACAGAAGTCCTCCTTCTTGGCCAAGCATCCCAGGTTATTTTGACAGAATGCAACTGGGAAGCTGGCAATAACAAGGTGCCTTGGTGCCGAAGCCCTTGTAGTAGGCAGTGAGGATGGAAGAGATAATCACCATCCTCAGAAAAGGAGACGGTGAGGCTGGAGGTGATTATCTCCATCCTCAGAAGAGAAGGTGTCTAACCTCCTTCCACATCAGCTTCTAATGTTTTGCAGATTCACATATTCTTATAGCCTCTAACCCATTATGTAAGAAAAATTTAAAATATTTTGACCAAAGTACCTAAATTAAGGAGGATTCTGTGTTAGGCAGGGGCATATACATTCATTAAAATACTACACTGTTGAACTTAAAGAATCTGTTTAAAAATTTCTCAAAGGATAACTGAATATTATATATACCAGTTTTACCATTTGTTCACCTCAAACTGCTCAGATAAAGGCAGTTCAATAATAACTATAATACATTCAGCTTCACCAGATGGTTGATGGTCATGCTTGATTTCAGCTTACTCATCTGCCAGATAGGTAACGTTGTACAAGGTGCATAAGTGTAGCTGATTTTAATAAATTGTGATGTCCATCTCTATAAATAAAAGTAAAATGATGGACTTGTCATTGAAAAATAAATGCTCATCAGAAATCATAAACAGGTTTGTTCGTAAATATAGCTCCACATCACTAAAATTAACAACATTTAAGGTCAATGATGAAGTGAATCAAAAGTTTTCTTGTTTCATAGCAATGAGTCATACCTACCTTTAATTGTCTTCATAGTGGTTGGATGGAAATAGGTACCTTTCATCTAACCATTTGTTTGCTGTCTGAATGATTTCCTGTTATTTAGTCTGCGATTGATGTATCATATGAATTTTATTTCAGACACATCTACTTCTTCAAGATGAAGACTGATTAGTTTAAGATTAATTTCCAACATCAAGCGGATGCTAAATTAAATCTGGGCTACACTAGGTTCTATATGCACCACTCACTTTCCACCAAGGCTGGGTCCCAGTGTGAATAGAAGATTTCCTCCTGTGTATCCCTGTGAAAGCACACGTAAGCATTAGCTTGTGCTCTTCTAAGCATGGGTAAACCAACTGACTCAGATTTTTCTCTTCATATATTTTAGAGCTGGTAGGACTTCTTTGGACATTTTCATAGAGAAACTTGCTATTCACCGTGTCCTGATGTCCTTAGATTTGTTAGAACACATAGAAAAGTGTTTTAGGAGAAATCAATCAGACTTCACAAATTCAGTCTGAGAGAGAGAGGAAAAGAGAGTTTGCTAACCCTTATTCTGAAGATGACAAGTTAAAAAACCCGCAGTGTTTCAGTCTGTTACATCCTTAAAAGATACTCCTCCAACACAGGGACTAATGTTATGAAATGACTAATCTTTATTGCCATTCTCATTCTATTTCCTTATTTACTCCTTGCTTCTGTATTTCCAAGTGTCATATTTTCTGTCTCTGCATACATAGGTACATATAGTGAGAAAGGAACAAACTTTCCAAAGGATTTAGAAATCTTCCATTTTCCTTGACAGATAGCATAGGTAGCATGGAAATCTTGGAGGTCAGCAGTTAAATTTCCCTCATGCTTTTATCCATATTGTCTCCAAGGAAGAGCTTCAGAAAATCTTCCTTCTCTGTTGGTTGATTCCTTCATACAGCAAAGGTTTCTTCAGAGTCAGTGACTTGCCTTCTCTGCCTTCCAGTTACCCCAGGAAAACTCCTGTTGTCCACCAAGGACAAAATTAATGTCATATTTTTTTATTAGCAACATCTAAGAAAGGACTCTCCTTTAGTCTGCTAAACCTCTTTTTTTTTTTTTTTTAAAACAGATCTCCTAAAATTCTCCATTTTGTATTCACAGAACAAATACCTATAAAAATCCAGTCCTGTAAAGATTCTTGACATGTGGCATATTCCTTACGTTTGGCAACATATTTTGCTAAGGTAGAAAAAAGTTTAAACTTTTAACTAAATTTATTAGATTCTTAAGATAGGTAACTCTAAACATGCCCTATCATCTATCTTATTCTAATTTTAGTATTCATCCTGGAATTTATATTTGGGAAACCTTTATGGTTCACTTTATTTGTTCTTTCCACATCCATAAGCATTAAACATCTAAAGAAGCTTTATCAGTAGGAGTTATCCATTGCCTTTAATAGCTAAGTTATATGCCAATGATGTTCACAATGTTATATAAAAAATACCTACAGTATTATAAAATGAAAAAACTTTGGGGTTATTTTCTAGAACATAGAATGAGCAATGATGCAGAGCAAAATTTTACTTTGGTAGTCTTTGCTTGCCTTTCACTCATGTCATGATGAAGAAAAAGTGACAGAAATGCATTTTGCATTATATACTGAGCCTGATGTCACATAGTATAGAATATTCCTTTGGTCAGTTGTGGTCAGCAGTCCTGGCTGTGTCTCCTCCCAGCTTTTTGTGCACCCCCAGTCTATTCTCTGGTGGGGTGGTGTGAGGGTCAGAAAAGGCCTTGGCTGCTTGGCAACAACCAAAAACATCAGTGCGCTGACACCACTCTTATTCCAAATACAAAACACAGCACCACACCAGCTGCCGGAAAGAAAGTCAACTCTATCCCAGCTGAAACCGTGACATTCTCCACCTCTTATTCCATACCATTTATGTCATGCTCAGGTCCCACACTATCCAATACATCCTCATTAACCACCACCCACCTTCCTATCCTTTGATATAATACACCAATATGATTCCCCTAGTCTATGGACCACCCCTGTGAAATGTCTGTAAATATCCATAAATGTCCACAAATATCCACAAAACGTCCATTGAGTTCATTTAGTCCATGACTGTGGGGTCCATCTGTCATAATGATCTTTCAGGGCAGGGGAGATGGTGTGTGGTGCTGTGCAAAGTTACTGGGCATCAAAGCCAGTTCAGGTCGGGTCACCATGACAGAAGTGTATATTGTCTCAGGTGGTCAGTATGAGCATGTTCACAGTTTCCAAGTACTCCTACTCTTGCTTTTGAATGAGACATAACTCACCTCCTGTTTATTTAGACTGTCAGTATTTATTCATTGTGTTCTTTCTGTTGAGTCATTTATATTCATGCTGGTGCAGTTTCTTCTTTCTAGGATGTATCACCCTGATGCATTTGTTGATTTCCCCTAGCTGCTTTCATTAATATTAACAAATCACTTCTCACTTCAGCCTTTCTTAATTTTCTTGTCTCTCCCTGATAAGTGTTTAATTATAGCTAATCCTTCAATTTCCTTGCTATCCATTTAATTGTCTTATTCTTTTCATCTTTCTTGTACTGTGTTAGTTTGCTCTCATAATTTAAATTTTTGACCACCTCTAAACTGTGATATCTATTTTATTCTTCAAACCTCCTACCTCTCCACCATCAGAGGAATCAAACGTGTTTCCTTTGGTTTTCTTGGTGGTCATCCCTGTGAAGAAGTCAGATTTTTACTTCATTTAAAATGTTTGGGGTTTGCCATCACAGGAATGAAATCTACATAAGGATGAGATACAAATAATATGCTGCTTTGTGAGTAGTACTCTGCATACTAGAGCTGGAAGTCTAAACTGATATAATTTCAGTATCTGGAAAGAAATCCAGACCCACCAAGTGTATTTTGGTAAGGGAAAAGTACATGAAACTGACCTTTTTTGAATTTCCCAGGATCTGGAGACATTAACTGTCACTTTCAATTTAAGAAGGTTGTACAGTTTCCTTAGAATACAGAGAGGAAGGATTGAAATATGGGGAGAACTTCCAATTTAAAGGCTGAATGTTTTTCTTATGTCTTACTTAAGTCTATTGTTACTTGCACAGTGCTATTGGAAATTCTCTCTACAAACAGGGCTAATGGATATTTATCTTTAACTTTCAGGTGAATGAATCTAAAACGATATTAAAGCTTTGCGATTTTGGATCGGCTTCGCATGTTGCAGATAATGATATCACACCGTATTTAGTTAGTAGATTTTATCGAGCTCCAGAAATTAGTAAGTACATTTGGATTGGCTACGTCTATCCTAAGCAGTAGCAGGGTATACAAGTACTAGCAAATGAGAATTTGAACTTGAATTTACTCTCTGGAAATATGATGGCAGTCAAAAATTCAGACTTTGAAAACATGCTTGTGTGACTCTTCATGTATGCTGGTGTTCAGCTCAGTGAGGACAGGGAGAAGTCATTCTGATTGGTTATAGTTATGTTTTAATTTAAAGATACTGTTCTGGCCTTGTTTTTTGCTGACTTAATTCGTGCTGGGCATTAGGTAAAAGCCTCCCTATCGAAAATAGGGATACTGTAAAAGTTAAGTTTTGCATCCATATTTTTTTATGGTGACTTCTTATTCCAAAGATGAGGAGCACAAATATACTTTACAAATCAAAATTTTTTTCATCTGTCTGGCTTTGTGATATTGTATCTTTTAAGGCTGCCTTTATGGAATTAACTGGAATTGCTCTGTTTCAGTTATAGGAAAAATCTATGACTATGGTATAGATATGTGGTCTGTAGGCTGCACATTATATGAACTTTATACAGGAAAAATACTCTTTCCTGGCAAAACCAATAACCATATGTTGAAACTAGCCATGGATCTCAAAGGAAAGATGCCAAACAAGGTAAGAAAGAAAAGTACACGATGTTTAATTAATATCTGAAACTGCTGTGATGAACAGTAGAACATGCTTTCTTTTTTCTCCCTGAATTCTTTTTCTTATCATGTACATCTTCTCTTAACAGCAAGTAAATATCAGACATCACTCTGACTGTATAATTAATATTGATTTAAAATCTTATGAAGTGAAAGTATACAGCTTCTTTTTCATAGACTAAGTATAAAGTGAAAGCAGAAACCTTCTAAGCACTGACCTGAAAAAAAAATACGTAAGTCATTGAAAGATACTGTGTCCTTTTTCAGCTGGTTTGAACAGTGGTGGTTTTTTTTATTTAGTCTACACATTTCTTACTGTCTTTTTGATATATTTTTGATTAGTATTAAAATATTCATGTTGCAATAAGTTAGTAGAAATTGATGCTAATAGTGGAATTTGTAAGACATGAAGAACTTTGCTGAAACTCTTGCCTCTCCCTTGTTTTCCAGATGATTCGAAAAGGTGTGTTCAAAGATCAGCACTTCGATCAAAATCTCAACTTTATGTATATAGAAGTAGATAAAGTGACAGAAAGGGTAAGTCCTTAACGTGTCGACTAACCTATTACTTTGTTCCAAGCTTTCCTACTATTGTGGTATTCCAAACATGTCTTGACATATTCCTTAAAAATAAGATTTTTATAAACTATTAGACTGCTGTTTTGCAGCAGTACAGAGAGGATATATAATTATAAACCGGCAACAGATTTTTTTCCTAGAATTTAGGAATGTGTGTAAGAGAAATCAAAGTTTAATTTTGGTAGGTATACGGGGGAATCTTCACGTAATGCATTCTTAAATTACTAATAAGAGAAATTCTGGCTTCATTTTAGAGAAGTGTGTCCAACTTCAGTATGATGTGCTTATGTTGTAGGAGGTCACTAATACTTTCTGTATCAGTTTAACATAGTACATTTCTTAAGAATCACAGAATTACTGGTCAAATGTGGGAACTTTCCACGTGGAGTTGTGACGTTCTCAGTTAACTGGGATGTTAGGTTCACGCGTACACCTGCTGTTGGCAAAAGATGCAGCCTGGCCTCCCCCGGCAGCGTTATCTCCGCTCTTCCTTTGCCCACACGAGGCTTTATGAGGCCAAAGGGCATCGCTGATCAGACACGAGAGAGCCCTGCAGAAAAGTTGCTGCTGAAGCTTTGTAAAAGGGATAGGGGGTTGGTGCGTTACTCCCGTTCTACAAGGTTGCCGTTTTTGTATTTGTAGGAGAAAGTTACTGTTATGAGCACCATTAATCCAACCAAGGACCTATTAGCAGACTTGATTGGGTGCCAACGACTCCCTGAAGACCAGCGTAAAAAAGTACACCAGCTAAAGGACTTGTTGGACCAGATCCTAATGTTAGACCCAGCTAAACGGATTAGCATCAACCAGGCTCTGCAGCACGCCTTCATCCAGGAAAAAATTTAAACCAGATGAAGAAGTTCAAAGGGTTTGAGTAATTAAGATACAAAGACTGAAGAAATTTCACAGCAGTTATTAATGTATATAAACATAAATATTTCCCCTGCAAAGTTGAGGAAGAAATGATACATTTGAATTAACATCAAGGCTGATATTTCTTTTAGAAATGTTAGAGTAATTCTGTTTCGTGTCTTATGTGAAAATTTTCACTGTAGAACTGTTTTAATTGCCAAGACTGCACAGAAGTACAATGCTAATGTATATGGTTGCAGTTCGTATATATTATAAAAAGAAAAAAGCATCTGTTATAAAAAAAAAAAAGAAAGAAAAAAAAAAAGAGCAGTAATACTGGGTGGTTGATTTGTTTTTAGCAGACTTGGCTTCATTTTTGTCTTTAAAAAATGGCCAGCATAAATGCTGTTTATATTCACGTTTTCCTAGGTGTGTGTGTGCAGGCCACAGCAGCATGCCCTTGGTGTAGTCAGTGCCGAAGGGGGTCTGTTCCTTCTTGAGCCTGCCCGCAGGGATGGTCTCCTCTTTTAAAGCAGGTTGTGTACAACTTTCAGTACACTGAAGGTAAGCTAACCCATCAACATCACCGGTGTTTAAGCTGTTATTTTACTGGAACGACTGACAAATGAGAGACAATAGCGTTGTGGCAGAAGTCCCTGCATGTTTGATAAATGATCTTGTTTTATTTTCTGGCATTGCAACCGTGGCATAGTTACAACTTCTGTTCTGTTCATCACATTTAAAATTTTGAGAGTGCGCACTTGATGGATAGAGCGCCTTCAGTGTACTGTTTCTTATTACTTTAATTTTTTTAATCAACTTGCTATAGACTTTGTATACATTTTGTTAAATACGATTCACTATGACATAGAACCAATACTTACAGAAGAGTTTTCATTTAGTAATTACATATGTTGGGATCTCATTCGAAAGACCTTATATCTAAAGGATAGACAACATAATGAAATTTTTAACTATTTGTATGTCATTTTGAAAGTGTACTGCTTTATGCTAAAAGTGTTTCATTTGTTCATTGTTTTCATTATTTGTGATCATGTTGTCTTTCAATACAGGCATAAACCTTCCACTCTTGAACAAAGCAGCTGCTTTTTAAAAGCGGTAATTGCTTCTTTACCTTTTATTTCTTTTGTAAATGAAGCTTTTCTTTAAGAAATGTGACTTTAAAGTGTTGTCTCTTGCATAAAACAGTTGACACTTACTTATTGTAAAGTGAAGATTGTTCTGCTGCATGTAAAGTGGACCATGCAGATTTCTGTATGTTTTCAGTATGCATCATTAGATAATAAAGTCTTTTGTGAACAAGGCATTTGTAGCCATTTTTAAAAGAATCTGTCTTCAGTGATGGTAAATCAGGTAATTCGTAAGAACCACCCCTGCATTTCCTATTAATCATTTAATTAAAGGCATTATTAAATGTTATGATCTTTGGGAGAGTAATAGGCTATGTTAATTAGATATATAATTATCACTGCTTAAACAAAAACAAAGCAAAAAAAACCCCTACAGATAGTGTCTGTCTGCTTTCATTGTAATGAAATTATTCCTGTAGGACATGGGATTAAATTCAGGCTTTAACTAATGTTTGTGCTGTTTTTCTCACTTTTCCTTTTGATGGTGCTGAAAGAGAAAAAGGAAAGCGAGTCACAGGCCACTCAACGCCTACTCCATGGGTCTGATTTGCTGAGACACCAACTTCACCTTCCTAACAAGGTTATTTCTGACAGCATGTGTAGATAAACATTTAGCAACGAGTTAGAACAGCTTGAAACATTTGAGTTGGTTATGCAGCGCGAGGAAACCAGAATCAAACTTTTCAGGTCCATACTGCTGTTGTATATGTTCTCTCTGACGATATTAAGAAGTTCATCTTTTCATTTGTATTAATATATTCTGAAAAGCTGTGAAACCCCTACTGGTTTCACCTACTTTATAATACTTCTTTGAACTAAGAAGGGTTTTTGTATCCATCTAGGTGCATAATGGCAACAATCATGCACTCTCAGTGCACTCAAGAATGGAAAAATGTCACAAAGCAGTCATTCTGCTGGTGGGGAATACCCCACCCAGGAGATGTAATGAACTAACTACGAAAAACAAGCAGGAGATGGGTGGTTTTGTATGCCTATTTGGAACCTTCAACCTGTCTCTTCTCAATTTATGTTGTAAAATTCTTAATAAAAAATAATCTCTCCTTATTTCCACGTATTAAGGTATCTTGTTCATACAGGACATAAATATATAAAAGAAATTAGCTTTCACGTTTGATGAAATACTAGTTGCTTGTTAGTTAGATACAGAAAGTAACTTGCACTTTTACAACATAGGCAGCACTTCTGAGGGCAGTTTTACAGAGATGTAGTAATAGATTTATTCTTTCTGTTGCTTTGTAGTTATTCTTAAAATAGGGATATAAAACAATGAAATGAGTTGGTGATACAGAAACAAAGCAGTAGAAAAGATGCCCCTTAATGCCTACAGAACTGTTTTAAGCTATTCTGGAGAAGCATAAAGTTGCTCGTTTACTTGTTCTTTGTGTTGTAGGTGCAGCTCAAAAGAAGATGATGGCTACCAGAAGAACATGAACAAAGGTTTCTGTCCTATAAAAGATATGAAAAATACTCTTCGTGTAGTTCTGTCTTAATCTTTTGGTTTCCAGCATCCCAATTTAGAATTGATTAGCACTGCTGCAGTACTGATAATTCCTGAAAAAATACTTACTGTATCAGAATTTGTTGCATTGATGTGTTTGCTTCGTTTCTGGTTGAAGAGATTTTTTTTTTTAATTGTGATTAAATGTAGGTAAATAAGCATTACTGTTTAAATGCAGTTATCTTAAAATGATAGAATGATCAGTACAAAACATATGAAATTGAGGAAAAAAAATGCCATTATATTTGGTTCAAATACATGTGTTTTAACTAATAAATATTTTAGCAGATGGTGCACTCTTTTCTTAACTTCAGCATGTTTGTTATTTTAATTCTGTCAAACTTTATTGTTGATACAGAGATTAGCTGACAGGGATTATGCAAAACAAGTGGATTTCAGTCCTCCATCCACTATCAGCGTCAGTTGGTACTTGTTGTTGGCAACAGTAGAAAATCTTTAGTTCTGGCTTCCAAAGCCTGTGGAATTTAGGTCTTTTTGACGCTGTTAAGGACCCTCTCCAGTTGTAGGCACTGGCTGTCCCATTAGCCTGTGGTCTCAGGAGAGCAGAGTAGCTGCCGGTGCCACTGCAGTCAGCTGTATTCCTGTGGCTGCGGCTTCTGGCAAACAGAACAGCTGGGCAACAGAGCTTTCTTGTGGAACTACTTCTCAGCTGATCTAAGAGATTACATGATGATGTAATTTTTATCTTCATCCGAGGTCCTACTTACAGAAAGTTTGGCTAAATCTACTGTGCTGATTTCTGTTTCCTTCTCCCTCGTGGTGACGAGGAGCTTCCCATTTACCATACTTAGTTTGCCAAGCATTCACCAAAAACAAGATACCAGCCCTATGCAGTTAGAATGTGTTATTACCTTGGTGTATACTACTCTTTAAAAATTATGAACTGTTTAAGAGCTTTTGATAGAATATAATGATTCCTTTAAAACCTTTTTAATAATACTTTATCTCCATACGTAGGGTAAGTGGCATTAAACTTCCGAAGAACCTTTATGTGCTTATTGACCCACACCCAGAAGGCACACCGGTCCGTCATACCACTGGAGATAGAGCCATCTTCTACAGTATGTGTGAAACTGTAACTCGGGTGGAGGATGTTGGGCAGCGGCGGTTGCTTGCAAACAATAAAGTATCCTTAAAGCTTACTTTGCGTCATGTCTTCTATTGTATGACATTTGTATTGCTTACAAATGTCATAACGCAAAGCTGCTAAATATATGAGCGATTTTTAAATACGCTAAAAGCAAAATACAGTTATTTAAATGGGGTTGTCCGTGTAGGTATCAGGTATTAAAGAATCTGTGGAAAAAGTCTTCTTGAATATGTGTAAAATGGGGCTGTTGTCTTTTGTTAAGTTGCCCCTTTCCTAGTTTTGGAAGCCCTGTGAGTGCCAAAGAATTCATGTGGATTTTGCTTTGATTTTCCCTGTGCCTTTTTTTTTTTTTTTTTAATGTTTTACAGGGAGGTAGTACTGTGTGAGTTAGGGGATGCAAGAATTACATTGTGTTACAGTGAAGGGAAGCTAGATCTGTTTATAGATTAATCTTTATTAAAAAAAACCAAAAAACTGAGGCTAGTCAAATGGGAGAAGCAGCATGGTGAAAGTGGGAGGCAGTGTGTATCTTTATTTCTTAACTTGTGAATTATGTATCAAATTACGAATCTAAGTATACTTGTATTAATTTTGTGGGTACAGAGGCAAAACAATCATAAGACTTCTAGTTTTGTTGAGCTAAATACTTAAATAACTAAAAGTTGTGACAAATAATTACTTTCTCTGAATTTAAAACTTGGCCCTTCCTTCCATGATACACCTTTTGAATGCTTCATCATCTCAATTATCTTCTCATAAACACAAATCTTGATGATTGGAGCCCAGATCTTTCTATAAAGATTATAATTATTCCTAAAATAGTGAAAATGCATGAAGGATATTTGCAAAGATTCAGTGTAAGTTAATGAGATGTAACATAAAGCTACTTCTAGGCAGGTAGAAGTGGAGAGATCCCACCCAGAAAGTAGATAGTGACACAGCCACTGTCTACTTTATACCTGCTCATGGCTCAGTCTCAAAAGCATGGCTTTTCCTGTAAAGGGAAACTAGGGGTAACTGAGGACAACTACAGTACCACCTATTAACAGAATGGGACCAACAGTTGCTACCGAGAAAGCAAGTCACAAGTCCTGCCAGCAAATCTGCTCCAGCGTGGGCTCCTCTCTCCACAGGGCCGTGGGTCCTGCCAAGAGCCTGCTTCAGTGCCAGCTTTCCCTGGGGTCACAGCCTCCTCTGGGCATCCACCTGCTCTGCTGTGGGGTCCTCCCCAGGCTGCAGGCGCATATCTGCTCCACTGTCGACCTCTGTGGGCTGCAGGGGGATGGGCTGTCTCACTGGAGTCTTCGCCATGGGCCTCGAGGGAATCCCTGCTCCCGTGCCTGGAGCACCTCCTCCTCTTTATTCACTGACCTTGGTGCCTGCAGAGTTGTTCCTCTCGTGTATTCTCCTCTCCTTTGGCCGCTGTTGTTCAGCAACTTTTTCACCTTCTTAGCTATGTTATCCCAGGATGCTACCGCTGTCACGGATTCCTCAGCCTTGGCCAGCGGCTGGTCTGGCTCGGAGCCGGCTGGCATTGGCTCGGTCTGATACAGAGGAAGCTTCTGGCAGCTTCTCACAGAAGCAACCACTGCTACCAAAACCTTGCCACGCGGACCCAGTGCATACCCCTCGATACATTATTTTTATGCTGTTCCATGCAAGGAGTGAGGTTTTGGTTCTAAAGCAATAAAAATGCTTACGTCTTATCCTTTCATAAGTCACATACCTCACCGTTACCATAATTCTTGCCCAATTTATTCTAATTAATTGAGTCAATTAGAATAAATAGGAGAATATTCTTGCTGCGGTTTATTGAATTCAAGCTGAACTTTAGCAAGGGGTGGTGCTGAACGCATTCCGAGAAGCAGCAGCAAAACTAATGTTCCTGATTTCTGGCAAAAACAAGTTTCTTCTGCAAATACCCTTGACAGTGGTTTTGAGCTGTCGCAACTCACCAATCTGTGAATTTATCTGTATTCTTTCTGCTCCTAAACCTTGTTCCCAACTGAGGAAGCTGAATTTCACATGCTACATATAAAAAGAGCTTCACCTTGCCTAAATACACCTGAAGTTCAGACGTTCTACAAATCTGTCTCTTATGTTAAAATAAAAGCTCATCCTAGAAGCATCCAGATGAGAGACTCCATTCAGAACAGCCCTACCTTTGGGCTCCAGTCTTTCCATGGGAAAGAACCAAGTCCTGCTCAACTGGAGCCGAGCTGACCTTCATGCTGTGCATACTTGTGTATCCAGTAAACACCTGGAAAGGTAACACACAGAGCTCCATACGTGTTTCTTACGAAATTTAGTCTGGATTTAACATCCAGACAGATGAAGCCGGCTGGCTGGAGCCGATAAAGGGACCTTTCCCTTCAGCCCTGTTGAATGACCAAACAAGAGGACTGTCTGCAATCGCTCTCCTTTGGAATGGTCTCCTACACGCAGGAAAATCACGTGGTTCGGTCACTCTTCCTGGCAGTTTTGGGGTTAGAGTTGAAACACCCACAGAACCTATCCATTTTCTTCCCCTAGGAGGCTTAAATTAAATAGATCTGGCAGAACTCATTTAGGCGTGGAGTTCCCTGCCTCTTACAGACCATCCAGGCACTCTGGCAGGACAGGAAATGGGCGATTTCGCAACCTGACCCAAACTGCTCTGCTAGCTCATTAAAGCTAAAATACCAAGTACGTTCCTATTTGCAAGTAATTTATTTCTGTTCAGAAAGGCTTAGTAGAAAATTCAGCTATGTTTACGTGAGGAGTCCAAACAATGCCAAATAACATGCTTTTTGCTTATGGTTTTTCTTCTTTAAAAATAATTCTGAAATTCTCTTACCACGTGGTAAACTATGCAGTAGTTGCATATATGCAAGTAAGAGCAATTTAAGACATCTCACAGAAGACCTGCATACCTGAAGCGATGGACTAATTTTAAAGTGAAAAAACTAGCAAAATTAATGTGTGGGAAGCTCCTACATGCAGATGGAGAAATGAATTAAGTCTAAATACATAATTAATAGAAACAATCCTCTTACAGACAAAAAGATGAAATCGAGTATGTCATTTACTCATAAAAGTTTAAGGAGGTTTTCTTGGAATGGTCATCATCCTCCAAAATCCAAGAGTCCACAGGAACATGTTCTAGTCCTACATTCTGAGGGAGGGGTAAATGTAATTACTTAAACCACATATGTATTTAACTTACAAGGCCACCCATTATTTGGTCTTGGGCAACAGTCAAGCTACCAGTAAGCTATTTTACAGATTATTCTATTTATATAAGGTAAATACGAGTAATTCCACTGGAGCCTGAAAAGCTTTCAGCCCACACCGGTTTTAGGCAGTCGGAATGTAGTCCAGAGACTGTATCTAAGTCATACTACTCCTTCTACACTATTTCAATGTATTTCTGTTGTCATACAACTGTAATTAACAAGCAGGCTGTATGCTACATTTTATTACTGTTTTACGAATATTTGAAAAAAAAAATGTAATTGTAGCAAGGATGAGCCTTTTGGAAGACAGGTACGTGATGACTAATTTTATAAAGAGGTCTTAGAAAATGTCTCAAGATCCTGGCACATAAAATGAATAAAATTTGGTATTATTATTTTTTTAATATCACAGTTGTATTCAAGTCCCATATTACCCATCGCTTCTGAACAGTAAGAAAACACTTATTGACTTAACGTATAAACAACACTAAGCCAGCAATGCTGAATGAGGCTCACTGACAACAAGCAGGAATTCAAGAAATGACTATTTTTCAGTATTAGCCTGTTTCAGCTTTGCCATGGCAAGAGAAAGATTCTGCCTTTTTGACAAGACAAAAGCTTACTCATTGCCGAGCTCGTTCTGAAGAGGTTTGCGTCCTATACTGTTCATATACAATGGTATGGAAAGAGAGAATGTTTAACATTGTAGACATCTCAGAGCTCTCTGGAGCATCGTGCGATGCTCTAACGTCCCTCACGGCTGAGCCACCAGCGGTGGGTTGTCCCACTACTCACCCGCCTGTCCCACAGCAAGCACATTTTGAAGAGCTCCGCTCACGTGTGCAGCAGCTGGAATTTTTTCATGATTAAAAGGTGTCTGAAGACAGGGTGAATGAGGTCGCGCCAGCTGACTGATGTGTGGACTTTTAAGAAATAGGTCGATTGCTGACAACCATCAGGGGAAGAGCTGTGAGGTGTTGGTCTTCTCCTGGAATGGAGGCAGATGCTGCTTTCCTTCCATTTCCAGTAGAGAGAACAGTTTCACATCAGAACCTTCTGGAGACAGACCAAAATTTGCGGTTATCCTATTTTGAAAAGATTACCCTTTGTAATGGTGGGGGAAGGAGGAAAAGGGAATATTTTGTTTTCATGTCTGGATATTAGTTCCTCAGTTGTTTTCTACTGTTTACAGCTTTAACTTCAAATCCACGCTTTTGAAGTATTTAGGCATTTACCTTTTCATTCTCAGATGCATTATTTTCTTCCATTAAAAGACTGTCCTCTGTGTTACCATTTTGTAACCCAAAACTACCTTTAGAAACAGAGAGGGTATCTTCAGTACTGCATTCAGCAGCAGGCTCAAAGTTAGAAATAACAGCTTCAGTTCTAGTATTGAAAAAAATACTCCGGTCTCCAGCAGATTACTGTCAGTGTCTGCTGAAGATCAGTGTAAGATGCTGTTTGATATTCATTCACATTACCTCCCACTGCATCATTAGCAGCAAAGAAGTTTAAGAATTATCATGTGAGCTGGAGTTTCCGCTGGAGGCTTACTGGTGTGTCTGAGGAAGGAAAAAGAGACGGAAATAAACTGGAGTTCTATTTAGAGGAAGAAAATGTACTAGAGGTGAAATAGTGGCCCCACTAATCTCGACCTTTGTTATACTCTGCGTGCTAAGGGTGTGGCTGTTGATATTCCATAAGAAGGAAAGAAGTACTCCACTAGATTTATTTGGAATTTGCTGCTATTTCGATTTAAGTGTATTATAAGTGCGGACTAACTGCTCGGGCTGATTTTCAATGCCTACAAACAACTAAGAATCAACTCTGCTTCCCTCACACAAGTATAAACACAAGATTGCTACTTTTATTAAAATATCAAAAGCCGAATGTCATGCTGAGTTACCCATCTTCTGCTTTGCTTTTCAGGAGGTTACATATTGAATTTGCAACTCATCCATTCTACTATCAAAAAAATGTAATGTGAATCTTATTTGAACAAAAAGTTATCCTGTGTTCTTTATCTCCTACATGAATATGGGTGTTCCCAAAAGGAACATCCATTCTTGTAATCTACATGAGCCCTGTTCAGCTCCAAAGACCAAAACCAGTCCTGTGTAACAAACTTCCAAGTTTCTCCTAGACTCCCACAAGAAGGTGCACACCCAGTTGAGCTTCTTATGCTCCTATGCAACAGGAAAGGTAAAAGGAAATGAAGCCTGAAAGATTTTAAGCTGATTTTGCAGCAAATGCAAGTGAAGGGAGTTTAAAAACATTTAAGCCCTTTCTTGGTTTACCACCCATCACAGAAGTAAAATATTCCCTGCCTTTACTGAGCACTGCTGAAGCCACCAGACTTCCTCAAGGTTTCACGGCGTAGAGAGGAGAGGCTGGCAGAAGCCACCATCATGGTTGTTTCCAGTGGACTCCCAGTACAGACAATCAAGCTCATTTTCATTGCTTTCCCAATTTCCTACAGAAGCAGAAGGCACAACTGCTACAGGAATGTCCTGCAACAAGAAGTGCAATCTCACAGAGATTCTTCCTAAAACTTTTGAAATATATTGTTTACAAAAAGCATATGAAAAACCTTTGAAAAACTTAACCAGTGTGCTCTCTGCTAGCTATAGCACAGAAGAGCAAAGCTTGGGACAATTCCCCGCTCTACCCCATCAGACTCACCTTTCTCCATGTTTTCCAACAAGCGCAAAGGAAGAGCACATTCTCAGAGACGAAGAGCTGCGAAGGAAGTGGAGGGTTGGGAAAGAGAAGTGCTTAATAGAAGTGATCTTGTTTCGCGTGTATTTTGGGTTCTTACCTACACGGCAGAATTTGTTCTCCCTTAATAACTAGAATAGTAAGAACTAAATTTCAAACTGACATACTTAAGGCTTTGCTAAAATAAGATAACCACTATTGAAATAGTTTTGAGGTAATCATTTTAGAGCAATTATGTCAGTTCTTGGGGTATCTAATTTCAGCATCACTAAAAGATAACCTAATCATCAGTAGAATCATCAAAAGAAAATTCAGCAGTAGTAACATGAGTGGAAAGGTGCTTCTCTTTACTGAAATTCATCCTGTTGCTTATGAACAATTCAACTCACCAAGACAACCTTAAAACTTGGTGTTAGCCACGTATTTTATAATCTAGTGCTTTCTCCTGACATCCAACTCATTCATGAACACACTGAGCAAAAGCAACACCGGAATAAACTCCTGCCAGATCCCAGTCTATGCCCTCTCACTTTGATAACCTGATGGCTACTGCTTAGTCCAGAGTTTCAGCCAATTCTGCCACTCTACAATTGTGATTTAATCTAGATCACATTTCCTGGAATTGTTTACAGCAGCTGCATAGCAGAACAGCACAAAAAACCTTTCTAAACTTTAAATTACATTCACTGCTGTTCGCTTATACACCAAGCCAGTCACACTAACGAAGGAAATTAGATCAGTTCGATGTTGTTTGTCCTTGAGAAATACAGACTATGTTTTCTTCTGTTTTATTGCTGCAGGATAGGGAGGAGATTTCCAAGAAACTCTCTCCACTAACTTTATGTACTTAACTCTGCCTTCTGCTGCTTCTCCTTATACAATAGCAGACCTTGATAAAAACACTTAGCATTCTGTCCTTGTATCACAAAAGAAAGGTAAAGTCGCACATATTTAGAAGATGAAGGCTAATGGAACAATATGATCGGAAGTCAGCTTCTGCCTTTTTGTTGGTCAGATACTTTTTTTAAAAAAAGTTTTAGAAACTTACTCCAATCTAACCACTTTAAATGTCAAAAAGAAATAGAAAAATATTCGGCAGTGCTGTGAGACAGCAAAAATATCTCTTCAATCAATGTAAATTGTAACAATTTACAGATTGTTTTGTTATCTTCTTTTAGGTATGGTGTTACAGACTCCATGGATTTTTCTCTAAGTACTTTGATTTCTAATTTTTTTATTTTTTTTAATCTATGCAAATATTTTCTAGATTTTTAAATTAACCTTCGTATCAATAGGTAAAGAATTCCTTAATTCATATCTGTAAGATTAGCTATACTACATTTATCTAAAATGCCAGGTAAAAAATACATTTGCAATAGATATTTTACTGGCTGAAAAAATATGAAACCCTACACATCACAAAAGGTTAATTCAAGTGAACATATACTATCACAAAGGATACAAACTGGAGATACCACCAGATTATTTATATATACATCTAGGAATAACAAAGTAAGTGACTTATTCAGAGTTCAGGTTGCAGTTTTCAATCTGCATAAACATTTCCTATGCATAACAAACATCATTTGTAATTTAAAGTACCAACATGGTTCTTACAGTTCTAGGGTCTTAACTAAATTAGAAGAGAAAAGCCAGCACCAATAAAAGAAAAAGAACCAAACAAAAATCTCCCTCTCTGCCGTGTACTGCTCCTTTAATAATGAAAACCAGCATCAGACAGAGTATATGGAAAATCTACTGAAGAAATTACACTAGTAATGGAGTTAGTGAATTGTATACTACAAGCATCCTCGGGGTGTAACTACAGTACCAAACAATACGCTCTGGAAGAGACTAAAGGCTTTTACTTGAACATACTGTTTGTAACCTCCCAAGTGCCCTTCTTTAGCTTTAATGAAAACAAATTTACATCAATTAATAAAAGCCCTTTGAGGGCTCCAGTTAGAAAATAAACTGATAATTACCTGTAGGTATTTAATTCCTCAGAGTACTAACATGTCTTTGCATGCGTTGCTCTCACCTGTTCAGCCTGGCTGGATAGCTGTGATATTAACTACTCAATTTAATTTGATATAATTATTAAAACATTATTTTACCTGCTCATAGCAATTTTGCCTTCGTTATGTGCCTTAATCCGGGCATTAAACATTCCTTCTTTGCTGGTATTTTGAGTTAGCTAAAGCAAGGAAAACAGTTTTGTTTTAATACCAGAAACGCGTTTCAGAACGAGCACACAGAACACAGAACATGAGCCACCAAAGCCTTGGCAAGGCAAAGCCACATTTCACCCTCCAGGCCCGAAGGTGCTGCCCCACGCCCAGGGCCACAGCTCTTGGCCTCCTCCTCGCCCTGCACGACTGCCGCCATTTTGCAGCCAGCACCAACCCTCACACCCGGGCCTCTGTCTCAGCTTCTTCTCTCACTGCCTCCATTGCCACCATCCCCTGGGCCTCAGCCACCCCTCAAGTCCCACCACTGCACCACCGGCCTGTGTGTGTGGTCCCACAGAGATGTCCTTCCTCCCGCCACCATGCCCTGGGGCCCCGTCCCCTCTCTGGGCGCTGGGAGGGAAGGTGGAAGAGCCCCGCCTGTCCCTTGGCCGTTTCACAGCATGCCCTCCCCGGCCCTTTTACACGTTATTTCATAACAGGAAATTATTTTGGCTTCCCTCTCTTTCCCGTCAGCCTGGCAGATGGCTGCTCCCTGCCAGATTTACCATCTCCTCCCTCCCCTGCACCTCTCCACCCTATCCCCATTTCGCTGGCCCTGCTTCTGCCGCCCTGTGTGTGACAGCAGACTCGCTTTTGCTGGTAATCCCGTGTGCCAGCACCCACTCTCGCAGAGGGTTTAAGGAGGACCCTAAATACATTTAATACTTCTCAGCATCAGATTTCGCTGCTGTAGCAAGCACACCTGAGCGCTGCGTACCCACGCTGCTCCTTTCAGAATCATAGAATGGTTAGAATTAGAAGTGACCTCAAAGATCATCTAGTTCCAACCCCCCTGCCATGGGCAGGGTCACCTCCCACTAGAGCAGGTTGCTCAAAGCCCCATCCAGCCTGGCCTTGAACACTTCCAGGGATGGGGCATCCACAGCTTCCCTGGGCAACCTATTCCAGTGCCTCACCACCCTCACAGTAAAGAATTTCTTTCTGGTATCTAATCTTAATCTCCCCTCTTCCAATTTAAAACCGTTACCCCTTGTCCTTTTCTTTCTCAGTAGTCAAATCTCAAGGGCCACCTTGGAGACAAAAGCCTGGATTTTAAGAGCTGCTCACCATGCCAGGCAGCCGTGCCACAGGCAAGCAGCCGTCCCCGCACATCCCCTCTGATGGCAGCACCCAGAGCCATCCATTTCTGGTGGGTCACGGCTCTGCTCCAGCAGCACTCCCACCCAGTGGAGAAACGGGCATCCACCAGCCTCCCACAGGCAGCCACTAAACCCCTGCTTTTATGTACGTACCTGCCTACCCACGCAGGGCCAGCACCTCAGGTGCTTCTCACTGTCACCGAGTCTAGAGTACTGAAATGAAAGATTTATTTTTTTTTAACAACAGTCAGCTTCTTGTCATCGAGAGGCTCTTCTTGAGAAGTAACCGCTGCTTCTCCATGATTTCCTCTTGTTGGCATGAGCTCAATGCCTACCTACTTCCAGCAGCATGACCCTGGCCTCTGCAGTGCCTGCTACACTCTCTACTGCACAGCATCCAAGAACATTGGAGAAATTTTCTCCTGAAAAATAATTGTTTTGTTAATTTAACTCCAAAAGGAGGGCTACTGTTAATTTAACTCCAAAAGGGCTACACCATAGAAGGTCACACCATCAATGGGATTTTTCAGATAAAAAGTGCAATATGAAGCAATTCATAGAAAAAACATATTTAAGATTAGAACCATAAAGCTCACAACAAACATATCTAAGAATCTCAAGTGAATAGTTTTTGTAAGAGTATTATTATATTAATACACCTCCAGGAATTAACTACTTTCCCTCTCACTGAGGATGTTTAACAGGAGGAGTAAGACGCAGCACAACAGTAATTAAATACTTTTATTTATTTTTTCATTAATACAGTATTTCCTTCCCCACAGAATCACTCACAAGATTTATTGAAGAGATATCAAAATATAGTCCTATTGAATCTATCGCTTCTTTTGGAAGACAATCTGCTTTCAATTATTCAGAAACATCACTGCTGCCTACAGAATAATGAACCTTTATTCCCCAATCTAAATATCCATAATGGATCCAAGGCACATAACATTGTATAAATTTTATGAACCGGTTTTAAGCCAGTACTCAGAACAGAAATATCTCCCATCAAAAGATATTGAGAAAGTTTATTAACAATAAGGGCAGATTAAGCTATTGCCAGAAGGTGAATTATTCTACTGGTGAAGATTAGAGTTTTGATTTCTTCTGAAAGAAGCTGACAATAGCATTTATACATTCATCAGATATCCACCTCTCCTTCAAGACTTCACACTCCTTACTGTTGACTTCATGGAGCTTCTCCTTTTCCGCACTTCGTAACAGTTGCTTTGACACTGCCAAGGACTGGAGGAGAAAGAGAGGAACATGAGGAAGTTATGTTTTCTATACCTTAATTTAATGCTTCAGACAATAGCACAATAAACACACTGGAATTCAAACAGAGTTGTATTAGCATCGTACATTTTAGCTTTTACTCAACCTTTCTGCTGCAGATAATTATGGCATTTAATTACTAAGACTGCTAATAAGGTGGAGGTTCATGGGAAGTGAAATAGCAGTCCACTAAATGCTCATAATGAGAGTAAGTGGGCATAAGTTGTGAAACCTGCTGAACTATCTCCAGTGCCAAATGCAACTTATGTTATCAGCAGCTGGCACGAGTGTCTCCTCTTGTCTAATGTAACCTTAATACCATTGTGACTCAAGCAGTTTTGCAAAACCTAAACTAGTGAGCAGGATGAATGAATTCAGCAAAAAGTAAAGGCACCCCGCGTCATCTTGAGCACCCAAAGTGCACACAGTACAATTGATATTGCAGAACCAGTGCTAAGGCTCTTAAACCTTAACTATTGCCAAAATAAAATTCTAAGAGAAGGCACCCAGGCACAATCCCCTGCAAGTGGATTAATTGGTTAGTTTTTATGGCTTTTCAACCATTGAATCTCTGTGTACGGTGCACTGTCTTTGATTCAGCCATGGTAGAAGAGAGGTTTTTGTTTCACAGCAGCAGAGGGACGGGGCAGATCTGTGCTAAAGGGAAAACATATTGAGCCTTCCCACTTCAATTAAGTATGAAGTGAAACCAAGTAACTGGATAGGTTTGGCAGGAGGACTGGGAATGCTACAGGCTTACAAGGTGTAGAAAAAATTAGAATACTGACATTTTTGGGGAGGCTTGCATAAGCTTCTAATCTTGCCCAAACTTCCTTCTGAAAAGTCCTTTCAGGGAAGACTTCAGTCACAAGTCCCTGGGCACAGGCTTCTGCAGCAGTCAGCTTTTTATTGAAAAGCAACATCTCACTTGCCTATATAAAGAAAAGTAGAAAGTGTGATTCAACAAGACACAACAAGACTTGAGTAATCTGTCAGGAAAGGTACAAGCTTCCAAGTTACATTTATTTAACTCTCTTGTTCATTAACGTCTGCCCTCTGAAAAGCTCAGAGAATAGATGAGGTTGGAAGGGACCTCCAGATACAGTCTAGTTCAAACCCCCTGCTTAAGCAGAGTCAGCTGAAGCAGGATGCCCAGGCCTGGGTCCTGTTGGCTTTTGAGTCTCTCTGAGGATGAAGACACTTCTCCAAGGATGAGGACTTCACATTATCTCTGCACAACCTGTTCCTGTGTTTCACCACCCTCACTATAAAATTATTTTTATTCTTTTTTTTTTTTTCTCATTCAGACGGAATTCCCTGTGTTTCAATTTGTACTCCTTCCCTCTTGTCCTGTCACTGGGAACCACTGGCAAGAATCTACCTCTATCTCCGTTACACTCTCCCATCAGGTATTTATAAACATTGGTAAGATTCCCCCGAGCCTTTCCTGCTCCAGGAATTAGAGTCACAGCTCTCTCAGCCTCTTCTTATATGTATAATGTGCCTGTGTCTTAATTATTTTTGCAGCTCTTTGCTAGGTCTGCTCCAGTATGTCCATCTCTCTCTTGTAGCTGGAGCCCAGACCCAAACACAGCACTCCAGCTGTGGTATCACCAGTGCCGAGCAGAGGGGAAGAGTCACCTCCCTCAACCTGCTGGCAATGCTCCGTCTAATGCAACCCAGGTACTGTTGGGTCTTCTTTGCTGCAAGGGTGCCTTGCTGACTCATGGGCAACTTGTCTATCAGGACGCACAGATCCTTCTCTGCAAAGCTGCTTTCCAGACAGTAAGCCCCCAGCATGCACTGGTGCGTGGGATTATTTCATCCCAAGTACAGGACTTTGCCTTTTCCTTTGCTGAAGTCTATGAGATTCTCCAATTCCCCAGACTCTCCAGGTCCCTTTGAATGGCAACGCACCTGGTGTATCAACCATTCCTCTCAGTTTCATATCACCCGCTTAGGGTGTACTCAGTCCCATCATCCAGGCCATAATGAAGAGGTTAAATAAGTATCAGACCCAGTATCAACCCCTGGGCTACACCAGTAGTGACCGGCCTCCAGCTCCTATTGTTCACCAAGAATCTACACGTCTTTTTGACCAGAGCTCTAAGGCTGTCACCTGGAATTACCTCATCATAAATGTGTGTGTTCACTTCCTGCAGTGACTGCAACATTTCTAGAACATGTACTGGTAGGTTATATCTCACTGAATGGACTACCCTCCATACTTGGATGTTTATGAAGCACTTGCTCTACTCCTTACAGATTTAAACCCTGCTCAACAGGCAGTAGTATCAGGTAAGTATTTGAAACTAACCAGTTTTTTCCTGTGGGATATCAAAAGAAGCAGAAAGAGAATTATCACATTCTAAGAAAAGAAAATTTAGATTCTGCTGTCTCTTTTTTTTTCTTTCTTTTTAATTACTATTACTTGTTTTCCTTATTTCTAGAGTAGACAGAGAAAATAAGAGTACCGTCAGAAAACCAATATATATTAGAAGAAAACAGATAATCTAAAAGGTCTGTAAGTAAATACATAAATGAATTGCTTCAAATTCAGAAGAATGGTTGAATACAAGTTTCCCACAAGGTTGGCAGAAACCACTGCAACACTTGCTCCCTTGCCCAATAAAAGCAGCCTACCAAGAGCACTCCTGTTTTCTTTTTTTCATCCTTCTTTACATCATTCCCTCCCATTCCTGGAAGAATGATACAACCTTTCACCATACAGAAATTGTCTCAAGAATGTGGAGGAAGTCTTGAAATAGAAAACCTTCACAGTATGGCTTTACAAGTGGTCATTACTTTGTTATTGTGCCTGTGCTGACATTACATTTCTTGATCCTTGTTCCAAAAGGAGTGAACTGGAACTGTCTTTGAGGACTCTTGCTGTGACTCCACTTGCTCTTACAGTTGGAGGATGCCAACAGACAAAGGTCATGTGATCCCACATACAGTATAGACTTTCTTACCTTAGCTAAGCCCATGATTTTTGGAAACAGGTAAGAGGAACATCCTTCTGGGCTCTGTCCAAGTTGACTAAATGGGCTGTGAAACGTAGCCTGGGGGAAAAAAAACAAAACAACAAAACAAAACAAATCTCACAACAGAGCACAAAACTAAGGGACTAGGATTTCATTTTCATTGTAAAACTTATACCGTGAGAGAGTTCACCAGAAATACATTTGAACTGTTACCGTAATAGTTTTTCAAATACCATCCAGTAATACTGCTTCATCCTCTCAATGCACCTAAGAGCTGACTTTGTATAATTCAATTCCCTTATAACAACCCCACTGAAGTTACCTTATTTGAATACAGTGCTTAAAGAAACTAATTTGCATGTGCAAAATCTTTACAGAAGAGATGTTCATACACATCTGTGCTAAAAGTTATTAAATACATAGACCAAATAAATTAAGAGGTGAAGAGCAATTTGCTTTCAGAAGGCACACTAAGTTTATTGTATTCCTCAAAAATTAAAGTCATTGAATCTTATTTCCTCAAATTTTATGCAAATTTAAAATGAACCTGTGGCAGAAATACATCATAAGATCGTACAAAACCATATCCTAGCTGCAAGTTAGAACTGAACTGCAAAATTTTACGTTTTGACAACTTGTATCAACTTCAAGCAATGAAAACAAAATGCTTGCCTTTATTTCCTATATTTGAAAATATGGACTGATACACAAAGAGTGCACAATTTGCCAAAGCAGCTTTCACTGTGATAGAAGGCAATCATCTCTTACAGTACTGCACATGGCCATGCAGTAAGGCAGATCAATAGACTTCCTAGGAAGAAAGTGATAATTATATCATTGCAAGAAAAGATTAGACAGTATCTGCCACGATACAGGCTAGTGCAGTTAGTCCTGCTTTAGAAGAGGAGATGAACTGCACCAGGGGTACAAACTGGTGCCCCAGACACTGGAGCAAACTCCAGTGCAGAAGACAATGTTAACTGACTGCCCAAAATGCTGATCTGTTGTCAGACTGGGCTGTGCAGTGTTCTATAAACGTGGCTGGTAACGATCTGCTCTGGGAATACCCGGCTGAGAATAAAACCAGATTCTGGACATAACAAGGCTTGCCACTTCTGGAGTAGGCAGTCAATGCTTAAGGCACCTCAACCAAACTACTGGAGAATGTGAAATTAAGCAGTAATTTGGAAGAGAATGACCTTATGCACTGGGGTTCACGTTCCTAGACAGGGAAGAATAAAGAACAATCACCTTCAAGAAGGCTTCAGTAAACTCAAAGTTAATAGGAAAGCTCTCATGAAGACTAATCTAAGTGAAAAGCTAATTTAGATCCTACAGGAGTCCTCAAATAACTGTTACCAAGGGCACAAACAAAAGCTGTCCCAGTGCAGGTAGGAAAGTACTAACGATGTCTCAGCTAAATCATGAGCTCATCACTGACTTTAAATACAAGTACACAGAAAGTAAAAATTACATCAGACAACCGAGTATAAAATGAATATAAGCACGCACAGATTTTTAAAAAAATAGAAATACAAGGCGAAAATAAGATGCATTTACCAATTATTATGTATACAAGTAGTAAAAGGAAGTTCAAGTATGAATTTCCAAATATAAATCCTTCAAGAAAGAAGGATACTATTAGTAGGACAAAACATTAAATGCTTATTTGGATTAAACTTCAACTAAATCTATACTATCTTATGGCCATAGGAGATACTATGTGGAGGTGTAAGTGATGAGAATTCAAAATAGTCTTAAGGTGGAGAGGTAACAAGCTGCTATTTAATACAGACAAGTTAAAGCTTCGCACAAATAACTTGGTATACAGCGCATGATATATGACAGGGACAGCTGTTTAACTGGCAATTCTACAGTAAGGGATCCAGGTGTTACAGCAGATCACAAGTATGTAAATTAAGTAACGTTGTGGGATGTCAAAACAGAAATACAGTCTGCAGAATGTGGAGAACTTCTTCTGCTCTATTTCACATCAGTAAGACATGAGCTGGAGTGATGTGTCCAGTTTGTACCACTATGCTTAAAGAGACACAGAACAACTGGTAGGAACCAGAGGAATGTGACTGCAGGCAAAAGAAAGCACATGACAAAAACCTGAATGAATTGCGGCTGTTTAGCTCAAAAAAAAAAAAAAAGATTGAGAGAACCGATGCAAACCTGAGACATATCTAACAGTCTAAGTGCACTGATGGCTATTGTGAGGATGAAAATAGTCTGTTCTTCAAATTCGGGAACAAGAACCAGTAGGTTCACCCTGCAGCAAAATGAGATCAGATGGAAAGGGAGGAAGACAAAGAACCCAACAATTTTCTAGTAAAAGAAGAGATATAGGGACCAGAATGGAGTGCATAAATCATGCACATTATACAAGCATTTATCAGGAGTGCCATGGTCCTGGCTGATCCTGTTACAGGGGAAGCAGAAAGAGTTGGTCCCTTGCAGCTCAATTTTTCTAAGTCTCATAGTGACAAACCCAATTCAGCAGGGACTTTGAGGAAAAACGCGACACAGTGCTGAAGCAGGAGTCAATGTATCAATGTACCACCCATCATAGACAGTTCTGCAAGTAAAAGCTTGCCTAAAATTATTAAAGGCCTTGGGTTAAGTTCTGTACCTGTTTAAATAACCTTATATAAATGAACAGCACAGAATATAAAAAATAAGCCATATAATGGGATTCTGTGCTATGCCTTAATATAGCTTTTGGTTATATATTTAGCAAGTTACCTTAAAAGGAATCTTAAGTTGAATAAACCAAAGCTTTTCGAAGCCTACCTTGGAACACAGATTAGATAAAATGCCAGTTACTGCACTTCCAGTCCATAATAATCTTTTGGTCTCCCTCCCACATCCGAAAGGGGCCTTAAACCATTTTTTCACATGAGCTACTCTTTTCTTTACCCACTGACAAAGACTTTCTAAAGTTGAGTCAGGAACTTGATAAGCATAGCTACCGCAGGGAAATTCCATGCACGTTAACCACTGGTTGATGCACCCTGTGCTAGTAATTAATAAAGGTGTTCCTTAACATAATACAAAAAGCCTTTACACTTGTGTGTTATTTTCTGTCAGATTACCACAAACCAAATAATATTTCCTACAGAAAGAGGCTTAAAGACTGCCTTGGGATCAGCTACGTAATGTACTTACCCTGTCAGAAGCGTAGACAATGTCACACAATCCAAGGACTGTTACACAGATTCCAATAGCCGGGCCGTTTACCACTGCAATCAGTGGTTTGGGAAAATCAATAAAATGACCCACGAACTCCCTAGGGAGAGGGAAAAACAGAATGTATGAGACACATCCTGGTCTTTTACATTAAATATAAACAACTTTCAAAACATACGATTAGATACTGCATAACAAAACCCATGAGCTAGCATATGTTTTTGTCCCTCTCCCTAACAAATTCTGACAAAGAAAATAAGAACTATTTGAAATACCTGCATTTCCTTACCCACCAAGAATCAAACATGCATGTCAGCACAGCTTTCCTAGCTCCTGCAATCAAGTTATGAAAGTGCCGTCCTCTTCAGCTACAGCTACCGAATACAGCTCACTAAGAGGAACAGCCTTTTGCCCTGCCTATCCACCTGCCTATACATCCATCCCAACTCCATCCATGGGACATCCATTCCCTTCACACATCCTGTTCTGCAGTGAAGCCCCAGCCCCGGCACCAAAATTGTGACCCTACCACAACACTGTTCTGCCTGGGTTTGAGAAATAGTGTTTTGTTTCGCTTGACAGCTACTTTTCCATCCAAGAAGTGCAAAATACATTCTCAAAATATAGTATTTTTTTCAGAAGTAAGCAGTGCTGTAAGAACACCGCTTCTCTGTGCATCAGCTGTAACGAAGCACTGTGCTTGTGTAATAGTGACAGCATAGCAAATACAGTCTTCTCACAAGAGCAAGATAAAAGACCATAAAGTACACGTGAAACTATGCATCATTGAACACCCTACTAAACACTGCAGGCTGGAACACTTGCCAGATACCACTGAGTAACATCTTTGCAACAGATTCGGACTGCAGGATTACCACTTTGTAGGGGCAACTGTGATCCACAGACAGCTTGCCTAAGTAAAAGCTGCAAAACGGAATACTTTACTTGCAGTTCATCTTTAAAATATAAATCAAAACCACTGTGCGCTTTTCTGTGTATTTTAGATTTTCCATTAATTGCAAGTGCTTGAGGAAGCCATTCAACTTGCAAGCATCTTTCAGATGTAATCATCACATACAGAAGTAAAAAGGACAAAATTTGCTTCACTAACAAAGAAAGAAACACGTCATTTGTCCCCAAAAAACATTTCAGCCACTGTGTCAGATGATGCACCAGATCTCCTTGGACTTGGAAAATAAATTCGTTTAATAGGTTGATTCAAACTCAAAGATGGAAACAAGATCTCAGAATTCCTGAGCAATTTTGAACAAGTTCATTACACCTCATCTCTATTTAAAGAAGTCTGATGACAGCACAGGTATTTTGGCATGTCCTGCTAGTGTAGACACTGTTGGATATCAAAAAATGCACAAGTTTTTCACTGTAGCTTACAAACTATACAATCAAAATCAAGTTTTTGTCGTTATATCTGCATGTACTTTGGAGACTAAAAAATAAAATCAAGTCTTTAGCATCACCATACTTAAAAAAAAATTATAATATTAATCTAATTTCCCCACTTATTTCACACAATTAATGTTACTTCTCCCACACGATCTTTGTGTTTACGCACATAGTGAGGCCTTAGACCCAGGCATCTCAACGGATGTATCGCAGCACAAATGGGTCCCTGCTGTCATGTTTTCTAACAATGCCTGCTAATTCTATTTCAGTACCCATTACAGTAACTTATAGATATATGAAACCAAGATGTTCTACTTGAGTAATACTGCTCCATCGCTTGCCATCTTCTTCATTTCACCAGGTTGGATATTAGTAAAATTATTCAGATCATTTCCACTACTATAGTAGTCTCCTTGTCCTGCAGAGAACACATATGAATAAATGCACCAATGGTTTCCGAGTAGGTAAGAGAAGAGAAGCTTCCATTTATTACATTTACAAAAGCATTTCATTCTAAGTGTCTAACACTATTAAGTAATTAGAGGGATTGTCTCAAAATATACACACAACCTTAAAGGACATGTACAGTTTAAAAGCAAATTTTGACTGACAATTCACTGAAAAACAATGGGTCAAAAGTCAAAGATTATTAAATTTGAAAGATACAAGTCAGGGGAGGGAAGAGATTCTTTTTTTTACCCCCCCTGTAACAGTGTCAGATTAAAAACAAAAAAGGTTTTATTTCTTTCTCTCCATACTTGCTCAGGTTTTCTTTCTGACAATTCACAGTCATTCACACAGTAAGATGTGAGAAACTTATTTTTTTTTTAAACCGGAAAATGGAAATGTAAGTTTACACATCTCCCTTCATCCCCTCTCAAACTGATGAAGGATCAAAAGTAGACAGAATAACCTATTTAATATGCAGTAGAAGTTTCACATTTTTTATGACTAATTAAGGAAACAGCACAGTATTCTAAGGATAAGGCTGACAGCACTACATTGAAATCATTGTACTGAAAGATGTATTCTTCAACAAGAAGCAGATGACCTGTTAGTGAATGTACGAGTCAGTTTGAGACACCATCAAAAAAGCAAGGAGTACTTGAAAGCTAGACTACATGATTTAATTGTCTAAATTATCCTGTGTTCCAGGAGGACAGGGGACCTTTCCCTGGCTAGCACATCCATGACTTTACACTGCACTGCTCTTTCTAACTATGTAAAACGGAACAGAAAGGTTTGTGCAGGGGTGTTTGCTATTTATTCCTCACTGTACACGTTAGACAGCCCAGTTGTGTGAACTGCCCTTCTCAGTTTGTAAGGGCCGTGCCTAATCATCGCTACTGAAAGGAAATTCAGCATCCTGAGAATACCAGGTGCTAATAAAGAAGACAGTGGAGAAGAGTATGTACGCAACTACCTCAGAAGTAACGAGTAAATGGGCTTAAGCCCAAATTCGCTTTGCATCCACACTACTTAACTGCCAGCCAAAGCTCAAGCTTTGGATAATTTCCTAAACACGTGTTTGTCTGCAGCAAGGATGGGCCAGGCAGGTAGCACCTGCCCTCAGCCATTCTTTCCCTTCTGCCTGCTCTTGCCATTGTGCTGTTCAGTCAGCATCAGAGACAAATCAGAGTCCTCTAGAGGTTCCAAATGACATGTCCCCAGAGCCACTAGACTTTACAGGCAGCATGAGTTTGGGGTGCCCTTTCAAATTGTTGCTGCAGTCATCCAGCTGCACACATCTGGTGACTGGGATGTATGCAGCTGGGACAGGTTGCAGCTTGCATGGCCAATCCCTTCCTATGGCAACCACAGATAAATAAAAAATAAATAAAAAAAAAATCAATATAAAGCATCAGTTTTTTCTGATGATCGCAGGTAAATATGCAGTATAAACTTTCTACTGGCCATGCCAGCACAGGATTCCAGGGGCTTGTTTTTAGTATGTTCCATTGTATCACAGAAGTAGAGAAAATTGACATTGGCCCGTACCAATGAACTTCAAAAGCAGCAGTGAAGATGCTATGGAGCAGATATATCAGCTACTCAAAAGTAATAAAGTCCTTAGGAGTATTCCAAGCCTATGTTCTCATCTCAGAAAGATGTTCTGATGTAACAGATAGCTTGCTAAAGAATTTGAAACACCACCTTGGAGGAATGTTGCCAAAACACTTTGGAAAATCTTTGGTCTACACTAGAAGAAAGAAATGTATCACTTACACAATTCTATCTTAGTCTAAATGCAGTTAGATAGCTCATCTCAGTACTGCACTTTCGCATAATATAAAACAAATCTAAGAGAGGCATATGAAGCATGGTACCAGTAATAACTGCTATGGTAGAATCATCTTTTCCAGCTTCTTCAAGTGCTTTGATAATTTCTCTGTACATCTGCGTAAGAGGAGAATCAACAAAGGACAAATGTGATGATGTAAGAGATCATAAAAAGGAGATTCATACTAACAACAAGGAACTTGAGAGACAGATTAACTATGGTCCTTTTAAGTGTGAAAAAAAAAATTGCATCCACAGATGGCAAAGTATTAAATGTGAAGTATTTCTGACCATAAAGACACAGTTACAATACTCAAGACTTCCAATGCAAATTTAAAGGACAAAATAAGGTCCTTTGGAAAACAGATATTAACTGGAAACAGCTAATTTTAAAGTCTGAGTAGTAGTTTAAGTGGGCAAAATAATATATTAAAGAACTAGCAGAAGTCCCTGTTCTGGTATTTTTGCAGTTGTGAAACGGACGACCACATTTCCAATAGGATGGACGTCCTCATGAACACAGCTACAGGAACTGGAAGGCTCTCTAAACACACACACAACAGTGCTGAGCCAAGCGGGCTGCACGCGTGCTTTGTTATACGTAGGGCTACAGTCAACACTTCTATCCACAAAACAGGCTACTCTTCCTCCAGTTTGCCATTTTAGCTTAGTGCAGACTGTAATCCTGTAAGTCTGCAAAAACCCAAAAGACATAGAAAAGCCCAATCTGTAAAAATTTAGCTGAGTGGTTTAATTTTGTACTGGATATTTATTCCTTAGGTTGTAATTGGAGTCAAGATACTAAACCCTCTTAAAATTCAGACCAGCATGCTTCAGTCAGTTCTGCTAAACCTGTAGTAACAATTCTTTAAAAACTTAAGTAGCTTCAACAGGAAATAAAAAAATCATGAATCCTGCCAAGTTAATTTCTTTACCTTATGGTTGATGGCATTTTTTCTATCAGGCCGGTTAAACATTATCTTTGTGATACTGTTTTTGGTGGTAACTATTATTGTTTCATAGCCATCGTGTCTGCCCTCTTCTGGAGATGCATCTTCCTTCTGGCCAGCAGATTCTGCAGAGAGCAGACTTGAGACAAGTTCAGTATATTTCTGTCTGGCACTATCCTGTAATGAAAGAAAAGAAAAAAAGAAAGAGATTATCAAAGGCTGAAATCAAAATCAGTTTGTTAAGCTATACATAAAATGGGTACCTGGAGCATGGGGGAACGGGACTCTGCTTCAGGACAAAAGGGAAAAAAATCTCAGCTAGAATCTCAGCATTTTAATTAGGGAGAAGAAGAGGAACACGCTGTATTTAAACACTACAAATCGCGCTTAAAGTCATCTGGAAAGCAGCAGCAACAGATCCACAAAATAAAAGTGCATAGATGCTGGGATGAAGACATTTATTTCATTGGAGAAGTGCCCCCATGCATGCCTAAGATTAGGAGAGAGACCTTTGTCATATTCACAGCATTTACACATTTCTATGGACGCTTTGATTCTTCTTCCCAGTTGGACATTTCTCCAAAATAAGAATTTTTATTTTAGAACATGTGTTGCTGAAATAGGTCTATGGCATTTTAAAATTGCTTGAAGACACTAGTTTTCATTTAGCACAAACATGACATGCAAAAGCCTAAAGAATCCTGCCTCCCTGTTTCTACAGTAAGCAGTGATTTAGAAGAATTGTAAGTCAACTTATTTTCTTGAAAAGATAATATACTTTGAACAATTCTATAATCCATAATCTGTAGCGCATTAAATTCTCTATTCCCTCTCCATTATAACTTCAAGAGCAGATTCTTTGCCTTAAGTGTTTGTTGGTTATTCCTAAAAGCTGCAGAGCCATCTCAAAAAAAAAATATCCAAAAAACCAAAACAAACCCCAAAAACCCTAAAGCAGCACAAGAATATGTTATGTTTATGAAATTATGCAAAAAAACCCCCCGTCTGTATTAAGTAATATCTTTGACCTCAGAAACTATTCCTGAGCAGCAGGCCTAATGCAGCAATGACACATCTGGTCTGTAAAGCTTATGCTTCCTTCATTTAATAGTAGCTGAAGAAACTGTGGTAGCTATATGTGATGTCAGACTTGCTACAGTCTGCATAAAAAGAACACTTAGGTATCTCAAGTAAAGACTTCTTTAAAGGTTATCAAAGGTATTAAAGTTGTCAAGATATACTGAGAAAGAATGAAGAGAGGCTCTCAATACAACACTTTTTCTAGTCTTTTAGTCAGTGGCATAAAAAACTGACTTTTTAAAATGGCAAAGTTATCAATATGCTGGATTCACAGATTTGCTCTTTGTTTTAAGAGCTGAGAAACTCAATCAATCCTCCTTTGTGTGTGAAAAACACTATTTTTATTGAAAGTCAACACATGTAAGACATCTTACACTGGTACCAGCTGGCAGTAATAATGTAGAACTAGTCCTATAGAGTAAAAAAACCTCCAAACACTGAAGCAGTGAAATGACTGTAGAATACAGTGCAAAATGTTTTGGTGTCAGAAGCAGAGTCACTCAACTAGCACAGACCAGGCATTTCAAGGTAGAGTAATCTATATGGTATCTACATGAAATTATATGTATTGTTACCTGAGACAAATTGCCAAGAGAATTCCATGCATCCCACTTGGCTTTCTTGACAAAGTCCAGCATACCTGGTTTCGGAGAATTGCAGGGACCTTCAGTAGCCTGAAAAGAGAGTGAAACAAAACTTATTTAAACCTTTGATTAAAGATCAGATGCCTTGGTAGAAGGAATATTTATCTGATCAGGATACAGAATTCAACTCTGAGACAGAAGGAATACCTAGTGTTGGGCAATATTCACAGTTCACACACCATGAAGTTTTCAGTGCCTGCTATTTCCTAATACCTGGTGCTGGGCTTTCAGAAGCAGCTAACTAATATAAGACACTAGTTTCCAAAACACCCGTACATGTTAAGTTCTCCTATCTCACAAAAATGTGGAAGTTTTATACTTTAAAAGAAGGTTAAAGACTTGTAAGCTGTGTGAATAAAGAAACCATTGCATAGGATCTATTAAGCTGGATCTTACTTCAAAGTTGGCCTTTCTATGAGCAAGGGCATTGGACCAATTGAACTGCCAAGAGTTTGAGCTATCCTGAAGTATTCTACTATCAGTTTTCCTGAAGAAAAGTACATTATCAGAGAGAAATATTTCAAGTGGGAGGCAGGAAAGAAAGAATACATTTTTGAGCTCATTATTATTAGTTAGTAAAACTACCTGAAACAGTCAGCTGTCTAAGTTTTTATTTAAAGGAGCGATTGCTTGCCTTCTTCAATATAACAAGCTCCAACCTGTACTGACCCTGCAGCCAGTCTTGATCCACAAATACTTCCCCAAATATCAGTACAAATCCTGCTAAGGACTTAGAGCTAATTCTACAAAGGTCTCCTTCCATGCTGTAGTAAAGCTTCACCCAAAGTGTGGAACAGTTCATTGAATTTAACAAAAAACAACCAACAAAAAAAACCCCAAAACCCAAACTATACCACGACTACAACCACCATGTAAAAAAGAAAGAAAGAAAAAAAACCCCAGAAATCAATGTTCAAATGTCAACACCATCATAGTACAGGCCCAGCTGACTGTAGATACAACAAATTTAAGAGGAAGCATGTGGCATACTCTTTTTTCCTAGGCATAAGCCAATTTCCAGAGCTGCATCAATATATTCTGTATTATATGGAAGGCATCACACAATTGATTAAATGTTCTATTTCTTTGAATAAAGGTTTCTATTCAAAGCACGATTTATAAGATGAAACAGATTTGGCTTCCCTCAGAATTCAGGCAGGGTTTGAGGGCCTGGCATTTTAAGAACAGAATTTGAGCGCTTGAAACGAAGCGCTTGTTAAGACACAATAAATTTGAACAATCCCTATTTTAAGTAAATATTTTACAGCTCCATCCCCTCGGATTATAAATGCCCCTTATGGAACAAAATAAGCCAAGCCTACCTGTTTAAACAAAGCGTAGAGCTTCAACTTGGTTTCATTCCCAGGATCCTTTTTCAAAAGTTTCAGTTGTTCTTGAGCCTTTTCAAAGTCTTTCTGGGTGACTTGCATGGTGGCTGCGGTCGTGTGCAGGTGAATTGCTGGGATGCAAACAGCTTGCGCTTGCCTGGTAATAAATGGAGACAAAATCCCGTTGCTTGGTTTTTGTGTAAGGCCACAGGAGAAAAAAATATGCTGCTTTTTAAAGACATTGAAAGTAAATGAAAAACATTAAATATTTGTACCTGCAGTGATTAAAACAACAGCAACAAAACCCAAGATACTAAACGTTACAAGAAAGTTGCTTTAGACGTTTGTTTACAAGAAGCTTGCTTTAGCTGCAACATAATTAACCTTTGGAGAACATGACATTATCTCTCTCTATTATGTAAAGTGCTAGATTGAATACTGCCAGACGACAAAGAAACTATGCAGCAATATACCAGATGATCATATATAGACCACTAAATGGCAGTAGCGGTAAACTAATGTTTTACTGTTTCTGGAATAAATCAGAACCCTACAGGTTCTGCCCATGACAAACAAATAAGAAACACATAACATTTTTATGACAGGTTTAAATCTCTGTATGCAAAATTAACAGCTGTATATGTCTATGAATTAAAATGAGTACATAACCTGTCTGGTTTTTGTGGCCTTTGCAAGTTTGTGTGCTTCTATCTAGGAACATGTCAATCTGAAAGCATGGTTCTCCAATCAGGACAGTGTAAGTTAAGGTTAATTTCAAAACGTACTTTGGAAAAGGACTAGCTGTAAAACCACTGTAGACGCTTTAAAAAAAAAAAAAAGATGGTAAAAATATTTTGAGAGAACTCTCCACCAGAAAAAAAGGTAATTTTTTAAACCAAAAACCAAAACAAAACTCCAAACCCTGCTCCAAAGAACCAAACCTAACCCCATCCTATAATGCTTCGTAAAAGCAGGTTTATGTCAACAGAGTTTGGAATCAAAAGCCAAGGAAGTCTAATAATTTTGGCTTCTTTCAACAGGGCAAAAGCACCTTTATTTGGTTAAATTGCAATGTATGTTAATGATTTTTGTTATTTTTAAAACATTAGCAGTTTATGTATCAATGTTCCTTCTCTATTTTAGTTAAAAAAAAATAACAAAACCCCCAACTTTCCCCAGTCTAACTTATAGACACAGTCTAACTTATAGACACAGCTGTCATGTTAGAACATCATATATGATAGATTTCATAACCACATTTGAAAAAAATGACTGTCTCAAATGCAAACTGATAGAATGTTTAATTACTAATTTACTCTGTTAACATTTCAGTTATAGAACCATCATTTAAAAATCACACCTAACATGAAAATTCTGGTGTTTTTTATATTCACCTAATGAAAATTTTAGAGAAATTCACAGAATCACAGAATCACCTAGGTTGGAAGGGACCTTTTAAGATCATCTAGTCCAACCAATTAAACAA
>JAOXJK010000012.1:118673386-118691247 GCA_025774025.1 Xenus cinereus
TGGATGGGGCTTTGAGCAACCTGGTCTGGTGGGAGGTGTCCCTGCCCATGGCAGGGGGGTTGGAACTCGATGATCTTCAAGGTACCTTCCCACTCTAACCATTCTATGTTTCTATGAATTCAGCTAAACTGCCTCTGACATACCAGCTGGCAAAACAAGACAATTTGTGTTTGGACCAAACACAGTTCTCAATGTTTCAAATATCTCATATTATATTCAGAGTCCCAAATGCACATTCACTACCAAACTGTACATTAAATGGAAAATCTGTAATATCAAAGTCACATCTGTTATCACCAATACACATAGTTCAAAAGAAGCTAAAGAGAATAAATATGCTCTAAAACAAAACTGGGAAATAATTTTTCTTTCCCTGATTCTACATCAGAAACCAGTATCGTGAAAGCTCTTTATATTCTTTATAAATGGAAATAAAAATGATGTGATGGAAAACCAGGTTTTTTTAAGTGTTCATTTTTTCGTGTTCTCCTGGAACAGCTGGAGGAGAGCCCAGCCTTGAGGAGCTTCTCTGCGAGAAGCACTGTTGGCCAGGGTGACCACTACTGAACCAGAGCTGGTGAACTCAGCAAGCACCAAGGAATGCTGATGAATGTGGTGTGGGAGTAGATAAAACACAAAACTCAGAGAGGTAATGGTTATCAGTGGCTGGTGAGGCTAGGAAGATCAGCAACCAGCAAGGCTGTTACAAAATAAGATCTAAAAAAATTTCAGAATGTCAAAAATATAATGTTCCATTTATGAAGAGTGCATTAATATACTTAAGGGCTAGGCTTTTCTGAGCCTGGACAAGGAAATGAGAGGGGGCAAAAACTGAAGCGGCGGGAAGATACAGAATGAGACAGTGTTTAAAAAAAATAACTTAGTGGCAACCCCAAGCAATGGAATAAAATTCAAGGTGTTGTGAATTGAGCCCCAGAGGAAGGGCCAGGTTCCTTACAGATTCTGCACAAGGAGGGAGTAGCACAGGTTTATATAAAATCCAGGAAGATGAGACTCTGCGTTTAAAGTACATTGGTCTTCAGTTACCTCAATTCAGTAAGAGAACCCTGGCCCATATATTAATATGTTAATAGTATAGCAAATGATCATATCCGTTTTGCAGCAAGACAGCAGAAACAGTGAAGCACCCAAATTCACCCCAATAACTGTATCCAGACTGTTAGTCTCTTAATGAAAAGACCAATCACTTAGTCACTTTTCTTCCCTGATTTCCATTCCTCCATATGCCTCATTTTATGACCATAATCAAGTCCCTTGATTTATGAGTATCATCATTTAACCATCCATCATTTGAAATATTTACCTCACAAAGGCTGCCGGAGACAAACATTCCATGAATCATTAAATACTTTCATTAAAAATCACTCCAAACATGACTATTATTATTAGCTGTATTAATAATAATTAGTAATGGCCATTAGCTCAGACGTTTGTAGTGCTCATGATTCCTTTCACTAAAAAGCATCTGTCTTAGAGAACAACTGTTGAAAGTTAATTGTCAGGTGGTCTTAATGACATACATTTATACTCAGGTTATAATGGACCATAAAGTGAAGTTTCCTAAGATGCTAAATCTTCAGTCTAAAGTGCTACACTTACATAAGTTTTTTATTTCCAACACAAGTTTAAGACAGTGAAAATAAGTGCTTAATAAGTGATAGGCATATAAATGTGTTTCTTGCTTTTTTGGAAACCTATAGGAATGTATTACTCATTAAAACCAAATCAGTAATGCGTAATAAATGAAGCTCAGGTATTAGATAAATTATAAGAGATATCATAAAGTACTTTTCTCCTGAGACATGGGCATAAAGCACTGAACTACAATATAAATATGCAGGGGGATTGGAATGTAATTGTCCTATGGAACAGGACTTGTTTTTTTAATAAAATTTCCTCTGTCCAAATAAGCTCCAATTTTGCATTGCAGCAAGCAAACTTCTCCTTTAAGCACATCAATAAAACTTCCAGCTGACCTTTTCACGCCTTCTATAAGGAAGCTAAATGTTACTCGCTTTTCACATTCAATAAAAACTATTACTGTGTTCTAGTTCAATGCATATCTGTGTCATCATGGGGGAAAGTCACTTTGCACTACGTGTTAATCTTGCCTTTAAAGTTCATTTCCAAGCTTTCAGGTTGCTAAATGTGTCGCCTTGGTTTATTCATGAGCCCCACGTGGTATGTGACAAAGTAACTTGAAGTTCATCTGAAGGTCTTCAGATATTTGGGCCTTCAGATTTATTTGTCACAGGTTCTCCATTTTTAAAAAATAACCTGAAGCAACCAGAGGATATTCTGCATTTAGCCCAAAGCCAGAGAGAATGACATTGACTTGCAAAAAAATTGATGATTATTCTGGCCAGAACTTCAATGGGTACAAAGTGATACAGCAGTACTGTCTCCAGTAGAGCTATATTCCCCAGTTAAGAATAACTGGACACTTCTAATGCGTCTCTGAATAACGATCCCCATCAAAATTTTTAGTTGCTGGAGTCAAGTTATGAAGATTGAAACTTCCTCAGACAATCCTACCAACTGTATCTTCCTCATCAGGCTTTCTTTAGATGAGACCCTCTGTTAGCCTCCTGAGATCATAATAAGTAACACCTTGCATGTGAGCATCTTTCTAAGCAGAATATTCATGGATATAAGAACACTGCTGAATTATTAATTTTTTTTTTTTTGGTCTGGGCAGACAGCCATAGCAAAGTATAGCAGGAAGCAGATAGAGTTAAAAGCTAAATCATAGAATGGTTGCGGTTGGAAAGGACCTTAAAGACCATCGAGTTCCAACACCCCTGCCATGGGCAGGGACATCTTTCACTAGTCTGGGTTGCTCAAAGCCCCATCCAGCCTGACTTTGAACACTTCCAGTGATGGGTTATCCACAACTTCTCTGGGCAACCAGTTTCTGTGTCTCACTATTCTTACCATAAAAAATAATTTCTTCTTTACATCTATCTTCTTTTATTTAAAAGCTGTCACCCCTTGTCCTGTCACTACAGGCCTTGGTAAAAAGTCTCCTACCATCTCTCTTATAAACCCCCTTTATATTTAAAGAACAAAATAAGGACTTATCAGGGCCCCACAGGGACAAGGCAAACAAAGCTTTTACATTCACTGGAGCCAAGATTCCTCTCATATGGACCATTAGACTGTAGATATCTACTCTTCAGCTAGTTGCCCTATATTACTTTTATATGAATGAAAAGAAATAGGTGTCTTTAAACATTTTTGATGTCTTTAAACAGTTTTGATGTGTATTTTTGGCTGAGATAAATCGTATCTAGAAGTTCCTATATCTCTCAGGGACCATAAGAGAAACTTTTATAACTAGCTCCCACCCTGGAAGCTCTTCTTTTCATCCCTTAGTCCTCCAAGGTAGGTTTCAGAAAAGTTAGAAACTATGGAAAAGTCCCTTCTTTACTGGAGCTGTCAGAATCATCTTCCTGCTCCATAGCAGGAAGTCTTTTATTGCCATTTGCTATAAGGAGGCCTTTGACAATTTTTGTGCAATTACAACATTGCTTAAAAAGGTGTTGTACATTAAAATCCTCTATGTAAGCACTGAGAATTCATATTTCAGGTTCTCAAGACTCTACAATGTAGAGACATCCTAGTTTATATTCTCCTAACATAGTGTCCCAATGTTATTCTTTGAAACATTTGGGAATTGTTTCTATGATACATGACATACAATAACATATATGAAGAAGCTCTAAAACTTTCTTACAAGTAAAAACTGAGAGTAGTTAATGTCTTGGGTGTTTGCTTTTCAGTTGGTTAGTCTCAGTGATCTTAAATACTTCGAGATATTCTGAAAGCTGTAAAAGAGAGTGTGTCTCAATTTGAAGTAAAAAACAACATAATTCTTGCAAAATATCTAAATCTAGATGAATGTATATGAAATGAGAATTAGATTTCTGAAGATTTTTGGAATCTCTGTTAGCATGGTGAACCAAGAACAGATTTCCAAACACTCACTTTCATCTGTGATAATTAATTTAAATTTAATTATGCTGATAACTCGACTTGAACCTGAGTTGCAAAGGATACTCTGCTTCAGTGGGCTCTGTGCAGCTTCGCCTCATGACAACAAGATCCTTCTTGGCATCTGTCCCTCACCTTCACCCAGTAAGCCCAAGGGTGGCCGTGTGAGCTCAGTGCTCAGGAGACAGTGGATCCAGCCCATGTGTGGAGAAAGCAAGTGAGACAGGCTATGTGCATTTGTAGAGAATCTTGGTAAAATTTGGGATGAGATCAATAGAGAGAGGCATAAAAATTTCAGTATGTATGTGTGTGAATGGAAGACTAAGATTTCAAATAGCTAATCAGTTCTTTCTATTTTTCTCATTTACATTCTTGATCCTGATTGGAAGTAAAAATAAACAGTCTTGTTCTTTGTTACTGGCTAGAAATGTCAGTGTTTCCTTCTGCAAAGGCTATCTATGCCTTGACATTTACTCCATGTGCCAAACACAGATGACATGCCCCTTAGGACAAGTCAGTTAAAGAAAAGGGAGAAAGGCAGGATCAGAAAATATTACATCCACAGTTCTTCAGTGTGTACGACTGCCTTCTGGTACAAAACAAGACTCTGAGTATCTCATGTTTCTGAGGAACATTCTCCCTTTTTGTCATATAGATCTGCAGAAGAGAGGTACCTGGGTCCTCTTTGTACTCAGCTTTCCCTTCTTTGTAAGAACCTGTGAAAATTGTTGCATAGCAAGTGGCCTCAAAGATATGCTAGCAACATCAAAAGGCAAATATCAGAGTTCTGCCAAATGCCATAAATCTAGGATTTTTTTTTTTTCTCTAGTTTACTATACAAAATGCTGAACAGACCTAACTACTCAAAAATAGTGTTCAGGTAAATTATTAGAAATATAAACAATTCCTAAACATAAGATGATTTTTTTTTTCTTTTCACAGAATTCTAATGTCTAAACACTTAAGAAATAGTAACCATAGTTACACTGCAATCATGTTTTCATCAACATTAGGATTAATTCGCTAGTAAAATTACAGACAAAGCTTAAAAGAACCTTTTAATTATTTCAAGAAATGTTCAGTCAGATTCTTATGTATGTCAATAAAACCGTCGTGTAAGACTAAAACTTATTTCTTTAGCTTTTGCTGCATGTGCAGTATAGAAAGAAAATGCTCTCAACTCATGCTATATAGCATATAACTAAATAGTAGTAGTTTCTCCCCAGCAGACTAAGTCAATTTATGCAACTGAAGTTGACAACTTAGCATGAGATGTCTCAATGCAAAATTTCATCCAGGTGCCCTGAAAAAAGCAATTTCAAGCTAAAATACAAGTGGCCAGATCTGGATGGGAAACCTATGCAGTCTTAATGGTGATGTTTTGGAAAATCCTTGGCTTTGTACTCCTCCCTGCAGTTCAAATTTTCATTCTTTTCGGTTCCTCCCTTACTAGCTACATTACATTTTATAAAGGGCTGATTTAAAATGCCAGTGTCTTGCATTTTCCATCCTCTTTACCTCCTCTGGTTTTAATCAAAATAAACCTGGGGTAGTGTTCTATAAAAAATACATCAGCCTCTATTCTTCTGTTACATTAGTTGGAGTGGTGGCAGTGAGCTTGTGCCAAATTTTAAGGGTTAAGTCCCTCTTCTTGCACCACAAGGAGGCAGGCACTGTGGTAATACCATGTTTCAACCTCTCTACTTTTTCTGAGTAGCAGTTTAACTGTTTCAATCACAGAGGGGAAAAAAGATGCTTTAACTTCAGTATTATCCACAAAACACTCTACAGATTTAAATAACAGATCCATGTGCTGCAAGTCCTCAAAATTAATTATAAGCAACAGTTTCCAGAGACGACCACAGATAGAAAAAATCTTCATGTACAGAAAACACTGTAACAGCATTAAAAAACACTTAAACGTTATTAAAAATACTTAAAGGTTGTTAAAGCAACCAGTGATGTGTAAAGTGCATCACTCGAGGAAAGACTCATCCTGCTTGACCATAGACATCTGAAAGGTAGGTGTCTCTGCCTAAGATGGTCACCAGATGCTCCTTTTATCATCAGGGGAAAAGTAGGTTCTGCCAGTGTGTAATCTGGCCAACTTTTTCAAGTATACTCTAGGATGAGATGAAACATATCATAGGAGTGCTGTGTTTCTCAACTGATAAAAAGGCATATGGAGATGTCAGCATTTGGTCAACTTAAATCTTCAGAGGTTGAGAAGAAGAGAGAAACTCCTCCATCCCCCTCCAAAAATGCCACATTCCCAAAAGAATAGCTTTAGGACATTAACATGGCCTCCCTCTAACTTTCGAATGAAAACTGCTAGTTCAACAAGACTCATTGAAAAAATATATGTATTTTATCATGAATAACGCGTACACTGGGACACAGGATTCCATGTACACACAAGTTTTGCTTGTGTACTAGCCATCAGCTGAATCAACATGACTGGCTCTAACTTCTATTTTTACGTCTTTCTTCCTCTAACATTGCTTAGATCATCTCACAGGTGCAGAATACAGTTTCATTCTCTTCCACCAGTTTCAGAAATAAAAACAAAGAAGTATGAAGCCCAGGGGTTAAAAGTGTAACACTTGCAAGTATATTTTTGGTCACATATTCTCATAGCAGTTACAAATGCACAGCTGAATATGAACAAAAGTTTGCAAATGTTACAATGTTTTGCATATTTCCCTGCACATTTCCACCATAAGAAAACTGTGTTAAGATTTTACTGATCACGAGTGAACTTTTGGGCATCTTCCGGGAGCAAATGAAAAGCAAAGCAAAACCAGGTAAACATCTGGTTGTGAATGTCATCTAGGGTTTACTGCAAATCTTCACACAACTGGAATGTATTCAGTTGGGTGCAGCATCTCAGTTGGGAGTGTAACATTTTATCATGAATTTGATTTCCTATGTAACATTAACACTTTGACAACAAACATCAGGCTTATCAAAAAAATATAATGTTTTCAGTCTTTACCATCTTGTAGCTCCATTGACAGTATAGTAAAGCATAGTGTAAGGAATCAGTAGAATCAGTTCCCAAGAAACTAAAGAATTACATCCTTTTTCCCAGAACCCCGTTCCTAATAATTCAGGACAGTTGGAAAAATAGCAATACTTCAGAAACAGTAGATAGAGAAAAAGCCCAAAGTGTCATTCAACTCGCTTACTTTACGTTATTCGAAGAGGCTTAGAGGACAAATGTTGTAATTTCTTTCCCAGAGGTGCTCGGTACTGCAATTGCAGAATGCAATGCAAACAGTAATGAAAATATTTCCACAGCTCATCTTGAGAGATGACATGCGAAAATAATAAATAAATAAATAAACCTAAACAAACAAACAAAAAAAACCAAAATAAAATTTGTCAATTTATGTTCTTTACCTAGATTTTATTTGGTTTCAAGATAGTTCAATCTGCTCAGTGCTTTACACATTCATGGCAGCAATCCCATTGACTTAATCAGCAGTTGTGAATGATCAGCACTTCCATAAATCAGAACTAAAACTTTCAGTCAGGCACCCTATCCCAACCCTGGCAGCATCCACATCTGCCTGGGCCACATGTTTGGCTTCAATTGTAGACCTTCTTCTACACTTATATCAGATTTCATTCTTTTTCCACGCTGCCAGCCTAAAGGCAGAACACAGGATAATGAGCACAGGATGGGCAAATCCCCTGTTGCAACCTAAACCGAAACCTTTCTTTGAAGGTTCTCTACATTCTGGAAAGTACCATACCCAATTATAGAATAATAGAATGGTTCAGGTTGGAAGGGACCTCAAAGATCATCAGCTTCCAAACCCCCTGCCATGGGCAGGGACACCTCCCACTAGACCAGGTTGCTCAAAGCCCCATCCAGCTTGGCCTTGAACACTTCCAGGGATGGGGCATCTACAACTTCTCTGAGCAACCAGTTCCAGTGCCTCACCACCCTCACAGTAAAGAATTTCTTCCTGCTATCTAATTTAAATGTCCCCTCTTTCAATTTAAAACCATTACCCCTCGTCCTATCACTACACTCCCTGATAACAAGTCCCTCCCCATATTCCCACCACAGAAAAGCTGTATTACAAGTACAAGATCTGTTTAAGCTCCTCTAGGCAAGAGCATCTCCACTTTTTCCCATAAGTACCTTAAAAGTTGTACTGAGTAGAGTCATCCACATGCTTTAGTGTCCGCCAAGGACGCAGGGTAAGTAAATATTAGTAACTCATTTTCACAGTCCAGAAGGAGACAATAGAGTTAGAAAGGTTTTATGAAAAGGTTCACAGAAATAAGAAAAGCTGCAAGCTTTCACCAGTTTCAGTCTAAGATCTCTCCCTTCTTGTCATCTAACTACAAGTCCAGCTGTGTGTCTGCTCCTACATAAGCCTTAGGCCTGACACACTAGAAGGGCACTGCAGTCAGAGGACACAACGTAAATTCTAAGCTTAAATCTCTCCCTGGGTTTTGTTTCAGATTTGTCCTTTTTCCCAGCATTTACTTCAAGATTTCTGAGAACAGAAATCATCCAGGACTTTGAATTTTTTCCTGAGGGAAACTTCCTCATGTACCCATAAATTTAGAAAATATTAATGGCTAAGTGAAGCCATCTATAACCAGATACAAGCAGTTCATCAACCTTCTGAGTGCAAAATGTTCTTTCCTTTCCAGCAGAGAGAGATTGAGATCTCAGAGCAAAGGAAAAGATAATACAACAACCTGTTTATAAATTGTAAACTTATGCTACCTACTAATATATATATATAAATGATATTATCTGTGCTGTTTTTAATTGAGTTAGGCACAATTGTAATAAATCATATTTTTGCATTTATTACTTTCTGACCTTGGTTGGAAGTCTACTATGACAGACACCTCACATTTTCCTACCAACTAGTATCTGTTCTGCTTCACTCCATTGTCTATGGTCAGAGCAGCAAGACTTTTATTATCATCTTGCTGGACACTCAGGTGCTGCAGAAGGAGCATGTCTCTAACCATCTTCCTGACTAGCAAAGTGTTCGTGCATTTATTCATTCCTGCCTGTTCCTGTCCGTTTCCAGGACCCAAAACCTCTAAAGTGTATTTAGAAATCTGCCTTTTTTCTAGTGCCAAATGCAAGTCAGTCATAAGCAGTTAGAGAGGAAAATATTTCTCAGCATTTGCTTAGAGAATTAGCCACTGTAAATATTGGTGGTGCCAAGAAAACTTGCCAATCAGAGATGAGTGAAACAATTTATGTGTAAAATAGCTGGTAGCAACAACCCATGACAACAGGAGAATTTTCTGCTACTTCAGCTGTCATTCCAAACGGGAATTTAATTTATTTCCTGTCTGTCCTCCTTATTTTATAACTTTCCTACTACAAGAAGATAACCAAAAGTAGTAACAAGCAATTAACATTTCCTTTACTTGATTCTGATAGTTTGCTCACACTTGCCAGTTTAATGTGCATATAAACTGATGGCCTGGCAAAACTGGCCTTTGAAAAAAGCATATGGCAGCGTTAATCACTGTGAAATCCTTAAGGCTTTGCAAATCACTGGAAAGGCATACAAGCAAGCTGTTCAGCAACATTAAATCTTTGCAACTGTATGTTAGGGACAAGCAGTCAAAGTCATGTTTCAATATTTTATATCACTATAAGCTAAAAATCATCTGTCACTGATATTGAAAAAAAAATTCTGTATTATTCTGTATTTGATTTACTGTAAAGTTCTTTTATTTGTTACAAATAATAAATCAGAGATTATATGTAGAACTGTTTATGCCTTTTTATCCACAAATGAGTATTTGTCTATGCATTACACATAAAACTATTACTATGAAATTATTGCTTACTGAATCCCTCAAGGTATTTCTCAGGTGCTTAATTTTTCTCTTGTCAATTATGATAATGACAAAGTATGTATGTTAGACCTCTCCCACCACACATGAACACAAATATGCCTATGTAGATACAGGACTGAACATTCTGCAAAAACACTCATAAAAACCCAAGGCAAACTGTTGTCAGGTCTGAAGTAATAATAGTGTCATGTGAAAGTTTCTTCTAGGCTCCCAGCAGATTCTTTAGCCCAAACCCTTGTTCTTTTACTACTAGCTAAAAAATGAACGGTGAATGCTCTCAATTTAAGCAGTAATCATAAAAGCAGGAGGTACAGATATTATCAGTCTATTTTTTAAGGTGAGATAAACTGTATTTTGCAACTTCTTAAGGGAGTGAGTTACACATAGTTGAATGATTCAGACTTCAGCCCTACAAGTTCAGCTTTTTCAGGCATCCTTTTCAAGCTTCACTCCATTAACTCACAGACACGAGATATGAAATCCACGTGCCATCTATATTTTCTCACCTTCTCACAAATCAAATAACTAGAGTTTGAAAATGCAGCTACAGAGCTAACTTCCTCTTCCTAAGGAATTATTCCCTGTCAACTGCAGTTGGGATTAAATAAATAAAAAAAAGAAAAAAAAATCTGTGCAAGTTTTGGCCATTTAATTAAATCAAAAAGCCAAAAGCTCATCTGGGAACAAGATACTTACTGTAAAGTTTTTCAATGAGTTTTAGGTTCTCTCCAGTGAAGGGGAACAGATACACTGAATTTGATCAGCTGCCCGACACACAGGTATAGCCTTTTTCCCTATAAAGTAACAAAAATATTTCACTTTACAGACTTCCAATGATCCCAATTTAATATTTTTTTTTCTCTTACTAGTGTAAGTGAGGCCAGCACCCTAACCACCAAAGGATTTTTATGACCTTCTGACACACAGGTAGGACATGCCCAGAGTTTCCCCAAAACATTCCAACCAGCTCAAATAAAGTTAACTGCTAATTACTGCATGATGTTAATTACAGTTGTTGTTTGTTTCAGAGCCTGTTCCTCGCCTCCCTGTTCCATGCCCGGATCAGCATGCCTGAAGAGACAGGGGGATTATCACAGTGCTCCGGCTGTGGGTCGCATGGCAACAGCACACCACCGCGTCCTTCTGAACAGGTGCCTCCCTTCACCCCTTCTCCATCGCTGAAGTGTTATTTGGAGATTGGTATGGAAACAAAAGAACATGTTCCGAATTCAAGAAGCCTCAAGAAAGTGAAACGAGTCCACCCCATTCAGCTCCCCACCAACAGAAACTCATTCCTGTCTTTTTGATGTTTTCTTCCAACCCTGCAGAGAACTTTGCATTCATTTACCACAGAACAGGGTTCAGAGAAGAGCTTTAGTTCGCCACACCAGGAGCAGTCCTCAGTCACACACTGTACATTTTTAATAACCTCAAGGGCTTTCACTTCACTAACAAGGAAGGATTAATCTTGTATTCACAACATTCCTTTTAATTACCACAAAGGAGAATAGATCATGAGCTAATATTATTTAAGCCACTGGAATTAAGACTTGATATGTTTCTCAGAATGCACCATAGGCTATTTATTTTCTCTGACACATGTACCACAGATTAGTTGAAATTTATGACTTTTTATACATAGGCATCTGTGTTACATTTCTTTAAGCCACCATATCAGCACCGTATATTTGCTGGTATTGTCATACTTGCAAGTCATTATCATACAGATTTTGGAGTCTCCAGATTATAACCATTAATAGTGACCTTGGGTTACGGTAACAGTCAAAATCACATTAAGACCCAATATTTCAAATGTGATTCCCAAACCTATTGAGTCTCACACAGCCTCTGGAAAACAACTGGTCCCCACTCCCTGCTCATCTGCCAGTCCTTCTTCACTGACCTGCAGTGTGGTGTCATGGTTTCTCTCCTGGCCCACGATGCCCAGCCCCCTGGGAGGCTGCTGGGACTGACCTCATCTGGTCAGGTTGCGTCTGACCTGCATTGGGACATCTCATGTGGTCAATACATTTACCATTACATAAGCTGCCACCTAGCTGTGTCATATACTAGATGTACAGTACTTGAAAGAAAAGTGCCTAACAAATTTTACTAAGAGGAATCATTAATATCATATGCATACACAGAATAGTACATAGCTAAGTTATATTTGTGCTTCCTGGGCCTCAGCCCATTGGCAGCAGAATACAGAAGTCACTCCCTAATTTCTTTGCCTTCTTTTTAATCTCATTTTCTGAGAAACATAAGTCTTATGGGAACCTCTAGCCTATGGGAACTTATGAGGAAAGTCTGATAGAGTTGGGACTATTTAGTCAGGAGAAGAGACGGTCCAGGGGGGATATTATTCATGTATAAAAATACCTGAGAGTTCATAGAGGATGGAGCCAGGCTTTTTTCACTGGTACCCAGTGACAGGACCAGAGGCAGTGGGCACAAACTGAAACACAAGAGGTTCCATCTGAACATGAAGAAACACTTTTTGACTGTGAGAGTGATCAAGCACTGGCACAGGTTGCCCAGGGAGTTTGTGTAGTCTCTATCCCTCGAGATCTTACCGTTAAGCATTTTTTCTAACATTCAGCCTAGGTTGCCCTTTGCTCCATTCTTTCCATCAGTGTTAATTATAAGCCTTTAGAGCCACTAACAGTTTTTCTTCCTTACTGATGCACAGTCATTTAATAGCTGTGTACTGATTCTGGCTCATTTACATAATGCTCAGTAACTCTTTGCTCTACCAGAAATCCCACTGACTTTAACAGACTGTAATTACTGAACCAAATCTTCCGTCGTGAAAGTCACTCAATGCCAAAAAGTTAAGGAACTGCATTTAAATCATGGGAATTAATTTAGAATGGCTCATTTTGAGAGCAAGTCTTTTATTTTATTGTAGATGAATGCAGATCTACCAAGCAGAGAAGAAGAGGAGAAGAAAGTCAAGAGCTGCAGAAGAGAGCACTGCAGTGCCCCATTTGTCAACTCCTAAGTAAACAGCTTGATGTTTGGAAGTCCCTGATAAACAGTCACTGCATACAAATAGGACCTGGCTGGTCATGGTTAGATAAGACCTACTGCAGCATGCACTGTGCTGCTGTGAATTTCAACATACGATGTTTTTACACTCTTTGGACTGAGGTTTCTAAACTCATCTCACCAATTTCAGTCAGGGACACATTACCCTCCTCTCAGTTACGATGTACGGAAGTTCAGCAGAAGCTGTCAGAACTTTTTCAGTCAGTCGTCTCATTCATTTGTGTCACAAACTGTTGTGTGTCAAGGGCTGACTTCTTACCGTGTGCGTGTGTATGTGCATAGGCCCAGCCACCACGTAGGCCCCAGTCTCGGTAGCTGATTTTGGTATTTAGTGAAGCAGGACTGAAACACTTTCAATATATTCTATACAAAATTTCAACTATTAGATAGTTTTCTCTCAACACTTCCATTAGGTAGGAACACAATTCCCACTAAGATGTGACAGCATTCCAGAGTATAGGCACTTAACTGCTATGGTCTGCTCTTCCATAGATGGAGGATGTGTAAATTAGAGTATAACTGTAAAAACACATGAAATAACCCTTGTATAGACCTACAAGTTAGCGGTGCAATTCATCAGGAGAACTAGTCAGGCCCATACAGACATTTCTTTCAATCAGATTGTAATTAAAAAACATGTTTGGTCCCCAAGATGCTTTTCTTTATCAGGGTTAAATAGATGTTCAAGCACTTGTGGCTTTGCCTATTATACTTTCACCTGATATTACACAAAGTGAGACTCAAGTATCACTTGCTCAAGTATCACTGAGCTCTCTACAGCTCCCTGAGGAGGAGAAGTGGAGAGGGAAGTGCTGATCTATTCTCCCTGGGGTCCAGTGATTGGGCACACGGGAATGGTTCAGATCTGTGCCAGGGGAGGGTTAGACTGGACATTAGGAAACATTTCTTTACCAAGAGGCTGGTCAGACTCTGCAACAGGCTTCCTAGAGACGTTGTCGATGCCCCAGGTCTGTCAGTGTTCAAGAGGCATTTGGACAATGCCCTTAATAACATGCTTTAACCTTTGGTCAGCCCTGAATTGGTCAGGCGGTTGGACTAAATGATAGTTGTAGGTCCCTTCCAACTGAAATATTCTATTCTATTCTAGTCTAGTCTATAAAAAATAATTAGTTAAGGTGAAGATACCTGGCCCATTCACTGTGTAAGCTCAATATTCATGTTCGCTTGATTTTTTTCTTATGACGCAGCATCTCTGCTTCATGAGAATCACAGTAGCTTGCAAAATTGTACAAATAACAGCATATTTTTATAGTTTAGTTCTCTGGTTAGTCATACTTAATCTAAGACCCGAACAGCTAAATAACAATAATTCATTTTTCTTTATTCTCTATTAATCTTTTGTGTAATACCAATTTAAAGCCTGGTTTATTCTATTTACTTAACTTATCTTAATGAATTTTTACTGAAATTCATTTTTAAACAGATCCTCATGTTTTTCTCTAATACATTTCCACAGTTATGTACAAGTTAATTCTCTCCTTTTCAAAAGAGTATATAAAAATAAATAAAAAATAATTTCACTACCAAAGGCTGGACTATTACATTATTAGGTGATGCTTATTCGGTTAGCATCAAGGAAGATTTTTAGATTTCCTGTTTTCCTATTTATTTATTTTATTTATGAATGAATATAGAGCCGATAGCACATTTAAACTACATAATTCTCAGATGAGCAATATAGAAACTTGTTCACACTTTTATGGAAAGAATACGAATTAAAAAGTGCACAGCAATTAATATAAAATGGGTTTTAAAACAAAAAAAAAATATGTATTCATTAACAGGATTTTTTTTTCAGAGAAAAATGATGATAGAGCTCAAACTTTACACTCAGGTTTGTGCCTTCTCTCCTAGGCACACACCTACCTCCCCAGCCTTGCTAGCTCCAGCTGTTAAAGTTAAGAAGAAAGAGAAAATGCTTTGTTCCGCTTCCATGTACAAATGGCACTTTAATATAGAATTCAGGTTTAACACAGTCAGTAGACACCATGGTCCCAGCCTGCAGGAGTTTCACAGACAGCTAGTTCTGCCAATTTCATAGCCAGCATGCTTGCTGCCGAACCAAGAGCACACGGCACAGCTTTTGACCTCAAGGATCACAGACACTATTAAGATTTTATTCCAGCCTGTAGTGTCTGAGCCCAGGAGTCCAGAGTATCAAGAGTATTATCACAGTTACATCCAGAAATTGCCATATGAGAAAAGAGCCTGGCAACAGGGGTCTGAGGAAATCAATTCATCAGTTTGGATGCCAAATTGAAGAGGTAAAAAGTATTTTAAACAGAATTGCAAAATTAAATTTTTTTAGCTAAGTTGTTTTCTGGAAAATGAAGCACTTCACCTACTCCATAACAAATTTGTTCTGCCAAAGGCACTGTTTCCAGCTGCCCTCTGAACTGAGGGCTGAGCTGCAAAACTAGAGTTTGAGAAAGGAGGGTCTGAAATCTCCCTCAGGCCAAGTCAGATCACCCAGATTTCCCATCAGGCAGCAATCTAAAATAAAGAAGAGAGGGAGGAATGTGGATTCTACTCTGTGCTCTCAAATCAGGCAGAGAAGGGATTATCTTTCAGGGGAACGGAAGAAGGTAGAAGGTACAGCTTCTGTCTGCAGTTGCATTAAATCATACCCAAATTCCTTGGATTTTCCCAAGTCCATACTGCTCACTTGTGTTCCATTGCAAAGTTCTTTCATTTTCAAGCACGCTAGGGATCATCAAGCTGACTGAAATTGTTTCTTCCAGCAAATCGTCCTCTCCTAGTCACATTGCAATGCTGACAAGCAGGCTTAGAGTACCACCAGCAGCATCCTTGCTGCTGTAACAACAGCTCCACAAACTGGAGAACTGCACAGCACAAATGCCTCTCACCCACCGCTCTGGTGCTCCTAGGCACGCTGGAAAACTGCCACACGGTAAGAAAGAAGCAGGTGGAAGAAGGCAAACACAGCTCAGAATTTCTCCCCCTGGGAAAAGAACATTTTGGATGAAAACAGCATTGATAGAACATCTGGTAAAATGAGTCACTGTGACTTATTCAAGGCTTCTAGTCATTTTCTTATGACACATGTTGCAGTCAGGCGGGCCTAAGTCTTGTCAATTTTTTTTGCTTTTCCCAAGTATAGGCTACTCTGGGAGCAAATAACTTTTTTGCCTGTGAGCTTGAAATAGTTCATTTCTTTTATGACAAATTACAGTACAGGAAAATAAAACCCATTGAGAAAGAAAAATAAACATTTCACAGCTTTGTTTCATGATCCCATAAAAATAATTTTCAGACCCTTAACCACTAAAACCAAGATGAAAATTAGCTGCAGGATTGTCTCAGTGACAAGACCCTTACCTCATCTGTCAAAAGCGTTCGCTGGCTTAACCTGAAACTGTAAAGCACAGTAATGGTTATTTTTCCCAAAGAAAATTACCTCAGAAAGTGAAACAGAACAGTAACCAGCAACACATACATAAATAAATAAAGAAGCAGTTTCCACGTTCTGAATATCTCTTCAGAAATGTTGTAGGGGAATATTCTGGAAGGGACTGTTGGAGGAACACTATTTTGATGCTTCAGAATGTTAATCCTGTATCTGTAGCTGTCACCGTGCAGAAAAAAAAACCTGACTCAGAATAAAAATCGCAGCACATTTATAATACAAGGAGATATAACATCAAAGTACTAGTGGAACTGGGAAAAAAAAAAGTTTTTTATGAAAATAACAGGCTGAAGAATAAAACCCTTCCTTATGCATCCTCATCAGCACTCATCAACCCATTTCTAGACCATGCCATACCTGTGCTGTCTTTTTCTTTGTTTTAGTCTGCAAAATTTCTGATGAAGGAGCCAGAGTGATGGCTAAATACTCTCTAATATACTCTCAAATAGATACTGCTGCAGGTACACTCAGGAACTCACTGTTGTATTCTTGATAAGTACACCCAATAACAACAGGCAAATGCCACAAACCACAGCAGGCAGCAACAGAAGAATATAAAGTCACCTGAAATTGATGATTTCACTTCCGTTTGAAATTAAGGCTTTAAAAGTCATGTGAGCTCAGTGTTCAACAAAATATAGCTATTCCCACAGCCAAAAAATGAAGCACATTTGTAATTTGCATAAATTTGTTAAGATCTTAGTCTGAGCTTTGCTTGTTGCCAAGATACTTGAGATAAAGCTTATTGGGGAAGGTCTTATTTTCTGCAAAAAACTTGAACAATATAAGTCAAAATTTTCCACACAAAGTTCAGAAAACTAAAATTGAAAAAAAAATATATTTGTTTTAAAATTAAGTACACATTGCTGACCCTTGTTTTTGCAGTCCTCTCTGAAAACTAGGTTATAAAAAGACTGTATCTTCTCACAGCATATTACTCTATCTTGTTGTTCTGTGAAGAAGTCTTGTCATGGATCATGAAAGACAGAGGTCAACTAAAAATCTTGAACCCCAGAGGAGGAGAACAACACTGGGTCATGGACTTTCTCAAAACACTATGACTGTGCACCTGAAACACTGTGTCTGCACATCTGAATTATTTTGGTTTGTGACAAAAAAAAAATAATATTTGGCTAAAAACCTAAATACATTTAATAGGTTTGCTTTATTAAGGCAAAACATCTACATTTTTCTGAAAAATCATCCCTTCCGCTCAGATTTGAGTAGTTTGTCTATTGTATAACCTTTAGCAATCTTTCTTCTAAATAGTCCTCAAGTTTTATTTTTGAACCTATGAATTTCTTTACATCCGTATCATCTTTTAGTTGGATATTTCAGAGGTTTACTATCTTTTGCATGAATCATAGACGTATATAGGTTGGAAGGGACCTTCAAAATCATTGAGTCCAACAGTACACCTAACATTGCCAAAATCACCACTAAACGATATCCCTCAGAACTATGTCTGCCTATCTTTTAAATACCTCCAGGGATG
>JAOXJK010000012.1:118693300-118733750 GCA_025774025.1 Xenus cinereus
TTTATCCTATTATGTGCTTCTTTTCGTATCTCATACTACTTTTGGGAGATAACCTGACTATGGAGTCTTTAATCAAACTTCTTAATTCCTCTAGAAATCAATGTCTATCAAAATGAATTTTCATTTCAAAACAAACACAAGGAAAAATGTTAAATCTTCCTTCTGGCACTTTATTAAACAAATATTAAAGAATATCACAGCTTTTTTCATGCCTTCTCAACTTTGCTTGGTAAAAGCAAGCTGTGCTAGATTATTATATTATATATAGTGCCTTTAAAAGCAATCTACAGTAACAAGCATAAAAATTAGGATAAAATATTTGAACACATTCTTGCATCAAAGAATGACAAATTGCAGTATGTCTCTCCTCTGTCTCATAGACATTCACATCTCCCACGCAGTTGTGTCTGATAATTATTTCCTTCAAGTTTAATCTGACTATGTTACCCATCCTTTAAACTCAAATTTTTAACCTTGATTCAGTGCTTAGAAGTATAAAACAAATTTTTCCCTTCAAAATTATTCAGATATTGAGGGGGCAGTTTATCTATGAACAGATTAATCTCCCCATCATAATATCTGAACATTTTGTCTCCCATCAAGCAGACCTCTTAACTAGCTCTGCAGTCTTCTGTTGATTACAGTGCTACATCACTGTTTCACAAGTAATTTTTTTTGCTCTGCCAATATTTACCTGTGTCACCATTCAAGTTTTCCAGTACTTCAAGGTCTTAACTTTTCATGAAATGGAGGCAGAGTGTTTACTAGCTCAAAATCTTTGGCATGGGTTACTAATAAATATATGTTAAAAAAATAAACAGTAATATTTCCTTAATGTGCCAAAACTGATGCAAGACTTATCTCATTTAAGCTTTTTCAAAGGATTATGTGCATTTTCAGAATTCCAACATTTTTGTTGCTGCTATAATTGCCCACCAGTTTGAGGTAACTGAGAAAGAGAGTGACCGGTATGGCAGGTAATCTCCAGCCACAAGTCAGTAGCACAAACAACCTGTGAAAAAGGACAGACATTATCCCAAATTGCTCCCACAGTGTAGGAAAGACACAAGTCCCATATACGATGTGCATTCAAATGACTATATACAATGAAAACATAGAAATTAAAAAATGGTTAATTGAAATTAGGAGAGATAATGAAGTACAGTACTATTAAAAGCCACATAATTTATGTAGCCAATTGATGACAAGAGCTAACCTTTCAGTAGTACTGCTCCTCGTGTAGCTGCTTGGTGGTCTACAGTCCACTTCTCATTGACTTTACTTGTAACTACTACTGCTTATCACTCCTCTCAAACAAGCATCAAGGTTTCAAATGAGTCTCTGTAACATGCAGACTAAACGGTTGGGTACCACTGTTCACTTTATTACTCTAGAGAAAGTGTAAGGAAGGACATGTAGAGTGAGGAGTATGTGAAAATACTATTTCCAAAACTCAAGAAAATTAAGTTTTTCAGTGTGTCAGTGTTCCCTGTGAAAATGATTAAAAATTGACTGAGAAGATAACCAGCCTAAATCCTCTGTCTCCTTCCAGAAAAGCTTGGAGAAAATAAGTTTTTGAGGAAAAAATGCCAGTTACAGTTCAGGCCATCATTGATCAAGCTGAAAAAGAAAAAAGAGCCGCAAGCAAGTCAAAACTGGATTTTTCTGGGGGAGTTGGTTTGTTTATTTGTTGTTGTTGGTTTTGTTGTTGCTGTTTGAAAGCAGAGAATTTTTAAGGGAAATTAAGTAAAAGTTTTTAGCAGGCAGCAAAGAAACCATTTCCTAAGATCAGTTATTATACAGAACATTACATGTTTGGGTTTTACTTCTGCCTACAGTATTGCAAAATTATGTTCCCTGGGACATATTAACTTATTGTGAGGTGTATGAGAAAAGAAAACTAAGGTACTGCATGTTTTTTGAACAATGGTATTTTATAGAAATTTGTTGCCTTTTGGAAACATTAAGTTTGTGTCAGAAATTTCTTCTAATATTCAATAGCATCAGGAGGGGTACAAGACCTTTGAGGCAAGAAACTCGATTTCACTGAACCACTTTAATAAAAAGCTTCCCAGATATCATCTGTTCTGACATACACTGTGAAAAGATTCTCCCCTTGAGCTTAATTTGGTTTTGAATTATCCAGCTATAAAAGCAACAATGTGCCTTTGGGTTCAGTGATTACTACATTTACTATCTACATAATTCACCCGTTCCTACCTGACAATATGTTAGGTTTGAATAGGCAATAGCTATTGTCTTCTTGTGAATTGGAGCTTGATTAAACCAACACTAATGAGCCATTGACTGTTATTTGGCCTCAGAGCATACAAACTTCATGACTGGGAATGCAATAGAAAGCCAAAACAAAGACTAGCCATGGTTTTACAAAAGAAAATCTCTTCAGGAGTTTGAAGCTGAACATTACATTGAGAAGTGACACCGAGTGTTTAGTCCCGTGTAACTTTCTACGTAGAGGAGCAAACAGAAATTGTGACAATCATGTCAAAGTAAATGCAGCAACTTTCCCTGAAACAAATCCTGTCAATTCCCACCACTTTAAAATACAAAGAAAATTCATTAAGCCAAAATAAATTTGATTTTACAGATTTGATACTTGTATTTTAGGACAATAGCACATGGAACAATTTTTTGCAACAAACTTGAACTTGGCAATTTGGCCACTTCTGACATAAACAAGCAGATGTCATTCTGGGATGATGACATTACATGTCATCCCGGAATAGGTGGGATGTATCTCAGATATCAAAAAGGATATGAGACAATGCTTTCTCCAGTTCTTACACACAAACCTAGTTTCTATTCTTGTGTTGCATTTCTTCACTGCTCTGATTTCTCCAGAATCACTTTAAAATCTGTGCCTCTCTGATAAATGTTAAGCATTAACTCAGTCAGATCCCCAGTTTTTACTGGTTTCTCTGTAGTGCTTGCAGCCCCAGGTTTACCTCAGTTTTAAACACAGCCCTGTTGGACATCTGATCAGGTATTGAAGGGGGGAAAAAAGTGCCAATAAAGGTCTAGTGGGAGACTTTAGCTTTGAAGACATTTTTCTGAAACTATAAATAATTCCAAATAAGCCTATCTACAAATTACTTATTGATTTTTATAATCCTTACCTGCATTTTTTCAGCCAATTTGACTGGATAAACTTATTTCTCAGGAATCTGAACTTATATTCAAGCTATGAGACTGGATGAATAAGTCTCGCATTTCTCCTGTGTTTGTGTAGCTTGAAAAAGCCTTTCCAAAAGATTTTCTTTTACCACAGTCTGTTTAACAAAAACCAAGGCGGTATGTAAAGTTTATGACTTTTAGGTGATCTGGGTTCACTTCAAACTAGCTTTTCACCTGTGCGAAGCTAGATGTAATCACTCTGTAATACCTCACTGTCACAAAAGCAGCAATTAAGTGTAATTCTGTCATCTTGTGGTCACCCAGAAAGAAGAATAGAGGCTTGTCAATCACTGTTATGGGAGTTGTGGGACATCACCTCACCTCTCGGAGAGGTGAGAGAAGAAAGGGGATTTCTTTATGTTGAGTCAGAGCAGGCAGTGGGGGACCCTGGGATAGAGGAGTCACGTCTCAAAGGCTATTGAGAAAAAAGCAAACTATCAAAGAATCTGGAAAGCTCTACTCATTTAAGCTTGACAACAGCAAAGTGTTAGGGGGATACTTACACTGCTAGCTCTAATCTACTTTAGATTCCTAGTACATTATCCCCATATTCTCTTCATCCCACTGACCATTTTGCCCACCTTATTCCAGGACTAGATACTTCAACAGTGGGTGTTAACGCACAGGGACACCATATCATCTGAATGCTTTTAAGGTGAGTTAGCATTCCTTTAACATTTGTGTCAACAACACCTAGAAGTAAAGAAATTATTTAAACCTGTTGCAGATTTGTTCATCTTGGCTTCCTGCAGTAATAAACCCCAGAGAAAGCAATTCCTTTTAACAGCTGGAAATTCACTACATTTGTAATGTAACTTATGTCCCTTTTACATCTATGCTATTACTTTCTGAAAATTAATAAAATTTTTGGGCTGTAACTTTCAACTTTAAATTGATTCATTGCCATTCTGCCATTCCCACCGTCACCCAGATTCTTTGACTAAGGACATTTCGAGAAAAACTAGAGCAGAGAGCAGGAGGGACTTGCAGTTCTAAACATTTGTAACACACTCATTTAAATAATTTGGACAGATACTATGGGAGAAGATGCTGTTGTGAGAAACTGGGATCTTCCAAAAGGGATGGCTGTTGCGTTGGCACCCTCTCACTGTCTCTGCTGAGAAGGTTAAGGAGACAAATAATTCCAAAAAAAAAAAAAAAAGGAAAAGTCAACAATAAGATGGCTAATTTCTGTATTTAGGGATTATGACTGCTAGCGTCAAGAAGTCATATTATTTCTGTGCATTAGTAGGAAAAATAGCCTTCTTTTATGATCAGGACACATACCAAAGAGATATTGAAAGGTGATAAATAGTTTATTAATCTGAGATCTACTCAAAACTAGATCATATCTTTTGTTTCCTTTCTGCAGCTAAAATCCTCTGCCTAAGATAAAGAACTGGCCCTTCAGATATCAGGTAATGTGTAGTTGAGGGCTGAGGTAGAAGAATGCATGATTACTTAATTATGTCCTAAGTAATATGGAATGGAAAGTGAGTAGCAAAGTGAACCAGTGTAGGGTAGTGCTACAGGCAAACCTGGAATTTTTATATACAATCCACAGGCTGTGTCTTGGTTCTTCTTATACAGAATGCATCTCAGTTTTAGCCAAGATTTACTCCTTCAGGTAATCACTGCGTTTTCTTATTTTTCCCTATGTGTCAAAGATATTATTAAACTTTAACCCACACAACTGAAATAAAATCTATGGATGTTTATAACAGCTGTGAGCAACAAGTCTACGAGGCTAATGCAAGCAAATATTGAACAAAAGTTTTCATAGCATTCCTTTGAATTTTAAATTAAACTTTAAACTTCAGTTGCATATTAAAGCTGTAAGGCAGAGGCATCATAAGGACAAGGGTTCCTTCAAGTGATTTACTGACCCTGCAACTGAGAGTATTTACATTACACCTATTAAAAGAGTTCTGCATGGTTTTAACACTGTATTTAAAACTACGATCTCTGTGTTAACTCCCAAGATATCTCATACAGAGTGTCAGCTATAGAAGGCTTGGCATTTTTTGTTAAAAGCTCCCCTACTGTGTAACAAGGAACTAATTGCACACAACACTGCAAACACTTCCATGAGGTTCAGTGCTGGTGGTGTCATGACAGGGGACAACGCAGAGGCACCACTGCTGCTCCATCTGGTTACTCAATACATGTCACTGTGTGCTACTACAGAGCAAAGAGATGCTCTAGTGGCCCTTCCCTGACAAAACCCTCAGGAATCAAAACAGAGATGTTAAATGATGTGAACTCAGAATTTTTCTTTTTCTTTTGAATTCTGCTTTGCCCTGAACAATAAATATAGAAGTAAGCACACAGCAAAAATACCTCTTACAAGGGGAGGTAGTTCTGTCAAAACATTCTGTTTGACTTTTTCCCATTCAATTGATGCATGATGACGCATGCAGTCACATCAATTTACGGCAACAAACAAAGCACCAAAAGCAGAAAAATTAACTTCTCTTAGTAAGATATTAAACTGTGGGTTTCTGGTGTAATTCCTTATGGGAAACATAACATTCTTTGACTTCTTTTTCTGTCCTCTTTTTCCTTGCCTTATCTCCCAGACATGAAGAAAACGTAGCTCTGGCTAAGTTGCTTATGTCTCAGGAACGTGTCCCACTCATTGCACGTTTCCCTGCCGGGCACTCTTTATCTGTGTTTGTACCCTGTGTTGTAGATCACTCTGCAAGCTTTCTGGGGTGGCAACTGTCCTTATGTTTGTACAGCATCTGGAAGAAACAGTCCCCCAGGCTATGCCTACTGACAAGTATAACAGGAAAGGGCCTTAATGTCATCTTGCTACCTCCCCTTGAATAAATCAATCTTGAGACGAGGAGATCAGCTGGGAAAGTGTAGATTTGTAGATTCAGCCCTGTAAAATGGTTTAGAGAGACTATGGCTTTCTCTTTTGGTCATTTCTTAACTCTTGATTGATTCACTTCTTTACACTTGTTATTATGACTAAAACAACAATGTCCATCTATTATGTTTTGCAGTGTGCTTCTTGTTAAAGTTTTCGTCCCTAAGCCCACAAGTAACACTTGGAAAATATTTTGCAACATAAACTGGCAAGCTGAATTCAACTTGCTACTCTCATTTCGTAATAATTTAAGCCACTTTCCACGCAGAGAGTCCTAATTTGTATTTCCGGCTATCAATACATGTTTGTTGCATTTAGTGTGCACTTAGGTCAGGAACTGGGAAGAGGATGCAGACAGTCTCACATAGCATAGTCCAGATGAGCGGAAAATTGTAATCAGTTTACCTCGAGACTGGGCAAATAGGACCATATTTATGCTACCAGTCTTGCAGTGAGTTTCAACAGCTCTGAATTCAGCACAAAGTTAGTAACTCAGTTCATTAGCTTCTTATTTCTGGCTCTGTTGCCTTTTTGTCTAGCAGCTAATGCAGAAGCAAAAGGTTCAGTGAAGTCTACTGTGCCCTCCCACTTACCTCAGTTTGTAGCATGCACCTAATCCACTCTATGAACATATAAAAATATTTCATAGAGCAGTGAGGGCTCCTAGGTAGAAGTATCTATTCCATTTAAATTCTGAAAACCAGTAATATTTAAAAGTCTAAGCCAAGACAATGCATTGTTGGAGTGGAGTTATACCCCTAGGAGAAATCAATGACACATCATGTTAACACAGTACAATTTTCCCAATGGAAGAAAAAAAAAAAAGCCTGCTCAGTTACGTTACTCATGTAGATATTGTTTTTATCAATAAAACCGTTCAGGAGAAATGCAAAACCTCACAACTGAGGATATGGGTTACTTAAAATTAAGTTTCATTTTTCAAAGAAGTACACACAAAACCTTATCCATATATATCTAAGTTAAGGAATAAACTTCTCTTTCGGTGGTTTATTTATATTTCTCCCATCTATCATTTTCTTAAGATTGGTAAGCACCAAGTACATTTGAAGACCCTGCAAAATTTTACTGAAATTGACCAGTACAGTAAAAATGTGTGAAAAAAGAATCTGTATTCTGATGCTCGAGGTCTGGGTGCTCCCACGGATGAGAGATTTGCAGGTTTTTTTTCCACTGAAGATGCAGGACCTTTGGGAAGAGCAGGAGTCATTGGGCATCCCGAACATTTACAGGAAACAGCACATAGCTGAAGAAATTTTTCTTAATTAAATTTTACAGAATGGAAAATTTTTGCCTTGGGTATAGGAACAACCTGTGATTACCCAATGTCTTTTGGCAAACTTTTTTTCCTCAGTCACATAATCTTCCTCTGCCTGGTCTCATCAGAGTACCTGACCTTACTTTACTTACAGCTCACTTTTATTTAAGCCACTCCTAGCAGAATACTCTATAAAATGCAAGTCCCTGGCACATTTCTAGTAAAAGCTGAGCTTACAATAGGAGCTGCTTTTAAGATTTTTAATCTGAATTTCAATTCTTTGTAACCAAATATCAAGACACTTGTTGACTCCACTGGGTGTTATTTGCTTTTCTATAGGAATGAATATAAAAAGACTTCCAAAATTCCTCATTGTTTACTGAAAGGCAATACAGAATATTATCCACAGGATTCTTGAAACCTGTGGACAAGAGGGAGAAGATTTGGCAGATTCTGTCATTGCAACACCTCCTCAAAAGCAAAAAACAGCCAGCTGGGGTAAGAGTAAAGCTCACAGATAAGGAAGGATCGAATAAGATAGCCCCACCAAAGTTGCAAAAAAGACAAATCAGAAAAATTGTACTTATCTTTATGCTACATTCTTCTCACAGAATGAATCTCATGTTTGTGTTGTTTGCAGCTGCTCTGTGATCTGAAGAGGAATTTCACAAATAATGCAGGCTTGTGCACAAATAATGCTGGCTTGACTAAATAATAACTAGAGAAGAAAGAAAAGAAAAAAAGAATATGGAGGTTAACATTTAAATTTGTGTTTAAGTGTAAAGTCACACTTTTGCTTTAAATAGAAAGTGTCAAGTATGAGACCCCGGTGCCCAAATGACTGCTTCTTCAATAAATTTATCAATTCCAATTCACATTTAAGTCAATTAAGGGACTCATATCATGAGAACTATATTGAAACCCATAAGAAATACCAATAAAAATAAATCACAATTTTGTTGCAGTATGTGAAATAACATTTTATTACAAGTGCATTATACTAATTATGTTAACAGTTGATGCTCTATTTGACATAGATAAACAAACAAGTAAATTTAAAATGCATTTTACAAGGAAATATTTTGTTGCCATGCTCAGATGAAATTGTTTTGCATTGGAAATACTCCTGAAATTCTGAATCATTTGTATCAAATATAAAGAATATGGATTAACTGGGTAATTATTACCTTGCCACAAAACTTCTAAACCCAGTTATAATGTTTACCTAAAGTACAAGACAAAATTAATTTTTCTTGTTAAAACTAAGTAAAAACCTCTCAGGCATAAAATGCTGAATTTCAGATATTTCTACAAAATAATTGCTAAGTTCTGTTACACCAAGAGCTATTACTATAAGCACCTTCGGCATGATTTGCTTCCAGTCCATTCCCACTATCTTTGCATCATTTAAGCACCAGAAGGATCTTAAAGCAGCTATAATGGAATAACACTAGACTAACAGAAATCTAACAGACTACTTGTTTCTGCAGATCTTCAATATCTGTCTTTCTTCCCCCTTTTGCTATATTTTTCTCTTCTGTGTGTGAAGAGAAAAATAAAATAGTGAGAAAAAGTAAATTCAGTCTTCTCTTGATCCCCATTTCTGAGAGCCTGACTACTGATGTACCAGGGATCAGCCCTTAGTTTCCTGTCATTGATTCTTTCAGGGATATCTAAGAGCTGACTTAAGAGTTACCTTTCTCACAGACATTGCTTTCAAGTGCCCAACGCACAGTTTTATTGTAGATGAGAACCTGGTCCCAGTTCTTCAAAAATCCTCCCCAGATTGAATTCTCTCAATTGTTAGGCTCCTACTTTCCACTGGGTACTTGATATCTCCATTAAAACTGCAACGGTGAAAGTATGTGGCTTTTCAACAAATTAGGCACAGATCTGTCACTGATCTAATCAGAACAAATTAGGGCAGTAGCTTATTTGCTGCAGCAGGTAGTGATTCCATGGGGCATGCTCACATCTGAAATGATGGAAAGAGCTGTGAGAAGTGTTGTAACCAACAAAAGTGAGCTTGGAAGCTAATCTAAAGAAAATTATTTCTTCCTAGTAATAAGTCAAAAAAGTATTGCATCATTCCATTGTAAAAACTTCATAACAAATGACATGTGACTCAGGCAGTACAGAACCTGAAGCTTAGATAACTGATTTGAATCTTAGTTTGAAGTCTTAGGTGACTTACTGCATTTGAATGGAGGGTGGAAACCCTGGACATTCATACTTCATAGTGACCTATTCTTGTCATCCCTTCCTTCTGAAGGCAAAACTTCCTTTCCCTCTTAGTAGAGGTGACAATATGAAAGTTACATCAATAATACCTCTGTTGCACATGTTTTGGTGTTAAACCTCAAACTTTAGTTTGGCTGAGCCACCTTCTGAGTGACGAACACACTGCCACTCACTTCCAGTGGTGCTCTCAATGGTGCTTTAATTGCATTTCATTAGATTGAGTACTCAAATAAAAGCCACTAGGATTTGAGAAAATGTATTGAATTATCGAGTTTCTGTGCAGGTACACTGTAAGATAGGACTGATTTCAATTGGTATCTGCAATAAAGGCAAAAAGTGTGAGTGAATAGACAAGGTTAGAAAAGCAACTATAAGGATATCTTCAAAATACTTTTTTTCTAGTAAATGCTTTGGACACACACACAGAAATATGTTTAATGTTATTATTTCCTGGGGTGGAAACCATCTCTACTTCTGGACATAGTACAGACAGAATGAGAGTTTCATTGTTTTACTTAGGTGACAGAGTATTACTATAACAAATGTTAAAACTGTCTGAAAATGTCTGAAGATTATGTAGGCTGATTGAACTGTAGCATATGTCTTTTTTTCCTGTCTGTAGGAAAGTACATTAATGTCAGTGAAGGAGAAAAAAGGTGGAGAGATTGTTAACAAAGTGCTGAGGTACCCCACCTCTCCTAAAAAGTGGTGTGTGTCTCTAAATCCTTCTGCATTTCTATTTCTAATGGCTATATATGTCCTTATCCGGTTCCTTGTCTGGATGCTGTCACAAAGTGCAGAATGCAATGGCTTCTTTTCTGCTGGGTCTCTTTTTAAACCTTTTCTTCTGCTCACACTCCAAGGGAAAGCTCTCGAAACCTCCCTTCACAAGGATTAGGTGCAGTCTTTTAGGTACTCCAGATATTTTTTTTTCCATTTCTCCCTCATCTGTAAAGACTCTTTTGAACTCCCTCTCTTCAAATGTGTTCGACTAAGCTTTCCTAAATGTCGTTACCCTTACTTCTCCTGGAAATAATCCTTCTCACTTGATATGGTCCTTCTCTGAGGCTCAGACCCGTGACTGATTGCCCTAACAGCTGTCTTACGCAACAGAAAAATGAAATCCTCACATTTTCTTCTGAACTGTGTGCTGTCTTCTATCTGGGGAAAGAAAAAAAAGAGAGGGGCGAAATCAATACCGAATAGTTGTGTAATTTATTCAGATGCACGGAAATTCTCTCCCAGCACCAGGAGGAGAACTCAGAAGCCATCTTCTAATCAACATAATGAAGCTGGGCCTCATTACTGTGCCTCTATTAATTTATTGCTATTGATATACTGGCATTGTTGCTGTGGCACCTGCAGCTTAAGAGGCTGAATTATAAGACCAGCTATTTCAAAAGCAACATTATAAAGAGACTATGAAAACTCAGACTAAAATCCTGATTTCAGCTTAGCCTGGATCTCCAAGGTTGCATTTCTGTTTGTCTCCTCACCTCTGTGAAGGCATCATATGAAGAACTCATATGTCGTCTTATACAACATTCTCAAAAATAATTTCCCAAGAAATGAGTTTTAAGTCTTCTTTGAAATAAGATCCCCTTGCTACCCTTCATAGCTCCACTCAGCCTGGAGGTCTGCACTGCAGTATTTGCTTTGGGCTTGTTTTGACTCCAACCTGTATGCAGCTAAGGCAGAAGAAGAGGTTTACAGGGATGATGAAACAGTCCTTGCAAACCTCCAGAGTTACTTTTGGCATTTCACTTGCCATCTCAGGAATGAGAGCCTTACATGAGTGATGAGCTTACTACAACAGCTGCTCTCGTGGCTTAGTTTCTGAAGCATTCAGGACATGAGAAATGTAATAGTCCCGCTTTATTTTTTTTTTCCTTCATGAGGAATGAGAAAGCTAAAGAAATAGCAAATTATTGAAGTTATCGTCTGGCATTTTAAAAGGATGGAAAATGTTATAGGGATTGTCATCTAAATACAGCACAAAGCCTTAATGGAAATGGGCTTCTTAATCCTCATGCCTCACTTGGACATTTGAGGAGTATGTATTTTGGAGTCCCTTATATAAGCAAAAAACTGTTATTGCATAGAGTAGTAGCAGCGTTTCTGATTAGTGAACCAGGCTGACAAATCTGAAGAGCTTTTGTATTGATTAAAGGATGAGTTGGTTTTTTTTTTTCTAACCTTGTTAGAAACCATGCCAGTGCAGCTGGAGAACTTTGTATAAGAACATCTAAAATGATGGAGCAAATCACAAGAGAAGCAAGTGGAAAAAGTAGGACTGCAAAATCAAAACTATAAGTTCCTATTTCTTAACAATCACCCTCAGTCTTAAAATACCAGTTTAGAAATTATGAAAAGTGAAGTGGTTTGCATAGCTTCATCACCAAAAAGATTAGGAAAGTCTCCAAAGCAGCAGTAGCAAACAGGCAAACATTTTTAAAATATTAATACCATTTAGCAACAAGCACATACAAGCCAATGTTTCCTTCTCCTCTTCCCACATTTCTTTTTTACCATTTTAGAGATACCTAATTAGCTGGGAAAAGTTGGCAAAAATTCCTGAATCTTGCAGCCTCTTTGAAACAAGTGTCAAAGGGAGATTTAGAAAAGAGTGTTAACAACGTCTAGGTCACCAGCAAAAGGAGGATATAAAAATGGCAGAAAGATCAGAAACTGAAATTAGGACATGAAGACATTAATTGAGGCACTAAGATATGAACATAGAATGAAAAAAATTTTTTATTCTCCTAGGAGAACTTTGCCCAGTTTCCATCTTTGGAGAGTCAAATATTTCTTGTGTATTCACCCTGAGATGCTATCTAATATCACTGCATCTGCAACAAAGCCCTAAAGTAATTGAGACTCCTGGCAATTATGCATCTAGTTTTATTTCTTGTTTCAGAATGAGAAACACATCAGAACTTTCCAAAAACTGTGAAAAAATGCTACAATATTCACAAACACTTGTTTCCAGCCACCAGTTCGGTTTACATCAATTTTTACCGTAAACAGTGCAAGTCTCCCTCCAGTGACATGGAAGTCCCAGATACTGAGCGCTGTATTTAATAAATTTGGCCTTAAACCAAAGGCAGATGGAAGAGGGAGAAGGGCATGAAGTGTAAAATTCTAAATTCTGAGCTGAGTTTCTGCTTCGCAGGAGCACAGGGGTCGGAAAACAATATTAAACAGTTGCAACAGATTTGGTTGCTTGTGAAAACTTGACTGTCTCTTTTGAATTACTGAAGAATAATGACATGGCAAGTCACCATCTGCAGCCAGTAACTTTATTGGCCTGTGGAGCCAGAGGTGGTGTGGCCCAGGTATGCTGGGCATCGTTACGGGAGGCTGTGGTGGGTGGGTGCTCTGATGGAATTAATGAGGATACCGGTGTGGTTCCTGCACTCTGAGTGCTGAGATGAGAGTTTCACAGTAAACTTTGACATTAGCCAAGGAGAGTGGCATTGACCTCAGCACTGTACATGGTGATGCATTTCACCAGAAGCTTTAGTTTCAGCCTGTGAACTACTTTGGCTTCTATTTTAGAGCTTACTTTTTCCCTCAAACCACATAGTTCAGCCTGTTCCTGCAAGTCATATTGAAAAAAACTGTTTATACTAATTGTTCCATGCCAAAACCAATGTCTGAGAAAATCCATGAAAGCCCCGGTCACCCTGAGGTGTTTTATTTCACAATAAGTCCCTTAAACATCATATTTGATATAAAGGAAAAGTGTAATTACAAAGGTTGATAACTGAAAGATAAATAGAATATCAAGACACATAAATGTAGTAATAGATTAATATGGATCATTATAGTAACTAGTGATGTTATATTCATGCCACGGCCAAAAAAAATTGCAGCTACTTTATCCTGAAAAGCTTAAACACAGAAAAGCAGTGCATTAGAAAACAGTACTTTTCACATTCAGAGGAAACCCTGCTCTGATGATGGGTGCTTGGTGAGACAGCTGACAATTCAGAACCTCCAGGAAGATGTCAATGAAATAGTTCAACTTAAATATAGCAGCTGTAAAGGGTATGGACTGGTCCTGACGTATGAGGCCTCCCAACACCACCTTGGTGGCAAGTCCTATCAAACCAACCATACTTATTAACTCCACCTGCAGTCACCATGAGCCAAGACAATGCAGAAAATCCAGACCACCAGTCTTTTCTACTCCCATACAAGTACCGGGGTACCCCTCTCACCTAGCTACAGATATGATGCTCTATAGACAAAACACTCAGGCAATTAATATGTTGAAGCTGAAGAAAAACAACAGCCTCTTCCTGCTAGCAAACAAGTGTCATTGGCCTTCCCACAGGGCTCAGACCAATTCTTTAGTGTCAAGCTCAGCTCTTTGATTAGAGAAACAGACATATTTCCGCACCTCTAAAGCTCTGACATTTAGTGTGATAAACTAATATTCCTTTCTGGTAAGTGTTTTTCATTTTTTTTGGACTTAATCAGATAACAAAATAGTCCTCTGTTTCAACAATAAGAAGGCTAGATCTGACAAGCTGTTGTTCTAGAAATGAGTCACTGTCTTATTACTCTGATTTTGAGGCCTGAGGAAAAAATTATACCATTCTTTCACTGTAAGCATCCCAATACCCAATACTCTCCCCATCCTCCCAGATGAAAGGTTTCATATTTTTTTTCATCATTAACATGTTTTAGGGAAAACTCCATTATGACTTTATTACGACATTATTACAACCAACATGTTGCAGATCTTTGATTTCCCTCTGAGGCCGTGAGAAAGGATGAATAAACTGTTCAAATTGACAACCAAAGCAGGCTGGAGCCAGCTCCAGCATCACTCAAATGCCAAGCCAATGCATCAGTGTGCAGGTAAGGGTGTGGAAGAAGAATTCCCTCCAGCGACCTCACCCCTGGGTGCCGCTGTTTGGACTCTGGCCACATTGCATGTCTGGAAAAGAGCAAACCAAATGCAAGTATTGACATGTTGTGCAGAGGTCTCTTGGGTTTGGTCCTCAACCCAGCACAATAGCCTGAAAGGTGAAGACAGCCTTCATTTTTATCCATGGAACAGTTTGTGTAATTGACTTTTAATCTCCTTTTTGTTCTCCAAGTTTCCATTTTCACTATGTACACATTATTCACTGTGTTTTGCTCAGCGATTGTTCTCTGAGGGCATATGGTAGGTAAGAAGGGTTTATACTCCCATGTGGCTCCATAATGCTATTGAAAACCTACAGCCTGTGAAACAGCTATGGGCACTACAAAGAACATTCAAGCAAAGCATTGCTCTCCTTGCTTTTCATCTACTTTGAGTAAAATCCAACTATATGTAATGGCCAAGAAACACAATTGTGACAAATGACTTTTTTGGAAAATAATTTGTAATGATACTAGAGAGTATTACTCTGAAAGGAAAAAGTTGGGAGTCTGAAGAACTATTATTACCAGGCTGCCTATCTGGGTATTTCCAGCATCACATCTTCCCTCTGAAAACCTACTTGAGAGTTATTGTGAGAAAATGAGAATATCTGCAATATACTTTGCTGTAGAGCAAATGAAAAGCTTAAGACGACCATTCATTTGCTCCACAGATGGAAGGAGCGGGGAAGTAAATGACTTGTAATCAAAACCAGGCTGAAGTGTCCCATAACAAAAGGCTGAAAAAAAGTAAGCTAAGCGCAAAGAGGGAGATCCTGTGCTAAAAGACTGGTGTATGGATTTCTGCAGATACATAACCAGCCTTTTTGTATTGGTTTTGGAGATTTGAAAAGCATTCATTTTGTTCAAAAAGAAATTTGAAAGGGCTGTATTTACCAGGTATAACTTGCTAGAAACCTGTGTCTATGTGTGGTGATAAATTTGTTCAGTTCTAATAGCCCCATTTATCTAAAAGCAGACATTGAATTCAGAGTCACTAGCCAGACAGCATGAACTTAACAATCTTTGCTTGCCAGTGATCTACCATTTGTACTTAGAAGACTGATTAAATTGAAGTAGTCAGACTAATAGCAAGACTTGCATGGTCCTGTTTTCAGGCTCTGCCAAGAGCAGCAGTATTTGTTCCTCACTTTTTCATTTTCAGTTTATAGAAAAGTTTCATTATATTCTAGATTAATAAATCAAATACAAGGACATTTTAGTTGCTATTGACAGCAGTTCTATTCTACTGTAGCATCTTCTGTAACGTTGGAAGAACAGAATACCTAAATGTATATCCCATATCTTCATTTCCTCTACATCCACTGATGCAAAAGTGACAAACTTTCATCAAATGCTATCAGCACCGGTCTCTTGTTTCTGTACTAATAAAAATAATAAAATACCTTGTTCTAAGTTCTCTTTTTTAGAATTCTTCAAGGTTATGGTATAAAATACTTTACTCAAATTCTAAACTATGTTTTATTCTCAGTTGTATGCAGGAGTTAAGATTATGCAGTAATTTATTCAAAGAACTATATTAATAATTGCTCCTTCAAGTAAGGGTAAGACAAACACAGAGATTCAAACCAATACTGTGGGTACAGAATGGAAATACAGGATGTTACAGATGACAGCAAGCTAAAAAATACTTTAAATGTCCCAAAAGCCCATTATATCTTTTAAAACCAAATGGTTTTTTCCAGTTCTTAAAGCAACAAATTTTTGTTCTCACTAAACCTTCTCTTTTTCCATGTCCAGTCTAGCACATGCCAAGCAGAGCAAACCTCCTGCAGACACTACATCTCTCAACAGTAACAGCACATCAGAAGCCCAAGGGTCATCTTTATACATAATGAGTGAGAAAATGTAAAAGGCAGAAGTTCTCTTTTCCTTGAAAGTCCATAAATGTCACAACTACCATTTCCTCTTTTAGACCTTAATGGTATAAACCAATAATTAAATATTATTTTATTATTAATGAATAAATTATGAGTACAGTAATATAATTCTGCAGAAAACCTCATCTCCACTGATTTGCTGAAGCTGTGTTTATTTGCGTAGCTGAATATTTAAGGATCAAAGAGCGTAAGAGCAGCTGGTTTTGGGTCAGGCCAGAGGTCCATTCAGCCTGGTAACCTGTCTTCAACTATGGCCATTAACCACTGGGCAGTGGCTAGCTAGGAACTAGCTCCAGCTGGAGTTTCTAGCTAGAAACTACAGGACTAGCCTCTTTAGTAGGAGAAGCGGGCAAATGAGCAACTCACAAATCCACTCATTATGTCCTGTTGAGATGATTCTTTCCTCAAAGTTCAGGATAGAATAAGTTATGAATTTGTTGCAATCTAACCATAACATAATTCAGAAGGATTCGGTGTTTGTGCAAAGACTTAAGTGGAAAGTTCTTTCAACCTTTGGCAATTTGTTCCAGGTTTTACATTTCTTAAGTGAAAAAGGGTTTTCCTTATTTCTCACTAGTCATACCTAAGGAGGTCTCTGTACATGTTATTACAACATGGAGCAAAGCCATCCAAGTTTCAGCTGCTGAATATATCTGTCCTTTAAAATTGTGTGTGAGAGCTAAAAATATAAATACAAAATTATAGTAAGAAAATGAGAACTTATGATTCTCACACAAAGAAAACCAGGAGTGTAAAATAGTCTCTAAAGTGTAATTATAATTTCAATAGGATGACAATATTAACATGAACTTGAAAGAATTCAGCTGTGCCATCAGCAGAATTTGCAACCACCTCTGCAGCAAATGGGAGGAAACTGCAGATGGTCATGTAGATATTTCTTTTTTTGGAACAGGCTGCCCAGAGAGGTGGTGGGGTGTCTGGAGACATTCAAAACCCACCTGGACACATTCGTGTGCAACCTGCTCTGGGAGAATGTGCTCTGGCACGGCGGTTGGACTAGGGGATCTCCAGAGATTCCTTCCAACCCCATATCATTCTGTGCTTCTGTGATTCTTGATCCTGTGCTGATTCTAAGATTCAGTCTTCACTGATTTTAAACAAAGGCACGGGGAACTTATCTCTCCCAATATAATATCTTACAATATCTTGTTCTTATTTAGAATGAAATAATGTTATCAATAAGGTGATTCCATTGAAGATGGTCGTTTGCTAAAGATGAGTTTAGCTAATACTTTTAACAACTATATTATGGCTCAGTTCTGACATTTTGCAGTTTATCTTGTGTTGTTAAAAAACTATCCATTAGGCAAAATAGTGAGTCATTATTTTACTTTCTTTGAAATGAGAACTGAGAACAAAAGGTGGTAACTTGCTGGTCACCATGGATACCTGCTCTTTTCATCATACAGTATTTTCATAAGACTTACTTTGAGGCAAAATGTAAATTATCTGCTAAGATACTGTTCTTTGAAGAAAAATCCAAAATCCTTACCTCTCCCTTAGCCTCAAAAAAACAAGAATAAATTATTTTTCACAATGCAATACTCTCAGATGTATGGGGTGTGTTTGTAGAGTTTCAAGTTTTTTCAGTCACTTGGCAACTGTCTTTTACATTAAAAATTCCTGATTACCAAAATTATCATTACTAATAGTTTGCAGGCAGTTACTAAAAATACCCATCGTTGCAATGGGATTTGCAGAGTCTCAGCATAAACCAGGTTACTTCCTACTACAAACCTATAAAATTAATGTGGAATCTGATGACATCCCAGTGATAACTGCTCTGCTCCAGAGGACACTGTAGCTCTATGTTTCAAGCTGCTGTACCCACATGTAAGTGGACACAGCTTCTATCCTGTGTTGCTCACAGATAACAGACGGAGGAAAGGGAGCATTATTTCTGTTTGTCACAAGCAAGGCTCTAAAGTGGAAGAATATAGATCCTCTAGAGTACTTTGATATGGCTGCACTTGGCCATGCAAACTAAATCTCAAAGGTAACTTTGCATTGTCCAAGACTGTCTCCCAATTCATGAGCACATGCGCCCATGGATCTTAAAAACCGGAGTGAACTAAGCCAAGTTAGCCAGGGGCAAAAGACAGCAATGGTGCTGTCTATGCTGCACTGTCTATGACTGTGCAGTTGACCAGGCCAACGCATTTCTCCCCAAGCTGAGGATTTCCAGCTGCTGAACCTTTCCAGAGGAAATGGGCTGGCAAAATATGGGTATTCAACATGTTAAAAAAATGCAAAGTGAGAGATCCACTACAGAGTATTGAATGTCCTACGTGGTGGCCAGATCTCCCATTTGGATGCCAAAGAAGCTGGCTTGACCCCTGCTCCAGACCTACCCCACTACACTACATGAATCCAGGGTTATGTTTACCACAGCACTCTCTTGGGAGAACAGGTCCCAAAGGCAAGAGAAGCAGGAGGAATCTCACACAGGGGTAGCAGATCTGTTTGTTGAATTTGGGGCGGGTTAGACACCACTGAGAAGACTATGTCATCATCCTCCCCAGTGGAGCTCTCCTGTACTCACACTAGTTTATAGAAGTAATTTGAAATTGTACAGCCCAGAACATTACTCATCTTTGACCAGAAGTCTCTTTTGGTAGAGTGTCTGTTCCCACTTTAGTACAACTGAGGCAGATAACTTTCTCTCACCAAGCAGGTCTGCTTTTGTGAATAAACATCAATGGAGAAATGTAAACTTTTCTCCTTACTCAGGTAACTACGGTTTGCTGGGGCAGACCTATCAATGCGACAATCATGGGCTTGATTCTCTGAGCCAGATCTTTGAGGTCAATACTGTTTTATAGCTTTAATATAAGTTATAACTATATGTCCAGTGAGAAAGCAGTTCTGAAACATTTATGTCAACAGGACCAGCTTCAAGGAGAGTCTTAATCTAAGGATCTAGGTATTCCCTGGCTTGAAGCAAATATATTTCTAGAAAAAAATTGGACTTCGAGCAAATATTTTAATATTACATTTTGATTGCTTTCTTAGTAACTACTCCATACACTCACAAGTTGATCCCTCTGTAAAGGTTATTCTGTACTTTCCAAGAGCTAATCTTAACATTGTGAATCCATTTTTTAATCTCTGTAGTCAATGCTACCTCTGTCCAATTATCATACTAACAGAGCTAAGTATTGCTCCTTTTGGAAAAAGTCAATCCGAATGTTCCAAAAATAGAAACACCTCACTTGCATATGGCATTATTTGGAAACATGTAAATAGAAGAGAATTTTAGAGTTTCCTAAACTCTAAAATTTATGTTAAAAGGTGGTTTTATTGAAAATAGTTGGACGTGAGAGATGGCAAACTTTTCAGCAGGAAAAAACATTTCCAGAAGCCAAAAAACAACCCCAACTGTGTCCCAACCAACAGTAAGTACTTACAGACATTTGCTTCCTGAGAAAGAATAATGTGTTTTATAGCAACTGACAGTTTCCCCGGTAATATTTTCAGTACAAGAAGATTATTTATTTCTAGTATAAATTATCCAACTGAAAAAGAAGTAGAACCTGTTAGCGATGAGTAAACAGCATTGTGTTGGGCATGAGTAATGCCATAAATTCTTTCTTATTTTATGCACAAAAGGGCAAAAATCAGATGTGTGAAAGATAAGGAGGGTACAACACGATGTGAAGTGAATTTTTAAAAGGTAGGTCTCGTGCTGCCTTGTGCATTTCTACATAAACTCTCTTACCTAGTTCCAGGACTCTTGTTTCCAGGACTCATCCCTGGAAATACCAATCCCAGCACACGCGGTGTGTATAGCTGCTTCATTCAGATTTCCACAGACCACCTTATCTGCTTTACCAGCTTTTATATCACAGTGCATACAAAGGCAGGCAAACTCCATTTCCATCACATTTGGTGTAGAAAAGAGACTGCACTTGGGCAGAATCAGTGCACGGTGAATGAGACATAAATGGGTTAAGTCTGAAAACCCTCAGAGTTAGTGTCTCTGATACTCTATATCTAAGACTAGCCCTCCTAAAAACTCCCTGAAACCCTTAAAGTCTCCATCATTGTTCATTTTCCTCTGCAGAAGACATACATCAAGGAGAGTAAGCAAAAGTATTAATTAATAAATAAGAGTGGAGGACATTAAAAAAACCCACAGAAAATCAAATTGCAGAATATTTAAAAGTGCTTGGCAATATGGTAAACAAATGCCACTATCAATCACTTGATGTGAGGGACAACGCATTTGACTGTTCTCCTGGATTAATAGTGTACTGGGAGGCAACTGTAGGAACACTCCATCAGTCCACATGGAAGGTGATAAGGACAGACGATGACAGAGCACACACAGTCAATGGATGGGGGGACAAGAGATGATAGAAAGCTGGGGAAAGAATGGATTCCATTTCTTTTGTCTTAGTCTGACTACAATACACTGAGATTCAATGGGCATATGAAATTTGGTGAAGTTGGCTGGAGGTTTTTACAAGTGCATAGAATTGCTGTCCCCATAATAGAGTTCTTGAACTTTGTTTATTAAGGATTTGTTTTCTGGTGAAAGGTGCAAGAAGGAATGTTTTGAGTTTTGATTTGTTTGTAGTTTCAAATTATGAAGTAAGTTCTTAAACAAGGCATTTTAAAAATAGTTTTTCCTTTGAAGATGTTGAGGGTTTCTTTGTTCTGTTTTAGTTTTAAAAAAATGAAAATCAAGTCCCTCATAATGAGAAACATCTAATTAGTCAATACTGTAGCTAGCTTCAGAAGAGGTGTAGATTTACTAATGCAGGTAGTGGGATCTGATGTTCTCCTTCCCAACTGCGCAGTCCTGCAGGACTGCCATACTCCCTGAAATCTCATGGGTCTTCTAGTCAAAATTAAATGTACTCACCAGTTAGTGCCTATCTGTTAGACAGTAATCTTAGGGTCGTTACCATTTTAGGAAATGGTATTGTCAAGACAAGTAAGTTTTTACAGTTTGAGAGATGATGGCTACCACTTCAGAATGTTCTTATTTTACTTAGTTACAAAGCAAAATGATGCTCATCTCTAAATTACTGCTTAGAGAAATACACCATTCCCAGATATTTGATTCCTAGGTTTAGGCTGGAGTAAGGTCCCTTTACTATAAATTTTCCTTTCTATGAGGGCACAGGTGAACCCTATGTTTTGGAGAAACAAAACTGTTCTGTGAGGCGATTACCTGAACCTTGCCATAGTTTGCTGTCCTCTTCTATGAAGCACGAAAGGCGGTTGCTGTATGCAGTCTTTGGTACACTTTGACTTTTCAGGCTACTTATGGAATGGAATATAAAAATCTCTGTGCAGCATCTTCTCACTTTGATGCTTCTGTTTTTCACTTCCATTTATTTCATCTGTCTCCCTGATGTCAAATGTTCTAATGTTTTTGGCAGAGATTGCTGCACAAAAATGCATTCAAGAACTTCATGATGACAGTTTCTTTCAAATTTATATTCTGTTCCTCCTGTGCAATTTAGTGATTCTGACAGAGCATGTGAGGGCAATGCAGCCACAATAGTTTACTATCACTTTCTGTCTTTTCATAATTTCATTAAGTGTATACACAGCTTTAGAGAGCTGCCATTTCAGAGAACACTTGCGGGCATGGCCAGCCCACATCACACGTTAGGGCTGCAAGACTGAAGCAGCACCTGGCTTAGCGTGTTTTACAGGTAGAAGAGATTAAACTGCAGAGCTGCAAGTTGATGGTCAGTTTAGGACACCCCACTTCAATAAAACCATGACTCAAACTCAGAAGAGTTCAGAGAAAAACACCGAGAAGAGAATGTCTGCAGAATAAGACTGCACAAGGCTGAAGAAAGAGAGTGCTTTTAAGTCTAGCCAAAAAAGACTGACGTGCTACCAGCCTCCTAATATGTAAAATATCACTGTAAAGAGAATCGCAAAAAGCCTGGTCCAAAATGTTCCAAACAGCATGCATCCCAGACTATGAACTCATGAATTAAATATGATTAATAGCCCAGCATGGCAAGTTTTAGCAAATTGATGAATATTGTCCTTTTCCACCACTGACACCAGGTAGTACAACTTGGTGCATGTCAGTTCCTCTCTGGGTACCAGCAGAGAATAGAGGTGAATTTTGCCCCTTTTGCCGCAGCCCCTAAGAGGACTTTAAATCCACAGTGAACAATTCTATCTCCACAGTCATTTTTCCCCCCCACATCTTTCTGTGTTATATGTTGCATTTGCATCTGTGTTTATGATCAGAATTTACAGTGATTATTCTGTGATATGTGAACCCACAGTCAGGCTGAATGAGGTCTAATTTTTCACATGGACATACATGTTAGATGAATCTCCTCTGGGTTTTCAAAAAATTCACCATTTAATGGAAGGTTCTTCTCTTACATTAGAATACACCCAAGGGTACTCTCAACTAAGACCATATTCATTAAAATAAAGTTAAATTATTCTGTTTCAGAATAATTCATAATAGAAAACACAGAATTGTATATATCTTTATATTTGCAAATGTGTAATTATATATCAAGTATTAAAGAGTAAAACATCCTCAGACTCCTTGTACATTTGAACAAGAAGTGATAAACACCATAAAGTGACGACTTGTCGGATGCTCTTGCAAATCATGTCAAGAGTAGGTTGAAAAGCTTTTCCAGGGAGGAATGTTAATTTGTGTAAATTCTATGGCAGCTGTTTAGCAAGCACTGCTTTAAGTTCCCAGAAAAGTTAACAGAAAGAAAAGCTTTTAATAAATGAGAAAGCTCTCCTTACCTTTGGAATATTTTTTGTTTGTGTAATGGATACCACTGTGTTTACCTATCTCATACACTTTAAAAAAAGAAGCCCCAAAGCCTCAGAAACAATACAAATGAAAAGTTAGCCTGAAGCCTACACCTGCTCTGCAAGCGATACCATTCTACATTAAAAAAAAAATAAAAAAAAATAAAGAATAGAACAGCAATACAGCCAGCTAGCTTTCTTCTGAAGAAAATGCTAGAAGACTCAGGCTTCCAGCTGCCCTTATTAAAAAAAAAAGAAAAAAGCCAAGGGCCTTGTTTTTCATCCAAGCAGAAAATGCATAAAAGAAAATGAGCTGGTCAGTGCTGAATGCTGAGCCAAAAGCTGTATAACCACACAAACCAGCCATATCAACTGAGACCCAACATACTACAGCAGGCAGGAGGAGCTAGCTAGGGAAGATTTTTAAAAGCAGAGCAAGTGTATTGCAGCACTTCCCCAGTGTGGCCTCTCTGCTTCCAACAAGTTGCATTCAGGAGCTTCCTGAGCAAAAGCAGGCTGCAAAAAGAGAGAAATCTGATTTTTTCCCCTGTTTTTAGGGTATCTGAAATACATGAACTGCTTAAATGATTACTAAAACCACTGCTTAGCACACCTATTCCGAATGTCAAACAATCATCTCATTCATTACTAAATTTTAAACCTGTTCATTTTAAATCTCTTTTTCCTCTATCTGTCAAGTATGAATGAATATTTAAAGGATTAGGTTCTCGAAACAGCCGCAGCAAGAAAATTCCCACCACCACCACCCCAGGAATGACTTATAAGGAAAAACACAAACCTCACATCTAACACTGAAAATCTTACATTCTTTCCAAAAACGGCTGAGAATAGAATAAAAACTGAGCAGAAACAAAAATGGTAGTTCCCTGGTAATTGCACAGAATACCTCTTACATCTATTTATTCCAAACAAGGTCATTAAATTCTACGAGTATTGTCATTACATATATATATATAATCTTTTGAAGTCATAAACAATTTAACCTAGATTTCATCTGGTGAGAATATAGATGTTCCACCCATAACATAGACTCTAGCAGTTAATATTGGTTTAGTATTATAATAGATTGATTTTGGGACTTTACATGCTCACAGTGTCAGTTACTGCTCTAAAGTTTTTCTACTAGAGGACTCAAGCCAGGGAAAAGATACCAAATCCCTACAATACAGGGAAAGAGCCAGAACTCAAATGACTTTCGTATGGAAATTCACTACTGAATCAGAACTGAACATTGGTAACTGGAAAGGATGATAAGTGCTGGATAAAGGTTAAGGATCTTTCCTGAGCCAGTTCCTTGTTTGTGGAGAGATGGAACAGAATACTTGATCCCCACTGTGGTTTTTTGGGGGGTGGATGGGGTAGTGTTGTCTTTTGGGAAGGGGTGTTCTCTGCAGGAAAGATCACTACCAAAAATTAGGAAAAAAGGTTAAAAAAGCATTATTTCATTTGAAATAACAGAATTGTTTACTTCCATCTGTCATTTGTTGTTTTGCAAAGTCTTTTGTGCACAAGAAGGGCTGTTCAAATCTGTGCTATTTACACTTACAAGCATTTCTGCAGCCATTTCATCAAATTGACTTGGTCCCCAGGTCCTTCAATACAGAAGTTTCTTTTATGGCAAATGAAGAGGATGGAGCCAAGTCATTCATCTCCAGACAAATCTTAACATTAACAGTTCCATCTCAAATTATATGTTATTTTATTATAAGCAAAAATTAATATATCTTTGTGGATTTACTTCTCAGACACTGTCTTGCTGCATTTTACAGCATTATTTCATCAAAATCATAAGACAGGAAAATGTTTAGGTTTAACTACTAGCCAGCAATCCCTCAAGTGTCAAAGACCCCTTCCTTGTTCCCCTTGCCTGACGACTGTATAAATCCATTCTAGTATATATTTATAAACACTGGCAAGCATAAATATGCATTCTTGACAAAAGGAAGAATGGTTTTAGGTAAAGTATGTTAAATACCTTTGAATTAGTGCAGTTTATTAGGATTAAGCTTCAAAAGGCATACTAGTACTCATTTTCCATGGAGACATACTGTCCAGTGCTCATTAATATTTTTTCAGGTGTTAATGTCTTTATGCATCTCATGCATATACTAATTTATTATTAAAAAGTCTGGAACAGTCTACGTTGGCCTTAAAGTCACTACCAGCCTATGTTGGAGACCCTGCTTTAATTGATAGATGAAAAAATTGTGTACTTGCCCAGCCGCTGATGCTCAGGGAGGATAATTCTACCTGCTCATCTACGCTTCATTGAAGCCACAGACATTAGTCAGTTCTTTGCATGAAACTAAATTAAACCACAATTTTTTGTCTCCCTACCTTCACACACTCCCAAAGGAGCTATAATTTACAGATGCAGCAGACACACTCAGACAACAAAATGATTATTCACCGGTATTGTCATCCCGCATCTGGCAAATTAGAACATATGAAATGTGTAGTAGCTGATAATGCTTATGGAACAGATGTCTTTTCATAGTGAATCTGGCAAAATGTAAAAAAAAAATAATGGATTCTTTCATCTGCTTCTGTGTGATACATTTGATGCCCCAGTGGACATGTTAAGTAGCAATTATTTTTGAAGACTCCTTGAGAACTGGCATCCTGACCATGGGAAAACAAGACACAATCTTGGAATGAAGAAAACTCTGGGCATTTAAAACCTTAGCTTAATTTTCCTCTTCTAAGAGCTAATTTATCCTACAAGTAACTCCCCAACTTCATCCAAAGTGAATACATTCCTCATTTTCCCTCCAGACCTGAATCCCTCACCGCCTTTCTTCACTTTCTCAAGTTCACAAGGTATCATTTAATCTGCAGCTCTGTTGGACAGCCACTTGGTAATCAGCACCTCTCTGATGCAAAGTCACAAGGAATGTGTGCAATAATAAATTGCATAAGGCCACATTCTGTGGTATCAGAGCACTGATGCTCCCTGTGTAGAACAGCGGCCAAGCCAATGTACAGATGCTTCTACACAGCATATTGTTTCCACCTCTCAAAAGCTACACTGCAAAGAAGGGCTTCTCGACGAAATTTCCTTTCAGATTCCATCAGAACAGAAAGCTGAGCATGCCTGGAAAGCTCTGGCTCATTGGAAACATTGCTGAAAAGTGACAGAAATGAAGTAATGGTTTCTTCAATATTTATAACCGTACGTCACATCCATTCACCAATGGCGAGATGGATCTTGGAGGCCTGCCAAGTCTCTGGGGTTCTCTTACATTCCCAGTGAAGTTTGAATGAGCGTAAGTATATTTTACTGGTCGGAATTATCAGTCAGAGAAAGTGAGAAGGAATTTCACATGGCGATGCTGTGGGAGTGGAGTAGGCAATATCCTCCCTAGGATCACTTGGAGGGGCAAGAGCAAAGTTTTAGAAATTATGTGAAAACTTGAGACTTGGAAAAACAGAACATGAAAAAAATACATGAAAAAAAGTGCTAAAATGAAAATCAGGAAAGGAAGAAAAGCAGATGCCCAGGACTGACAGAGTGAAGGGAATGTTTCCAACAAACCTCAGCTTCACAGGCAAACTCAGATTATTGTTCCCATGCACTTTTGATCCAAGTCTCATACAGAAGCTTGAGAAGGTAAGACCAAGAAGAGCCGTGCACACATTGGAGAACGGGACCTAGAACCAACGCTGCTGCCTGCCCAGTCATTCTCCTCCCTGCCCTACATCCCTACCTCCCACTCCAAGCTTCTTTGTCAGTTCTCCTGCCTGCTGATAAACAACTTGCTTCACTTTCAGCAAAAAAAGTGCAAACACAGACTTTTGACATGAGAAAGCTTCCAGATTGCCACAATGCCAACTGCTTCCCACATTGTAACCAGCCTGGCTCTTCAGTGCTCAAGCTACCCTCATTAATTACTCGCTATACCATTTTCAAGCTGCTCACCCAAGCATCATCATCAAGTAACCTGAACAAAGCTTTTACTATTGCAGTTGTCTAAACAATGAACCATCAACTACCTCTTGATTAGTACAATTATTATGCTATTGATTATAAAAGATGAAAAGTTAATGTTACCTCTTTTGCCATGTTAAAATGGGGCATGAATGTATGCATACCAAGAATCCCAGTTCCTGTGGCTGAAATGAACGGCACATCAGTATTTGCGTCGAAAAGTCAATCGCTCTGCTGGCAAACAGCCAGGATTGCCAGTGTCAAATTCCTCACTTGGGTTCTTTGCTGGCAGACATAGACTCCAGGCTCTGTGGCTCCATGTGCATCCACACGTGTAAGCTAAACAGTGCCCAGGGAAACAGTCATCTCATCAAAATTAGTTATCCCTTTTGGAAGGCCAAGTAGTTCCACCAGTAACATTTCTTTTTTTCTCACTGTGAACATTCACAGATGTGATGTCCACTTGGGCCAGCCACTTTTGCCAAACAATTCCTTGGCACTGCTCAGGGGAGGCCACGAACGATTCCTGGTGAGCAGCCCTCCTCAGGTAACCATGATCTGGAGGAAGGATTTAGCACTAGGGATGCAGACTGTTTGCCCCTACTGGCCTTAATGTCTGAAAAATAGTTAAGAAATCCAGATAACAGCTGATTTTCATCATAGAGACACAGAGATTACACACTTATCCCAAATTAGTTTGGGTTGCACACCATTTGATGGACTTCACAAATCAAATAATTATAGTTTAGTGCCTAGGGGGAAAAAAGTGAGACAAGTATGAATTAGATACCTGATTAATGAAACCCTCACTTTCATTAGGACCATTTAATGCTTGGGGACAGGGGAAGGGATTGCAGTGTTAAAAAGCCCCAAGCTGCAGTACTGACTGGTGCAGGAGCCAGGAAGCCTAACTTTTTTCTGGAAACTCTTTCTAAAGATCCACTATAAAATCCTCGTGGGCTGAAGATCAGAAAAGACAAGCAGGAGTAACATGTGAAGCTGTCAGTGTGTCTTGAACTTGAGAGCACGGCTGCCCATTTGCCCCATCCTACCTTGGCTGAGATCACCCATGTCTGGTGCTGAGTCAGCACCTCTCCCACCAGCTCCAGTTTCTTCCAAAGCATCTCTGCTCCTACTGCCCAGTCCTTACATACCTTTTGTATGGGGCATAGTTCTACCTTAAGGTCAAGGTAAAATTCACTTAAGGTACACACACTTGGGTGAAACAAACAAAACACAGTATGGTTTCGAGCATTTCTTTCTTGACAGGATCTGAGGCTCAATCCTTTCCTCCTGTGGAGCGAGAGCTGCTGAAAGGAAACAGTCCACTGAAGAGCAATGGTTCAGAGCAATCAGAAGGTGGTTTTAGATGAAAGGTGGGTTACCCTAAAGATACTGAGAAGTGGAAAAACAAGAGAAAAACCTTTAAAAAGAATGAGGCAGAAAAGGCTGGATGCTTGGTTCTGCTGCAAGTCAGCATAGTTAATTCCACATCCATGTTTCAAAATCTTGGCCAGGAGCCTGAGTTTTTTGCCTCTTTATACTGCCTGGCAGAATTACAGGTTCTGAGAACAGATTTAAATCAATTCTTCGCTTGTTAGCAGTAAGCTATTCATTCCAGGAGAATTCCTGGCTGCCTGGTGCTATCCAGATTGAAGATGTTATGAGTTTCTCAGGGTTTTTTATGAGAAAGAAAAAAAAACTCTTTTGAGAAGCTCTGTACTGTGATTAGAGCTAGAAGTGCTTGAATTGTCTCTTTCCTCATCCTATAAAAAGTGCTATCAGCAAAAAAGAGCAACACAGAGGTTTTCAGACTCCTGTTTCTGTATCACCCAGGTTGACTGTTATTTTCCTGGGTTGATTGAGGCAGGGCTTCTTGAACAAGTTGCCCATGAGACAGTGGTGACGATCCAAATCTACTCTGCTGGCTCTCTAATATTATTTTAATTTTCTCAGTTAATAGCAAGCCTTTCCCCTCTCCCTCGAGAATCATTAAGTTTCATCTAAACATTAAAACAAACAACCCATGAGGAAACAAGGAAAAATGAAAGGACAAGTTATGTCACAGGAGACAGAATTACTCCTACGGTGGGGTAGTCCAGCTGGCACTTTAGTCCATCAGCAAGCGTATTGCTCTGTGTGCACATATGGTGGGAGAAAAGGCATGTTGGAGTAATGCATACCATGGAAACTACAGTTTACCTAAAGACAGCGCCGTGCACACGAGGCTGCATTGGTCGAGCCTCCAGCAGCCGGGAATGGAATTGTTCTTGAATATTTGGTAAACTGAAGAAGAACAGTCAGCTTCTAGCTTTGGCATAGACTTAGAACTGGTGAAAAAGGTGAAAACTAACCTGGACCTAGCTACAGATTGGCCCGAGGCCACAAATGTATGAGTCATTTACAACAATCAAACTCACAACTGACTGGCTGGACACAGGTAGCCACAGACAGACAACAGAAGCAATTGGCGTCAGGAGGCCACAAAAAATTTTCAGGCAAGGGCATTTATCACAAAACAGGCAATAGTATCCCAAAACTTCAGAGCCAGACTTGGAAACAGTCCATAAACACTACATGCAGAAGCAAAACATGAAACATTGGGTATTGCGCTCATTACTTGTGTTGCACAAAGCTCAAAGTTAGCATGACGTGTTTAGAAGAAAGGATTTCAGTTTTCTGTGCAGTGTGCCAATAAGTCTTTGTATTCCAGCTCACATACAGAAATCTTCCAGTAGCCAGCATCTAAGCAGTAAGCTAGGGAGGAAATAGGGACAATGTGTGTATATATATATTTCAGTATATATAAAGCCCCCATATACACGTATAAAAGCAGTATGGCTTCCTTTTTTACTTCCATTTTACTTTTGTGGATCTAAGATGCGATAGTTGGTCCTTCTTCATTTATTTCACTCTTTTAAAAACTTTTTAGTAGATATCACTTACAAGGTCTACCTTCTCCCTTTCCCGTTCCACAAAAATGGATAATTTGCAGATAATTTATCCTCATAGATAAATTTTGCTTCTAGTCTTTTTCATTCCTATCTGCCTGTACATTTCTTTTCCATAGAATAAATGCCTGGATTGTTTTCAAGTCCCTCTGAGGATGTGTTTCCCGATAAAAGAAGGGGAGAGGGGGATGTTTTTCTCTTCAGTCTTAGAAGTACATGAGCACGTTCTTCATGCTTGATGATGATTTGAACAGCATGTGCTTGCTGACAATGTCCCTAATTCTGAGGATGCTTTTAGCAGCCTGAACATGGTGATAAACACATCATGGCTATGGGAGATGAAGGCTAAGCAGCAGACCCAAGACTAGAGCTGGCCCAGGCCCCAGCACAGAGGACCGGCTTTGCCTCTGGAAAGGGAACAAAACAATTCACTCCACCAAGTGCCAGATGTTGGTGGTTCACAAATTAAAAATCTTGGAAGTATTTTATTTGAACACTTTACACAAGGGAAAGCAATGGGAAAGCAGTGAAAAAAGCATGGAGGGCTCAGCAGGAAAACCTGATTCTCCCAGACTGATAACTTGGGACCAACAAATGCTATAAAGAAAAAAAACCCCAACCACTATGTGGTTCATCATTACAACCAGTAAGTGATATTTGCTGTTCTGCCCAGCTACCCGATTTTTTATTTCAATAAGCTTTTCTGCAGCAGGAAGCTTTTATTCATCTTCAACCCCAAACAGTCCAATTGACTTTTTCTGTTTAAATCTCATTGGTAACAGTAAATTTAAAAGATATTCATAATTTGCACTATATCTTAAAGAAATATCCCCCCCCCCAAAAAAAATATTCCTACAAAAATACTTATTCAGATATGAAGTATGAGTGTCTTCCCACTCCTACTCTATGTTTAATGCAATCAGTCAGGGGTTAAACATAAAGGTTCACCAGTTGTTCCCTTTAGGGTGTAGTTGCACACCACAGTTGCCAAAGGCCAAAGTTAGCTGGTTTGCCTTCAAAGAAGATATATCTTGGCAGTGGGAGGCTGTGGGGCCACACTACGGAATCACTTGAAAACCAAAAGATAACCAGCAGCCACAGCTGCAGAACTGGAGAAGGACAACAGAGAAAAGCTGCAAACCTCCCAAGCTGGTTTTGATCCTAGAGGCAACATCGCCACTCTGTGAACCTTGAGATAAAACATTACAGCTTCAGGCTAGATGAGGTCCTAATGCAGTGTTTCCTATATGGCAACACATTATTTAGGAGGTTTATGGATGGTTTCTAGATAATTTTGATGAAGGGTAGATGGCTTTGCTTTCCTCATAGCCATCTGTGTACTTGTCCCACAGGGAATGAAGAGTCAAATGGCCCGTTTGGAACAGGAAACGGTCAAAAACAGAGACAGGGTGTAAACTGGCACCTAGTGGACTACTTGTAGAATCATCAGGAATAATGGTGTATATACAAATTAGGAGACTGTAGGAAGCAACATCTAGCAACCAGCAAGCCTTAGCTGGCTCCTGCCAGATCTTTAAACTCATGGTGAAGGAAGTTAAAGACTAGGAAACATGAGATAAAGACAGAGTGAGAAGGAGATGTTATCTGTGCAGGGTGTACCCGAGTATGACCATCCATGTGCAAATGTATTTTGGAGTGTTTTGTTTAGAACAGCAAAAGATAGTCAGGAATCCTCAGAGGTCACTAGGAAATAAGAATTTCTTTGAAGTTCGTTTCCTGCACCACTGATAAATGGACTCTATAAGAGCATATGTTTGCTGTATTGAAAGAACCCCAGGAAAAAACATTTAGATTGTAAAGTACATTCAACAACATAGGTTCAGTTCTTATGTTTAGGAACTGAGGATTTGCAAAAGCTCTCTAGTATGAACTCTGAAGGGTGCTTAAATTTGAATTGAGTTCAGGATGTCTCCATTTGATCCTCCTAGAGAAAGAGGGTGGAGATTTCCAATTGCCCTTATGTCCTAGACAGAGGGGGGTGGGGGTGTACCCCTTTGTATCCTTAAACGTGCAGTAGATCATGATCTGCAACTACCTGCCAGTTCCACAGACTCTTTGCTTCATCTGTTCCAAATATTTCTTTAAACTTTTTTTTTAAAAAAACCCCAAGTGCCTAAAGAAGTCCCTCAGACTGAGATTTGGTTATTTTAATCTGAATTTCTCCACATATCACAGCATTTAGCCATGTAACTTTTAATAGTAGGTAAGTCTACATTTCTTAGGTCTTGTCTCCAGTACTATGACTGCACAAACTGGGATCACATTTACATCATCAGTGCTTTAACATCCTTGGGCAAGGTATGGACCTCAAACTCAATTTCTACTGTGAATCTTTTAGAGATTATGAGAGCAAAGAGGAGAGCACCAGACTGTACAACTCCAAGAAAAAGAAATTTAGAAAAAGAAGTAATTCAGAAGTGCATTAAATTAAAAATATTTCCACATTTATTTATTATTAACACAGTATTTTCCTCCATGACAGGATTCCATTTGAACAAGAAGGGAGGATGATTATTCTTCTACAGATACATTTCATTTAGAGTTACGAATTGACTGAGATCTCAAATTTGTGTAAACTGTTTAAACTCCATTGGATATTGATCCTGCTATAAGAGCTCAGGCTCTGGAACTAGAAATTGGCCTCCTAGAGTGATATTCTTCAATTCATTATGATAAACATCCCTTATAAAGAAGCCTCTGAACCATCTGCAGGAGGAATGAGCACAGAAGGTTGTACTCAGACTCAAACGTAGTAGACAGAGCAACTTTCTGCCTGCACCCAACAACAGAAGAAACTCACATTTCAAACAGCAGAGGCGATGCCTGGCAGCAAGATGGTTTGTGGCGCTGCAGCAGCAGCAGAACAGCCCAAACAGCCCTTTGAACTGTCACTTACTGTAAACCTCACCACTTAATCTCTTTGTCTTAGTGTTTGCAGTGTCCACTATACAGAGTTTTGCATACTCAGACATATATCACACAAAAAACAAGCATTAAATGCAACAAATGCAGAAAAGCAGGCTTTACACAGGTTATAAACCTAATACCAGAACTGTTTCAAAAATTCACAAACTCAACAACAGCCAAACTAGTTCTTCTCTCCAAAATAGACAGTACAGTAAATGCAAAAAAATCAAACTATAAACCCCCAACAATACCTGAAATTAGGCAACAAAGGGATTTTTTGTTTGTTTCACATTTAAAATTACTCATTTATCTATTTCCCAAACAAAGACCCCTACAGATCATAGAATCATAGAGTTGGAAGGGGCCTTTAAAAGACATCCTGTCCAACCCCCCTGCAATGAACAGGGACATGTTCCCACTAGAGCAGGTTGCTCAGAGCCCCATCCAACCTGGCCTTGAACACTTCCAGGGATGGAGCATCTACCACCTCTCTGGGCAACTTGTTCCCGTGTTTCACCACCTTCATCATAAAAAAATTCTTTATATCTAGTCTAAATCTACCATCTTTTAGTTTAAAACCATTACCCTTTGTTCTGTCACAGCAGACCTTACTAAATACTCTGTCCCCATTTTTCTTATAAGGCCCCTTATTGTATTGAAAGGCAGCAAGAAGGTCTCCCCGGAGCCTTCTCTTCTCCAGGCTGAACAACCCCAACTGTCTCAGCCTGTCCTCATAGGAGAGGTGCTCCAGCCCTCTGGTCATCTTCATGGCCCTCCTCTGTACCTGCTCCAACAGGTCTATGTCCTTTCTGTGCTGAGGGCTCCAGAGCTGGACACAGTACTCCAGGTGGGGTCTCACCAGAGCAGAGTAGATGGGCAGAATCCCATCCCTTGTTCTGCTGGCCACACTTCTTTTGATGCAGCCGAGGATGCCGTTGGCTTTCCTGGGCTGCTAACTCACGCTGTCGGCTCTTGTCCAGCTTTTCAACCACCAGTACCCCCTAGCCCTTCTCCTCATGGCTGCTCTCAATCCCTTCATCCCCCAGCCTGTACTGATACCAGGGGTTGCCCTGACCCAGGTGCAGGACCTTACACTTGGTCTTGTTGAACCTCATAAGGTTCATATGGGCCCACTTCTTGAGTTTGTCCAGGCCCATCTGGATGGCATCCCATCCCTCAGGACTGTCAACTGCACCACTCACCTTAGTGTCAAATGACTGGCTCTCTCAGTGGCTGAGAAGAAGATCAGAGACTGTGGGGCCTGCACCAAAAATATCACCAGAAGTGGAGGCACTCATTTTCACAATAAAGCTCTCTGAAACACAGCCACGTGCTCTGTAAAGTAGAGGTGTATAAATTGCTCTGCCTCAGAGTCTCTGGTGTACAACTCCAGAAACAGTCAATCACACCCTCTTGCTTCCAGCAAGGTAAAACTGCAACAGTTTACAGGACTGTCACGGTAGATATATTCATTTTTGTACACTTTTCTTGTAAAGACTAATATTGCTGTCAGTATTGGTTTCATTTTCTCTTCCTTTTCATGGCAAGACAGACATTATACAGGAAGGTGGTTTGTAAAGCCTGTACACTTAAGCTTGTGAAACAAGAAACAAATTGGTTTTACATGTACAGTTTCTGCCTGAAGAAAAAAAAAAGGAAGAAAAAAAAATACAGCAGGAATGCATATTAAGTTAAAAGTGAGAAAGGAACTTATGCAAGTTTCCTCAAGTATTTGGGGGTCTTTCTAAAATAAACTTCTCTTGCAAATATTCATATTTCTTGTCTTGACCTGGCAAGGTACAGGCTTCAAAAACTAGGCAGATGTAAAGTCCTGTTCTTCACCCCAGACCCACTGAAATGAAGGGTTTCTACCTTTCTGTAGCTGAAGGGGAGTGCGAGGTGCTGTGTAGCAATGGGACATTAGGACATTTTGATCCACTTCACATGACAAAACTTGGTCCACTGATGATCACACTGTAATCCGGGCTTTAAAGCAAAACTGAAACAAGTTAACAGGACCAAAACTTCAGAATTGATTAAGATGTGCAACTTAGCTATGAAACTGGGAAGTCTCAGGTTCAGGAAAAGAAGATCACACATGACAAGTGACACCTGTCACTGTTTCCATGTTGGCATACTAGGAGGCAAACCCTTTAGCCCAGCATTTCAGCATCTTGGCTGCAGGATGGGCAACAGACAATGCAAAAGACAGCATCTCCATATTATCAGGGAGGAAAGCAATATGGATCAGAACCACGTAACATCTCCAAGCAGCTAATAAGTAACCACCAAGTTACCTGCCCTGTCCAGCAGGTTAAAGAAGAAACTACTCTAAGTTTGTCCTGGCTAGAAGGTTTGATTCAAAACATTTCCCTGAGGAGAAAAAGAAATATTTCTTTGAAGGAAAAATAAAGTCAAGCTGATGAGAAGTTTTGGGTTGCTATGAAAATAAGTGTTACATCGGTATTTTGAGTTCCAGCTATTAAAAATTCTTTAATGAAGTGTCAGGTTTAATTAAGAGATGGGTATTTTGTTTTCAAGAATTACGCTTTTAGGCATATTACTGAGCATGAAACAGGTCCCCTCTTCACTTTCCCCCATGCAAATCACAGTAAAGGTATTTATTTGATCATCAGTTGTCAACAAGTAGATATGAAGCATGAAAGTATCCAAGTAAAAGCTTGGTACAAGGGTTAAATGACCATTGCATTTGTGAATAAATTTTGCCAAATTAAGGAACATTGCTTCTAAGTATGCTAAAATATAAACTCTGCTTAGTGGATCTAATAGTTATGAGCAATGTGACAATAAACAGCTTTTTATAGTCTGTCTCAGTGGAAAGCTCCATTTGACACTGACCAAGTAACTGCTTATTCACAAGCTTGTAACACCGTCTCATCACCATGGCTACCATTTTAATCCTTTTTATTACTGTTTAGTATCCAAAAAAGGCTCTAAGGGAAAAACATTATGAGACTCATCACTCTCAACTTCCAAATCACAAAGTAGATGTGCAGGACCTTCACAACAGTGTCAATGAAGGACTTGGGTAAACAAAAAGGAAGAGTTAAACACACAGGGTGCTTATTAAGGCACCCTGAGATCTCAGAGCAAATAATCATTTGTAGGGGGGGAGAGGCACATAACTGGATTTCCAGAAAAACTGTAATTAAAGCACTGAAGAGTTATAAAAGATTATGATTAACTTCCTACTTTCCCCATTGTAAGAACTGACCTACACAACTATGTTAGAGGTGTGCATCTATGTCTTCAGACAGAGAAGAAGTTCCCTTCTAGCAGGCTGTGGGCATGAAGCAGAAGAGGCAACGGTGAAGCTGCTCTTCCTGCAGCTGTGGTGGGGCTGCCATTGCAGACACCCACTGCCCAGCAGCTGCTCTGGGCAAAGATCTTCCAACGTCTCCTACCGCTGCCCCCATAGTCACAGAAGGAAACATCTAGAGTGGATGTGCTGGATTCATTCAAATTCTGGTGGGCTGAGAGTTGCAAGGTAAGACTCTAGAAACAGGTTTTCAGCTCCAAAACCAATACACATTTTTGTAAGTGCCTTTGGGGTCACCATGTAAAAAAGCCTCAGGCCACCAACAGGACTATATGACAGCACAGGCAATAGGCAGTTATTCATCATGGCAGTTTAGAAGCCATACAATTCACGCAGTGGCCCATATGCTTTCTGTTCAGAAAAACCCAAAACAACCAAGCAAACAAAAATTCCCACTTAATCCTTTCCAGTAAGCACAATCCTAGGCACAGACTGAAAGACAAGTTGGTCCCCTAATTTTTGACCTATTACTTTAGAACAAACTTTGTAGCGGTAATGCCCATGTACAGAAGAATACCACATCTCCCATGGTTGATCATCATCTAAAGTGAACGTCTCCAGTTTTTTTTTTGCCTTTTACCTTAACTTTAGAAAGATGAGTCCAAAGCACGCCACATGGATTTAATTAATAGAACATACTAGCTTTGTTTTCCTTTGTATCACATTATACATTCAGTTAATATAGACATTCTTGGAAAATAAGCCAAAATAAACATCAAGAAGATGTATGTGAAACCCTAAACAGAGGACACCAGACAATTCAGAAAAAAAGATCACGCTACAGAAATTTAAAGAATATGCTGAAAAAGATCTGGTATGCTATCAATTAAAAAACTGCACTTCAGCAATTGCTGATGAACATCTCCTCTTTAACAAGCTTATAACCTTTTCAGTGTAATATTACCAGATAGTTTCCACATCTCAGTCATAAAATCCCTCTTAGGAGAACTATGAAGTCATAGTAAATGACAATTACATCCTAATTCAGTCCTATAATCAAATAGCTGACAGCTTTAATAGTGAGCTAACCAAACCAGCAGAAGATGAGATACAGTTTAAGAGTGTGAGCTTGCATGTAATGACAAGTCTGACAGAAGGAAGACGCAAAATAATTTTTTACGCAAATAATGTAAAAATACATTTCCATCAGGTAGGAGGAGGGTTGCATCATGATAGAGAGAGGATAAAAGAATAGAAACCCCACAGTGCCCAACAATGCTCTCTGAACTTCAGAGAGCTTACCCAGAGAGCCTTCTTTTTGTTTTGATAACAGTAGTAGTTAGGATTATAGCTTGTCTATGAGATCTCACCATGGCAAAGCTAAAAGTTTGAACAAGTATTTTGGAGCTTGCACAGGAGTGCTTGTACGTGAAGGTTTGTGGTTACTGCATAGAAGGAAGGCAAAAGGCTTGTCTACACTGATGGAACGGTTTCTGTTGCTACAGAACCAGGCAGGGACAGCTGTCCTTATGGCGTCTTTCATTGTTATACTTTACTCGTATACTTTACTCATATTCTTCTAATTAACCTCCTTTTTTTTTTCTTTTTCTTTTTTTTTTAATTCCTATTCCTAACCCGAGCATCTATACATCCCAACTCTTTGTGGATGTTCTGATCTTTATCATAGTTTGATGCCTAGCTCTGACACAAAGGCAAAATACATATATATATATCTATATCTATATATATATCTATGTATATATATCTCCTTGGTTGCAGGGGAAGCTATTCGGTTTTCTTTCACTTTAAAAAAGGTCACTGACACCAGTCATGTTTTGAATCAGTTTAGCAGTGATATCTAAAGGCCTGCATGGTTCAGCTGCTGAGCACCTGGATGCTGCTCCAACACACCAAGATCTAGTACTTATTCACACTATTGCAGTGCTACAACTCAGCTGCTCCCATAGACTGGAGCTGTGGGGAGCACAGGGCAGAGAGATTAGTTTCCTCTGTGGGACACAGTCTCATCTCACTGCAGTGATGTTGAGTTGAAACCAATGAGATGTGATAGACACAAGTTGATTTCTTGTTGAGTAACGCAGTGCAAAAGACACCACGCATGCGTCCTTCCATAACAGCTTCCCAACGCTCCAGCCCTACTTCACAGAGCTCTTTATTTCACCAAATCCTGAGCATGTAGAAGCCTGCCAACCCCAGCCTAAATCACAGCAACCTGAAGGTTTGCTGCAGACCTCATTTACTGATGTGCAACTTTGTTTTCATACCATCACAAAGCTATGGCACATTAACACCAAATTTTTGGTGTTTATTAACACCAAAAAAAAACCATAATAGAAGGCACCACACAAAAACTACAGAGCAAATGGAAATAACTGCTCTTCTGTGATTTAGAACAGATGACCCGGAGGGAAAGACTGTAAGGACTGTGTTTTTCACTCTAGAGAAAAGAGTAAGGGGAAGACACTCCAGTGTTCAGACATGGAAGAGGTCATCACAGGGGGCAGAAAACGTTCTATTCACAGTCTCCATTTGGAACAGGAAAATTACCAAAGTATTGAAAATCACAGCAAAAAGTCAGAGTTTGAAGACTAGACTGCCTGGAGCAAATTATCGGGGGAAGCTGTGGCATTGCCACCGCTGGATGCTTTTTGAAAGAATTTATGCAAATATTTGTGAAGATTGGTATAGTGTAGGCTGATCTTGATGTCACCTGGCATGCAGGCAAGTTTATTCCTTTGCACCCAGTACACAGATCTGTTAATCCAATACCTTCCCTCCCTAGAAGGCAGAAGTCACAAAAAAGTCCTCTCATCTGAATATTTTTACACTCCTCCACATCTATACATTGTATTGGCAAATAAGTCAGTCCCAAAGGTAGGAAATGAGTATGTTTTCTTACTCCAGAAGCTGTGCCCTAGCTCCACTGCTGAGCTATCTTCTGTACTGATTGATGAGGCACTCCTGCAAAGAGAAGTTATGTAGCTTTTTTCACACCACTTGAGATGATTGAAGTTCTTCAAGACTGACTCAGTTAATCAGAGAGAGGGATCTCTCTCACACGGGTTTGGCCCACAGGAGAAAGGGATACATACTAAAATTCAGACATGGATTAATTGAATGGAGAAGGTACAAGACCTGTAGGCTCATTACGAAGAAATCCGAGTTCGTCGTGGCAATTCATGAACTCATTTATTCCTTTGTTACTCATCTAGGTCACTAGATAATGACACTGAAAATTAACAAAGAAGCAATCATGATTTACACTGCTCAAAGAAAAAGACATCTGACTTTTTCTTTTTTTAACTTGGACAGCATGAACTACTTAAAGTATTCAGAAGATAACACAGCCAGAGATATTCTGTATGCACAGATAATGGTTACAAATTAGTGTCTTCTCAGGGCATGAGCATATGGTGCTAGCATGCCTAATGACCGGCTGGTACAACTGTTTGTCAGCAGGCACAGCTCCACCAGCCGTAATGGAGTCACACCTCATTGACCAAGAGCTGAATTTAGCCTATAGGTTTTAATGGCTGCTCTAGGAGCTGCTGCGGTTGTTAGTCCGGACTTCCAAATCCTTGAAAAACTCGCCTTATAGGGGTTATCACGTTATTCCTAAAACTTCTTTTTTCTTTCTCTTTGCTTTCATCTGAAAGGAAGATGCTCTGTGCACCTCCTGAAACACTGAGATTCATATGCTGTGACCTGGACACATACACACAAGAACAGAAGCACAGAATTTCAAAGTCTGTAGAAGCCAGCAATAAACACTCATATATATCTATACTGAAATTTAAATCTCTGCATTTTGTTTTATTTTCTTCACATTACTACCTCAGCCTAACATGAAACAGAAATGAAGATCTCTGTATCACAAATACGAAGAGGAAAAAACCAACAGGCTCTTTTTCATTTGGGTTTAGCGTTTCTCTGTGGTTTTGGATTTGGGGTTTTTTTGCGGGGGTAGGGGAGCTGCAAGGACCCTGGCAAACACTGAAGCACCTCAAAATCCTATATTCCACGTTATTCACTGTTCCTATAACTAGAGTACTCTCCTAGAGCAAGTCACTACTTCCCCCCACCTCCCCACCTCATCCACTCCCCACCCGCCATATCTTTGATTGCCTTTCTGGGAA
>JAOXJK010000012.1:118738155-118787604 GCA_025774025.1 Xenus cinereus
GTCCATGGCAGGGGGGTTGGAACTCGATGATCTTTAAGGTCCCTTCCAACCCAAACCATTCTATGATTCTATTATTTAGATTATCTATTATATTACCACAATAGGTACACACTATGACTGACATCCTCCAATAACACCTCTACAGAAAAGTTTTTCTGCCCGATAAGAATGCCAGAAAGCTAATCGTAGACATTTAATTTTTTTAACTACATTGGTATTATTATGGTGTTGCTCAGTATTTGTGTTCTGTTTTGCTTGAACTATGCCATGGCTGGTCTTAAAACAAAACTGAAATGTTATGAAAGGTTTCAGTAGACTTTAGTGGAAATTCCCATTTCAGCAGGATTTCTGAGGGAACAAAATAATTCTAAAACAACAGAGGAAGGTCACAAAGTTACTCTAGAGAAACATAATGTGAAAACAATGAAAAATAGCTGAATTAGTTTAATCATGGTTAAATTTGTATTTTCTAATTGGGATTACTTGGGTAGATAAAAAGGGGAAGAGGGGGCTCATGGTACTATCTTCATTAAATCACTACTTTAATCACTAAATCATTAATTTAATCACTTTTTTTTCATTTAAAAAAAAAAGGCAAATTAAAAGGTGGTCACCAGAAGTTTTAATGGCATCCAAAATTAAAAATGCACTTCCTAGAGAAAGTTTCCAAAACTATATTCTGTTTGGGGCAACTGTGCTTAAGTTTTTGGATCAGAAAACCACACTCATAACAAAGGTGATGTTTCATTGACTCGTGAAAGCATAAAGTATGCAGAAAAGGGATCAAAACTCCATGATAAGCCTGCAACATAGTCCTTATGTCATTCTCATGGGAGCACACAGGTGTGTAGACACCTTCTCTTCTCAAATCTTTCTGTAAAGGAAGTCAAGAGTCACAGAGCAGACACTGTACTCTGCATGGTGGAGTATCGTTTCCTATATTATGTAGCTAGTAGTATAGAATAAAATAAAGACAGGGCACTAGAAACCACAATGAAGCAAAGCTGCTTTTCTTTGCTTCTACTTTTATCTATTTACTCATTAATTTATTTGCTTGGAACGTTATATTTGTAGTATCCTGCTAATCTAGGTAATTATGCATCAGATTATGGGACAATCAGAGCCAGATTTGTTTATCTCTCACTCTATGCTGTTATCTTAGAGATGTTCAACAGTTTTGCCAAATTATTTGCCAAAAGAAGTGTGTATTACATTATTAGTAATTACTATTAATGTATGTGGTTAGTACTGCGGGTAACACCACAAAAGAAGCTGTTTACACTTCTAATTTAAGAGATGCAAAATTTTATCAAACGCACTAGAAGCTCCTAGGACTCAATCTCATTTAACAATGACAAAAACGAATAAAACTGAAGTGAGAGAGATTTTACACCACGTGCTTTTTTGTAAATACAGAGTGATCAGGAACCCTGAATTTTTTTTTTTAAAAAAAAAAAAAAAAAAAAAAAAGATTGCTGCCCCGGGGTTATATTCAAGCCTGGCGCTTCAGCTCGATACCCACTCCCCGTGAAGAAGTCCTTTTCGTGGCGAGATGAAGAGCATCACCTGACAACCAGGAGCTGCCCACACCCCGCTCCGCGGGCAGCCCCCAGGACCGGGCGGGCGGTGGATGCTGAGCTCTCAAGACCCAGCACGACAAGCAGATGCCACCTAGAGCTGGGAATTTCTCCCCACACACACACACACACGCACTTCGCCGCACCTCGCCGCCGTCGGGAGGAGACGTGACTTCGGGTAAACCGCACAAACCTCTTTCCCAGTGGTCCAGCTCCCCACTTTGAAACCATCCTCTCTGCCGTTCGTGTCACCTGTCTGTTGCCACCTAGATCAAGACGGGCACGCCTTTAACTTTCAGGATCAAGCAAAGAAGAGGCACCGCCATCCCCCCGCCTGCACCAAGCCGGGACCCGCATCTCTCCCCTCCTTCCCGCTCCCGCGCCCCTCCGGGAGCCCCGGCACCGCAGCCAGGCTGGCAGAGGTCAGTGCATCCTTCCTCTCCTTCCGAAGCGCTCGACCTCGTCGGGAAGGTGTGTGTGGGGGGGGTGTTTTGCTTTTAGGGGAGCATCCCAAAGGCATCGGCTCCCCGTTAGGGCAGGAGTCCCGCGGCCGGGGCGGACCGCTGGGTTGCCGGATGAGCGCTGTCACCTTGGGATGGTCATTTTTGGGGGAGTCTAGGGCTGGGTGCTGACCCCACGTGGCACCCATCAGTGCGGGCGGAAGGAAGGGGCAGCTGGTGGGGACCATCCTCACGTTGGGGAGATGGTGGGACCCTCCACCGCCGGCTAAACCCTCAGTGGTTTCCTCTTGGTCCTGGCAGGGCAGCCCCGAGCAGCACATGGGAGGTCTCAGTCGCCGGATGCGCTGGAGGAGATAGGCTTGAGAAGAGCAGGGGGTCTCGTCTTTTTTCCCTCACTACCAAGTCGTTCCCGTCGCCAGTGGGCCTGACCACACTCTACTGTGGCCATGGAGAACTCCACCCTCCCTGAGACTAATTCCTTATGCGTGGATGGGCCCACGAACTGTGCTGGGAGAGGGAATGGGGGGCTGAATATGTCCACTCCCCCACTGAGCCCCAGCTTCTACCTCACGGTGCCTGTCATCTACTCTGTCATCTGTGCCGTGGGGCTGACAGGCAACACCGCTGTCATCTATGTAATCCTCAAAGCCCCGAAGATGAAAACGGTCACCAACATCTTCATCCTCAACCTGGCCATTGCTGATGAGCTCTTTACCTTGGTGCTACCCATCAACATTGTTGACTACCTGCTCCTGCAGTGGCCCTTTGGAGAGTTCATGTGCAAGCTCATCATCTCTATAGACCAGTACAACACCTTCTCCAGCATCTACTTCCTCACTGTCATGAGCATTGACCGTTACCTGGTTGTGGTGGCCACCACCAAGTCCAGGAAGATGTCCTACCGCACCTACCGAGCAGCCAAGATTGTGAGCCTCTGCGTCTGGTCCTTTGTCACAGTCATCATCCTGCCCTTCACTGTCTTTGCTAAAATACACAAGGAGCAGGGGCGCTCCCAGTGTGTCTTCGTGTTCCCTCAACCAGAGACGGTGTGGTGGAAAGGCAGTCGGATCTACACCCTTATTTTAGGTTTTGCCATCCCAGTGTCCACCATCTGCATCCTCTACACCACTATGCTGTGCAGACTGAGACGCGTGCACCTCCATAGCAATGCAAAAGCCCTGGACAAAGCCAAAAAAAAGGTGACGCTGATGGTGATTGTCATCCTGGCTGTGTGCCTGTTCTGCTGGACTCCTTATCACCTTAGCACAGTGGTGGCCCTCACCACAGACATCCCACAAACTCCGCTCATCATTGGACTTTCCTATTTCATCACTAGCTTGAGTTATGCCAACAGTTGCTTCAACCCTTTCCTGTATGCCTTTCTGGATGACAGTTTCCGGAAGAGCTTTCGCAAACTGATAGAATGCAGAACCACCTCATAAAGCCAACCCTCCGTCCCGTCCTGTGTCCCTCCCTCAGTCATCTGCTCTTCCTGGGTGACACCAGCGCAGAGAGTGCTTTCTCTCCAGCCTCCTTGCAGCCGCTCACAGGGCTTCAGATTGTTTCGCTACCCACGGCACAAACTGGGGACAGGTGGAACTTTCTCAGCTTTCCTGCACTCATTTCCCCAGCACTGCTCTCCATCCCTTGCCCTGATTTCTTCTTGAAATCTCTTCTGTCTGATGTGCTTTCTGTCCTATGTTTGTAGCTCACAGAGCCGCAGCAGATCCCTTTTCCCTTTTTAAAGGTATCGCTTTGCAAACTCAAGCCACATGACTGTCTCTATTACTGGTGATCTGTAAAGACCAATAAAGCTGTGTTATTGAGTGTCCTGCTTAATGATTCCTTGGCCTCTTTCATATCCACAGAACCTGCTCACCAGAAGTCCTGTAAACTTAGCAATACTGAAAAAGGCACAGTTCCAAAGGATAAGGAGTAAACCAAGGCATTGAGCTCATTTCATTTAACCGGGGACTGAGATAAGGTAGTCAAAATCTGTGAGAACAGGCAAGAGAGACCTGTCTGGCTTTAAGGAAGAAAGAGCAAGCCCTCAAGAGTGAATAAAATACACAGATATGAGTTTGGAACCACTTACTGTGGAAAAATAGCCGAACTATGTACTTACTTTGTAGCTGTAGTTTGTAAAATTTTCAGCTGTTGTTTGCACCAGAAGTGGTGGTTACTTTTTTGTTCACCATATGTTTGTGGGCAATATCCTTGCACATACAGAGTATTCATTTTTTACTTTCGGTCCTAGAAAACAGAATTGGAAGGTTTTTTCAGAACAAGTTAGCCTTTAAGGGTTTGAAAAGGACTTGTGGAAACGGGGGGAATATTCTGACTTCTTCCTTACAAATTGTAATTAACATATGCAGTGGTTAGGTTACTCTTAACAGTCTCTTGCATACTTGTGCTCTGCTTGCTGGTGAGATTTATTAATATTTCTCTTAAGAAGGATAAAGGAAGTAAAAAAAACAAAACAAAAGTTTAGCTTATTTTTATCTAGAGGAGGGGGAAAAGGGTCAATGAAACTTTCACTACAATTCACTTGTCCAAAAATTGCACGAGGAGACTTTTTCCTCTTCTCTCCTCTTTTAGCCCTTTAAGAAAAACTGAAAAAAACATGGAAGACTGGGAAAATACTTGCAGTCACTTAACTTTTCTCATCTTAGCCTCTTCCCTGTTCTTCCCTGCAGCAGATGCCAACTCAGCGTGACACAAATTTTGTTACATATTTCCCCTCCACTGAATACAGAGATAGGGAAATGCAGCTAAAGAATTGCATTTCCACCTACACGGGAAGGGATGGTGGGTTTCACGAGATACATAAATATTCGTGTGGCACATACTCAAGTTTGCAGGTGCCTCCTGAGAGCTCTTGCACCAGGCCCTTTCCCACTGCTGCAGTATAAAGTTCTGCCATAGGCATGTGGAAAGTTTCCATTGCTAAATCCTTCTGAAGAAATTTTACTTTCAGATTTTAGGAATTATACAAGCCTTGGTACATTATAATGCCATATGACTGAGTTGATGATTAAATAATTTCTCCTTATAAGCCATTAAATTTCTCTGAGACAGTGCTAATTTCAACACCCAGTCTAGCTGTCATGGAGATGAAAGGATTCCTTTGGGGGACAACAATGTCTAATTCTGCTTCATTGGAGGGTGTATAGTTGATTTCCATCAGGCATAGAAGCTGGTCTTTGAAAGAGCAAGCCCAAAAGATGTTGAATACCCATTTCCACACCACCTACAAGAGCATGCTGCAGGAACCGGTATCGCTCACTTCATCTTTCTGCCTGAAACAGAAGGTAATTAACATTTCCCACCAGCTGCCCACTGTTTCAGCTGGGCTTGTCAATTGTAATGATGCTTCTCTGTGGACACTCACTTGCCGTGGAGAAAGATGTTACTCTGTATGGGCCAAGTAGCAAAGCCTGTCTTCGCTTCAGCTGCTAATTTATATACACACACCATCTATCTTGTATCCTTAAGCCATCACGTCCACAGCAACATTACTCACGTAAAGACTGCATACAGTTTTAAAACTAAACAGTATTATTCTCAGAAATGACAGTTTCAAGACTGCGGTGCTCTCGCTGGTTGCTGATCCTTCCCTGCAGACTGAAGAATGAGAGTGGTACACGGTTCCCTGTCAAACAGTCGGCTTAGAGAGTGGCACAGATTTGAGCATTGCTCCCTGTAGTGAACACCTGAATATTTGGATCAAGCTCCTATGCAGTTACATTTCCTGTCTCATCACCTGTCAGGGCTTCTATTTACCCCAGAAATGTTATTGACACATAAGTATAAGCTACATAAGTAGTTTTACTGTGCTTCTGCAAAACCTAGCCTGTATCTTTACATCAAATACATCTCTGAGATGCTTGACTGATATTAAGAGTAGGTTATGAGGACAGTCTGATTTGTATTTCATTTTTATCTAGTTTTGAATACCAAAACTTTAACTGTTCTGAACAGTTGGTTCAAGTCCTGCTCATCACACAATTCCTGATACAGGCCAGGATGCTGTTGGCCTTCTGCTGGCTCATGTTCAGCCGACAGTTGACCAACAACCCTAGGTCCTTTTCTGCCAGGCAGCTCCAGCCACTCTGCCCCAAGCCTGTAGCATTTCATGGGTTTGTTGTGACCCAAATGCAGGACCCGGCACTTGGCCTTGTTGAATCACATATCATTGGCCTCAGCCCATCGATCCAGCCTGTCCAGATCCCTCTGCAAAGCCTCTCTACCCTCTAGCAGGTCAACACTCCCACCCAACCTGGTGTTGTCTGTGAACTTACTGAGGGTGCACTCAATCCCCTCGTCGAGATCATTGACAAAGATATTAAAGAGAACCAGTCCCAATACTGAGCCCTGGGGGACACCACTTGTAAAGCTGACCAGCAGGAAAATATAACCCAATTTAAACTATGAAAAGTACAAAATATTCACAAAATTAATACAGCAGCAGACACGGGAAAGCATAGGGAAGAAAGGGAGACGTGTACTGAAAGTAAGTGACTGCACATGTGTGGTCAACATGTGAAAACATATGGCATCCATAAGTTCCTTTGCATCCTTTTTATCCAGACGTAGCAGCGTGGATAGGTGAAGGGACCCCTCAGTGCCTGGAGCCCTGTGAACCACTGTCATCCAGCCCCACAGGTGTCAGGTGAGATGCAACAGGTCACTTCACATCCAGATGGTTTAGCCAGCAACACGAGCTTGCTTTTTAACTGCAAGTTAGAGACCTCAATATAGTCTTCAGACCCATAGGCTTGATATTGTATACTCTTTACCTGGCGCTGGTGTGACTGCAGTAAGGCCTCATAAGCCAAGGCAGGAGAGAACAGGGTCATCTTCTCTGTGTAAGTGGGTATTTGGCTTTCTCCCCCCAAAAATAATGTGGTTAAACAGAACTAGGCCTCCAACTTGTAGGCTGTCAGCACCAAATCTCAAGACCTTGGCTTCTGACACACATGCATGGCTTTTCATGAACCTCTCCCTATAGCTTATATAGAGAGATATAGATGTAGAGGTCCAAGGAGTAACACTGTGTGTTATGGTCAAGCACCCTCTTCAACGAGAAACCCTGAGTGCCCGTGTCCCTCGGTGGCTGAGGCACACTGGGAGCTCTGGTCACTGGAAACCAGATATTCCTTCAGGCCCATGAGTTATCTATAAAACGTTTTAAGAATCACCCTGCACACTCTCCCAGCAATAGCACAATAGCCTGGCCATTCCTGAGCCAACTACCCCAAACCTGTATCTGCCGTTGAGCGTCACTCATCCCTGTGCTCTCTGGGGCTCCCTCAGCAGAATGCTCCGACACCGGTGGATCAGGCAAGTTACTCACTCAGCTCAGGCAAGGCATTTCTCTCCATATGGGCTTTTGCAACTCCTCTAGCCCTGAAAGCTGGCATAACGGGAGGGATACATCATGCCATGCTATTTTTTCATGTTCACTGCGACACTGGGTGGCCAAAGCAGCCCTCAAAACACACACTTCCTCTGTCATCCCTGCATCACTTACCCGTTAAGTTTTGCACCTCGGCCAGTTGTATTTTAGTGGCTTTCAAGCATCTCTCCAATCACTTGTTCCACAGCATAATGCCACCCTGAAGTCAGGAGCAGCACATCAGGAGAAAGCAGGCAGATGTCAGGGGGAATACGCAGGATCAGAGGAGACTCATACGACGTCAGGCTAAAGGGATCCCTGTATTTGGGTCCAGGAAGGGAAATCCTGAGCTCTGCCTACATTAACACGAAGTGCAATCGGAAGAGAACTGTTCTTATGACGAGTGTTAAGAGCCCAGAATCAATGATGAGTGTATTTCAGGGGTTTCTACCCTGAACTAGCTGTGGTCTGACTGCACAGAGGCATTAGCAGATGCAACACGTTAGCTGTGCTCCTAGGTTGCATGCGCTGCTTTCATTTCATCCAAAAGGACTTCAGTTGGCATATTTGCAGGCTGCTCTGCGGAATGAACCAGAGGGTGGTAAGGGGGAATGATTAGAAAATTTACTTTAAAAGTACTTTCCTGGCCTAACTGAGGTGCTGACACGCACGCATCCCCATAGCATCACTCAACTGCACAAACGAGGGTCAAGAAGTTCTCGCTCTGAGTGGTACCAGGGAATCCAGGACCTACTCCCTAATTCCTAGTTCTGAATAGTTGATAACAGGCTGTGTACAAATGCTTAGAGGATATATATTGATTATAATATATAACTATATATATTTTTTTATATATATAAACAACTTAACGGGACATGAAAGGTCATTCAACTCTTTTCTGACTTGCTGTTCAGGCAAGATTGACTGTGCAAGCTATAATAAAGACATTGAAAATATTTTCCTGATTCTTGGAAGTCTCTAAGAATCAATCTTCTTTATTTCTCTCCTAAGAATGTTTCCAGTTTCTGCTCCTTTTAATCAAATACATGATTTTTTTTTCCGCCTGGATGTAGTCCTGAGTAACACGCTCTAGCTCTAGGCAATCCTGCTTCAGCAGAGGAGTTGGACTAGATGATCTCTATGGTCCCTTCCAACTCTAAAAATTCAGTGAAATTCAGTAATAAAACCTTCAAGAGCAAAATTTCCACTGTTTTCTTGTGTTAATCAAACTACATATGCCCATTTCTAAAGCAGATTAATACCTTATTTTTAGGTCCAATATTTTTAGAAAGAGTTTTGCCACAGACACTTATTCTTAAATGGAGAATGCACTGAGTTTTTTCTAGTTATATTTGAGCAAATGGAGTTTTCCTCAATGAGTTCAGGAATTCTGTAATTTCCAGAGCTTGGAAATGCAGAAAAATGCCTTTTCCAGAGACGATCCCTATGAGGCCTCAGCAATTTCAACTGTATAAATAATTCAACGGAACATCCAATCTCTTAGAAATAGAACATACTTGAATTAATTGCTAGTTAATCAAAGAGCAAAAAGGATCTTACATTCTTCCCAGTGCAGACAGCACATGAAGCAGAAGTTTACAGACTTGAGTGTAACAGACAACATTTGGTCTAACAGGGATGGTGTTGTCTAACATACTTAGCACAACACGCAGCTGGCAAACCCCCTGGGATATTCATATGTACAACATAGACAAGTTTCCATTAAAAAAGGAGCAGAGTGTGATCCTTTTGCTCATTCTGGTAAGCAGCTGCAGACATTAACAGCCCAGTTAACACCAAGGGAATGAGGGAATGATTCCTTAATTAACCCCGTCTGAGAGTTAATTGCTCTCAGGTATGAGTAAGGATCTTGCAGACCTAGAGCAGTCCCCAGCCCCCTCGACTTGTCTGGCCTTTTTCTGCTTTAAAGTAGTTCCATTGAGGACAATAGAGAAAGTTTTATGGTTGTGCTGCTTTGCCAATGTAAGCGTGATTGCAAACAGAGGTAACTCTATGCATTTGTGTCTTAAGAAAAAAACTCGCCAACTTCTTTTTCTGCATTAAAAAATGGAAAAAATTAAACTCTTCATAAGTTTTATATATTTGCCTTTTCCCCCCATCTTCTTCCGTAGCTATTTTTAGAAAGTGTGATGAAAAAACACGTTATCAACTCGTTGCTAAAACTATGTAATTTGAGGCTCTTTAAAGTGCTTCCAAAACCTTTTTCTACTTACAAAACCTTTATACCACCAGAGGGAGTTCAAAGACAACTTATTCAGAAAATATACTGAGTGGAAACTCAAGTAACTGCTATCGGTCCTGAGACAGAACATGCATTTTTCTACGATGTAAGGTGTCTTTTCCTTAAATTTTACTCAAAAGCGTGATAAACAGAAGTAGGATATTAAAATAACTTTTAAAAAGAAATATATATATATATATTAAAAAAAAACCCACAGAGTTTAGATCAGCATTTTCTAAAGATGTGATCCCAAAGCTGTTTGGTGTTTTTCTGGGTTTTTTTATAAGCATCCTCTTCAAACGTATAGTAGCCTTAAATACCAAGAGGCGTGATGTCTGGATGCAGCTGAGGAGCCATCTCCTCCTGCACATTCCCACTCCCAGTCAGTCAGCTCCGTGGAGGGACCAGTTTGGGGAAGCACTGAACAGATGTGACTGATACCAAGCTTTGCAGGTTCAGAGGCCACTTTTCCTTTTCACCCTTCCCCAAGCCAGGACAGCCCTGTGGAGCCCAAGCTCTCTCTGGGCAAGGATTTGGGCATCTCTGTAATGTGCTTCCCACTCTTTTCAGTATCTGGATTTTTTTCCCGTTATTTTCTTTTTTTTTCTGTCCCTGATTCCTATTATTCCCAGACTGTATTTAGTGTTTCGGACACTTCCCCTCCTTTCAGCCCCTAGATGGCACCGGTTCTTCACTGACAAGCCATCACTTTTTTCCCAAAACAGAGTTAAAGACTGAAAAAACGCTCCGGAGAGCTAATTCGGTATTGTAGGATATGCCCAAACTAATACAGGTTAGCCAGGGAAACAAGAAAATGCTGGGATTTTTATTATAAACTATATACAAAGTGGCATGAACCCATAAACATTAAACAATTTTGGAGATTAATAATTTTTAACAGGAGTTGTTTGAAAGGTTGAACAAAGTCTGATGAAATTGTAGTAGCTTAGTCTGAATTAAGATTAAAAATTCTTTTTGCTTCCAAATTTAAATTCTGAGTTCAGACACTAGGCAGATCAGTAAGGCAAGAAATTCTCAACCATAGCTTTCAAGTCCTTAAAGAAAAATGGTGATTTTCTTTAGAGGAAATGTGTCCAAAATATTTTTTTTTTTAGGTGCATACGTAAAATACCCAAAACTATATGCTTCTGGTAAGGAGCAAGGAGTATAATCGTTTAAATATCTGGGGAGCTGTAAGTAGTACAACAGGCTTGGATACAGTTAGTATAATTTTAATATATAAACAGACAACAATGTAATCTGACTTTATAAATTATTACAAGATCGGATGTTACTACAGTCCCCTTAAATATGTATATTTATGTTTCTTACTGGATGGAAGTCCTACATCGTGCATGTGTGGTAGCAGCTCCCTTTCCGAAAGGGAAAAATCTAGACTATGCTACCTGGCACCTGATGGGTGAGCGCTCCTTAGCTCCAGCCCCGAGGTGCATCACTTCTCCATTGGGTCCTTACATACTGAGAATTGGTCAAATCAGTAGAAAAACGTGAGCACAGTGGCACTGTTGGTTGATTATTTGTATTTACTGCTGATACCACGGCAGCACAGAGATGCTAACCAGTTGGGGTTACTGTGGTAGACATTTGCTCGCCTACAGAAAATGAAAAGCTGCACAAGAGAATTTGCAACCTAGAAGAGACAAACACTGTCTTCTTTACCTGGGGACACTGATCTCCCGAAAGTCGGAGAGGAGTGTGAGTCTGCTCCCCTCCATGCCTCAGAAGAAGCACGTATTTTCCAATTTCACTTCTGCATTAAATTCCACTTAAAACTGAATCTGGAAAACTGCACGTGGGCTTTTCTGCCTCAGTCACTGAGTCTGTGTTATAAAATGGATCTTCAGCTAGAAAAATAACAAAGCTAATTTCTGGTTGGCATAGTGACTATGTAAAACTTTCATGTGCTTTATATTAGGTACCTATAGAAGCTTTTGTCTTCATCTTTCGTGGGCCTTACAGTTTGACAATTGTTCTCTGCGATGAGCTTAAGCTACCCAAGTACCACCAAGTGCTAGTGCAACAGATCACTTTTGATTTCTGGTGTTGCAACATGCGATGGGAAATTTGGACAACTAAGTGTGAAAATTCTGCTTAATGAGAGAAGGCAGCTAGCTATTGTCTTTTGGAGATACCTGGACTAGACTGGAAAAAAAAAATCCCACCCAAACCTATCTTCACAGCTATCTAGTGCTATCTAAGCAGCACTAGAGGATTAAAAAGAAAAGATTCAAAAGAGTACAATAATCTTTCCTGTCTTCCAAGGCTTTGCTATTCATCTGATATACTTGTTCATTCACACAGGCAATGTGTGGTAAAGAGAATACCAATATCTTCTCAGACAGCTCAGAACAAACTTCAACCCTGTTGACGAGTTTTTTTAAGTGTGATGAAGTGTTCTGCTGACTCTTACTTAAACTCCACTAAAATGAAAAAGACATCAAGAAATGTTACCCGGAGAAATTAATCTTGGTATGAATACCTTAGAACACAGTTAAATAGGCCAGGCCAAGCTGGAATATAAGGCAGAAGGATTAATGCAGAAATCACTCCAATAGGCCCTTCGGTTGCTGGCGATTATCTTTTGAAAAGACTTTTTAATAAGGGGTAAGCGTTTCATTTTCTCTTATTTTAAATATTGCTTCATCTAAGATGAAGACTCCTTTGTTTCATCACAAGTTAGTAAGTTTTCCAACGTGAGGAATTTTCTAGAGCTTTGGTATTTGATTTACAGATGAATAAATTTCCAGGAACTGTTTCTACGCACTTTTTGTGTTCAGCAATAAGTATACGGGGTGATTTAAAACTAAAAAACTCCACGATTCAGAAAATCACTTGGATCACCAGTAAAGATCTACAGAGCTCATAAAAGCTTTCAGCTGAGAAAAGAACAGCCAAGAAATCACAAAAGTTCTTACATAATAACAATACTTTTTAGAAAGTAAGTTTTGAAGACTTCCTAGAGCACCTCGGTCCTGTAAAATTTAAATCATCCCCGTTCATTTTATTCCATCCCTTAAAATTAGATGTCTTTTGGAAGAAAAGCTATGAAATCAGAAGTGCAAATCTTGGTGACATTTATCTGGAAGCAGATATTCACCACAGCCAGGCTCTTTTCAACACTAAGCTTAGAAACAGGAGAAAAAAAATCAAGTCTTCAGAGGAATGGGGAGAAACAGAACATAATTTGCTTAGGAAGAGTGATGGGTATAGGGAAAAAAACCAAGGAGGAAACTCAAAATAGGGGTACCTGGTTTTATCTTTTCATGCTTGCTTTGTACCTTTAAGTGAGTAAATAATGCTTTGTTTAAAGACTCCAAGTGCAAGGAGAGAGATGTGCAGTTGGGATCCTCCTTCCAGCCTCCTTCAGCTGTCTGTCCAAAGGCTGCCTAATCCACACTCTGTACCGGTTTGAAGCAGAGACAGGCTGCAGTAGGGATCTACTTACAAAAAGTCTTCTTGTGTCCTCTCCACCAAGGACCGTGTTTATCTGCCACAAAACTAATGATTTCCCAGGGTACAAACACATCTTTCCCAATCTAACCAGAGCTTAACGTGAACCCAAGAGCTCCCTTGCTTTCTCTACAGCTGGCACGTCTGAGTGAAGAAACCCATTCTTAACAAACCCTCACCTATTCAGAAATTATTTTGACAAAGTATTTCCAGCTGCCTCTGCCAAGGACTTTTAAAAAGTAATTTTATTTTTTCTTAACTGTTGGCCTGCTTGGGAACAGAGATAAAAGAGCCCCATAGCATGTTACACCTTACGGATTGGATTGTTTGCCATCGCTAACAGAAACACGACAGGCGCCAACGGGTCTGAGCAACAAGGCTGAGGCACTGAAAGGCACACGAAGAAGCATTGCAAAGACAGATTCATTTCTCTGTGGTAAAAGATGTGCAAGAGTGAGCACAGTGAGTATTTGCTCCACTTCGCAGGTGTCTCACAAACGTAGGAACCGAAGCCAGGCATTTTCAGAAGCCAGGTTATAATCAAGGGCAGCATGTGCTTTGGAAAAGAGTTACCTCAGTAAACTTCCTGCAGAACTGTCGCTTGTCAGCTTATGCTGGGTATTACACAAATATTTTATAACGCTCTCCAAGAACATACCTTTGTCTTACAGTATAACTCTATGGTTTATTCCATTCACAACAACAGTAAATAAATATAATTACTTATCGAATCAGCTGTATCCAAAATAAACTAGTTGCAATATATATGAATTACCATAAGAGCAAGTATTGGTATTGTATATATACGTACATTATTGTTTTTGTCTCTGAAACAATGTCAGCTCAAAAGCTCTTTCAGGATATACTACTGTGGTACCACTCGGTATGCCTTAGTATCTGAACACTCTAAAGAGAAAAAACATTGTCATCTGAAAGTTAATCTTACACACCTTTCCATTTCCCACGGAATTCCTAGTCAAATAGTGTATTGATTTTTATCTTCTACAGTGATCAGGCACTTCTAAAACATGTTAAACTGGAGAAATAAGACAAACAAATAATACTTCTGAGGATGTGATCTTACAGGCGATTTTTATTACCCCCATTATGAGGTATCTCAACTCAAAAATCAATTATGTGAGAATGGAGATATATATGCCAAAAATGTAATGTAGCATATGTTGTAAAATTGTAACTACAGTGAAGCATATTTCAAAGGAGAACTATTGGTCAGGGTTGGCAAAGTGAGAATAAATAAATAAAAAGGAGTGCAAACTTGCTTTGATCGAGGTACGTCCAAATCTTGAGATTGCTTTTGCCATCCTATGTCAACTAGCTCCTCAGGAGGGAACTTGGCCTGACCGAAAATACAGTGATCTGACTGGATTCTGGAAACCTGCTTTTGATGAGCTGAAGATGGAAAGGTCTTTGACTGTACTTGCCTGAAGTAAAAGCCAAGGAGTGTTCAAAAACATTAAGTAGGAAAAATAAGCTTTGCACTGTCAGAAAGGCATTTCAGGCCACATTATGGCTGTTACAAGCAGATTACTCACCATTTCTGTCAGGATGTTCACCTTCAAGAGGAACTATTTTGTCATTGACGTTTCCAAGAGACAGCATTTTATCTAAACAGCTGGGTGCTGGAAGCAATTTTTCTTTAGGGAAAAACTAATGATGCCTTGTTCAAACTAAATACCATTGATATTTTAATAGTTCCTAATCTTTTGTAGGATACAGACTCTCTATATATTTAGTTTCATGCAGGTATAGCATCCCACAGTTATGCTTGCCTATGGATCAGGCCAGTTGTCCGATCAATAGTGTGTTTTTATGGGACTATCTCAATGAAAGAGATCATCCAAACACTCAAAATAGACCCATAAAATACTGCCCTTATTTTAAATTGAAATAGCATTGACTTCTGAGAGAGTTTTGCCACTAGTTCAAAAAAATCAAAGTTTTTATATCTATTACATTGACCTATAACTTTTTAGCAAGTGAATTTCACATACAGTAATCTATGAGCTCTCATCAACTGATATTTTCTACTTCATGTTCTTTGTTGTTACACATTTCAGATTTATTCTGGTGTCTTTTTTTCTGTTTCACAGACCTGATTGTCCTTCAAAGTTCTGCTTAGTGTCACTACTATAAGCTAGAGGACTACTTGTGCCTTTAAAATATATATATTTATTTTTGATGCTGCTTCTTCATGAGGATCAAAAAATCCTGCATGAAAAGGAAAAGATCAGTTTCCGTAAGGATTAATTAATCCAAAAGATGATACTTATTTCTGTTGTTGGATTTAATTCTAATAAAAAGCCATAACACACAGAAATAACAGCATAAGCACAGGAAATTTTTGTGCGCGCACAGATAGGATGCTGCTTCATCTCTCTAATGTTCAGTACTAATGGGAATTGAAATAGTATGAAGAGCAATCTCAGATAGTCTCACTCCATTAATTACAGAAGAATTAGCAAGATGATAAATGAAGCAGCCCACAGTGTAACACTGTAATGAATGCCTCGAGCCCACTGAGAACCTCATTCTTTACGGGTGTACCAGAAATAACTACTACCTTTGCATGGCCAAAGCAATAAGGAGCAGCACCAAGAGATGGAGCCCAGCCATGTGGAGGGTGGGAGAGAGTGGAATAAACACAGGAGTGGGGCTCCATGAGCAGCCCAGGGCTGCTGGCAGAGCTGTGTTCGGGCCAGGAGGAAGCAAGTTCCTTCATGGAGCAGAGGAGGATGCTCTGCTCAGGCACAGGGATGCTGCAGCAGAAATGCAGCAAGCATCAGGGCTTGCTAGAGCCAGCGGAGGTGGTTGAGAGACTGTTGGAGTCTCGGTACCCAGAAGGAACAAATGTGAGTGTCATTTTGGGGTTTTCAAGTACACTGACGCTTCTCTTCCTCCTACTTCCACACACAAATGTTCTCAGGTATTTAGATCCTAGGCATATGTTTTGCTGTACTTTCATAAGGGAAACACTCAGTTTTGAAAGAGTTTCTAACCCAGAAATTGAAAAAATAACCTTGAAAACAAATGAGCAGCCTGTTCTTTGTCAGGCAACAAATGTCAGCAAGCTAAAACAAAGGCACCAAGGCTTTTTGTCCAATCTCAGTTATTGTCAGGAGAGGTGTCTGGAAACACAGCTCTATTTGCAGAATCAGATAAGAGCATGAGATTTGCACTTGAGAGCAAACACAAACACACGCTGAGAAGTTTTACTCAGCTCCAGGCAGCAAGGTACTGCTGTCCTCTTCGATCACACTTGGGCACGTGTCCTGTGAAACCCGCTCTGCCAGCTTCAGTGCTTCATCCATTTTTTAAAACTTTCTGTTGTACCATAAGAGTTAATGTCTCACCAATGGCCTTGTTTTTTCACTGGTTTCTCCACATCTGTACACATTAAGACCTTCATATCAATGCAGTGGTGAGGAGAATGTAGGAAATGACAGTCTTATGTTGTCACTTGCTATTCAGAATACATAAAGGATCATTGGCTTAAAAGTGTAAAAAATAAGTCATTGTCTCTGCAAGTTACTGGAAGTTTCACCACTGTCTTTGATAGGCAGAGTTTTACCTCTGCCTATTCACAAGAATTTCTATTCACAAGAACTTGTCCCTAATTTCTATTCACAAGAACTTGTCCCAAAACAATGAGCACAAGGTAGATGAAGGAAAACAATGTCCCTCAAAAGAAGGAAAACCAGAAGTGGGAGTCTAAAAATTCCTGTAGTTTCATGCAGAATTTTATCTGAAACCTTTCTTTCTCATGCAATAACTCAGAACCACCTTTGGCCACGGATCGCAAGCAGCAGTCAGGTGAGATCACAATTCCAAGAAAAATATGGGGTAGAGGGGGAATTCGTTATTCCTCTCCAAACCTTGTCAATTAGAAGAATGCCATCAATCCCAAACTGGGTGATTGGAAACCTAACCATTTCAGAAAACTGACAAGACAGAGTATTGAAACCCCATCAGTTCCAGATTGATTCAACTGCTTTGGTTTAATAACATTGTAATGTTTAAATTAATGTCAGTTTTTGTAAGCTAGATTGTTGGATACTTCACGGTGATTAAGAAGCCATCACATAGTCAGGTGCAGCCGAAAGGCAGAAAGCTATCATATTAAGCTTTTATTCACTAAGCAAAGATGAAGATGTGGTCCTATATTGAATCGGAAAAATGGTGGATCAAAGGCTTGTCAGGCTGACCTCCAGGTCAACTATACCTTCACAGCATAGATCCTTGCCCTTCAGAGAGAACAAGAGCTGAGCTGAAATGAGCTAACGCTCTATCCAGAACACTAGGTTTTCTTGCAATATCATTTGTAAGAACCCCTATCAGCCAACCCAAAGTTTATAGAGTTGTAATATTTTTTCACCTAGTGGTTACAGGCATAGAAAGGGAACGGGTATCAATAGAATTAAGGTATGGAAATAAGACTTTTAATGTGACATGGATGTTGGCAATTCAAGGGAGGGTTTAGCTGTCTTGGCTGTATAATGAGGAAACATTCTCTCTGGGAAGAAGTTCGTGTGTCTCATTTCAGTGAATGTGAACTCACTCCAATATGGAACAAAATAGTTCAACAAAGTAATATTTCTTTAAGTATGAGGCTAAAAGAATGAAATACACCTCTGAAAATTTTCTGACAGGGACGGTTGTCTGGGATTTCTCAAGATTTGTTGTCCCAAGTCAGATCTCAGCTAGACCACCAGTGCTGTTCTGATTCACATGCAGATTTCTAACCCACTGAGCTGTGATTTTTCTGCTGTGAATCAAAATTTTACTGCTTAAATCTCACAAGACCAAAACCTAAAAATCAAAAAGAAAAAATATTTGCTTTGAAAGGCAACTGGTATTTGACTTCAGCAATTTAAATCAAAAGCTGTCTCACCATGGATGAAGGTGAGTAACCAGAAGATCAGGAAATGTGAACAGTGTTAGTTGAAACATCTTCAAGGGTGTTTCTGCAGCACCTATTTGTAAGAGTTTAGGTTTCAAATAAACTTCTATTATCTTTTTTAATCTTGATAAAAAAGATCTTTGTTAATTTGAATTAGATGGATTTATAAGTAATTCATTGTCTGAAGTACTGGTAAGTAATTATACTCCTTCCATTTTGGTTTTTATAAGATTTTTCTTCCTTGGAAGCAAAACATTCCTACTACCTCCACATTTGTTTGCCTTCTCACTTCAAAGTCTGATCCTCTAGAATTTAAGGTGGATTTTCACAATCCAATTTTAATACTAAAATAGGATAAAAAGAAAAAATAAATCTTCTCTTGAGCTGCTGTGCTAACTTTTAAAGTCTTCACTTCGCCATCCCACCCGAGTCCTTTGCAATATCTCAAATTGCATGAGTGTAAAATAATCTCTCCATATAGGTATATTGGCTTCAGGTTCTGAGAACAAATTTTTTAGACAATTTAAAGACTGAAGAGTTAATGAGGAATGCCATTTGCTCTGTCCTTTAACAGTGTAAGTTCATGGCAGTTTCAAGGGGACAGTAGCATTTTTAAAGGATCTTGGCATATCACATTCACACCATACCCTTAGATATGAGCAGACATCCTACAATTCCTTTTATTGCACTGTGGAGGCCACAGCTGATATTAAGCTTTTGCTTGTAGCACAGCCAGTACCATTGAAGAGTTTTGAGACTGAGATACAATAGTTAGTCTCTAAGTACAGCTTCTTATCTCACCAAGGGTACAGGCTACATTATATTATTCAGTGAACTATTTGTATATAATAATGACATCATTCATATACCAGGAACAACATTGTCTGTAGTTTGAGACAAATTATTTGTCCTCCCGAAACTTACTAAATTTGTTATAGTGAAAGTCACGGACCCAATTTAATTCAAATTTCCATTCAATCACTTTTTAAATAACTAGATCTATGGATTTGTTTCAAGGGTTTTTTGCCCACCCTGAAATGTCAGTCTTGCAGACAAGGCAAACGAACAAAGTCACAGTCACTCTCTCTACTCAGAAAAGTATTTTCAATTCATTCATCGCATTGTGCTGATCCTGTTCTGCAAGACACAGATCTAATATTCCAACCTTCGTGTCTCTATCTTTTTAATACTACTAGATCATTTGTAATCTCATAATGATCAGCAACTGCTTCTTCATGACAAAAAGAAACTTGGCATTTCTCAAAGCTACTTCGAGGGAGAATTTTCTGTTTTCTTTGTTCTGGTTTGGTTTTCCCAGTTAGACAATCTACCCTTTTTGAAAGCTTCAGTCGTCCATTTGGTCAAGAGTTTCTACCTAAAATCTAGAAACAAAGTTGATCAGGTCCGAGTTCAAAATGGGCAGCATTGAAACCCAGCTAATATGAGCAGGAGGAAAAAAAGATGCTCTTGTAATCAAAATTCGTACAGAGAAGAAAGGCTTGTGTATCAGAAACACCGAGCGATCACTGTTTGGAATTGGTTCTTTTTCCTAAACAAGGGTGGAGACTACAGTGGAGGAGTAAGTTATCTAGTTACTCCCAGCAGTGTTGTCTTCTTTAGGGGATGATGTTTTTGAATTCCTGCCTTTAAAATTTATTTTTTCCTTCAATGATTAATCGGTATGGATAAAGTTGGACAACAGAATTAAAATCATAGTCTCTGGCAAACATTTTCTGCCATCTCAGTTGTGCACGCTTGCAATACTTCTCAAACCTTGCCCTCTAGGCTTGCACACCAGAGCACCTTGCACCTCCTTTCTGCTGTTCATCCACTCCTCGCTCCACTCCTCGCTTTACCCAACTTTTTTTGTCAAAGGAGACAACTACCATTAAGTACAGCTGAACCTCCAAATATTGCTGAATGGGTGTCAGCAGCTGCTTAAGTCATTTGGACATCCTGTTGGCTGGAGTGCCACCTCTCGAGAGCCCTCAGATCTTGTTCAGGAAGAGGAGAGGAAGGACACCCCAGGACCTGGTGCCAGTGGAGTAGCAGCTCCCTGAACCTGAGCAACAATGAAAGGGGGTGAGAAGTCTTCACACTCTGCAGACTAGACAGAAAAGCCTATGAGGAGTAAGTAGTAATTCATGCACTGTATTTCAGGTAATAGAGGCGAATATGAAAGAAAATAAGTATATATTTTTTTAAAAGGATGTGCTGAGATTCCTGCTAGCATTGCAGCCACGTTCATGCTAATGAGCCCCATCACCTTTCTGCCTTCTCCCTCCTGCAGGCTGTGTGCCTCATTCCAAACTCTAGGCAAGTTGCTATGGAAACGATCAGCATGGCTACAGAAATGGGGGGGATTATAGATTTCATCCACAGATACATAATTCAGTTTCACCAAAAAAAAATATGAAATGATACAAAATGGCAGGCCCTGTTACTGAGACACTTTTACCCTGAGGGAGAAAGAACCCCCTGCAGAAGGGATCTCAGCTGATCATCCATCAGTCCTTTGAGCCAAGGTCACCTTGAAGAAAAGTCCATCAGCAAACTCTGTCCCTCTTGAGCTGAGAACAGTTAGTGTCAAGGTGCCCATCAACAACTTTGATTTGTTTCTGTGTTGTTGAACTCATGTAATCTGCCAGTAGAAGAGTCACACTCTTCCTTTACTCTAGTTTTGCATCTTGTTCTCACAGATTGACCTAACATTTGGAATTTAGTCCTGTTTGTAAGCAAATACATTTGGGAATCATTTCAACCCTGGCCGTTCTCTGCTCTGGGCAAAGATGTCTCTGCCTCAAAATTCATCCATTTAAAAAGAAAGTGTAGATGCAGAAAAAAGAAACTCTACTAATTTTTCTTGGGTTTTATTTTACTTGTTTAAAATTAAAGTACGCTTAACACATGATGAGTAACCACTTTTTCAGAAATCCTCTTGCAACTCAAAGTTTTCTAACAGCTGTGTATAGAAAGATAAAGTAAACTGGAAGATTCAAACCACATTATCCTGTAATTCTCTAAATTGCATTAAATTAATCCTATATAGGGAAGTTGGGAGAACCTGACCAGAACTTTTTTTTCTTCAAAGTGACAAAAATGCCTTCTAACCAGCTAAACTACATTTTTCATAACTAATTTAATTTCTTCTTAATTCTCTGTACAACATTGTACCACTCTCTCTGTCCCACTCTATTGAAAAAAAAAAGAAAAAAAAAAAGAAGAAAAAAGAAAAAAAGAAAAAAAAGAAAGGAGTTGCAAGGTAAATTACATTTCATGACATAACTTTCAGAAGTATAAAAGCCATGCAAGCACTGTGAGTTTAGGATAGGAAAAAAAAAGAAACCCTCCCTTTCTAGGCCCCAATCCACCAAACACTTATCCAGTCATAAGCACATGAGTAATTTAAGTGAGCTCTTGGATTCAAGCCAATAGATAAATGTTAAATATGTGCCTGGCCCAGCCAATGCACACAATCTGTTGCTAAATGTGACATTTACATATATATATATATCTTTTTGCATTTTGGGAGAGTAGCAAAGCTGTTTATAAACCAGAACATAAGGGTAAAATCATGATTTAAATTGTCCTGAAAGTCTCTCTAGTGATATCGTGAAGCATTCTATAATTTTGTTTGCAAAGGACTTGGAAAAAACAAAGATCGATGCAATTTGCATTGAGCTCATTTTCAACTAAATATGGCATATAGACAAGCTAGGAAGAGTAAAATAAACAGGTTCTACGCACAATTCAAAATTTCAAGACAACTAAACTCCATGGAGTGGTATCAATACCACCTATTTCAGTGGTATTGAGAGACAGCTGTGAGTTAAAATTACAGCTTAATTGGCATTAATGCATTTTCCCAAAAATCACAGAAGGAGAACAGCATTTTTGTTTTGGTTTGGTTTTTGGTTGGTTTTTTTTTCGTATAAAAGTCAAGGAAGGGAAAGAAAAGGATATTTGACTCTCCAAGGAAAATAATTATTTCAGTTTGACATGAAAATTGAACTAACTGCATTGAAGGATGAGTGAGTTTAATGTTTCCAGGCTCAAGTTTTTGCAGGCTTAGCTGTCAGATAATAAAATAAAGTTCAACTTCTTGTGGCTTATTCATATTTTCAGAAGTACGGTTTATGAAAACCAGGCAAAGCTAGAGACAAGTAAGCAGGCATACCTCAACCACAACATTTAAAAGGAACCCTGTGTGCTTCCCATATACAAATAACCTTATCCTGTGATAAATTCACCTCAGTGGGACTATTGACTCATTCCACCACTCTGTTATGAATTTGAAGAGTCACTCTTAAATCTTTTGAGGACCCAGAGCTGTACACAGCACTCCTGGTGAGACTGGAGCAGAATAGAGGGGCAGAATCACCTCCCTTGACCTGCTGGCCACGCTTCTTTTGATGTGGCCCAGGATACAGTTGACTTTCTGGGCTGCCAGCGCACATTGTCAGGTCATGTTGAGCTTCATTGGTAGATCCCATCAATTCATGGAGACAAAACAGACACTGAAGAGTCAGACCTTTTAGTGATCAGGTAGTCCTCAGAAGCTGAAATTCTTGGCATCTCTGTTCTCCAAGGTGTTGTCATACATGCCAAAGTCCATAGATACATATCCCAAAGAACATAGACACAGTCGGACAAAGCCTGATGAGTTTCCAGCATCTGGAGCTCATGCTACTTCTGACATTTGCTACATGAGTTGTCAGGGAAGATCAGAGAGGTACCTCTGAGAGAGATCCCCAATCTCAGTACTGCCTGGCTCCCTTACAAAGTCATGCCAGTCTGCTCTTCATGTTGCTCACATCCCAACACTTTTGTTCTAAAGTAAAGGCATACCTCAGCTCCACACAGAGGAAACAGGACTCCAAGAGGATCATTACAAAGCCCAAACACTCAACATCCACCGCACTGAAAAGCCTCACTGCAGAGAAGGGACAGCTGCTTGTCACAGACAGTAGGTTGGAGAATTTTCAATTATTTTCACCTCTCCCTCTCATGAAAGATGGCTTTAGAATTTCTAGATATTGCCAGGGCCCCCCCAGCCCTTTGTAAGACTTGCAGATATATTTAAATTCATGTTTATACATGAATATGTGTGTCATTCAAAGACAAGTTTCTCCTCAAACAACCATTTGCACAACATTTTTTTTTTTTTTTTTCCGGAAGGAACAGCACGTATTGTCAAATTGAAATGGTTTCTAGCAAAATGTTTGTCCCTACAGTTCTTCACACATTTCCAAAGGCAGTAATCCTTCCAGCCTCCAGGAAGGCCACATTTGTCCTCAGGTTTCTTCCAGAAACGTCACACATACCTAAATTGCACTGCTGTGGAGGTAGATAGCATCACACCAGCTCCAAAAAAAACCCCCAAACCCTTGTGTTTGCTTAGCATAACTTCTTGTTCAGCACAGGCTACCCACAGGAGCTTTCATGCAACTTTTAGACCACTTGTTGCCTTCACCAATTTCCCTACTGTTATGGATATGCTACATACAGGTTGGAGAATTTCACCACAGCTCATACAAGCTCCAATTTTTCCAACTGTGAGAAAAGTGGGCAAAGGAGAAAATGATTACAATGACCAGTGGTGCCCAAACTAATCAGCTGGATAAGAAACATAGTCCACCTTTAGCGATGTAGAAGGCTACGCCTGACCTTCACGTCCACAATTGAAGTGCATGCATGTAGCATAATCCAGCTGCAAGCATGTGTTAAATTTACCCCTTTCGGAAACCGTCAGGCTGGCAATGCCACATCTTCAGCGTGCATGTCCTGTCAGTTTAATTCCCCATCTGCTCACCACCAAGGAAATCCATGAGGTTCACCTCAGGCTGTCTGCTGTGGCAAACAGCAGTGATTTATGTACACAGTGTGTAATGCACGTACTAAGAACCTGACGTGAGAGTGACTTTTGCCATCACAGCAGTTCGTCAGTCCTGTAGCACGAAGAGGGACCTTCAAGGATTATCCAGGTGACTCTTCCCAATAGACTACAGCTCCAACCAAGCATCCCAATGTAAAGCATTGGAAAGATTTAATGTTTTAACCCCTTATTTGATATTTTTCTCTGCTAGCACTTCAAAGTCCATTGTGTTCTAACCCGAAAGGAAATCTCATTTGCTATGTTGAAACCACTAAATATTATCACAGAAACAATTTTTCAGAGTTTACAGACAGCTGACATTTCTACTCACTGATCTGTTTTCAAGTATGAGCTACCAATAGACACTGGAAGGAAAAAAATAAAGAAAAAAACCCCAGCAAGCCTTCTTCACACAGGCAATATTTGCTAGTAACATGAGACACCAGAAAGAATAGCTTATTATGTGGTAAACTTGCTGCATTGCTTTGGAAAATCATGCCTGACATAACAAATAAAAAAACCCCAAACAAACAAACAAAAAAAACCCCTGCACATACTGAAAGTTCAAAATAAATGTACTGAAGTGCTTCCATGGGTCACCTGACGGGAAAATGCACTCAAAAGCCTCACTGAGGACGTACAAGGTTTGCTCCACTAACCAGCTTTAAAGAAACTTTTCCACAGCTTCAGCAGTTTTTGCAAGTTCATGGCAAACAACAGTTTCTGTAACTAAAATAGCAAAGCTACCCATTACTGTAAATTCAGCTTATGGCATATCATAAAAACTTGACAAGTTTCAAAACAGCCCACAGTATTCAACAAATGAGTCTTTTGCTTGTAAATTCTCAACAAATCCTACATTATTCCATGAGATTTCCCATTTCAGCAGGGGGGCTTGCCTAAAGAACTGCTGAACTTGGCCTACAAGGGCTTTTGTCTCTGCTCACAGGTTTAATTAATCATTAGTGAATATCTTGGGTTTTTTTTTTTCTTATTTTTGTTCCAAAAACATGTATCATATCTAACCTCTTAAAGAGAATAATAACAAGCCAAGTCCCCGGAATTTCATTTTACCTCAGTATATTTAACACACTGTAGAGCTATAGGTTTAAAGTGATTAAGGACAAGCATTTCTGTCTCTTAAAGAGACCTTTTCTCTGCATAGTTAGTGATCAGACACATTAAAGCCCAGCGCCTTCAAAATATTTTCTTGTGTCATAAGCTCAGTGACTACAATTAAACACCTACATTCATGCAGATTACATGAGAACTTTGCAGCTGAAACACTGACCAGCTGTAGCAAACCTCTTAATCTGGGGATCCAAAGTTGCCCCTGACAAAGCTTTTTGAGTTGTTTTGATTTAAAGCAATGGGACTTACCTATACAGTTCAGGAATAGTTTAATTTTTTAAAAAAATAGTTTAATTTTTTTATCCCAATTACTATAAGTAGTTCTTTTTTCAACCAGGACAACATTTGTCTGCCAGTTCTTTGCAAGAGAAAGTAAAATTGCTCCTTTTGCAAAAAGAACAATTTAACAAAGTAGAAGTAGGATCTGGTCTCATGTTATTTTTACTTACATTTTTCTACTTTGTAAGGTAGTAATAGGAGAATACACCCTAAATAAAGCAAATGCCATGCAAAAGTTTATTTCACCAGGAATGACTGGGAAGGCTGGTTGTAAACCTGACATCTACCAGCTGGTACAGACTAAGTAAGGGTCTAATCCTCAAAACAAAGTGAAAAACATCCTAAGGTAAATTATTCCTTATTTGGCCAATAACAAACAATGCAATGATTAGTTAGAGGCTGAAATAAAATAAAATTTGCTAAGAAAGCAAAAGACTTTTCAAGGTTGTAACGTAGGAGAGAAAGATGGAGAAAGAAAGAAGGCATAAATTTGTTTCTCTGTCACCTACATATTTCTACTGAATTAGTCCATACGGGCTTAAGGATGTAAACTGAACCCAGACCAAAAGGAAATAGTTTGTGAAAAGAAAATGGGTTTTTTAATAAACAATTATTTCAATAAATTTTGATTTAATTTAAATCAAAGTAGACTGCAATTTTACCCATATTTCAAATACATTATTGTTTTACAGCCTCATGAAATAAAATAGCTCTACTAGTGTAGAGAAAAACACACTTTTCTCCTGCTCTGGAGATTAAATGCCATCGAATCAGTCTAACTCCTGGCAGAATAAAATTCTCATTAGTCTACATAAGGATACCATAACCTCTCAATTCAGAATTCATCTATACTTTATCTCCTAGACAGATATTCAACAGTCATTAAAGTAAGGACTCAAAGTTTATAATGAGTAGTCCTGAACACACAGTATTTACTGGGTCAGTGCTGATAGATTGATAAATTCCCATCTATATGACAGCCCATCAATGCTTGTCTAATTTTATTTATTTTCTCACTTAAGTTTTCAAATCCCACTTCCGTGCAAAAATGTCTCAGAAACTCATTTTTCTGTACAATCTTTCACATATTCTGGCCTGTGGCTAAAGCATCTGTTGAAAGTGTTTGCCAACTGTAAGACACACATGTTTTACTTTCATCTCTGCCATAGCTTTATTCCAATACTGTTTGTATTTTGGCAGAAAAGACACTACTCCCATTTCTTGGGCAAGAACATCTCTTGGTTTCCCATGCCTAGAAACTCCTGCTACCTGTGAAATCACTGCTTCGAAGCAATAGCTGACTATGGCATGCGACAGCAGGGACTCAGAAGTGGCACTGCTGGCTGAAGGAAGCTGTAATAACAATTCTATCCTTCTGCACTCTCTTCCCTCTGTTGCACACTGTTTCCTTCAAACCTTCTTGGTACTCCCACATCCTTTCCTGCTGAGCTTTTCAAGGTGCTCCTCATCTTTTTCATGCTGTGGGGGCATAGCTGTCAGTTTTAGGCTAAGATACACCACACTCCAGTGTATTTATGTTGAGAACCTGAAATGCACTGAGCTAAATTCACATCTCAGCTTAACTCCATCGATTTCATTGTTTGGCTCAACCTAGCAGAGAACTGGTTCTAGGGCTTTCCACCCTCCTTCCCCAGTGGAAAGGTTCTCTTTCAAAATAGCTTTGCAGTGTAACTGAGGATATTCAACCCCTCTGCTAACAGAGAGTTTCCATTTTCTCTTAACATTCCATATAACGGGTCTTCACTATAAAAATATAGGTGGGAAAAAGTAAATTCACCAATAATGTATATTCACAATGACTAGAAATTATAGCAAATTCCCACTGCCTAAATCAAACCATCTCAGCTGACAAAAAAAAAAAGCAAAAATATCTAAAACCCAAATAGTCTAGACATTATGAAAAGTTTACTTTTTTCTTTACGATAATGTAAATATTTATAAATCTTTTTTAAAAAATGGCAGTATTTATCCAACCAGAAAATTTATTGCAGTGTTTAGTTTCAGTTAGGATAGTACAGTTAAGTCATTTTTCTCCTTTTCAGAACTGAAACACCACAAAATTTCACATTTTTGTATAGTTCAATACAGAAAATACTTGGTGAGGGAAATAAAAATGTAAAACTCATTGGGATCATCAGATAAACCAGCTTGTTGACAATTAAAATACACTTCCCTTTTCTGCAAATTTTCTAAATAAATTAATTATTAAGGTTGATTAGAAACTATAACTTAACTGAAATTTTTACAGCTAGAAGTCACAGTTCGTTGCAGATTGACTTCCGTTTTTGACAATATTAATCTTGAATAACTCTGCCGGCTTTTCCCTGGTTTAACAAAATAGTCATCTTTTGGGATGCTGCCTTTTCCATTTCATTTTCTCTTTGGAGCTGATTCATTTTCCTAAACTGATGTGTTTAGAAGACAAAAGCTTAATAACTATTTTAACCTACTAAGCTGAGAGTAGCTCTCTCCTTGAACAAAATCCCATCTCCCTTCTCAGAGGAAGACGCTGCTTTTACCCAACTGCCAGAGAAAGGGCACTCGGGGCTAGTGGCAAGGCACGGTCACTCCTGTTGACTGGCAGAGGAGAACAGAGGCCCTAATTTTAGCTGTCCCCTTCTCCCCAGGTAACTCCATCCTTGCCTTCAATTTGTCTTTTGAGGCTGGAAACTGCTGGAGTCCATTAGTAAAACTGCTGGAGTCATCTCTTGTTATTATTGAATAAGGCACTGCTGCAAAACTGAGCCCTTGGGTCATATTTCTCTTTTAAATTGCATGACAGAGCCAGGCAGCTCTGTTCTGGGCTGGGGTTTTCTGTTCTCTGACTTCTGCAATCATTATTTATTCCCCTGCATAAATACAGGGAAAATTTGTATCGCTGCCCCATCTTCTCGCTTCAGCATTTCCACTTATCTGTTGCCTGCTCACGGAGAGAGGGGGAAGGCTCGGGTCTTTTGGAAAGGTTTGTGCATTCAGTGAAAAATAACAGTTTCTAATTGGAAGCAACTGACTCAGCCATCCCTGCTGATGTTCCAAAGTTCCTCATCCTAAATAGGTGCACATAACAGTAATATAAAGCGCATTAAAATTCCTTACCCTTTCCACCTTGGCAACACAAGCTGCAAACATCCCTCACAGCGTAGTTCTGTTACCTGGGTAATGCTGCTGGAGAGAAAAGCAAGACCAACACACAAAGTACCTCGTTGGCAGGCAGGAGAGGAAGGCTCCTGACCTACAGCCAGCAGGATAGTCACCTTGGGGAGTGGAGACCCTCCCACCATCAGAGAAACCCCAGGCAGGTGCTTGGAAATAGACTTCAGCTCAGTTACTGACTCAGCCAAACGTGTTGATCAAAGTAATTCCCACAGATTGCATGTATCGTTATGTTAGCTGTTTATTTGGGGGTACTAGTTTGAGATTGGACTAACATATGAGTTTGTAAAGCCTGGAGAATGAACATTTCCTTGAGTCAGTGTTCCTTTTTGCCCTTATAAAAGACTTTTAGGATTGGTGTATTTTGCACAGTGATGGCAATCACTTGAAGTTAATAGAAGCGGTATTTCCCCCGCTGGGATAATTTCCCATAGCCCCTAGAAGTCACTATTTAAAATCTCTTTCTAAATGCTTAGTTTAATAGTAGCTGGTTCTTTTCTTGAGTAACCAGTTGTTTTCATAAGACAAAAAAGGGAAATCTACCATTCTGTTACCAAGACTGAAAAAATATGTTTTAAGAAAGAGAACATGAATGTTTCACATCTGTCTCCAGCTGAATTTCAATGAGAATTAGGTCCATAGTACCTCCCATAGATCCAGGCATAAGTTACTATAATTCTGTATTACTGATTCTAACCAATACCACCTATATGAAATTCCAACAAGCTGCAGCTGCTCTTCTATGACACTTTTAATCTTGAGTATTCATTGCCACCTTCTGTTCACTGAATTTTTTGTTTTCTCTTCATCTTCTGACCAAAAAAATGCCACAATGATTTTTGTATTTGCTACTTAAACACTTTTTTCCCCCTTTTTCTTTTTAACAGTGTGTCTTTCTTACACAAATAGGACAGACTAAGATTATATTTTAAGTATTATGCCCTGGTCTTTCTTTTGTCTTAAAATAAATATCCTGAGCAGAAAAGCTTATTTGTTTCCTCTGTTCTTATCTTGGGAGGATACAAGATGGCCTTTGTTACAGCCAGCCTGAAACTGGGTGGGTATCAACACTCCCAGCAGGCATTAATATATATCTTCTCAAACAGTCACCACCTTGTCTTAAAACAACTACTACCTCCAAAGGTGTTAAAAAGAGACTAGCTGTTTGACAGATGCTGATAAAATTTATACTTTACTAATTGGTTTTAAACATTGCATTCTCTTATTCTTCTTCCTGCCCACAAGGTGTTACTACAGCATTAACCCAAGGGGCCAGAACAGTTTGCCCTTCAGCAAACTCATTGAATATGAAAATATGTGCATTAAAAAGATTTAATCTCTTTAGTCTTTACCTGCTTTTATTTTAAAAGGTTATAAAGGAAGAAGCTTTGGTAAAATAGGTGAATTATAATAAGGGTAAGGGGAAAGAGTAATGGCTTAAGGAAGATAAAGGTTTTATTAGGCAATAACAGGAAAGGGAAAATAAGTTGAGGGAGGGAGGAGACTTTCAGACAAACTAATTTCAATAGTTGAACTAATATATGGTCAATAAGTCTCCAAAGGTGATTAAGAGTACCTCAATCCAGAGCTCAAATCTACCTCCCCGTTATAAACAACCTAGACTCCTATCTTAAGTATCTAATTTAGAAGGCTACGTAGAAACTAAGCAAAATATTTTTTTTTAAAATTTTTTTTTTAAACTGTGTACAACTAACCTTTTCCTGCAGTTATATTGACATATCGAACATTATAGTCAAACGTGTTTCAGGTATACTTCCATTGGTATAGCAAAATTACACTGAGTTTGGGCTATGTGGTCTAATAATGTAGTTTTAAATAATTATATCTCAGCTCCTGGTAAGTGATACAGTCATAAACAATTCCTCAAAAAAAAATTACCTTCTCTCTGATAAGTAATGGCTTTCCACACCAACAAATTACGGATTCAACTCACTTCATTTGAAATGAATGGCATATTGCACTGTGCCATCTCAGCATGCTGAAAGTAAGGTTAATAAACTGTGATCCTGAAATTGCTGAATGGATTTTTAAATCAGCAATACTAAGTAAGTTTGTCGCCTATATCATCTGTATTAGCTTCAGGCTATCTCAGCTGCCCTTGCAATAAAAATTTTGCAAAGAACACCTTAAGCTTTAAAAAAATGGAAGTAATATTTCAAATCAGAGGAATACATGCCTAAAAATAATGGTCCATTATGAATGGGCATGGAGGTTCTCTCCGCATTTGAACAAAATGTAAAAGGATTTGCTTGTTCAACAAATCTGCAATATGCTTATATTCCTTCACTCTCTTCCCAGCAGTTTTTATTAATTTATGGAAAGTTTTCTTTACAGCAAATGTTTTTCTGGGCTAAGGATCTGGGATTACAACATGGGAAGAGATTAGATAATGTCAATCTTTAATTACCCATAGGAGTAGCAACCCTTCTTCCTTTCCTGGAACATGGAGAACAGTAGTTAGAAGAAAAATAATGTCCAAAGAACCATAGGACATGGAGGTCCTGAAGGGAAAATAGAAAGACTATGTTAAGGAGGAGGAGGTGTTCATCTTAAAAGAGTAGACCTTGCTATTAATGTCAAAATATTATTTTATAATTTTATAATATAAAATATTAACATCAAAATATTGTCACATAATATCCATGTGAAAAGAGAGAAACCAGTGGAAGTCCAAAAGGCTTCAGAAAAAGATAGGAGAAGGAGAGCAAAGAAAATGAACTGCTGAATGGGAAACAAGCCAGGCAGGTTTAAAAAACAGTAGGCGTTTAAGTTTTTTCTAAAACAAATGAGAAGTAGGGCAGAGTGATAGTGGATGGAAGTGGATCTAAAGCATATGGTTCCTCTGCCTCTAGCAGTAATGTCATTTGATCCTCCCAAGATCTCTAGAACTTCAGCAAAACATTTTTTTCTACAGTTGTAGAAGATAAACCTTTGACAGAACATGCTGACCCTTTCCAGGCACAAGAAACTGTTAGATTTTGAGATGGAAAGTCATTTCAGTTTCATGTCATTTAACACCATCACAGTATTAGCAAATAAGATATTCAATTCACCAAAGAGCTGTTCTTAAATAACTGAATATTATGGATATTTCTACAGATGAGTTTTTTCATTCAAAGTTAGTTAGCTATGTACAGTGCTCTTTACACTGGAGTGCAAGAAAATTATGAATTTCTACTTAATGGCAGAATACAAAGGAGGAAGAAACCCATAAGATTTTCAACTGATATGAAACATAGACTTTTATATTTTTTAATAATTTTCAACTAATAACTTTATGACCCACAGAGTAGCCCCTTCACTATCAGTAGAATTCCTTTAATCATTTCCCATGCAGAGAGTTAAGGATTCTCTTCCAAGTGTTCTCCTTCTGTGATTCACTTTGAAATATGTTTTCATATTTCAGTAAAAAGGTATCTGAACATCATGTTATGTCTCATTTGTGCTGGGTTTTTTTATTATTATTTTAGCAGCATTTAATTTTATATTTGTATAACATACTGTGACATTCCTCTTCTGCTAACCAAAGTTACTTTTTTCCTGACAGTGGTACTTGAAAGCTTTAGTTTTGATTTGTTGTTGTGGTTTTTTCCCACAGCTTTTAGAGCAACCATTTCGCCTCTTTGTGCTTCTGTTTTGTTTCTATTTCCTTCTCTGTCATGTCTCCTCACTTTATGAGCACTTTACATTTTAGAAAAGTAGAGGTTAAAATTCACCCAATTAATTTCTCTTTCTGATATCTACAGGAACCTCTTGTTAATCCCTGCCCTCTTTTGAAAAGAACATAAGTAATAAGGGAAAAATAAAATATTTCACTTTGCCAAAGGCCAAGGCATATTTACTGTTTTGATTTCAGTACATTTGTCATACCTCAGGTTCTAAAAACATCAAATCCTTCCTGTTTTCTGGATGAGATCACCTCGTGAATGGAGATCAAAGTAGAAAAAATAAAATAATGTTACCAGTATTGAAAACAATAACAGACCCTTCCCACTTTACTAACATCACCAGCTTAAAGTACAGCAAGAAAAATGATAAGACAAGTGATATCCATAGATATAATTTTCTCCATTACACACATAAATAATTTGTTCCCATTAACAAATGGGATTTATTAGTCTAAGCGGCTTCTGTTTAGTCGCCTTTCAATCAGACTGCAACAACTTATTCTGTGGTGTATGATCATCACAAAAAAACCCAACCCTGAAGCTGACACAGTGTTAGTCCTCAAAGAGAATAAGAACTTCCCTGGGCACATCACACCTGTCTTTTTCAAGATTATCCTGTTCTCCTTTTCCTACTTCACATCTCCATAGCTTTAATTTCGAAATGGGTTTTAATTTATAAATTGAGGTCTGTTAGTTCTTTGATTGCATAAACTTCAGGACAATTGTAATCCACAGAAAATGTAAATCATTGGAAACAGAAGGTGTGCAATGTTAAGATTTCTCATTGCAGGATTTCTTTGGCAAAGAAAAACACAGAACATCTGTGGGAAAGATTCTTTTTCCTCATTTAAAGCATTTGGTAGAATACCATAACAAGTACATCTCTTCAAATTTCTAGGACAATTTGTTGTGTGAAGTTTGTTCTTCCAAGTGGATGCTACATAGTTTTTCATTACAGAAATTGTTGGTCATCATGGTTTAACCCCAGACAGCAAGTAGGACCACACAGCCCCTCGTTTACTCTCCCCTCTGCCCCCAGTAGGTTAGGGAGAAGAGAGAGAAGAGGAGGGGAAAGGAAAAAAAAAACTGAGGAGTTGAGATAAAGACAGTTTAATAGAACAGTTACAGAAGAACAAAAATAATAAGAACAATAATAATAATAATGGTAAAAGAAGTTACAAAATAAAGTGATACAACACAAGTCTCTCTCACCACCCGATGATCGGTTGCCCAGCCTGTCCAGAGAAGCGATTGTGGATCTCTATCCCTTGGCCAACTCCTGTTTGTATACTGAGCAGGACGTCTATGGTATGGAATATTCCCCTGGTAAGATTTTCCTGTCTATGCTCTCTCTCAACTTCTGTTGGAAGCTGAAAATGTCCTTAACTAATATAAGCATTACCTAACAACAACTAAAACAATATGTGTTACCAACGTTCTTCAACATTATTCTCATACCAAACGCAAAACACAGCAGCTACTAGATAGAAAATTAACTCTATCCCAGCTGAAACCAGGACAATGGTTCACAAACATTTTTATTAAATGTAATTTCTAAAGCTCAGTAAATTAATTTCTCACTCTAGATATTTTCAGTATTTTTTTAATTCTTGTTATTGAATAAATAATAAATGATAGGAAGTATCTTCTTATCCTCTGTGTCCTCTTGCTGCAGATCACTTTGCAGCAGGCAGGACATTTTCTTAGCCATATTTTCCTGCTACACGGCAAGATTCTCCTTCCAGCCTCATTACAGAAATAAGGTTGAAGAGCTTGACACCTTTGAACCAATTTTAAAAAGGCTTGTCTGTATCAGATTTGGGTTCACTTCAGACAATAAAACAATAGATTTGGGGCCTGGGCCTAAACTATTGAGTTATCTCACAGCAATAGTTAATTGCTTGGGTCCTTCAGAGTTTAAGAACCTGTTTTAAATATCTCACTCCAAAAGCAGGGAGGTTATAGAAACAACTTATATCTGGACTCCTTTCTTTTTATATGACTTATGAAATGAGAATGCCTAAATTTGTTTTCTTAACATGATTTCGCCAAGAGGCATTAAATGAAAAGGACGCCATTGAATTTTCTTACCAGGCCTGGTTTCTCAAAGTGACAAAATCCTGCAACTGCAAACCTCCTCAGCTACTCAGCAGCCACTCAACTGCATTTGGAGGCAGGCCTAAACCTGAAAACTTGGATGATCTTGATTTTTATGAAACACATCAGAAATTCAGTTTTTCATTCCTGATCTGTGACACACTGCACATCTACACTCTACATGTCAGGGTCCAGTTTATTGCAGGGTATGAGATTTACTGATATAAAATTAGCCCCTATCTCTACTAGTTTGCAAAAGACCTTTTATTTATTTACATCAAACTACAGTATTATATGGCTTATTGTGCCTCCAGTAATTCAGTCACTTGAAGAGAGTATACAAAATCTGTTTCTCACATAGTGTGATAAATCCTGTCTGTTTGTCATGCCTGGCATATATATATATTTAATTGTAGATGACAGTGTGTGGGTTGGCCTGAATAGCTCTAAGTAGGAGGACAGAAACAGCAATGACAAAACCTGTGGGATCAATACTGAGCTGCAAAGCTGCCTCTGGACTTCCACCACCCTCAGCTCCTTCTCCTCTTCACAGCAGTCTTCTGGAACTGGTGTGACCCTGATATCTGCTCCTCACACCTACACAAAGAGAGGAGGAAAACCAGCTCTGGATGTTTTCAGCCTATCAAGAATACCCTAACATGAATGCTGTCTTTTGTTCATGATGGTATTAAACTGTGAAGCAGTTTATAGGAATAAAAATATGGGCATAAAGCAAGTTTTATTTCTTTGTGAAAATTTAAGAGGCATACTTTAGTACCTAGAACTTTAACACACCTATCAATGCCTTTACTGCCTGAAGGAGATCCTAGGGATGTGCTCCTAGGGACCCGCCACATTCATTCCCACCACAGGATGTAGAACATATTTATGTTGGTGCCCACACAATCCCATGTTCTTAGAGCAGCCACCACCTCTGCAGCTCTCCCATCAATTTGTTTTGAGGAAGGAAAGAACCTCAGAGCCAACTCAACTGCATAAGAGCAGCCACGTGTTGCAGGGGTATATAAAAAATTATGACAAATTGGAATGGACATTGTTCTATAGTGTATTGCTTGGACAATTCGTCTACCTCAAAACATTTCCATTTGAGATAGTGTAATCTTTATGGTAGAATGTGTTACATATGAACAACAATAGTATATAACAACTGAAACAATCATTAAAATTATTTTAAATAAGTTTTGTGCAACAGAGTAATAATCTCTTTCAACATCCAATTATCAAAAGAAAATTTTTCTCAGATCACTTCATTGTGCATTTCTCTACTGAGTTGTTGAAAAATGGCAGCCTTATTAGTTAATGCTTTGAAAAAGTTCTTGCTAAAGCCTTTGCTCTATGTAAATTGTTAAGTAGTTGCAGACAAATAACCCATTTCAACTGGAGCCATCTATATAGAATTATGGTCACTAAGAATAATCATAGCAGAAATGCAACCAGTTTTTTGAGTGAGGCAAAAACTCGGAAACTTGCAAGGTGATGATTTTTTATGAAATATATCAGAAATTGAGTGTTGTTATTCTTGAACCATGACACTGCATTTCTAAACCAAGCATGCCAGGATGCCAGGATCCATTTATTTAGTCCTACCATTTCTGACATTCTTAGGTAGATGACCTTTCACAAAAATATTGTAATAATTATAGACAGATTATATAAAAAAAACCAATCTGTAGATCAGAGGTTGTGTAAGTCTATAATTCCTGGATATACCACTTTGGAAAATGGCTTTCTTAGAAAAAGTAATTGCTCCAGCTGAAATGTGGCAGAAGGTACTCAGAAGTCAAGGGACCTGTCTACTAGGGGAGACATCAGATTGCACGTCTTCATTTTATTCACTTCTGCCATCACACTCTATAACTGCTTGGAGCAGGTGCTGACTCCCAAAGTCTGGTTCCCATGAGGACAGTGGCATCTCCAGTTGGTAACTTAGAGTATCTTCATCAAGCTTCAGAATTTTCAAATATAAATGAAACACCACAAGATACAGGTCTCTCAGCTGAGGGAATTCAGCCCCACAGTGCCATCTACCAAGGGCAGAAGTCAGATTTCACATTTCGCTTCCTTTCCTTTGTTTCCAGCATCACATTCTGCAAAGCACTGAATTCTCAAAATTCCTCATTTGAGGTCCTATCTGTTAGTGTGAGGGAAACAACTGTGTCTGGTGTTACAAGCTAATCACAGAAATATGCTGAATTTTCCTTACATATGCTACTGAGTATTTAAAACATGGGTGTTCTTTTCCTCTCTTTCTCTTCCTATTCACAGCCCATCATGCCAGTATTCAAAATCCAATCAGGAATTCAAGAGGCTCATATTTTCAGTTATTAACTGCAATTTTGTCCGTTCATTAATGTACAAGCAACTATTTTCTTCCTGCCTGGAACCTTTCTTACTACTATCACATCTATTTTTATATGAAGACATTTTCCAAACAAAAGCCAACTTCAGAATGCAGCTGAAATCTTTTCTGCCAGATCTGAAGTCACTCTTTTGTGTCTGTATTAGGAGAGGATTATTACTCTTTTCGTTGCTGTCATACATTGCTCATTTCAGTCCTCTGTTATTCTTAGACTGTAGACTTTTATCTTATCGTCTTCTCACTTTCACTAGCTGACAATCATCCTATTTTACGAGGAGCCCAGACGGTCTTAAATGCCATAATTAGCACAACTAGTCACTGAGTACCTCAGAAGCAAGACTTCAAGTGCATAGAGCTGAAACATTTTCCTTTGTTTTTTTTTTGTAACAAAAACTCCAAATCTGAAGAAACCTACATTTAATGGTCATGTACATCTTCTACAAACACCTTCCATGTTTATGAATGTTTACTGTGCTAAGCTTTGCACTTGCTGTTGAAAGACTTTGCAAAACTCAATAGTGTGCCATGATTCATTCCTTACAAGAGAGGCCAGTACATCCCAGCAAAAGGGATGTGCATGTACATGTGCCTCTGAATGTCATTTCTTCCTAATGGCTTTTAAACCTGGTGATCAAATGTCAATCAAATGACAGAAGGGCTGGCTTTGTAAAAGTGTGAAGTTCCCACAAATTTCACGAGGTAATACAGCTGGTCAGAGGAGAGAAAAATCACCAAGAGAAAAGCTGTATCTTGAATTTATTAGTGTTTATATCACTTTAACAGGTTTTGCATAGTAGGTGAGAGCTGATTCACAGAAGGATTCCAACAATTAATGTGGGCATAATTTAGACACTAAAGCATGAACCAGCATGATCATAAGCACCTGCATTTCCATTAGGTAAGTGGCTTAAACATGTAAGCTCTGCTTGTATACACCCCCAAAAGATGTCCAGTTTTCAATGCTCAGCAGCTACTTTGTGCCTTCAACCAGGCCTTCTCTTGTAAAGCATCCAATTTACCAGACAAGCTCAGAAGTCCACCTAAAAAACATGTGGTGACTGTTGTCTTCAAAGAGAGCAGAAATACCTGTTTTCACACAGAATAGGGCTCTCTTCCCACAATTTTTCTTCAGTAGCCTTCTAATCAGAGACCTCAAAGATTCAGTTAGACTTTTCTCCACCCCAACACAAAACTAAAGCTATTGTCTTTTACAGATTCAGTCAGAAAGGGTCAGTAAGAATGAAAAGGAAAAGCAATGTGACTATTATTAGCAACGAGGCAGCTCTCTTGGGAAAGGACAAAATCCAATTCCCATCCATACTCTAAAATCTGCTCCTGCCCTTGTATTACTCAATCATTAGCCAACACGCAGCCCTTAGAGTAGAAACATACCTAAAGCATCCCCAGTGTATAGCTTACTGCTTATTGCATGAACTTCAGAGCTGAGAGCTGTTTCAACCCCCTCAGGCAATGGCAAAACATAAAATGGGGAGTCCTACACTCTGGGTAAATACTTACATCCCTATAATGATTTACCTAGGGGAGAAGGGGAGTGAAACCCTTCAATTCTTTCCTAAAAGTGAATTGACTTGAACTTTCATCTTAAGGAGAAGGTTTACTGAAGGAGGATGCAAGCCCATGGAGCCCAGGTTTAGATACATGAGCTCTCTATCAGACAAACTTTAAACTTATTCCCAGCATCAAAGAGATTTCTGGTAGCTGATTTTCTCTACTCTGCTTTCCATACACCACATAAAGTATAAATACCCTCTACAGGACTTGAGATTTCACTGTGCAAGGTAAGTACCTAAAGGTAATGGGTTCAAGGATCAGCCTTGCAGTGCCCAAGCCCTGTTTTGCTGCCCAGGAGATGACTTGCAGAAAAAAAATTAACCTCAATTAGGTTATAAATCAGATGTGGTAGCTCAGGAGTCTGTGGTGCTTTCTCCTAAGAATGAACTAAGTGATCAGGTAGTGACTCTATTTAAAGGTTCCTGTCCTAAAGAAAAAAAAAAATGTTGGTAAAAATGTTCTAAGCCTTTCCTAAAGTTTGTTTTACAGGTTGGATCATAATTTAGGCTTGGTGAGGTGGACTGTTATGCTATTGCAAAGTTGCTGATTGACAAATCTAGAATGCAACTTAATGAAGAATACCTTAATGAGCATTGAACAGATAGTGTTTTTACTTTAACCTAGAATATCAAACCTCTGTAACACTAGAAGTTCCCACAGAGAGCAGAGAATGGGTATAAATGCACAGAGAAGTAGGACTGTATACTGCTTTAGGACCAATGCCTTCATCCACCAACAGCTACCCTCATGTTTTTAGTTTTTTAACTCTGTTTTTTCAACACCTCTCAATTCAGCCTGGCCACATACCAATCTGAGAAAAAACATGATGATCAATTGTTTAAGACCCTGAACTTCTGTTCCAGCCTTGAAAAAGAACAGCGTTTGAGAATGACTGCAAGCTTTTAATGTTGTTGGGAACACGGCGTACTAAATACCAGACTCAGAGCAGAGGGCTTGTTTTTCCAATTTTTTTCCCCAGAATTCTCTTCATAATGGGTTTGCATAACGCTGACAATACACTAATCCACTTACACGTTTTCAGGGAATGTGACTGAAACCTGGAATGCCCCCAGCCCCAGATCACAGTCGGCAGCAGCCTCTCCAGCCCACCACTCAGTCTTCCCTGGAGCTGGTTCTGCAGGACCACTGCCCGCTGGCTTCTCACGACTGAATGTAACTCCTAAAAATCCTCAAGTTTGAGTTGCCCTATTCACAGCTCACAGAAGAAAATAATGATTCTCACAGAGCTTTAAGCAGAAATGCACTTTGTTTTTCCAAAGGGCCTTCCCAGAGAGAAATACAAAATGTTTTTGCACTTGGACTTTCAAGATATGTTTCCCTTAGAAAGAAAGCAGTGAAGAGATTCCTATCTCTTATTGCAGATCCACAACTTTCAACAAACCCTATATAATCTGTAGTCTTCTGATGACTTTAACAAATGAGCAAGAAGAAATCACACAATACTGCAAACAACTAGTGGTAATACACACACAGAGTAGCTGCAGATCTTTAATGAAGTGTTACAATCTTAACAATACCAAAAACAAAGCGAAGGCCATAAAAAGACATGAATCTGTATATTGAGCCACAATAGTTTCCAGTTTCCCATGCCAAGTTTTTTGCCATGTTTCTGCCTATTTACCTTTCTCCTGTCTTTGGCAAGCCTTTTTACAGTTTTCGTACATTGCTTGTATGCCTCTGCTCCGTTTTGCATGCACGGCAAACTGACACTCATCCGCAAGCCCTTCCACAAACCCTACATTCTCTCCACTGGTGAAGTCTCTGCAAGAGTTTCTCCTGTGATATAAAGGAAAGAGTTCCTTGTTGTACCAGTTCAGGAGGGTCTTGGGTGCCTTAAGAACTCCTTGTTTTAAGAAAGTCAGTAGAACGATTCTCATTTCACTATCTTGTTCTTCCATCTCACCATTGTACTTCTGGTTTACAGATATTTTTAATTGTGGAAAGGATCAAGGCTACTTCTGTATTTGATGATTGAGCATTATACTGGGAAAATGTGTATGATGCCTATAAATGCAGATAATCAGGATTGCCCAACCAGTTACTATATTTACATTTTTATACCAAAGATGTGCTTGGAAAATTGAGATGTACGTGGAAAAGATGATCAACAAGGAGTATGATCTAAAACCCACTAAACCTAAGGGAAGACTCTAATTGATTTTAAAGAGTTTTGAAATAAACTCTTTCGTATGTTGTTCAGTCAGTTGTTAAAACATTTCCAGAGGAAATCGTCGGTTTATATTATGGAAACTTAAAATCCCACCATATAAAGTAAGCTACAATGCGTAACTCATTTTAAAAAAACTTCAGAAACTTTACTCAGCAGGAGGAAAGCTAGGAAAGATGAAAAATAACAAATCTGTGCTTGCAAATTCATGGTTTTTTGAAGGCTGATGATAAAAATTAAACAGAAGCAAGTAAATTATGGCAAAGTAAGGTAGAAACTGAATTAATTTGAATTAAATTGAATTAATGCAAGGATACTGCTAAAAACCAGTAAAGGTATTTTTTTTATAAAAAGCAGCTCACACCCCCAAAACTTACCATAGTCATAACACAATCTGGAGAGACATGAGAAATCAACAAATCAACTGAACATCACCAGGATCTTTGAGAAGTTGATAGCCAAGAGACGTGACAGATGGCTGAATAGCAAACATGCAGACATCCTGGTTCTTATGTGGAGCAAAGCTTTTTCCAAATTCACTCAAAATGTAGTTGCTTAATTTGCTGAATTAGTTTATCTCCTACATTTGGGAAATTCATAGCAAAGAAGGAAGGAAAGTTTGCCAATTTCAGAGCATTCAGATATTTTAAAACAGCAAGATCCAGAATCTCAGAGTTTTTATTCCAGCTCTGCAGATGGAGAAACTGAGGAACAGATGGATGGAGAGGGCCTCTTGTGCACTGAGAAACTCCGCTTGAAGTCAGTCAGTGGTGAATGCAGATTTGGTGAAAACAAGATTGCACGGCAGAGCTGACAACTACTGGAGTTAAAAACAGGATCTAACAGCTCCCTCAACCTCACTCTTCAGACTCCGGGTCAAAATAATTTTTTTCTCTTAAAATAAGAATCCAATAGCTTTTCAGAACCCATTCTCTGCTATTGGCTGCATGAGGTTTTATATCACAGAAGAACACCCACCAATCTGTTGTTTCTTAAAACTAATAAATTTCTGTCTTGCCTTTGCCATACAAATGTGAGATGGACCCGATTTTTGAAAAAGGAGGTTTAATGAATTGCACTTTACTTTGGGTGACTTCCGAGATTTATATGCAAAAAGAGGGAAGATGTTGATGCGTTTTTTTGCAGGGATACCTGATGGGGCTGGCATCTTCAGAAGAACTTCCACAGGCCTGAAACAGCCCTTCTCTGCTGCTCAAACCTGTCATATTTACCATGATTTCGGTCTTTTCACTAACAGCATCTAGAATAAAACAATCTATACACCTAGATCCAACAGGCTTAACTGGAGGCATGTAACTGCCTTGTCTTAGGCTTCTCATGTAGCCCACACTGCAGGATGTGTCCAGAGGTAAACAGAGGGTATCTAGACCTCGATAGGGAAAACATCGCTGATATGACTACATTGCATTTTAGTTCCTGAAAGGACTGTGCTTTTTAAGCTGGTATCACTGTTGTCACACCTCTGCTTCATCTCACAGAGACACCACAGAGCTCTCAGGCTTGTGAGGATGCATCTGGCAACCAAACTGCCAGATGGCTCCAGAAGCAAATGTCCCATGTGCTCCAGCTGCTGACGGGCACAGAGGCCACAGGTGAGTGCCCCAGGGCAAAGCCAAGGGACATGCCCCTGAAAGACATATCTTGTGAACACTGAGTCCTCAGCACCTGATGTTTCACTCTATAAATCCACTCGTACAGAGCCACACTATTTGCTAAGGCAGACATAGCTAACACCAGAACCAGACGTTAAAGAATTTCTTGTCTCATATTAAAAGAAACTCCATGATCCTGAAAAATCTTCCAAAAATCATTAAAATTGATTAAATCATCTATGCAATTTAGATCCTTTAAAATATTTCCACTCAGGTTTTATTTACATTTGAAATTATCTAAATAAAATGTTTCATCTTGGGTTTGTTTGAGGATGTTTCTGTGGGAGGGTTTGGGGTTTTTTTCTGTATGTTAGAAAGAGCAAGTGAGACTCAGCTCATTTCAGAAACACATCTTGAGATGGTGATTTATCCCACTGTTGTCCAACACTGGTTGTAGGATAGAAGACGTTAATCCCTGAAGATCTACTCCACCGGTTACTGAAGAAGCCTAGAAGTGAAATTTAGATTGGAAAAGTAATGTTTAAATACATACAGCGAAGCAAGATGAACTAAGGCCTATATTTCATAATAAAAAGCCATTTGATTCCCAACATTATTTCATTTTTAAAAATCTGAAATCGAATATGATAATAATAATTTCATTGCTCAAAACCGATAAGTGTCAATGAGTAAAATCCTTTAGTATATAAATATCTCGGTTAGACAGGGTCATATTGGACTTAACTCTAACTTAATCAAGGGATTTACAGCCATGCCAGATCTAGCGTTAACAAAAATGTGAATTTCCTGAGAAATGAATAGATCTATTACAGCAGACAACCTTTAGCCCTTTTAGGCTCTAGCTTAACACTATAGCCAAAAGCATATGGCGTAATCTTTTTGAGTGCTCACAGCAGATCATATTTTCCCCCATGAAAAACTTATTTTGCTGAGTTAGCGTATTGTTATTTTTTAACATATCCGTACTGAATAAGCCCAGAAGTGAATGTCACAATTAATGTGGCATTTTGTTAGCTCAGTATGCAGTGCTGAGGGAGTATTGCTGAACCTCTCTCTTCCCAGTCTACATGATGGGAAATGTGACAGAGAGCAACCATAGGTCTGTTTCCCCCATCCTTCACCTTGATGTGGTGAGTACAAGCCTGTAGATGACCTGGGTCAGCCCTGGGTGTCTCTGCCCAGGGTAGGCAGAGAGAGTCGAAGGCCAGGCCTCAGAGAAATGCCAAAATGAACTGAAAATAGGAGAGACTTCTGAGGACCAAAATAAGACTTCTGGGGCTCATGGGAAAATAATGCGGATAATATTTAAGATAAGCTTACTTGCAAGCAGCGCGGTTTATCAGCAACTTAGAAATATAAACAAAGGTGAACTCATGAATGAGTAACAATTTTGGCAGAGCTGTTCCACTGAGAACCAATTCTCTTTACACCAATACAGATGTAAATAGGAATAACTTGGCTGGAAGTTAACGGTACCACACCGATCTTAATCAGGGTCATGTTTATACAGGGGGCATTTTGGAATTATGAGGCCTGTGTGAGGACCCAGAGTGGCAGAGTACGGGGGTCAAAATAAAGGTGGAGTTCTGAGTGCATGTTACTCTGCTTAGTTCAAGGTGAAACAATAAACAGCAGAAAAAAAATGTGTCTACAGGAACTAAGAATGAAGGTAACTGAAAAAAAGAAATTCATAGAAGTCTGGAAGACTATTAGACTCTAGGAACAGATGCATGCTTATTTTTGTACAAGTCATTAGATCCACAAAGGAGGTCGAGGACTATGGAGAATGTTGTTGTAAACTTCATAATAAGATGATACATTGGTAATAAAGTTTGTAGTTCACGTTCCTGGCAAGGCTAATGTTATTCATACCAGGGAAAAGAATGAAAAATGACAAACAGCAGTTTGCAAATATCACAGCAGGTACCAGAGATAATGAAGCATTTCCAAGGTCATCTAAGAATATGTATGAATATGCATTATACTCAGAAATTCCTGCAGAAACTCTTGCTGACTTTCCACAGTCAGCTTTAAAAGAGATCTGGACTACATAATGTTATTCAGGAAATCTCATTTGAATCAGATAAATTAGCTACAAATTTAAATACATTAATTAAACAGAGTTAAATCTCTGAGTGGAGAGTTTCATTCAAAATTAAAGTGACATCAATACTGTATGGCGTAATTAATTTTCAAAGTGAATTAAGCAAAACGAAATTAAGGCTGTCTCAGTTCTAAGAAAAAAATCCCTGTAGATGTTCACTGGAATCCAAGCAGTCAATTTTAAAAGTTACTTTCTTAGTGTCATCTTTTAGTCTATTATCTGGGCTTGCCGGAATTAATCCAGAAATAATTTTAACAATATATGAAAAATCTCAAGTCAGATTCAGTATTCTTCATGCAAGGCAAATTCCCAGAAACTTAATAAATCATAAAAAAATCATAAGACGTATTTGACTCATGATCTTCCTTTTCCACAGGAAAACAAAATTAACAACTACTCAAATTAACAAATAAAAGAAAGATTTTTACTGATATGGTAATTTAACAGTTCAGAAACAGAAAATTGAGGTTTATGAAGATAGAAGTCCTGGCAAATATGTGTTTATATATTAGTGGTTAAAATTAGGTGTGACACAGCCATAGGTTGGCACAGAAAAAAAAATCAAAAATCCTAGTTTTCAATATCTCGGTTCTGTTACTGAAGCACAGGTTTGTGTTGAAGGTGTTTCTTAGCAGCTGTTGTCTTTGCTCTGCTTAGTGACAAGTCAACCTGAGTCTTTGCCAATCGTTGTTTGACAATCCCTTGGTTCCCCAGTGGCGATTATTATTTAAAAGCAAATAAGAAAGAAGAAAGAAGACAAAGTAGAGTAGCTTCTGTATGAGATACTTGGAAACTGCTCAGTATAAGTGTAAAAACTGTGTTCTGGTTTTAAAAAGTGCATTTCCCATTTTTAATAAGCATTAATCCCTGTATTCTTATCAAAGTTCAGTAGACTCTACCGAGCCTACTGAGATTTATTTTTTAATGGAATTAAGGTGTTCAGCTGCAAATATAGGTCTTTCTACCATGTTCAGTTCTCTACAATATGTCTAAACCATACGATTTTCATCAGCTTATCCATATCTTTATCTCCACACTTCCATCTACCCATCTTGATGGTGAGGTAAGGAGTACAAAATGTATTTCAAAGCCCTCAATCCTAAGGAAGGATTTTTCACTAAAAAACTGTGAAGAATTTCTCATGGCCACCTTCTGATTCTTATCTCAAAATTCTCCTATATCATATGAAGAGTAAGCTTGGTGTGAGAGTTGATATAAAACTAAAGAGTGAAGGTTCATAGCATGCATACTTCAGGGTTACCCAAAATATATCTACAGCCTTTCAGTGGTTGGAAAGACCAAAGGTTTTACATATGGCCTGTCTGATTTGTTGCATGCGTCTACAACATATGGCAGAAATAATTCCAAAGGAGCCAAAAAATTGGATATAATTATGCAGCTTTGGAGCTCTGCAAAAAAAGAAGCATGTCAAACCAAATAACTCATCAGCATTTGGAAGAATAAACAGCAGAAGGGGCTCTCAAGAAGTTGTGCGTCTTACACCATTTTAAACAAATATCAAGGTAGTTAACTTGTATGATAAAAACACTGTCATTTGATTTCAATAATTTCTTAAGAGGAATAAAATTATATCTCTTTATCTCAAACAATACTGAAATTGCATAAGTTGCTATGTTATTTTCAAGCACCATTTCAGTCCCAAGTACAAATTACAGTAGAGAATTTCTGTTGTATTTCAAGTGCCTTTGAAGCGCGAATTGTCTTACACAGGGAACTCATGCTCCATAAGTTTTCTGTGCAGAATCAATGTTACGCAAACACAGCCTTCACCATTTTTTATCCCATCGTATGCTATCTGTATCCTCACGCTCACTGCTAGTGTTAATTGGGTTACTTAAAAAAAACGGATTTTAAATCATGAGATCTATTTCCTAGGAACTCACCTACCCCCACCCCATCACTGCAGTACCTAAGTCATGCAAGACTGTCATGTGTAGGAACAGGTTTTTTCACAGTTCATCCTCTACGTGTTTCTCTCATTAGGTCTTGGTTCACTCTCCAACCAGTTCCACCTGCAGCCATGTACCCCAGGTAGAGGGCTCCTCATCCAACGCGCTTATCACCTAGAGCAAGATGCTTTCTTCAGCCAACAGGAGGTGGAACCATTACAGCTGTGAAATTACTTAAATCCTATAGACCAGCTTTGTAAAGGTATCTGAAAATGCAGATATGCCTTCAGTGTTATTTTTAAAACACACTGTCACCCAGCTCCTCTGGGGAGTCAGCTGCCTTAGCATTTCCAAATTAATCTTGCTTGAAACTACCTTGCAAAATTTGCCCACCTGTTTTCTTTGATCTTCTAACAAGTATCTTTGACAGCGCCTGGGAGAAAGCTCCAGTTTGCCAAATGCTGGTTCAGAGTACCTGCAGGATCATCTTTCCATTCTTGGAGCTGCTTATTGAAAACCTAGACTATAAGCTTTATAAGGGACAAAACATGACCAGCATCTTTTTGCCTTTTTTTTTTTTTTTGTAAGTGCCACAAATATAATAGCTTCTGTTAAAAGGAAATTTTGAATGCACAGACAGTTTCCACCAATACAAATTTCCCATGGATACTATTTAGCTTCACTTGTTGAAAGCAAATTAACAATATTGTGCTGCACAGAGCTAGCATCTGCGCATTCACTTATACCCAACACCCTGCGCTTTGGCATATTATATGCCAAAAAATGAATTTTTACATGATCACATCTCAGATCAATCAAAGCATTGCCTACATGAACTCTTACTAACAAAGCAGAGAGTAAAAAAATAAAGAACTAGAAAAAGAGAATAACTCTCATTTCAACTGGAAGCAGCTGCTCAGGCTGTCTGAAAAAATGAGAATTCAATTTGTAGCAACAAAACTGAGGCCACTTGAAAGTGTTCAAGGAGAGAGGGAGAAAAATCTTCAATACAGTCCTGACAAGCCTCCCACACTTAGTGAGACACTCGTGCAGCTGGCTCCCATCTCGAGCTTCTACTCAAGCAGAGCTATACGCCACCTCTTTCAGTGTAGTGTCACAGCCTCTCTCCTGCTCCACGACAGATGTGACCTCAGTTGTCTGGGTCTCACACAGCAGGTCTGACACTGCCTGGGAACTTTCCAAGGAGCCCAGCTAAGAGGCTGAGTGTCTTCACTTTGCAGCCCCTTGAGATAACATAACTTGTCTGAAGCCCCCCGTAAAGGTCATCTCTCCCATGGGATGAGCCATTCCTGTGTTGGGCATGTCTCCAGAGGAGAGATCTGCACAACTGGAAAGTGACTGCCAAAAGATTTCATCTAGTCCAGGGATGAAGCTGCTATCTAGGATATGAGAGAGCCACATTGCAGGCCCTGAACATATTTTTTCAGCTGTACTAAACTCTGTCTCCAGGATCCCTAGTAAGCACTTAGCACCTGAACTGCAGCCCTTCTAAAAACTACACCCTTCTCAATGCAATCTCCTCTAGAAAAGTTTGATCCAAGCAAATGCATTTACAAAGAATTTCAGTTTTGACAAAACAATACTTCCTAGTGATAAGTACAGCTCTCATGGTTGTATTCTAGTGCATCAATGTATGCTAATTACTGGGATGTGGTGAGCTTTGTTCACTGTTTACAAAAATGAAAGCATAGACATGAACTCTTTCTGTCAACTGTCATAATTAGCAATAAGCTAGTGTTCACTGATGAAAGTTTCTGGCAAGTTGTCAACCAGAAAATTGAAAATCAGAAAGAGAATATCTATCAGACTTTAAAAATAAGTGTAGCTTTTCAGCATGTTTAATGCAAGACGCGGTTTCAGTGCATACAGCTGATCCGTGAGGAGTGGAGATAAACAGAAATGGGTATCTGTTGAGAGAGAAGGGAAGAGATTAGCTGACAAGGGGAAAAGTGTTATGGGAATTTTCAGGAAGGTCTAAAGCATCCAGTTTATCTTGTTTACTAAGTTGGAAATTTCCGGATACAGCTCACAGTAGAAGCCTTTCCTTGTCTGCCCAATTTTGCATATTGGCTGAGTGAATTCACCTTACACTTCCTACAAAAGTGTCTCTGTCTCCACTGAGGACAATGATGAATGCTGAACTGGAAAAGACTCAATCAAAAAGCCACAAAAGTTTGTAGGATTCACCATGTCAAATAGGAATGTTGCTCTAGCAAGATCAGTGAACTGCCACCGCAGAGCTGTCTCACCTCTCTAGTTAGTTCTTTCTAGACAGAAACTTACTATGATTATTTTCTTCTGGACTGTCTCATGCAGGTTTTCATGGAGTTGTACTGTCCAAATAATAATTTTCTGCTCATATGTAGCCCACAAATACTGAAACTTCCTCTGAGGCACCCTCAGCGTGGCAGCAATGTAGTGAGTCTAGGAAATGAAAAGTGTTTCTTAAGATGAAAATGAATCTCTTAAAACCTTAGCAGTTTGGAAAGTACTAGTATCAGAACAAGGTACAGGCACAGGAACAATGTTCTCCATAGATGCTTCACCTGGTCTTGGCAAAATGCGTTTTCAGAGCCTAGTCAAATGTGATGACAATTTTAAAAAATATTTCAAAAGAATTTTCAAGTCCGTGAAAGGTAGTTGCAAAGAGCATATATTCTTTTTCATATTCACTGTGAGGAAGAGCACAGGACGTAAAAGGAGAAGGAGCTGAGAGAGCAAAGTTTGTACAGCCTTGCAGAGTGAAGGCTCGGGACTGAATGTCTTACTTCCTTCAACTGCCTAATAAAGGGGTGTAGAAACAGTGCAGCCAGGCTCATCCGGGAGACTCATGGTGAAGAGGTAATGGGCACAAGCTAGAACACGTGAAATTCCAGTAAGGTACAGGGAAAAAATAATTAATCAGGACGTTGGTCAAAAAACATAACAGGTTTTCCAGAGAGTTTGTGGGATTTCCATCCTTGCAGATATTCAAACCTACGTTGGACATGGCTACCATACAGCTGTCTCTGCTTTCAGCAGTGGTGGGATTAGATTGCCTCCAGACTTGCCTTCCAACCTGAATTATTCTGAGATTCTATGACAAGCAGTTAATGATGTTAAATTACAGTAAGGCAGCTTGTTAGACATATAGATAAAACTTTCCAACAGCAGGAAGAGTAAAACTCTGAAATCACTTGCCTACAGAGTATGTACATCACTTGACTTACCCCAACAACAGTGTAGGGGAACATAGAACCATAGAATGGTTAGAGTTGGAAGGGACCTTAAAGATCACCCAGTTCCAACCCCCCTGCCCTGGGCAGGGACACCTCCCACCAGACCAGGT
>JAOXJK010000012.1:118787704-118802361 GCA_025774025.1 Xenus cinereus
TCCTAATATCTAATCTAAATCTCCCCTCTTCCAATTTAAAACCGTTGCCCCTTGTCCTGTCACTACACTTCCTGACAGTCCCTCTCCATCTCTCCTGTAGGCTCCCTTCAGATTTTGGGAGGCTGCTATGAGGTCTCGCCGGAGCCTTCTCTTCTCCAGGCTGAACAAGCTTGTCAGATAAGTTTCGTTGACCCTGTTTTGGGGTGGGATACTGGGAGTTCTATTCAGTGTTTAGACAATTTGCCATAATGTCTTAAGTGAAAAACCTCAATGCCCTTTTTTAACCCTGTGTTAGAAAGGAGAAAAATATTGACCTAATTAAGATATTTAAAGGTTAAAATAAACACATGTAAATCAGATCTATCAACCTGTCAAGCTCCAACTTCGAAACATGGTGCTAGAGAAAGGTAATGAGGCAAAAAATTTTCTTAGGTGAAACAGAAAATGCTGTCAGATTAACTCCTTAGAGGACATACATAGAGCAGCATAAGCCTGATAGCAGAGATTTCTGATGTAACCCATTTTCCACAATAAAAAGGACAGACCTTTGTCTCATTTAATGAATCTCCCACTCCATCACCAAGAGTATGAAAGTCCAAAAGAAAACATGAAAGTATTTATAGACAGTCAGAATCATAGAATCATAGAATTGTCTAGGTTGGAAGGGACCTTTAAAATCATCTAGTCCAAACATCAACCGAACTCTGATTTAAAAAAAAAACAAACACAAAACAAAACAAAAAAACCCCACACATTATTAAACCATGTCTCTAAGCACTACAGCAACCCATTTTTGAATACCTCCAGGGATGGTGCCTCAACCACCTCCCTGGGCACCTGCCACCAGAGGTAGGAACAAATGTCAGATTAAAAAAAAATTTAAATAGTGTTTGGAGGCTAATAGGTGATTAATTATGTTTCAAGATTAGGAAAAAAATGTTCATTAATGTGTGAGTAAAGAAGGGATTTCAAAATTAAAATTTGTAATTAGAAGCGGAAGAATAATTTTATAAACTACAAGCTATAATCACAAGACAAAAAAGTGTACCTAACAGTGCCATCTTTTATAATATTACAAAAATGTCTTGATCACCATTAATTAAATTAGTACCTTTTAAGAATTTGAAGTAATTTATTTTATTTACATATACTAGCACCATGATACCACATGTGTCTACCATATGTCACATTTTTATTTTGGTATTGAGTGAAAAATATTCTACCTGCAACTATCACAAAAATCAAGTCTCCAGGAAAAGATGGCATCACAGAATGGTTGAGGTTATAAAGGACCTCTGTAGGTCACCTGGTCCAACCCCTCTGCTCAAGCCAGGCCACCCAGAACAGGTTACCCAGGACCATGTCCAGATGGCTGCTGAATATCTCCGAGGGTGAAGACTCAGCAACCTTTCTGGGCAATCTGTGCCAGTGCTCAGTCAGTCTCACAGGAAAAATGAATCTGCTGATGTTCAGGGGAAACCTCCTTTGTTTCAGTTTGTGCCCATTACCTCTGGTCCTGGCACTGGGCACCACAGTGGAGCCTGGCTCCATCCTCCTTGCACCCTCCCTTCAGGTATTTCTCTACATACATAAGACCTCTCTGAGCCTTCTCATCTCTGGAATAAGTGGTCCCAGCTCTCTCAGCCTTTCCTCAGAGGAAAAACATTCCAGTCCCTTAATCACCCTTGTAGCCCTTCACTGGACTCTTCTCCATTCAAATCATTGTCCTAGCTTTGCTGTGAATGCAATGGAGAAACTAACACAGAATACAAATAAAGCTTAGTACTTTGCCTTACCTCGCTCTTTCCAACAGCCACGAATTTTAAAATTAAAGCTACTTACCTATGTTTTGCCAGTGAGATAACTAATATGCTTCTGTTCCTGGGCCATAGCCACAAGCAGAAATCTGTTCAGGATGCCAGTTTAGCTCCTTAAGCAAATTTTAGCTCCCAAGCCATTTCCTCTCTGCTCCAAGAACATCTGTCCACTACCAGCCTCCTCAGGCACTGGGGATCAGAGTGCCAAGCCACCAGTAACACGCTATTTGTTCCCAGAAAAGAAGGAAAAAAAACTGTTTTCCTCTGCTCTTTTTTAACCCTCCATCCACCATAATGATTTCCTGAAAGAAGTTCCGTATTCAGATCCGCTGTATTAATAACAAAGTCAGATTTCCCCATCTACCAATTCCTTCCCTGCTAAGCAGCAAATTTTGATTTATTAAAGCAATGCTTCACTTTATACCTCTGAGGGTTCCTGTAAGGTTGAAGCACCCAGGATGTTTTAAATGCTCATGTCAAATCAAGCCACAAGACAGTTTACAAACCCATAAAAAGCTGTTAATATCTTAGTAATCCACAAATACTATTCTCGCTGATGGATTTTGGCCCATTTGTGTTTGCAGGGGGAAGAACACTCATTCCACAACACTCATCTCATGAAGACCTCTTTCCCCGAGAAATCACTTTAAAAATATGACTCTCTAGGCCCTGTCTGAGTTTATTCCAAGCCTTTAAGTATAACAAAAGTAGGTGGTGGAGCTAAAATAGAACACGCTTAGTGTTTTATCCTGAATATAAATGTTTAGCAAATAGTGGATGGGCAGCAAGAGGACAGATATGTAAATGCTGTGGCCTGCTCTATAGCATCTTCTAGCACAGCATATGTTCCCAACCATGCAGTGCCATAACGGGCAAACAGCCAAGCGTTCCCATCAATACCAGTGCTTTATCTGGCTCTGGAAGGAGCTAAAATTTCTTGAATGGCAGCACTTTTTAATCTCTCATTGCAGAAATGAAGAAATTGGAGAACAAATTTGTGAAAAAAAATTTTCTTTCAATACATTTTTGCAAAAGTATTGCCACGTATCACTTGTTTGTGGAGGAAACCAGATAAAAGCTGAAAAGATCAAGTCAGTTTCCAAGAAGTGTCTTCTAAGTGTTTGCTAAAAGAGCAGAAGTTTTTGAAATAGTAACAATCTATACATTATGAGGAATGCTTTTGAGTTTAGTTGACTGAAATGCTCACAGTGCATGTTGAGGCAGCATAGTCTTCTTTGTGCATGTTTACATGTCCTTTGTATCTTGCCATGAGGTGCCACAAAGTTTGTTAGACTGCCATAATAAAATAGAATGACATAAAATAAATAAAATAAAGTATAAATAACAGCTTTATGCCTATAAATTCCTGGGGTGTGTAGTGTTAGACGACTTGTGATTAGAACCAATACTGACAGACTGGATCACATGAAAAGTGACCTCTATGACTTCACTACACTTCTCTGGCAAACAAAAAAAAATCTTAATTTTAGTAATTATATAAGATTAACAGCAGTTTTATAGCATCTATGAACAATATGGTGACAGAGAACAAGGTAAGGTAGAATAACGTATCACAATTAAAACAAAAGCCTACACTAAAAACTTGATAATTGTTAGGATGCAAATGGTACTACTCCATCTTCTCACCTGAGAATGGCAGTATCCACGTACCCAGGGTACTCCTACCTATATCAGCTTCTTAACCAGCGATACTCAACACTGAAACTCATCCTCACTGGAATGGAGCATAAGAATCAAAGTTTTTTGAATAGGAAAAAGTACAAACTAAGGTTTTCCAGCTGCATTTCCTGTGACGATTACAAGGCCAGAAGATGCGACTCCAGCAATACCTCCTGTAGGTGCTTCAACCTTCAAATTGCCTTAACATGATCCAGTTATTCCATAAAACAGGAGGTCCTCAAATTACCATCTGAGGGATTAAGTATCTTTCAACCAACGTATCCTCCTGTCCTACCTCCTCCCTGGTTCCTTCTACTCGGTCAAACCAACCCCTTTCCCTTGTCCTGAGCCATTGTTTGCCCTTTGGGATGATCTCTGCTGTAAAGAACATCAGACTGGTGGAAAACCCTGTCTGCTCATTTTCTGCAAAACCATAACATTTCCTTCAAAGAGTTATAAGCCTGGCAATTCACCTACCTGAAATTCTCTGGCTTTACATCTAAACAAAAAGGTCTTTTTCATTTCTCTCAATAACCAAATAGCTTGCTGCATTTCTTCAGCAGGAAAGAAATTTCTGTTCAGGGTATGTATTTCTTAAAGTACCTTGGGATCCATCCAAATGAAAAGGGCTATAAAAAGATACAGTTTTATTATTTTAATTTATTTGTAAGCTCTGTGGTTTTTGATGAGACCAAAATGCCTCCTACAGAAAAGGATTATGCTTGTCCTGACTATTATCTAATTTTTTTAAGCAATATAAATGAGAAATATCCCTTTATAAAACCTTTCTCCCTTTTCCTGTACTGGTTAAGAAATGAACAAAAACGTTATACGTGTGTTGTACAGTGGTTGTATGAGGGAATTTAATCTACATGTTGCATATGTAACCCAGTTAATATTACTTGAATAAGTAAGATTCAAAATTTGTGTGCATCTGGCTAGAACTGGTATGAAGAGTTAAGCTTGTAAGTTCATAAAAAGAGGTCTATATTAGTCATCTGATGTTAATGGGTTTTGAGTTACAGCTGTGATGTTCATGGGGTTATCATGAGGTCTGTGTGATTTAATTGTATTTTATTTTCTGTTTAAAATTCGTACATCAGAGTGAAATCAGAAATGTAGTTTCTCTCACCCACAGAACAATTAATTTCAGTACAAAGCCTGTGAAGAGAAAGGTCTGCTTCTCTTTAGAGAGTATTAGAATTTAGAGAGAATTTAACGGAATTTTGTATGCCAGCAACATACCTTCTATATCTCTCCCAGCTGCACACTACAGAAAAACCAAACAAAGTCTGTTGGCCATAATTGAAGTGTTCTCCTGGGATGAGAAGGCCTTCTGTTCTCCCCCTGATCCCAGAGTCAGTACATGCATTTTTTTCATTAAATGAATAAAATGTCTCAAATGTCTCATTTTGTCAAGAAAAATATTTCAATTACTTTCATAACATTTTATATGATCCATTTATTACCATTGTTATTATTATTATTACTACTCACTCTTATGGCCATCACACTGAGGAATCAATTTCTATGTATCTCTGGGTTATGGTGCAATCAACAACAAAATATTGTTAAAACACACAAACATAAATGCAATTAAGAACCATTTATATCATCATATGGTGGTGATATCTTCAGGGTGCAGTAGAGTGCCTAAATTTCACTTTGCCCTATCAGATAAGAAAAAAGAAACTCCGTACCAAGAAACAACTGCCAGAGAGCACTGTATGTTTGTCCCTATATATGGGGCAGAACTGTGACACCTGCCACAGCTCATATAAAGTCAAGGTACTATATTTTAATGCCGTTCATATAGGTGGAGGTAATCACTGAGTTTTTGGGGGCATATAGAAGATGCTAAGATGAAAAAAAAAAAGGAAAAAAAAAGAAGGGGAAAAAAAAAGGAAGATAGGGATGTAGAAATAATAGCTTTATGCCTATATATACAATTCCTAAGTCCTTTTTTTTCAGCCAGGAAGAAGACAGGAGTTGGAGCAGCGGTGGCAAGAAGAGGCGGGCATGATGCGCTGGTTAAACCTAATCCCTGTGCAGGAGCTGTGCTGCTTGTGGCAACACCAGCAGCAACTCCTTCCTCACCTGGTGCCGTGACCCATCGCTGAGCATCGAACGGCCCCTGCTTCTCCCCATCCCATCCCACCCCCAGACACTTCTTGCACCGTGACACAAACCAGAGATAAGAAATATCACCAGACTGAGAAAAAGGCGCTCTGAGAGGATGAAATACCAACTTAGCTACTACAGAGGGCAGTATATAGTATATTAATACTATTTTTGACCTGAAATAAAACATTTTTGAATAAGGGCACTTTTGGCCATACAAAAATCGTGTTCTAGAAGAAAGGGAAGACAGAGGAATGTATCCCCAAAATCTGTCTTGCCCTTTTCCTGGCTAACTTACAGGGGTTTTGCCAAGTATATGACAACTTCACAATACAAAAGTATTTTCACAGATCAATCAAACAGTTGTCCAACAGATGCAGAATGTCAATGTTGTGTTTCATATTTTTAGAAATAGAAAATAAATACTGTCAAAAGGTTTATTGCCCATAATATGCAATAACTAAAGAACAACCTTTAGTCCCAGGTCTGTCATCAGACTGCCTTGATGATTGCTTCCTGATATTGCTTTGTGAGAACCTTCTTATATAGCAAAATATTTTAATGGTCATAGCTTTTTTGGAGACAGAGAGCTAAACATTTGCTTTGACAGGAGACAGCCTGGAACAAAATGCATCAGCAGTAATAAGCAGTCTTCTTCCAAGACCTGTCTTCTTCCAAGACATGATGGCCTCTACCAAGAAATTCTGCAGCATTTCACAGAAATTTCCAAACTCCCTTTTTATCTTGCACCTTTTTCCTACCAGACCAAATCTTTGCTACTTCAGTACCCATCTTTTCTACTTCATCTGCGTACACTGTTTGTGTTTTCAACCCTTTGAGAACATATTGGAGCTGATTTGAAGGGAGACGGGTTGCTTTCCTGTTGAAATGATAGGAGGAAATACAAACTTCCATCTTTCAGAAAATACACACAATACTTTCAGTTTTGTTCTGAAAAGCAATTATTTTTCAAATACAATTTTCTTCGGTTGTGAATTTGTTTGAAATGGAAATATTTTTATTATTCTTTGGCTGTGCCACAAGAGGAAAAGCAAATTAAACAATCCTCATTTCATATCAAAATATAAATTTTTTCTTCTATTAAAATCTTTTAAAATGAGATATAAATAGCACTTTGGAATGCCATCCCATCTCTACCATTAGTCCTCAAAGCCACATTGAAAATTTTCCTTTGGTAACAGTTTCTCTCCAATTTTATACCCTTCAGAATTTTGCAATTCACTTCAGAAGAGTAGAATATTTGCTTCCTTGCTAGCAAAGCAAGAAAACTCAGACCCCAAATGTTAAAGTGAGCAGGAGACTCTGAAACTGGTGTTAAATGTTAGCTTTCTAATTATCAGCTGCCTTGTAGTCCTGAGCTACCCCAGGGACGTGCTCAAAGCCATCAAATTGCCATTTAGGAGGAATAGGGGGCAAGGTTCCTAGAATTTCTAATTAGGGCTGAAAATGTGATAAATCATACGGACAAAAAAAAATCTCGATCTTTTACCTCCTTGATGTAGTCATATCATGCTTTCTGAGAAAGTTTCAGCGTTAACATTTTACTTGCAATCACAATAAAAAAAGCTTCATCTCTTGAGACACTTTCATCAACTATGGTATCAAGAAATGCTGAGCAACATACCCTGCTGTTTGCACGTGGTACAAATGCAGCAGGAGGGAGGAAATTGTTTATTTTCTCGGTTACGTTATAATCAGTGACGTGAGCAATTTGTGACAAATATTTATGTTGATTTTGAAGATGTGGACAAAATGTGTGCCTTTTGAAAACAGGATTATTTTGTCAATTATCCCCACCCCACATCAACATGCAAAGCACTGTTGCAGATACTGAAAGATAAAACTTGGTTTCCACCTCTTTTGTTTTTCACAATTAGATCATTTCACACGTAATTGAGTATTGGCATTATGATAACAAGGTTTTTAAAAGCTGTATATAGATCAAAATGTAGCACAGCATATAAACATATAAGGAAAATATTATTAGCTGTTAAAATTAACTGGTTGGTCAAACACTACTATGCTTCTTTATTCCCCAGAATCTACTTCATGAAAATGGCCATCTTTTCTATTTTAGCTTCCAAAAAGACCACTTCTTTAGTGTCCAGCAGGTACAGAATGCCTTGGAATGTACGCCAAAGTACATCATCAGCTATTCCTTTCCTGAGCAACAGCTCTCATTTTAGATTCCATTTGAAAAATGTCATTTCTCAGTCTTAAGAAGGAAAAGCTGCTTCTTATAACAAGTTTCCTTTCCCATCAGACACTGTAGTTCAGCCTAAAATTCCTGGGTATCCCTCCCAGAGCAATATCTACTAAAATGCCCTGCTGCCCTGAGCAGAGTCTTGGAACAAAGCTAGACACCAACTTTTCTTGTGTTAATACTACTTGTTATGTGTCCTAAATACCTGGAATTTGTGTTATACTCCTGGTTGGTTTAATGCCTGAAATGGTGGTTGAAAACTTGAAGGTTTTCATCCACCTAATTTTCTGATTCAACACCATACATAACTCTTTTGACTGTGACTGAGCCATGGCCTTTAATTTTATGTGCTAGCGACACATGCTATATGTGTAAAAGTCCTATTATTTATAAGTTTTCAACTTGTTTTCAATTTCAAAAGCTGTATCTTTATTATTCTGCTATCATGACAGATCATCCTTACCCCCTCTCAATGTTTGTTTTCATCTGTGTGTAGGGTGGTCCACCTAGTTCCCTTCCTTGTTTACCTGAACTTAGCTAGTGGAAACCCAAGCTGAAAAAATCACAGAATCACAGAATCACAGAATCACCTAGGTTGAAAGGGACCTTTTAAGATCATCTAGTCCAACCAATGGAGAAAAAAAACAAACAAAAACCAAAACCAAAAACAACCACAACCAAAAAAACCACCACAAACCACACAACCCACCACGCCCAAAAACAACACCAATCCACTACTAATCCATATCCCCAAGCACTATGTCAACTCGTCTCTTGAATACCTCCAGGGATGGTGCCTCAACCACCTCCCTGGGCAGCCCATTCCAATGCCTGACAACCCTTTCAGTAAAGAAATATTTCCTAATATCTAACCTGAACCTCCCCTGGTGCAACTTTAAGCCATTACCCCTTGTCCTATCGTCTCTGACAAAGTCTCACCCTGCACATTTATTGGGTTGACGGAGCTGTGACACTGCTGCAGTAAACTCTGCTTTTTGGGCAGCATAATCCAGCTGCTACTGCCCTGTTTTTATACCCAGACAGGCAGGTTACTGTCTGCTCATGGAAGTCTTCTCATCCCCATGTTCTTCCACGTTCTTCTGCTGGTGGCCGCTATCACGCATGTGGCAGCTGGGTCCTTTTCCTGAGAGGCAGAGGTAATGCAAAGACTATATGTAACAAGCAAATTCCCTGTTCTGTGAGAAATTCTGAAACTTTCCATTTGGTTCTGAATCAAGAAAAGTCAAACTTCCAGGATTTTTCAAGAAACAAAACAAGCCAAAGTACTTTGATTCAGCTGGTTGAAACATCTTCTTTCGGTCTATTACTCTAGCAATTAATAGATATACTCACTATGTTGTACTACACACCTGCAAGATACAGTTAAAAATGAAACACTTTGATATTATCCAGGCAAAGTTAATTTATTTTTTTGACAGATTACATAAAGACTCTTTGCTTTAGCTGGGCAAAATATGGAATTTAAATGAAAATGTCTGAAAAAAATCCTTATCCATCTTTAGAATTCCTATTAAAAAAATTATTGCTACTGAGTATGAAGAAGATAACGAATTGTGTTGTTTGTGTGACATCATTTTTCTCCCAGGACATGTATTTTCCCAGAGTCGTATGTTTTCCCTGAGACACCTTAACTATCACATACTTGTCTTAGTTCTGTGACTGTGTGCAACAAAGATCACAAGTTTTTCTTTTAGTTAGCTGGAAACAATACAAAATTTGACTGTTCTCACAGTATATTAAACCTGCTCTTTTGGTCCCATCTGATATCAGCACAGAAAAACACTGAAAGGAACATATTTTTTTCTGTGTGCAGTTTTTCAATGTAAGACAGTGAGTGGCAGCTTAAGTTAGCTACTTTGCCAGATGCTAAATTAAAAATCTTTAAATCCAATCCAAAACACGATAGCATCTCTCAGCATTAATCAACTCAAATGAGAGCAGGAACTGCCCGAAAAATTACCTCTTTCTATTCACAAACAGCAACAGAACATATTTTTTGCGTTTGAGTAATGATGCATAATCTTCCTTTACTATCTTATGTATCCATGTAGCTAGAAAACATAATGCTGAATATTTTTTTCCTTCTCCTATTTAATGCATTCTGAATGTACTAGCAGTGAGGCACTGAACAGTTTTCCATATTCATGTACATGTTCACCTGGATGGGAAGAAATTTCCATTTCTAGACTGTCTCTGTCATGGAAATTAGATATGTAAATCATCTCTCTTTCAGTGCTTGTTTACTTTCATTAGATTAGGTGTAAACCATGACCATCATTAAACAAAAAAATCTGGTATAATGTTATCTTGGACTAAACCTAGGCAATAGTTTTCTTATTTGAACAAAGACACTTTCAATGTGGAGAAGGTATTTAACATTAAGGAAAGTGGAGGACATTTGACACACATAGTTTTCACAGGGGTTTTCCCCAACTTTAAAAAAAAAAAGAAAAAACAAGCCCACTATTATTCTCTGTGGTGCAATTCGATTACACAAACATGTCTAGGCTGAGTTAAATCCCAAGGAATAGAAAGATTTGAATAAGGTTTCTAGTTATTTTTTTACACCTAATTTTCTTTTGCAGTCTACATTAAAAAGTACACAAAGTTAACGATAGGGGTTGTCTAGTGGCAGCTGCAGAGTATTTAAATGTTGAGGGTAGTTAAACTTAGAGTGGAGAGAGAGGTGGGACTGAAACAGCCCCCCACTCCAGTTAATCTGGTACCTCTACAATGCAATAGTCTGTGATTACAGAAAAGATACTTGATCTGCAAACTTCAGGAACTTGGTGGTAATGCTCTTTTGTTCTGTTGCTCTCCAAAGCTGAGACAAAATCACTGACCCAGAGCACTGCCTTCCATACCAAGGATTTCTAAACGAAAGGGAGCAGGGAACATAGTACATAATAACCTAACACCCACACCAGTTGATTGGAAATTAACCCCACCAGCAGGTCAAATAACCATGCACCATACTTTTGCAACACCAAATTTTTGGAAGCTCCCCCTCCTGAAGAGAAGAGAGGTGAGATTGGCTGCAGCAGGTATGGCTGATTCCCCGGCTGCCTGCATGTGTGTGTCCCACCTTGTTGCTTTCTCCTGGGACCCATGGGACAGCACAGCCTGTCCCTGCTGCCCCATCCCCTTCCCAACGCTACAATGGCTGGGCCAGGAAGCTCTCACTTCTTCCTCCACCTCTCACTGCCTCCCGAAGATACCAGAGGAGCCTGGCGACACAAGAGTGAAGGCACAGCATTTGTCTGGAGTTACACGGAAAGTGAGGTGTTTTACAAGGGATTAAATACAGGTTTCCAAAGTCACCATCCATGCCCCTGGGAGAATAATTGGTTTTGCCTGTTATTCATTCCAGTCTGGGAACCACTGAACAAACAATGAGAATTTAATCATCTGGAAGCAGATTCTGTGAGCAAAAACATAAAATTATTTTTTAATATACTTTCTCAGCTATAAAAAAAAAAACACCCTGGCCAGATTTCCTTTGTTGTTCAATGAAGTGTGGTAAGCTGCCTGATTTGACAAGAAAATCCCCAAGACTCCTTTCTGCTGCATCCAGACTAATTTGGCTGTTAATGTTCCATGAAAGAAATAAATCTTTAGAACATATTCTTATATCACTTTTCAAACCTAGTATTTCCATACCACAGAAAAAGTTGCTAGGATCTCATATTTTCCTCCCACTACGATAGGGAAGATGGTCTCCTTAATAAAAACATATGATTATTATAAAGCTCCTTTTTACAAATTAAGAACATTGAATTTTCATTACAATGTGGAGCACTGCATATAATGTACGGAGTAATAACTCTATTGAAACACAGATATACATATGCAAATGGTAAATCATGAACAAGAACGCAGGCTATTTGGAATAAAAATAATTCATTAGGGCTTAGTTCTTTCACAGTTCATTTGCTCCCAACTTGATGAATAGCGTGGAATTTCAATTTTTATCTTAAACACTCTCTTTTTGTGACCGTTTAAGGTCAGAACCTTATTTAGAAAGGTGTATGCATGTAAACAAAGGAAAGAGTAGGAAGACAGACTCACTCAGTGAATGATGAGCATCATTCATTTCCCCAAGTAAATCAAATATCCTGAGGTCAGCTACTCACTCATCATGTAGAAACAATCAGAAAGCGCTAGGTTTGTCCAGAAAGGATTATTTTGAATATTTTCATTAACAAAGATAACCTCATTAGAGCAGCTAGTTCTCAAGTTCCAGACTCCATGGCCTGAATCTCACAGCTCTGCTCCATGCAGCAGCACCACTGAAAGGCTGTGAACACCTCTGGCTGTTGGGGATTGGTTTGGTACTGCAAGATGAGGGTAGGAGCACTGCATTTATCAACCTGATCTCAACAATATTTACATACATGGCTGTACTAACAATAAAGGATGTGGAAGTTTATAGAGAGGGCTGACTCTCTACAGCATTTCCAAAGGAACTGTCCTGCCAGCTACAAGAACAAATATATGTCATTTATACTTCTGGGCATAAAGGATTTTTGGTCCAGTAGGACCAAACCAGACTGTGTTTCTGAGAAATTTGTCCTGCCATGAAGGCCCCCACCTTATTCATGATTTTGTATATAGAACAAAGTCACCAGGAAGATGTCTGGTGACCACATCTGTTCCCAGTGAAGACAATGAGAGCATTCCTTCATACTTCAGCAACAGTAGAAGTGGGGTTAGTAATATGTAACAACTAGGAAGACAAAAGACTACAGACTGAAAGTTGGGCTCAGTTTTACCAGAAACTTACCTTCAGCAAGCCAGCAAGTTGTGTAGCTGCGCCTTGGCATCTCCATCTTCACAGGAAAACAGAGGAATATACTGAATTCATGGGGCTATCAAAGAAAATGTATCATCATCAACAAAATGGGAAGTTTTATAGTCAAGCGCCATTAAATCATCCAGTATATTTAATCTTAATTTCCTTTGTATCATCCAGTTAATCCATGTTCTAATTCACTAGCTTCTAATTTGGCAAATATTTATTTTAGTCTGCTTACAAATTGTCCAGGAAAACAAGTACAGCATTATTTTTAAGTATGACCGTTTGTCCTCTTTACTGAAAATGGACTGTGATTCTTTCCCCCCACGTAATGAATGTGGCATGGGTTTTCATCAGTTTTGTAACAAGTGAAGTATTTGAAGTTTTCCTAGCCTCTTGTTCAAAATACACTCTGAAAATGCATATTATATTATTCACAATCAATAAATACACAATCATCTTGGAAAACCACACATAGAAAACATTACACACAGGTGATTAAACATGTGCTAAAAATATACTAAGAATTCTCCTTAAATCCCAATATTTTTAAATGCCAAAATGCTTTACCATACAGAGACAATAAAATCACTTTGGTATGTAGGCAGATCATGCTTAATTTGGATTTCCACAGCACAGACAAATGTTACAGATATATTAGTTGAGGACAATATTGATTATAGCTCTGTCATTGTTCTGCAGAAACCTAAACAACATTCTATGCTTTAAAGAGTATGACAAACCAAGTTGTCAGACTACAGAGTTCAGAAGCCATCACTGTTGGGGCAAAACTGTTTCCAGCATAACTCTGTGTTATGACTGAGTGTTGCTTAATACAGCCTTACGTGTTGTAAAGAGAAAACCCAGAGCTTTCTTTACCCAGAATCACATGGTACAACATTATCTCCTGTCTTCCCAAAAGTCTGAATTAGTATCTGCTCAAGTACAGCAAACATGGTGCCAATACCTGACCGTCAGCCAGGTCCTTTTCATTTGAGCTTATTTTCAAGAGGTTCTTGTTTGTCAATAATTAATTTGCTTTAGTTCAAACAAGTAGGATTCCTGAAATATTCCAGAAATGTCTGTCTGGGTGAGTCAAGTTCAAACTGCGGTGGTAATCTGTGTCAGTCCTAGGTCATTGGACTCTTCTCTCTCTGGAGGACAGTAAGATGACATTTCCACGACTAGTCATACAGGTTTATTTGTCCCATCTCCTTCCCTCATATAAGCTGGGTCTTGCACAGTGTTTCTGACTCTGCTGGTGCTCTGCCTGTCCATCCTCATCTTAAAGGGGAAGCAGAAGTCCTTGAAACACCTCTTGAAGTTTTCATCCAAAAAAGCGTAAAGGATTGGATTGAGGCTGCTGTTGGTGTAACCCAGAGCGATGCAGAAGTAATAGCTGGAAATAGCAGCAGTACTGTGGGACACATCTCCTAAGGCTTCAACCAGCACAAAAATGTGAATAGGAGTCCAACAGATAATAAAAACTGCCACAACCACAAGAACCAACCTGGTGATGCGGCGCAGGTTTCGATCTTTTTCTCGAGACCCTGAGAGAAGCCGCACACTTTTAAGGCGCAGGATCATCAGAGTATAGCAAACAATTATAATGAGAACTGGAATAACAAAAGCGAAGACAAAGACACAGATTTTCATGAAGATGTCCCACCACACGTAATCTCTATCTGGAAATTGCAAGGAGCATTCAGTGCTAGCAGTATCTAGGAATGAAAGAGGTAAGAAGAAAATTGCTTTATTATTAGATACTCTAAACAATGTAATAATCACAGCATAAGTTAGGAAAAGTGATTATCATGTAATGTGATACTAATAAATGGAGTTATCGTTAAATCACTTGAAGGAAAACTTTCAATTACCATTGAAACTGGTTTTATGCAGCTGCAGAAATAACTTAGAATCATAGAATCATCTGGGCTGGAAGGGACCTTCAAAGGTCATCTAGTCCGACCCCCCCACAGTCAGCAGGGACACCCCCAAC
>JAOXJK010000012.1:118802478-118831540 GCA_025774025.1 Xenus cinereus
CTGTGGGTGGAGACAGATTTTTGGTATCACGAATGGTGGTAGCTGAATGAGGTTTTGATTCTAGGAAGATTTTGCCAATATATGATAAGTTTGTAACAACCTTTTCCCGTGTGCCTTCTTCAGTGCAAATGGAATACGCAGAAGCACTTGCATTCAGAAAAATTATTTCCTAGCAACAGCTTCTTTTCAGTTAAATAGAAGAAAATAAAATATGTGTGTGTGTGTGAAGAGTCAAATGGAAGCTGCTCTTTTTGCAGATCAAGTCGCTGAAAATTCAGGCTGTGCAGAGACTGCAGGATCTGGCCCACTGACACCAGCCCCCTCCCTTTCTCATTGCCCAAGCCAGGATTCAGGCTGTCACTTGATTTTATGTCCCCAAAATATTTCACCTGGCAGGAGGCTACTAAGGAATGAAATACTGAAGGTTTCATTTGCTGACCTCATTGGAGCCTTCCAGTATATAAATCATATGGAAAACCAAGAAACCAGATAAATGGCAAGTCAAGAGAAGGTATAAATTTAGAACTACTATCAGCAGTTAAACTCTACTGAAGACAAGTCAAGGTAACACAGGGATTTTTCACTCTGAATCATAGCTTAGATCTTATCCCTTTGAGCACTGCATTATTCTTTGGATTTTTTTTTCAGTTTCCCTACTGAATTTGTCATTCCTCTACAAATTATTATGTATTGGCTTTTATTGAATCAGATCTAAGGGTGGAATGATTCAATATACTCTTGCACAACACTTTTTCATATCTGCCTCCAGCAGAGCTGGTCAGTAAAATTCCATCAAGCCATATTTCCCTGCTAACAAAATACTTCACAAATCCAGACGAGATTGCAGAGAATTTGTTTTGAAAAACAACTAGGGGAGGAAGTTATCATTACGGTATCATATAGACATTTCTGTGGTTAGATACCAGAAAGCCGTTATTGGGTGATACTGAATACTAAAACATTCAAATAAAAAAGTTGAACTGAAAGCTAAATATTTTGAGGTTTTATTTTAAATAATATAACAACTAATGTATGATTCTAAAAGCTGAAAAGTGAAAAGATCTCTTTCAAGCCTGATGGAGGATGCTAAGCTGAAAGCACAAGTATGACTTAACAGGGTCTTGACACTCAGTCAACTTTTCTAAATCCTTTATGATCTAGGTTGTCATAAGTCTAGCTGCTTTTACTTTATTCTAGAAATATCAACAAAACAATCATCTTCAAATAAGTTTTCGCACTGAGTATTACTGCTATTTGTAGTAGATCATGGCCTAGCAGCAACAATAAAATCAGGATCAGCTACAATATCTAGACTAGGAAAGATGCATCCAGATGTGCAGTGGATGAAAGTGAGGTATAATCAGGGTTGACTGCTCCAAACCCCATCCAGCTGCTCACTGAAACACCCCCGCAGAGGAAAATGCCTCTTCAGATCTACTGACATAATTTCATATATTTATTACAATAAGTAGGTCATGCCTACCAGTTAGGATTAATGTTAATCCTGACACAGGAAATATATTTCTGTCTATACATTATTAATTACATCACTTTCTGGCATCCATACTCCTCTGTACTCAAATGAAGCCTCAATACCATTACTGGGAATACTAATAGTACCTCTAATGTTTTTTTGGGGGAATGATTCTTCAACAAGAAAGGCTCCATTAAGGCCAGAGAAGGAAAATTTGCACAGATGTATAAATTATTCTGCAGGGAAAATGTCTCCAGAAGGACTCCTTGGTGAGCAATGCTGAACTGTGAGAACAAAAGGGACTAACTGAGCATGGGGTGGGAACTTTAAGTATAATCACTTTCCATTTGATCTTCAGTTGTTGTTTAAACCTGAATGCAACAGAGGCCCCGCAGCATACAAACAATAACTATTTTGGCCAACATAACATAAAGTTTCAGTCCAGAGTTCCAGCTGGCAAAAGGATTTTTTTTCCCCTTCACCATTTATCAGTGAAATTCAAGAGCACACCAGGCAAGATAACTGGCAGTAAATGCTCAAGAGAGACCTTGCGTCAGACAAACCGGGCTGAACAGTAGGGGCTGACAAGCATTTGCCAATAATTTCCAACCTCCACAGCTGAGCAGTGTATTACTGGTCCCTGTTTCAGGAGGAGAAAAAAAAAAAAGGCTCTATGTCACGTGTTGTGGAAAAGGTATTTAGTCATTGCTGGCCTCAGAGCAGCCCCTCGATTCAATGCGATGCTTACAGCGAAGGACAGTAATATTCTGCTAGTTAAGCACGGTCCGTCAAAACACCTGACCCAAGCAATGTCCCGTGGCTTTCAGGATCTCACACGCAGTGAGACAATCATTCTTCCCAAGTGAAGATGCCTGGAAGTGAATGTTTCCTGAACTAGACGTTGCTTTATAGAGCCCGTCAAAACTTTACTGGGGAGAAGAGTTACAGCACTGCAGACCAGGGCACTTGATCCCCCAAAGGGCTGAAAGAAGAGTTACCAGAGGACTTTCCTGTCACCTACCCACCAGAAGACCAACAGCCAGAACAAAATCTATACATCTTCAGCCAAATGGAATCAGCCCTTGAGCAGCTGTTACTGAAATGTTTTGTTTGCGTGGATCTAAGCCAAACAGTTTAACACACAGCATTTATTGTCTCTGCCAGATGAAAGTGTCCTTATGTAAAGTTTACCATTTGTCTTGGGAGGACTGAAGCCTTTCTTAATAGAAAAGGTTGTTAATTCAGGAACTTACTAATCATTCTGCAAAAGATTATTTACCTCTCAAACAAGACTACCACCCAATAAATACGTATGTCCTGTATTTTATCGAGCCATTCATAACAGATGGTCCCAAGACAAGGGCATCATTAGAGGCCTCAAGCCTTTTGAAGACACTGAGGTGCTCCTGCACCAACGTCATGCTTGTGGGTATGAAGTATATGTGTGAGAGAATGCTTCTCCCCCGTCCTTCTCAAGGAGGATTTCAAAATCAGATTAACTCCATAGCAGGGCAGTTTTGGTAATGAGTCACCAGTTATATTATAAATCCGCAGCCCTTCACAGTTTATAAACTTCAGGCAGCGCCTACAGGTGGTCTGCATACAGATCTTACTGACTTCATATTCTTGTAGTGGCTTCCCTGCCATGGTCTTTATTCACAGTTCTTCGGCCAATCCTTATTCTCAGACTTTCCAAGTCTCCATGTACATCCCCATCTCTTGTAAACAAGAATTTGAAATACTGTCATTTTCATAGAACCTAGCTTATTTTAATCTGTCCGGATGCTAGCTTTTTTCCTTTCTTCATCCCACCTTCAAGTTCTGTGAAACAGCTGCTGATAATAAACTCTGAAGTCTTACTACTAATGATAGTTTCAATATTAGTACTAATGAAAAAAAGCTAATTTCTACGCCTGGAACTTCAGCAGAACTCTCTCACAACACCTACAAAAAAGCACCTTTAGCCCATATGTCAAGTTTCATTCTAAACTGATCTTTGATCTGTCCACTGTGATCAAATTCCTGATTATTTTCCCCTGGTGCCTGCTACTATGTTTTGATGGTCTCATTCTAGCACAGACAATGCTTCAAAGCAAATTTTGTTCTTTTAGTTGGCAAAGGCATCTGAGCTTAAATGATTTATATGTCATACTGTAATGTTCCACAATATATTTCAAAATGTCAGAAATTTAGACATTTTTTGAACCAAGGAATGTGGATGCAAGTGCTGAGCATGCACAAGTTACTGGAAAAGGAATCAATCAGGTTTAGCCAATGTCACAAGCTACATTTAATGTCATTTGAGAAACAAAGAGACTCAATTTTGAATGCTCACACTCACCTTCCCTGACTTTGGTACCTCCAAGGACTATCGCAGAGATGCCAACAGATGAGGACAATAGCCAGATACAGATGTTGATAATTTTCGCCTTGAGAGGTGTACGGAAGTCCAGAGCCTTCACAGGGTGACAGACGGCGATGTATCGATCAACACTCATCATGGTCAGTGTGAATATGCTGGTAAACATGTTATAATAGTCAATTGAAATAACTATTTTACACAGTACATCACCAAAGGGCCAAGAGTTCATCAGGTACTCAGTGCTTTGGAATGGCATAGTCGTGGTAACTAACGCATCTGCCATAGCCAGATTGAAAATGTAGATGTTGGTTGCTGTCTTCATCTTTGTGTATCTGAAGAAAAAAAAAAAGTAAGATTTTATTATTTAAAAATATGATTATGCACATTCAGATATGTAACAGTTTATCAGTCAGGCTTTGCCATAGTGCACACAAATGCAAGACTCTTGTCATAATAACAAACATATCTGACTCAATCTCTCAGCACCTGCATTAGCAGCTAGAACTATTCATCACAGGCAAAAACAGGTATATGAATGCATTTAATCTCATTAGCCAAATGCTGATTTCAATTCTATCTTCACAAACCCTTCTCCAAGAAAATATCATGGTTACATTTGCAAGTGATTAAAAGGTTTTGTGTTTCCTTTTCTTAGGTATATCATGAGCTTTCTGGGTTTGTTTTGTGGAAGGACTAGTTATTCCATTCTCCAGTTAGAATCCATGTTAACTGTTGTATCTGCTGAGCCAGATTGCCTCTTTTATGAAAGTTTATCTTCCTTGAATTCACTGCAACAATGTCAGCTTATAGAATTTTTAGTCATTTCCCTTCTTTGCTCCTTCATTTCCAGTTTCTCCTCCTTTCTTATCCTCAGCTTTTCCCAGTCCTTGCTGTTGTGACTGCTAATGTAAAAGAGGACTATTGTTTAAACAGGATACCACAGTGGGGGAAAAAAATGGTCATAGCCTTTTTTCCGCATCCTTTAATTTCATCAAAATGAAGCACTTCTTTTGTCCAGCTGGTGAGAACCTCAGCCTACACAGAAGAATAGGATTTGGTTTTTTTGAGACAACAAAAACCAGCAATCTGTTTTTTCTGTGCTCCTGACAGTCTGACTCCAGGGCACAGCCCATGTCCTACAGTGTGGAGGACTGCGTCCAGCTCAGCTACAGACACAATGGATGAAGGAGAGCCTATGAACATAGGGATATACCTAACCCTCCTTTCTGAAATGCTTTCTCCTCCTAGTTACTTTTGCTCACTGCTATTAATTTATTTTGATATTTGTTTTGAGACAAATTTTCCTTTTTCTCAACTGTTTCACCCACATATTTTGAATGTGTATCCAAACCAAAAGATGCACATGCAACACACACAGCAACATATCTAGCGAGATTTTGATATGTATCATTAATAACTTATAGTAGAAATATAAGATTTGATCAGTTGAACTAGTGAACATGTAGGGCAGTGTGTCTATTTGCCTTTAAAACCTGGATGTGTAAATTAAAAAAAAAAAAAAAGAAAAAATATATTGACGAAATGTGTCCAATGAGTAAATTAGCTTTTAACTAAGATATGGGCAGAAATGTCATTTTATGAACAACATGAAATGTTAAAAATAACATCAGTTTTTCTAAAGCACTCTAATTATGACTTACTGAGAAAATGAAACCAAATGATGGTTCAAAGCATAGAAAAAATAACTGCAAGGGAAAAGAAAGCAAATCCTTCTCACCCAGATACCATGCCCAGGCTCACATCTTGAGCAAAACCATACCTAGTAGAGCATTAGAAGTCTCTGAGAAAAGACAGACAAAAGGAAGCAACAACAAAAGCTCTGCACTGGTGGCATAACCCCCATGGTCTAGAGTCCTTCTACCCCAGTTAAGCTTCTCCAAGATCAAAGGCAGAGCAAGGAGGCACCAACCAGTCAGAGCTGGGCTTCTGCCCCCTCCCAGATCAATAGCCTCAACTTGCCCTCCAGCAGAGGAGGCAGTCTGTCCCATAGGTCACATTATAGCCAGTAAGGCACTGAGCAAACACAAATATAAGAGTATACAGCTAAAAGAAACAAACATAAGACACCTTGACAGACTAGGATCTTTACTCCTGGTTAAAAAAAAAACAAAAACAAAAACAAACAAACAAAAAACCCCACAGTTGTAAGACTGAACAAAACCCCACAGAACACTCAAATAGCAAATCTGTGCTAAAATGGACTAATTTCCATTAAATGTCTGAAAAGGTATAGTAGGAAGGTGATTTTTCTTCTATGTACATCACTGATGATATTTGGAATTGTTGTCTTGTTCATATTGCAAAAAAAGACTATGAAAAGTTGGAAAGGATGCATAAAAAGCACCATAAAAATAAGTGAAAGGATGGAGAAAATTCTTACTGTGTGTAACTTAAAGAGCTCAGCACATTTAGTTTATCAAAAGGAACACTGAGAGGTGACTTGATTACAGTGTCTGAAGACCTCCACAGGGAGAAAATAGCAGGTACTGAAGAGCTCTTTCAGACTGCAAAGAAAAGCGTAACAAGGACAAATACGTAAAAGTCAAAGCCAGACAAACTCAGCTTAGAAACAATGATGGATTTTTCCTGACAGCTAAGGTGATTATTATTGGGAACAAATTACACAAGAAAGGAGTAATTTTTCTATCTTTTCATGTCTCCAAATCAATGTCTGCTGCTTTGCAAAGGGTGTGCTTCAGTCGAATACAAGTTACTAGACTCAATACAGGAATATTTAAATAAAGGCAATGGCCTGTGGTAAGCAAAGGTGAAGTAACTAAGTTCTTCTGAATCATCACTTCCGTAGATCTTTAAAAACTTCCCCAAGGGTTTGGATAAAGAAAGTTTACTTTCACATATAGAAAAATTAGTTTGACCTTTTTTCCTTAAACAAAATCAGAAAAGTAGTAAAAAATAACTACGAGGATTTTATTAGCCTTGCAAAATCAAATATCTGAAAGTCATTATATCTGGCATTTACTGTTCCTTGCAACCTTCATTCACTTTTCTTGTGTGTGTGACACTGACCCTATATACCATATTTTCCTGGTACCCTGTTCTCTTCTCCTCCCCTCACCCTCCCTTTCCAGTGGCAGAATAGGAAAGACCCTCTGTAAAAAAGAACTAGGTTTTTAGGTAACTTCAAAATTCAAACTTTTGAAGCTGCAACATAAAGCATGTTCTATGTATATGTCGTGCCTATGTTATACATGTAAAGTCATTAGTTTTGATTTTTTGGACTATGCAACAAGCACACATATAAGAAAATTAATTTTCCTCACTACTGTTGATCCAACAGGAAGGATGTCTTGTCATTCACAGGTAGTAAGAAATATAAAGTCACCTCAGTATCAAATCAACGTTTATACAACTTCCAATGCAAACAAATCAAAACTATGTATGGGAGTGAAAAGGTAGCGGGGAAAAGAAAACCCCACAGCGTGCCTTTCCTCCCACAAAGCTCTGTGAAAGCTTCAGCTCATTTCAGGGGCACACACACATATAACAATCCCAGCTTTGATAACCGTGCCCGGTCTGCATCGAGTGCTTCCCCACAGCTCCCCAGCCCGCCTGTCCCACGACCAGCTGGCCTTGCTCCAACCCACCCCAGCTCACAGACCACAGATGCCCCCTTGCACCACTCGCTCTGAGCCAGAATGAGCCCTTTTCTGACAGACTTTGAACAAGAAGGTGCGAGACCAAAAAATACTGCTCCATTAAATACTTTATTACAGTTAGGCGATCAGTTCTCTCAGGCACTGGAGAGGGATCATGTGTACCTAACTCAGGGATGAAGGGTGCGCTGGTTACCTCAGCAATGCTAAATCCAAGCACGTTATACTGATGCAACCTTAAAACTCATTGATCCCACACAAGTAATGTAAAGAGCTTGATTACTTTCACCTGAAAGCATTGGCCTCTGTGTAAATGAGATGTTGGCCTTTAAAATTGCTAGGCAATATAGATTAAATCATACTTTCATTTAGAAGTTCATAATATTCAGAAATGCCTCTGAGAATCTGGACTCAATCATCCAAACTCCTTTCAATGTTTTTAATTAAACACCTAAAAATTATTATATGCCTGCATGCCTCTGAAGAGATGTGCTTGCAGGCTTAATCAAAAGTCCAGTTAAGATACTGGAGGGACTGCTGTTGCTGTCAGACACTTTGTAGTGGACCCTGATAGAATCTTGAGGAGGGATTTAAATGCTTTTCTATTTTATTGCACCAAAATATAGGAGGCAATATTTTATGTGGTTTGGGATTTTCCCACCAAACCTTCCCTTCACCCAAATGTGCACTTGAACAAGGTCAAAATGATGATCAAATAAGGGAATCATGTCTTCCTTTTCAAAATTAAAGTTCTTGATCAAATATCTGAATTTCATTTAGGAAAAAAAAATACTGCTATCTGCCTTAATTAGTCTAGCAGAATAGACAGGAGAAACCTGAACTTAACTACAGCATAGATGGCACAGTGGCAATTAATGACAAAGGTTTTCTTAGTACCTTTAAGATTTAACTTTCGTAGACAATTAAAATATTTCTAAATTATTGTTGTATAAACTGTTTATGGAAAGTCTTGTGTCTAGAAAATGGTTTGTTAAATACTGGGATTTCAAAACAAGATGACAGCTTTTCTAATACTACATAGGTATGGAAGGTCCCTCTCAAATCAGGTGCTAGAATGTAACTTAAAGAGGCAGAAAAAACCTTTGATGACTTAAGCTATTTGGTGGATCTTGAGATTGCTTGTCGAGCTATAAGCAGGCCTCAGGTCTCTGTAACTTTAAATAACTGGAAAATATATGGAAACCCTGCAGAAAAATAGTCAAGATGAAAAATAAAACTTTGGATGTTTCAGGGTTTTTTGATGTATCTATAATGAGAGTTTTTAAGGAGCAGGATTTAAATTATGTCTACTTACTTGTCAAAATTCGCAAAACCATCACAACTTAGACTAGGTCTACTTTCAAAAAGTTCTTTGGGACTGACTTTAGACCGACCCTTAGAAAATTTCTCCTATATCTCAGTTGACTCATTATTACTGTACTTTTCCTTTTAGAGTAGAATTTACTTTGCAGATTTTTTTAAGACAGTAAATAGGAAGAAATCACACCTCCAGACTAAGCTTATCAGTGACATCATGGTAACAGAAGAAGGAAGCATGCTATTAAGAAGTTGGTGTGCTTTCAGAAAAATATCAAAATGCATTACCAAATCTGCTAGTAGAGCCCTTAAAGTTATTATCTCAAGCAGAAGAGAGGAGTGTGATTCTAAAGGACACCGTAATGTTAGTAAAACTAACAAGAGCTGAGAAGGAGGCTCTGGTCAAATTTTTTTGGTGTAACTGTAATAAGCTGAACTGTTCCCTGCAGGATGAAATGAGGGATGGGGAGGGGAGCGAGACTAACAAATATATTGCAACAACATTCTCCAGTAGCAGAGTGGAAGTATGAAAGCATGAAATACAACGAGGTATAACAAACACATATTTTTGGCAGATACCTGAGATGAGCTAAAGCACATCTAAAGGCAAATTACAAAAACACCTATCAGCAGGATGCAGGCTCTGTTCCACTAGGTTCCTCTGAATGAAGTATATATGGAGATCAAGCAGCTGAAAAGCTTCATCAGGAAAGCTCTAAGTCTCAAGGCTATATTCAGGGCACACGCAATATCATACTGCGTCAGAAGAAGGAAAAAAAAAAAACAACACAGGAGGATCTATTCCAAATACATACCATGTCAAAAGGATGGCTCAGCTATCTTTTGGATCTTCATAAGTCAATATAAAAGGCTTATACCAATATGAAACTAAGATTGAGGTCTTTTAAAGAACGTAAAAATCAATATGCTGCAGTTTCCATGTTCATATTGGGTTATATTTTATTACAACAGTCAGAATTTAGCAGGGGGTAGGACCTCAGAAACACTTTAAATAAAGGCAAACATTGTTGCTGCACACATTTAAAGGTTGTCTGTCTTTAACATCAAAATTGTTAGGAGTCTACAAAAAATTGTACATTGCCTACAAAATAGTATCCTGAAGTTGAATTCTCTTTATTAATAAGCACCTGTGGGTATCTATTTTTAAGCAGCTTAAAGAAGAAAAGCATGATCTTGTCTTTTATTCTCCCCTCAGGGACCATTATCTACCTGAACGTCAGAAGGTGTCATTAAAAACCTTACAATTTATCACTACCATTACTCCTCTGAACCAGTCATAAACTGAGGCTCAACAAGGTCTTTCAGATTTAGATTAGATGTGGAAGCTTTCCTTCTTGAACTAAAGAACCAGCTTCTGCATTATAGAAGTTCAAGTCTACAAATACCCTGGTCAAAATGAAGAAAAATTCACACTACTTAACAAAAATGATCTTTTTTTCCTCCTCCTGTGATAAGGACTTTTAATATTTTTATGTGAGCTTTTTGAAGAAATTTACTTAATGTTAGAAACACCAATACTGTGAAGTTTGTGCTTCCATGATTTTGCTAGGGGAGCTCGGAGAAATGTCAAGGGGCTGTGATTTATTGTGGCTTAAACTGAAATAGCGAGAATGCAGAATTTTACAAAATCAGTACTTTATCCAAAATCAATATGTCTAATATTACTATTAGAGAGCCTAGACAACTAGCTTAGACTATGTACCTGATTTTTTGACCTTTATTCGTTAAGTAAGATGAATCTAGACCTTGTCAAGCAGCTAACTCTCTCTCTTGAGAAACTTTATGCTGCTGCAGATGTTTTCCAGTGACCAGTCATGCTACAGGGAGTTCCCAGGGTGTTACACAGCCCATCCTAATATTTCTTACTTGTCACAGGTACTGGTGAATACAGACTTTCTGTCTCTGTCATCCACCTTTCCCATTGTTCCATTGTTCTTCTCTCTTGGAAGGAATTTTTTTTTTTTTTAATGAAGGACATGACCTCCCTTAGCAGACCAAAGTTCCTATATGTTTATGGAAGAGGGAAGTGAGGAGGACTGCCTGGCAAAGAGAATAAATCTCATTGCTCAAGGGGGCAGGGGTAGCAGCTCCAGCAGAAGATTTTCCAGGGTCTTTCTTTCCTTCTTACTCTTTGGAGAGGCTCTGATCCTGATGTATGCAGGAGCTGGTTGGAAGCAGCTGCTTTATTGAATATTTGCTTCCCCTAGATATTTTTTCAGGAGAGAAATAAGGAAAGAATTCTCTCACGCGGGGGTCTTGGGGTGTGGGTATCGCTCTTGGTCTCAAAACAAGGCACCTGGTCTCCATTTTGCCACAGGGATGAATAATAACTGCCACTGCTGGGAGTGTTTTATAGGACAACTACACACTTGGATGTGTGGAGACCTGAAACTCTGGTCAGCACTCCTGCAATAATGTCGAATGGGAGACAAGGGACCTCACTGTACAGCAAGTATAGGATTATGCGGTGAGGCAACAAATGCATATATCAGTAGAGAGCCAGCTGAAGGAAAAGTCATTAGTCCCTCATAGGAGGCAGTTGGGAGGCTTTCTCTGGACTCTACCCATTCATCTGTTTTCCTCACCTGCCTCAGAGAAGCCCACAGCACAGATCAACTGAACACACTCTTTCCCAATGGAGATGATACAAGTGAAACTTTAAGACACAGTCAACTGAACAGCACAGCTGGTGATAGCTTCCGTGGTGAAAATGTTTTTCTCCTCCTGTGCATTTTAACAAGCCAGTCATTCTGAAAGGCATGTGTAAGAATAAGTCCTGAGGCTGTCCATCAGCCAGCACCTTTGTGAAAAATTTTTTCTGGGTGTGACCATTAAATGAACACTCAATATCTTGTCCGAACTAATCCTAACATGCAGATTCCCACCTGTCACTACTCAAGGAGGCCTTTCCCAGTTGTCCTACGATAGCCACAGTGGCTAGGCTACCTAAAATGCAGTGGGAAGTGGATTTAGCTAGGTAGTCAGTCAGCAAATATAAAATCCTCTATCTTCTAGGTGCAAGGAAGTTTGGGAACCCTAGATATTCACTCATAATGCACTGCTGAATGGCACTGATTTTTAGAGCAGAGATGAGCAGCCGGGCAGAGAACCGTGTGTTGCACAGGTGGATTGATGTGAGGAGCAGAGAAAACAGAAGGGTTTTGCTCATGTTCTTGTCAGGTACTAGTAGAAACTCATGAACTGAAGTAAATCATGTTAGGCCATCATACACATGCAGAGAAGACAGAGGTTTCATCATAAATAATATCTGAAAATTGAAAATGGCAAACAACTTAGAATTAATTTTCACTTCCCTAGGGATTAGAAGGTGAATCTAATGAGAGCTGAACCCTTGGCCTCAGGAAAAAGAAATATTCCAAAGACAATACACAGGCTAGCATGCAAACTTCCCAATAGGACCATGAAAATGCTGTGTGCCTTTACATATTCTTTACTTATATTTTTTTTTAAATTTTGCAGAATGCCAGCATGGTCAGGCACCCTTCTTTCCATGTCCTCATGCCATCTGTACATGTCCCTTCCGCACAACTAATTCAGCTACCTGTCAGTAGACAAAATGACATTCATACTCCCATTTCCTCATGCCTTTCAAACTTCACAAAAGAGACTAACAATAAACAAAACACAAAGTCTTCCTTGAGAAGAAGAGCACAGGGTTCACATTTTGCAAGAGCTACCTGATTCTTACAGATGGGAGGACCAAAACAGACACATGAAGTAAACTTCATAGAAGTAGAATTTATCAAAGCTTTTCTGAATGCTTTTCCTTTAGAAAGCAATATGTAACTGAAATCAAAACTCTCCTTGGGAATTCATGTTTCAGAGAATTTCATTTAAGGGACAAACTAATCACAGTTTGACTATACAACAAGAGTGGGCAAGCCAGGAAGATTGTCCTCCCTTGCTTTTGCAGCCCAAGCCATCCAAAGTCACCAAGTTAAGAACTTCCTGCCACAACACCTTTTCAGCAAATTCACAATCCTTTGTTGGGAAAAAACAAATGAAAGGTCCCCACTCTTCCCTTGCTCTGTCCCCTTCACCAGAAGAACTTAGCCAGCCTGGCCCCTGCAACACCACGTCCACACTGTGCTCCCTCCCCATGTTTTGGCCAAGAGCATGAGCTTCCCCACCCTCTCCTGGCTGAGGACAGACAAGCTATCTACAGTTTTCTGCCTTGCCAGCAGCCAAACTGGAAAGTTCTTGTAAGTTTTCACTTTCTGCCAGTTCAAAAGGGCTCCCTGTAATTTGTCTTGCTTCCAGACATTGATTCCAGTTACATCTTTCTCTGAAATAAATGACTACCTGGCTGCTAGCCCAGCGGAAGTGACTGGATGGATACCAAATTAATTTTCAGAAGCCAAACAGATTACTCACTACAAGCTATAGCCTCTCTCTAATACTGTCTCTAGAAAATATCCCTTCCAAGCCCCTCCTCTGCTCTCTCTGCCTTCTCAGTATCTGCTCTTCTTATCACAGCATCGTATTGGGAACTCACGTTGAGCTTCTTGTCAGCTTACAAAACCCAGGTTTCACTTAGTCATTGTCTAGCAAAGTGTTAAAAGTATTAGAAACATTTAAATTTTGTTAAAATTAGCTGTGCTTGTCAAACTACCAATACTGGTTTTTAAACCTGTCCTCTTACATGTTTCCAGTTACCCTGGTCTTTGTGCCACCTGTAAAAGCTGTTGGTAATGATCAGTCTTCAAAGTTGTGATGAAAATTATGCCAGGTTTGGCCCAACCATGCAGAACCTACCAAAATTACCTCCATTCAGCGAAGTAAGGCCAGATGCTCTTTGAGGTCCTGAGATGAATCACTATCAAACCATCTGATATCTCTGTACCGATAATAGTAAGGTGTCAAACGTTTGATCTTGTAAAAAAAAAGGTTAAAAGCCATAAACTTCACAAAATATAGTACAGATTGGATCAATCTTTACTTTTAACAGCTGAACCCTTGATTTCATAAAAGAATGAAATCATACCAACTGCAAGTAATAAAGAACAGGTAATTCAGCTAGGTTGACTCTTCTGGAACTTCATTTTTCATTTCAGAACAATATTCTTTCCAAATATAATTTAATAAAATTAGAACAATAAATTAAAGCAAATTAACAAGTAATCTTTTGATGTTATCAAAAAAATTATTGATTTAAACAAATACATTGAATCAATTTTATTTTTCTGTACTTTTTTTTTAATATTTTCACTCTCTTTTGGAATGAATTATGGAGAAGATTTAAAAACAATCTGGAAAGGAGTTAATTTTACATGACATTTCTTAATAGACCCTTCCTGTTACATAAGATGCCACTTGGTTCAATGAATACAAGAACAAAAATGTGTTACTAGTTATATTCTTCTTTCAACATTAGACTAAGCAGAGGAATACAAGCTTTCTCTTTTCCCTTAGGAATGAATCTACATATCTGTGACACAGCCTCTTGTTAAAACTGGTTTTTAATTGTAGAAAATTATTCCATTCACTGGAAGCTTGAAAGATAATTTTAAAAGAAATACAGGATTGGCTATTTTGGATCCTGATGATAGCAGCTGCTCTCAGTAAATGACTTCAGGAACAATGTGGGTAAGGCACATACATAGGAAAATTGAACCTGGAATGGATATGAAACAGCATCTCCCAGGTTTTTACCAGAGTATGTTTATGGTTTTGATAAGGGCAAATCCATAGTTAAAGTTGTAACTTTAGTCAGGAAATTTTTCTTCCCCTCCAGTTATCACAAGAAAGCACTATTTTCTTTAAAGTCAGCTCTAAATTTTTGAGAAATAAAGTCAATAGGGAGGAGGAAGAGAGGAAAAAGACTTTTATGCTTCCAAGGGCAAGTAATTTTGTTTATCCACTTCAGCCAACTATTTCACCTCCGGAAATACCTTTACTTCAGAGGTAAAGCTAATCTCAAAAGAAAAGTTTTGGGGTTGAGATAGATTCTGATGATGACAGGACACACATAGCCATATAACTTTACTAAGGTGAGGTGAGATAATTTTCTACAAACCCATTTCATGCCTCCACTCCTCCTCTATAGGGAGAGGACCGTGCTTCCCACCCAGTGTCTGCATTTCCCACCAGTGCAAGAGATAACGTGATGCCCTTTCTCTCTGACCCTCTCTCCAGGAAAAGCCACAGCCACAGGAGAGCGTTACATCCCATGTGCCATGGCTTGGAGTGAGCCAGGCACTGTCAGCCCACCTGGCCAGCTGCTGGCCTGACAGCAGACGCCCTGGGGCTGGTACACGTGCCTCACAGCTGATGCCAACACCAGGAGGGCTCCTGCAAACCATCCACACCGTGAGAGCCGACTGCAACAGGCATGCAAAGAACGCAGGTTGCACCACATAACCAACACAGAGATCTTTCTGCCCATTAAAAATAACCGTTCTCAATGTGTCTGAGGACTCTGGGTGCTTACAATAGTCCTGGTCTCTTGCTCTGTTAGGATTTTTGGTGACTGGGCTTTGGCTTTCATATCTAACAGTTGCTGTGTGCTTAAAGACAATGAACACCAGTATCTCCATTTTACACGCTAGGAAACCAAGTCACAGGGCCATGAAGGGACCTTCTCAGGACAGGAAAAAGTGTTGAAGTCTGGTAGTAAAACCAAAGGAAGAATCCAGGTCTCCTGAGACATAGTTTAACAGGCCAAGCTGCCACCACCATAACCACTCTACTTTCAACACAAATCTCCATTTACAGGAGCTGTACCAAACTAAGTGACTTTTCTTTCAGGAGCTTGTACATGTCATCACAGTGCCGTTCTCCTGTTATTTTTCCCTCTGAGGGAATTCTGAGAGGGTTTTCCCTCTCAGTAGAAAGGCACCCTACCACACCTGGAGGCGATTCTGGACACCCATCACTCTGCATCCAGGCTGCTCAGATGCTGGCTTGCTGGTCTCCGTGAGCTTCTTCAGCAGCCCTTTTCCAGAAGTAGCAAAACTACCCCTGAGGGGGGTATTAAAGCAAGGAATAGGCCAAGGCCTGCCTACGCCACAGCTTACGGATAAATTTCAACCCGTTTCTGAGGCATCTCAAGACCATTTGGAGTCTCCTGAATCTACTGCACCATTGACACTTTCACAATTCACTGAAAGTGAAATTGAAAACAATTTCACTGAAAGTTTCAGAACATAAGGGATCTTGTTTGTGTCATCCAAAAGGTGACTCAGTATCAGCCCTGAAGTAGTCAGGCCTCTTTGCCTGCAGGTCCAGAGGGGGTTAGGAGGAAGAGAGGAACAGATCTGGAATTCAGAGACATGAGAAATAGCAACAAGGGGCCTCACACAAACCGTGTGCTCAGCTGGAGGATAAAGAAGAGCCACAGTCTGTCCCCATCCTCCTTTAGAGTTGTGGCAACTAGAGGAGAGGCATTGTGGGATGGCTGCTCTCCCTTGCCACCTTCTTTCACAAACTTCCCACAGACCTTGGCTTTCCAGGCAAAAGGACAGCACTGCAGGCTAGGTTTTTCAACGGGTCATGAAAATCCATCTTGAGATCCAACCATGCAGAGAACCAACCATGGATGTGAGTGTAAGAGAGAGCGAGCTTAGGACAAAAATATAGAAAATACACCTCTTCCACGAACATTTGGAATATTTCAAAATCATAAGAAGTGTTTTGAAACTGTAGGGTTTTGTATGCATGTAATTCAGCTAATGATTCTAGCAGTGTTTAAAGCATTTGCCACAGAGAAGACCTAGGAGAGGGTGGTATCAAAAAACCCCCACCAAATAGGTGTTTTGTCATACTTTTTTTCCTTTTTTTGATTGTGTAATCAAGAGATGGACCAAGAGGAAACTGAAGCAAAGGCTAATGCAGGAACTGGTAAGAGAGCGAGCCATAGCTATCTAGACGCTCACAAAAATAATCTTAGGATGGTTACAGAAGGAGAAAGAAAAGGACATGCATATGTACCAGTCTAATCCACACATGCTAACTTTTAGGACTCTGGCTAAGATTGAATTTATTTCTACTGCCCAGGCCAGTTAATCAACTATCATTATTAGAGACTGATGGCTTAGAACATCTCTGCCTTTGCAGCTGTGTGTGTGTCAAGTATGGAGTCTCTCTTCTCACAAGAGAAGTGTGAAATGTGAAATAAATGAAATCTCCACTCAAAGGGCATGTCAGAGTACAAAAATCACAGCACCACAAAACCGGAGCAAACCAGTTTCTCCACATTGGCCACAGGCATCTTTATGTATTGCACTGACTATTAAAGGGGATTTTATTTCCGTTATTCAAGAATACTCACCTAATTATAACTCATCTTTCATAAAGTACCTCATCAATAACTTGATTGCTTCTAGTTCACTTCCCCCCTTATATCAAGTCTGATAGCTATTTCACCATCCTGAAATTGCTGGACCCCTATCATGCATGTTTTACTAACAAGATCCCTTCCAATATCTCCATTTTTCTTTCTGTGTACAAGCTGATTTTTTTTGAGCAATGAGCAGCTGTTTTTCAGAATTTTTTTCCGGATTCAAGAGGACTGTGAAGCAAGAGTCCAAAAAGTTGCATGATTTCAGTCCCCTTGATTGCTCATTGTCACCCCACTGATGTTCAATGTCCAAATATTTTTATAAATTTCAAGTGAAAAGGACCAAAAGAGAGAGAAATCATAGTGCGAGCTAAAATATATACCAATACACAAGTGTAAGGGCAAATATTGGTGCGTTTCACTAAGTGGTTTAATATCAAAAACTGACACAGATACACAACTTTCTCCTGTTCCCTGAAAAACAATAGGAAAGGTATTTCAGCATCTGTTTTGCTTTCTTTCATCTAACACCAGCAGCTGGAGTTAAACACCGCTAGACAGAGAAACAACATGCCTTGCTTTACGTTAAGCATTTCCACATATCTTTATCGTTTCCTTTTTCCCCCACCTTGTTAAACAAGCCACTGGGTGACAGGACAGCAATGTATAAGTGTCCACACGAATAAACACATAAGCCATCCCTCGGGAACTCCTCACAGGGGAAAAAAAGCTGCCTTGCAGAACTTTTTCTCTTCCACTTGAGCTTTCCCTCGCATGCGAGCAGCCTCCCATCCCTAGAGGGCAGCCGATGAACACAGCTCCGGGGCGCAAAGCGCCTTTTCCGCAGGCTGCAGGATTTATCACTTTTAAACAGCTTCTCCCTTCTGTCTCTAACTGCACGTCCAGGCAAACCACTGGGACTGAAAAGGTTTGGGTCATCCCAGTTACTTTCTTCCAACTCCTCATGTAAGCACGCCCAGAGAGCATCCATAACCCACCCCCCCCTCCCTCCGCTGCCAAAATTAGGAACGTCTATTTGCACCTCTTCCAGCAGGTACTCCAAAGCCCCTTACCTTATGATGACAAACATGACCAGAGAGTTTCCCACCAAGCCGACAACGAAGACCACCGAGTAGACAGCAGTGATGATGATGGGGATGGCAGGGGAGATGCTGGTGTGGTTGTGCTGGGCGTCCCCAAAGGCCCCGGTGGCGTTGCTGTCGTAGTCCCCCCAGCCCAGGACCCAGCTGCTGCTGGTGCTGGGGGGACGACAGGGCCCCGGGGAGCAGGTGGAGTCCGGCTCCTCCCGGAAAATCTGGACGGGGGCATCCATACGGGCAGGACTGGGATCAGAAGGAGAGTGCAGACGGCAGGAGGTGAATACACTGAAAAGAGGGAAGAGAGGAAAAGAAACAGAAGTGCTGTCACAGCCACTGGACTATAACACCTCCAAATTTGCACTTGTTAAGGGGACCTCTGCTGTGATGGGAACCGTAATTTGCCAAGCAGATGTTTAAGCAAACCACATTCATATTAAAAAACTAAAAGTTTTACATCTCGCTATGTAATGGGTAAGTGCTACTCCTCCAGGTGCACAACAAAAGTTTTCCTCCACTTGTAGAGATCGCACAGAGAAGCAAGTCAGATGGGAAACAGCTCAGATCCACCCCCCACATTTTAACCCTGTCTCTCCCATCCTCCATATTTTAAGTCAAACAGTATCCTAATGACAGGGGCTCCTTCCTGGCTAAGCTCTACTATAAAGAGGGGGAGAGAGAGAGAAACCCACCACCTCCCTGCATATCATTTTTCACACCCTGCTCTGAGCTTTTTCTTTCCAAATCCCACACCTGCTTTCAAAGAAGAGAAACATTAATGGCATAAAATACCTGTTTCAGTCCAGGAAAAGGAGCGGAGTCCTCAAACAGATGTTCTCGGCAGGAAAAGAAAAAAAAAAAAAAGCAGCTGCTTGGCTCCTGGAAGTACCAACGACCTTCTAGGACTTTTGAACCCGAGGCACCTGCCCCTTCGGAGGGACGTGCTGGCAGTGGAGCTGGTTCCTGGGCAGGAGCTGCCACGGTGGTAGCAGCAGTTGCTGCTGTTCCAGCTCCCACCACTTCTCCTTTTCCCTCTCAGGCTCCCTCTGCCTCCCTCTCTCCCTCCCTTCTTCCCTCCCTCCCTCCCGCTCTGCCGGGGCTCCAGCAGCGCTCTGCACCGATGCACGTTCTCCTCTGCCTCTGTCCCCGCAGCTCAGAAGCTCACATGACTTCTGCCTAAACACTGAGAGGCAGATAAATTAAAAGAAAAGCAAAAAATAAGTTCTGCGATGAATGAATGCTTATTTCTGATACCTTTTTTCCGAGTGGCCTTTCCTCGTTCCCCCCGCACTCCCAGGCCTCAAGCAATGATCCTCTCTGCCTTACTGAATCCCACATGCTTTTCCACACTAGTAGATGCTGAATATAACAGGAATTTTCAGCTTCGATGCCTTGCCTGTTCCATCAGTTCTTTCATGCCTCAGCTCCACGATTGGGCATCCAAAACCCTTCTCGCTGGGTGGCTGAGCCCCTGTTCCTTTACACCTGCAACTTGCAGGGAAGAAGCTGGCTAGCAAAGCAGAGACAGAGCGACTCTGATGACTGTCCTTAGTTTATTCAAACCATCCCACAGTGTGTGAGAAGCCAAGAACTCCCTGTAACGCTGCTGAAGCTCTGCTCTCCCCAGGTTCCAGCTGCAGCCAGGGATGGAGAGGTGGTGTGTGCAGAAATGATATCTCTCAGAGCTTGTCCCTAGTATACTCCATCAAGGAAGTGTTGGGAACACACCTACCTGTTTTCAGGATATCCTTTAATTTGCAAACAGACCTTGAAATCTCCTCCAGGAGATCCTCTAAATGGCAAATTGGAGAGGTGAGGCAAGACCCAGAGTTGTTCCCACTTCCTTGGAAGAGGTGAACAGCGAGGTTGGCTGGACCTCAAAGCACGTAGCAGGAAACCAGGTCTCTGCAGGGAATAGCCAACAGTCGTGCCTCTCTGGGAATTTGGTGAAGCTTAGACATCCGGGAAAGGGGTTGCAGGTTTCCTTCACCCTTTTCTGATATTGAAACTTTACTTCATGCTCCTCTTCTTGAGCGTGATCAGGCTGAGGTTTCTATTTTTTTTCCTAAACCTATAATCAAGATGAGAAATTGTGTCAGCTGTGAAGTCAAAGGTCATGAAGGAGGTTTAAAAGGCACAAAATCTCCTCTCTTAGAGGCAGAGGCTTGTGCGAAGGTGGTCATGGCTTTGACTGTGGTCACTGCTTTCTCCAGAACATCAGAATCTGCTCACTATCATCTCTCCAGAGCTGTCTAAAAGTTTCATCCTTAATGAAGATTGAAAAAAATGCAAAACAGAAAACACGTGACAAAAATACATTTTAAGGGTGGAACACAGACCTGGGACAATAATAATTTATTCGAAGATAAAGGGAGATCCTAACATAACATGCATCCCTGTGCTGTTTTTATTCTCTGCACTCCATGGGCTCTTGCAAATGTACTAAAGGGAATTACTACTATTACCTCTTCTCATACATGGTTTTACTTGACAATTTTCTACTTCTTGTTAACACCTTCCCCAGACTTCTCCACATTCTAGTATTAAAATACACAAGAGAGCTCTAGGATAGCAATATTTTAGCATTCATTGATAATTCATCTCTTACAAGCAATCATTTTTTTTGGATAAGCACCTTAAAGTTGTGGATGCCCCAGTCCCTGGAGGTGTTCAAGGCCAGGCCGGATGGGGCTTTGAGCAACCTGCTCTAGTGGGGGGTGCCTCTGCCTGTGGGAGGGGGGTTGGAACTTGATGGTCTTTAAGGTCCCTTCCAACTCTACCCATTCTGATTCTATGACTAAATTTGAGCATATGTAGCTGCAAATTAAAAAAAAATGGATTCTAAGGGTTAGGTTAAAGTGAGGGAGAAAGAAGCAGCAGCTTGTTACTCTGCCATTGCTATGGGTGGATCAGAAACTTCCATATGGGGAAGAAAAGTCTATTGTTCTGCATAAATCTAAAGCACAGACGACGTAAAAAAACACACTAAGATTAATAGCGCACTCAAAGCTTTTTCAGGCACCAGTGGCTGGACAATAAGCTACCCTTTCTCTAGCTAAATCCTGTGCTGAAACTCTCCAGTGACCTTAGAGGCAGCACAGAAAAGATGTGCTCACAGCTATGGTCACTGACCCTTAGTGGAGTGTGCATTGCAACTACATGGGAATAGAGCGTGGTGGAGTTCGACCACGATGCTGCAAATTACAGGCAGAGACAACATTTAAGTCGCCTGGTGCTTTCACCTGCATCAAGTTGCCTGTGTGCTCACGTTGGAGGCTCAACTCTCTTGGTAGCTGTAGCCCTTTGCTATTCAGCAGAAAGAAAGCACTAGGGTAGAGAAACACCTTTTCTTCTGTAAGTCAAGACAAATTCATATAAACTGTTACTATTTTCCTTTCTTGTGTTTGTTTTCCTGATGAGAACTGTAATATCTGGATTATCAGCAGTAACTGGTCTCACCACAGGTACTGGAAACGCCTGTGATGATATCAACAGAATAAACAAGGGCAGAGGGAGAACCACGGTCCATCACCATCTTCCTCTCCTTCAGCATGTAGCTGCTTAGTGCCTCTGTGCCCTTCATGATAGTACCGCGGAAAATGCCAGCAGTCTCCTGAATTCCTGAAGGAAGAGGAAGAAAGGGTTTACAGGTGACTTAACCCAATCTGTCCCTATTCCCTCTGAGAGATTGTATCAGAAAAAAAAAAGCCCTGCTCTTTCAAGGGAAAGCAAGGAAAGGTTTAGGGAAGAGAAACAGCATAAAAGCCCGGTGCCAGCACTCAGCTACAACTTTCCTCCAGCGCTGTTGTTCTGTTGTTACAGACCTCCTGCCTCATACCCCCACAGATTTTTTCACTACAGCACTGTAGAGTCAGCGTTCACCTCAATGGACTTTGGGAGACACAACAGAAATCACCTGGATCTTTTTTCATTAAGATGCAAAACTATATACCGAATCCTATATTTAAGGAGCATTGTTTAAGCTGTGAATTCCAGTCCTCAGGGGTGAAGAAATTCCACACTCGGTGGTCCAACACTTAAGCACTGCAATACATATGCATTTACACAACCTTTTTTTGTTTAACCCAGGCTCTCTGCCTCATTCCCAGATCAGCTACACAATATTGACACATTAAGTGGAAGGGCAACCATAAATTGGGAATTCTGTATCTGTAAAGCATTTTCTTTTGCAATCCTAGTGAAATTCTTTGAATGAATAAGGAACACGGAGGGGGAGGGAGATATGCGATATTTCAAAACAGCAGGTGGGAAGGGCTTCAGCGTTGCCTTTTTCGTTACCAAAAACTGAAGTAAAGAGCTGCCCCCATCAGCACACCGCTTCAAAAGCCAAACAATGTGCCGGGACATTAATTCAGCCCTGACTCAGAGGTAAGAAGGAACCGCACTGAATCACCGGCACGACTCTGTGCGGCACTCGCTCTCCGCGCCGCCGCAGAGACCCAGCTCCATCCCTCCGGCACACGCGGGCTTGGAGCGAAAGCTGCCGACACTGTCTCCCGGAACACCGTGACGCTTTCCAGGTCTCAGTTAAACGCGCAGGATCGGGCAGACCTTGAAGTTCAAGCATGAATTGTAACACCGGACGCTTTGATAGGGGACCATTTGCAGAGGTCACTTTTTGTTCTAGAGGTTGGGAGAGAGGCCAGATGAGTTAAGTGGAGCAGGCTATCAAGATGGGTTTTTTAGCTCATAATTGGTTTTACGACCTTATTGACCAAAGGCTACAATAATAGTGCACCTGAGTAAAGGGAGGAGATGCTGGAAACGCTTTCTGGTGGCTCCAGTTGCCAGGGAAACAAAGTTCTCCTGGCTCTCTGCATCCAGAAACGTTAGCTCGCTGTGTGAACGCAGCTCTCGGGAAACGGTGTATTTTGTCCTCCTCGAGGACCAGCAAGGGAGAGGAAGGGGAAAAAGAGAGTTTTTGTACACATATATTGGTCATAGCAGACTGCAAATAGTCAACGTAAGACTTGTGCTTTGTTGTTTACTTGTAGATGGCAGAAGCTCGTATTACGTTTTTAAATAAATTACTAGTACAGATCTCTATTGTTACCATCAGAAACCAACCCAATGAGACCCTGAGCACTGGGGCAGCTTCTGTGGCCTGTCCCAAGGCACATCCATCTTCCATGGGGAAGACCTTGGGAGGGGGGTGAAAGACGAGCCAGCTGCAGGGAGGCACTGGGTGGGCGAGGAAAGGTTTCTGACCCCAGGACTTAAAAAAGGAGGGGTGACGTACACACAGAAGCTAATGGCCAGCCAGAAGGTGGGTGGCTGGCATTAAGGACTTCAGCAGGTGATACCAGGAGGCCATTTGCTCTGCTGTCACCCTGCCACTCCCAAGCCAGCTGTGGCACACAGGCCAGCGCCTCGGAGCAGGGGCAGAGTTGTCAAAAGGAGGTTCCCACTTTGCCGTCTTCCTTGAATTTCAATTCACCAAGGTTCCCAGCTGGAAGTTTTGTATCTTCCCTCTTTTCTGGAGCAGGCTACAGCTGTGACTCCCAGAGGAGATGTAAGGATGCTGAGAGGGGTTGAACATGGGCTGAAGAACAAATTTTAGTGCCTCTCTTTAATAGATAAAATTAAAGTATTCCTCAGGTATCTGTAGAACAGATACAGATATCTCGTCTACAGACCAGGTCATCCAACACAGATTGGGTTTTTTAACTAAAAAAAAGGAAACAAAGCCAAAACAAGTCTCTCTAACTATTATTTACAATTACTTCTCCTGTGGAGCACTATCAGTTAATCATCTTTCGCAGCAAGTTGGCTTCCCAGTTTGTGGAAGTGGAGGCAATGGGCATCAGCTAACACAACCCCAGCTTCCACCCAGCTTGGGCTCTGAGACACAAGGTGCTGGTGATGCCATTGATAAATTTTATGGGAATAAATAAAAGTCACTTTAAGATTAACCTGGTTGTTTCTTTTTGGGATGATCCCAGTGGATTATGTGGGATAAATACTGACTTCTCCCCAAAGAGCTTAAGCTCCTGCAGAGCATTCTCTTTAGCTTTTTGACAAGAAAAGAAGGATGATTCATTTTCAGGAGGTAAGAACTGTGTTGATTATATGCCAAAGATACCCAAATCTTAATCTTCTTTGCTTCAGAATTGGAATTGTTTGTTCACTTTTTCTAATGCCTGGCAGGAGTAAGAATCAGACTGAAAACAAACGGTGTAGCTGGAGATAGAGAAAAGCAAATCCTATACACACAACCCCTAAACCTCACCCCTCCCACCTCCTCTGCCTCCTGATTTTAGCACCTTCGTTCATACATAATTAATAGCTTGAGCACAACAGCATTGTGATAAGGGAGGGGTGAATTTAGTTCTCTGAATAAGGGGTTGTGCCTGCACCAGCTGACTCCAGGATAGAGCAGGGAAGGGGCTAAAGCTCCTCAGCTGCTCTCTCTTCCCTTTTTCCCACTAATCAAGTCCGATACCTCAGCCGATACCACAGAGAACCTACTTGAGCTGTAGGAGCAATCGGTATATTGACAGTGATGATGAGAGTATCAAGAAAAATCAAGCGTGGAGGACAACACTTTCCTCAGTGCAGGAGCAGGACTGATGTGAACCAGGGATTTTAAAAAGATATATTTACCCGCGATACTTGCAAAACAAACCCCGAATTACTTGAGGTCGCTTGGGTTTCTGAGAGCCCCGTCGAACGAAGGGCTAAGACTCGGCGAGCTCGAGCAGAAGGCAAGGGGAGCAGCCCCAAATTTGTCCCATTGCACAGAGAAGCCATTTAGCCAGGGGACACCCCGGGGAAAGGCGAACCCGGTGGGCGGCGGGGCGGGAGCACCCACGGGGGGAGAGAGACGGCCGGTACCCACGGGGGGAGAGAGGCGGCCGGTACCCACGGGGGGAGAGAGACGGCCGGTACCCACGGGAGGGGGGAGGCGGCCGGTACCCACGGGGGGAGAGAGGCGGCCGGTACCCACGGGGGGGGGGAGGCGGCCGGTCCCCGCCCTCGGCGCTGTTTTCAGAAGGAAGAGCAGAGGGTGTCGGTGCCCCGACACGATGCCCCCAGGCAAAGGAGCCGCCCGCCGGGGGCCTGTCCGGTGTCCCCCCGCCCGGTTGCGGGGTCTGTGCCCCGCCGGGCTCCCGGCGCTGTCGCCGCCCTGTCGGGACACCGGGGGGAGCCGCAGGCAGCGGGGGGGTGAGGCTCCTGGCAGCCCTTTCCCTTCTCCCCGGCACTGTCATGTACCCGTTTTCATTATTTTTTTTTATCATACTTGTAATTACTCAGCCTTTCGCAGCCATTTGCTTCAGCGCATGAAATAGCAACGTTTGTTAGAGGGCAAGGACAAAAAGACATTTAAGCTCACGTACGAAATGTCACAAGGAGGACAGGCGGGCCTTTTACACTGCACTGTTTGATGCTGTTACTAAATCGTAGATTACTAAGTGTGAAAATTAATCTAAAAAACTCATGCCAGTGTTGTGCGGTGTATGGGAGAGAGCCTTTTGAGACACTTGTTTAAATAAGTGATGCGAGAAGAAAATAAGTCTGGGATCAATTTGCCAGTTGGGTATCAAACTGGAAAAGTGATGCTTCGCTTAGGACCGTACTAAGTGGGTCACGTAAAATACCAAAGCCCAATTTATTGTCATTACTTGCTGTGTGCAGTGCCACTGAATTCAGGAATAACCGCTCATGGAGGAGAAATACCAGGCTAAAAATTTCATTTCTGAAAGACAAGGAGGAGGAGAAGGAAAAGAAAATTCTCGCTCAAGTACAACACAGAAAATTTCAGGAGCAACCCAAGCCGAACAAAACCTGCAGAAGGAGAAAATGTTGATGAGGTATCATTAGTGCAAGCAAGTAGCACCAAAAGGAAACATCCAGTGTAAATTAAGACTTTGGCAGGAGAACAAAGGAAATCATCAAAGGCTTAAACATTACACTCAAGTATATGCCACGTGACTGGGTTGTCTTCACCTTTTTTCTGATTTCACCTCTCTTACTGTTATTATAACTGCCTATTATTACAAATTATCAGCATATTCATAAAGTTAATGGCACCAAGGCAGTTTCTTTTTATTTGAATAAATTAGAATCCCATACCAGCTAATTTTCCAAAGTACTTTTCAATTGTGGTAAGATTACTAATTGCTTTAGGTTGCTAACTGCTCTATGTACTGAAGGAATTTTTTTAGTAAATGCAAAGATCCTTTGAAACCTCAAGAACAGAAAGTATTTTAGTGCCCAATGTTTTTATTTCCATTGTTTTAATATCGGATTTTAAGTGAAGACACCTGTGTGCCTTTACTGCCTGTGACTTCTTACTTGCTCTTTCATGCAAAGTGGCGGAAACTGCTGCTTTCTACCAGTAGGGAGAGTTGCCCAGTCAGGCATTTTACACAGCTGGCAGTTAACGATGGAATAATCTGGATTTTGTCCACATGGGCTATTAAGGAACAAAGTATTAAACATGCCTATAAATCCTTATTTCATATGACACAAAGAAATCACTGATTAGTTTAGAAAACACAAGACATGTATATAGCCTGTCATGTTCCTGACTTGTGACTCTGGTTCGTTTGCATCCTACAGATAGAAACTCTGTCCCCTCATATATATACATATATATATACACATATATATATCTATGTATATCTATATAATACCCACCTTAGAAGGACGGAGCCCAGCAACCAACTTCTTATACAGATATGCAATTTCTAAGAAAATCTGCATCATAACTAAAACTGGTGTTACTCCTAAAATTTACTTACCGGAACATAGAAAGCTTTTTATAGGTGTGTCATCCAATGGTTTTAAGTAATTTTGCACAACAGACAAATTCCCTGAGACTGTCCTGTGATCATCTGGCAAAGACACCATCTTGTATAGCAGGTTTTCCTCAAGCCAGAAAAGCTCAAGTTCTGCAAATAAACCACAGTCAAGTTTCTTGAACACAGTTTTTGTAGAAATTATTTCGATGTGGCTTTATAACTGTTGAAGATGGATGTATATATACAAATACAGAGAGAGTGTGAGAGAGGGAGCTCCAGCAGCTGAGGCTGGCAAATGGGTTGGTAGTTAGGGCTAGAGAAACAACCCATTTTTAGGCTTTAGCCTTTTGTCTTGGAGCCAATCCATTGTAGATAAACAAGTATTCAGAGAAAGAGAGACTGCTGTTTAGTCTAGTAGCTAAACCTCCTGCTAGACATGTAGAAAGCCAAGGCTCACTTCCTTGCTCCAAACCAGACATGATAACCATCTTTATCGCCCACATACTGGCCAGGAGAGCCAGTCCTTATTGTCTTCCGCCAGTAATGTGTTTGTCCAGAACATTCCCATTTAAATTGCCAGTTTCTTCAGTAGCCTGTAAATTCTAGTAATACAATTTAACTATTTCAACGTAAATGATAAAATCATCTTGCTAAATTTTTAGATGTGAATCTGAGTGTCTAACCTCAGCCATTCAAATCTGAAGGTTTGACTCCAGATTTTGACTTATATTTACCTTGAATTTTACCAAGTGTTTATGGAGCGTTGTATAGTTTAAAACCACACCATGCTTGTAGAACGCTTAATCCACCTCTTAAACTGATGAAGACTTAGGGAAGTCTCAAAAACTATTCAGATTAAATGTACTCTGTTAGAAGTCAGCAATAAGTTCAGACACAATTATGGGTCCTCTAGCAAGATAGGCTTATTATTTATGATGTTAAAACCAATATAAAAGTGGCTAAAAGTTATAAAGAAAAGCTTTGGGATAAAAGAATGTCCTACTCTTCTGGAATAGTCAGGCAAGTGTAGCAAGATTAAAATATTTATTGTAATATTATAATATCTGTATCCTGTTAATGCTGCATGGCAGTGACCCACACAGTGCTGTTTCAGAAATCACAATTTACACGCATCATCTCAGAAGAGAGTTTCAGAGATCTTTTTAAATTATTGCAGGGAGTTTCAGAGATCATTTTAGATGATTGCAGGGATGAATCCTGGTTACACAGAAATTAGTCTGGATGAAGATAAGTCTGGACTTCATAGACAGGTCTACTGAGTGAAGAGGATCATGACGAAGTGTTCTTTATGATTTTTCAGAACAATGCAGGATACCTCTTGTCATTAATTTTCCCTCCATTATTAGAAATACCAAAAATACAGGACCAGCTATTAGGAGCTAAACAGGATGAAAGAGAGAAGAGCTGTTCTTCTACAGGAGAGGTAACACTCTAAATTTTGTGTATAGTCTGGACAATACAAGAATGAACTATTTGAAAGTAGACAGGATCAAACAGATGCCTCTGCTCTTCTACCTTTGTTTCCTCTGAAAAAAAAAAAAATGAATGATCCCAAGGCTGCCACAAAGAGTTACATTCCTGGGTTTCTATAAGTGTCTTGGGGGAAAGAAAGCAGATAAGCTGTTCTTATAATTAGATTTTCTCTTCTTTTGTGTGTCTATGGCAACAAAACAACCAGGCATCTTCACAGTTCATGGTCATCCCTGCTGTTCAGCCCTGCCCCACGGGCAAGATCAGTCCCACCACCCCTGGAAGTGCTTCAGGCAGGCACGCTGGGTTTTAGGTGAAGGTCCTCTTTCATGGATGTTGCCATGGAAGCTTCTTAGTGAGTTGTCTCTGATAAGCCTTTACTATGCAATTGCCAGCTGGCTGTTTGGCTCAAAAAGCCCTCAGTCCCTCATCACTGGGATTAATCTGAAGACCTGTGGCGTGTTTCAGCTGACACTAGTATTGTGCACCTGCGGTTTCCCTTGACTTGTTAGCTCTCCATTCAAACTGCTCGTTTTCCTGATCACCCGTTCGCCCTGTAATTTCCTACTCTGAAGCTGCTAGTTTACCCCCTTGGGTTAGT
>JAOXJK010000012.1:118842992-118878880 GCA_025774025.1 Xenus cinereus
GCATCATTGATTTTCATGGTTACTGCGTCTCAATACAGTATATATTAATTTAGAAATAAAAAGGCAGCTTCCTAAACATCTGCGCCTCGGACAGCTAACACAAACTAGAAGACTAGGAGGATTTTATATTTTTTTTTTCCCATTATGACCAGGAATAAACATTCTGTAGACCAAATCTTACCCTTGCTTATATTCCAGTAATTCCACTGCCTTTATCACCTGCTTTTGGAGACAGCTGTAACACCATCACATCTCGTACAGTGAGATTCATCAGTGCATCATCTTCTTCAGCAGAATTAATTAATATTTCTCCAGTGTGACACTAACTGTGACTTTGCTTGAAGAAGAACAGTCATGCTTTCGAACAGGATCAAAAGGTTAATTCATCTGATCAAGGTTTAGCCTAGGAGTCCCTGGGTTTTCTAACAGAATGAATTTCTGAGGATGATAAACTGGATAATTATAAGCATCTAATTTGTTTCCATACAGCTGCCATTATCTAGGTCAAGGGAAAGGCAGTTTTTAATGTGCTTTAATAAAATGTTTTTCGTCCTTGTAAGGCGGTCTGAGGTTGAAATTCTGGCCTCACTAAATCCAGTCTGATTGTACCCAAATGTGCCAACCTGTCACTTCTTCCACTGTCTCAGCCTATTAAAAACAAAAGGGCATGAGGACACCAGGCTGCAGTTTTTCAAGCAGCTACACGTGCTTCAGGGAGTGTTCTTTAGTGACACTATATAAAAGTTTTCCCTTTGCTATAGCCTAGCTATGCTTTTCAACCTTGTACACAAGAGGTCTGTACCACCAACAAACATTACCCTGCTCTTTAGCATACAGATGGTTGTCCAGTAGGACTCAGAGTGAAAATGTTTTGCATCTACACTGAAAAAAAAAATATATATTTATATATGGATTGGTTTAGACACACAAGGACTGCAAAGTCTGGACCACTTTACCGTGTCTCTAATGCCATTCACTCCCCTGCTGTTAGTGTGCCAAAACCTTCGTGGTCTGGAACGTGTTGCCTCTCAGTGTGGCCAGCAAGATCCCCGCCAGCACAGCTCAGGACTGTGGACAGTCTTAGCCCTGCGCTACTTCAGGGAACAGAAATGTAGCATTTACTTCCATATGCCACAGAGACCAAGTTACACAAACCAGCAATGTTGCAAAGCTGGCCAAGTATCAAAAAAAAAAAACAAACCAGAGAGTCAACACAAGAGTTTTAAGAGAGGGCATTGTCAATGCTTTTAAACTTTATCACCAATAACACCAGCTATCATCTTCTGGTTATGTTATCAACCACAACTTCTTAGCACAAAATACGTAAGACATTGGTCCAGTAGGACAATATGTATTAATGTCAGCGTTATTATCATTGTACCAATGCTTCCAAAGCTAGCCAACCCATCTTCATCCTTTTGGTTTATTCTTGAAAGCTCACTGGCACTCAAAAATCGATTCCAGCCTGAAGACTAACTTGTCCTTAAAAATGTATAAAATTTTCTAGTTTGTATCTTATACAAAACAATTTCAATTTGAACAAATACCCGAATAAACATTTGTCACAGAACCTTACCACAGCATTTATTCAATCCAAACAACACCAAAAACAACGCAGTAGAACATGATGGATTTCATGTACCTTGTAATGTTCATACACACTTGCAATGAACATCAAAAAAAACCCCACATTTGATCTTAAAGACCCTTAATTCTGATCTAAGCTTTAAAAAAGGTTTTTTTTTCAACAGCATTTTTAGCCTGGATTTTGGTATCAAAATGTTCTTTTAAATATCATTGGTAAACAGACACTATTTTTAGAACATACTTATTAACTGACAAACTTGATAAAATGTTTTTTTATGTGAGACAGTCTCACATAACTATTGAAAATGTATTGTCTATGTATATACATGTGTGTGATTATATATAAACATAAATATAAACATAAATATACAGATGTACAACTATCAAAGTTGATTTAAATTTTTAAAGGTATTTTATGCTGTGCTCATATCCAATTGCATTTTTCAGATTGAGGAAATAATATTTATCTTGAATTGCCGTGGTCGAAAATGTTGCTCTTAAGTCAGTAAATTTGAGTGTGGGGAGCTCCCCAGGCTGAGCATGGAAGAGGCAGAAAAGAGAGAGGGAAGGATGCTTGGTTTTGACGTGATTTCATCTGTGTGACTCTCCCTCCTGTGCATATGCATTACCATGGAGATTTTAAAGGAAATGAACTGGTTTATTACCTTCAGAATTTCTGCTTCATGCAGGGAAGACATTCAGCAGAGAGGCGTAGTAAAAAGATCGGTACGGCTTTATTCCTTATGATTAGTGTGAACTGGCGCCACAAACACCCGAACACCACTGTTGCAGCTGCGGGATCCTGCAGGAGTTTAAGTTCCAATTTAATCCCAGCCCCGAATTTCTTTGTCGTTTTGAACAAGTCCTACCTGTTATCGCATTTGCTAAGGGGAAGGAAGCAATATTCCCCAACCTCACAATGGCAGGTTAGGGTTGAATTAAATAGCATCTTGCTACCAGCAAGCATTTGTTTATAAGTTGTAAAAAAAAATAACATCTTAATTGAGTGCTGGGTGAAAATCAGAAGTTGTATGGGCTGAGCGGCAACACCTCTCTCCACTCTGAGCTTGGGGTACATATAAATGTATATATCCCACGCTTCTCACCACAGACTCTTTAATTTATCAAGTATCACACCTATCTCTGTAGTTAGGAAGAAAGGTGAACAAATCATATATCCATCCATCATCCATTCAATGTCTGCTCACTTCTGACCTTGCTCAGATTCAAAATCCCTCAGTTCAGAACTAGGCTGAAATTAGATTTATGTTCTAAATTTTCACATATCCTTCTCCCCCAACTCCAACTGATTCTTAAATAGTGTCTATATGCCTTATGTTTATGTCTCTGTGGTGAGTTGACCTTGGCTGATGGCCAGGTGCCCACCCAGCTTCTTTCTCACTCCCCATCCTCAGCAGCACAGGGGGAGAAAATAAGATAGAAAAGCTCATGGGTTGAGGTAGGGACAATAAGATTGCTTACCAAGGGCTGCAGCTCCCTCCAGGAGCCTGCTCTTGCATGGGCTCTCCACAGGCTGCAGGGAACACATCCACTTGCTGCAGTGCAGGATCCTCCACAGGCTGCAGGGTTGATATCTGCTCTGGTGTTGTCCTCCATGGGCTGCAGGGAGTCTCTGGCTCCAGTGCCTGGAGCACCTCCTCCCCTCCTTCTTCACTGACTTTGTTGTCTGCAGGGCTGTTTCTCTCACGTTTTCTCACTCTCTCACAGCTGCTGCACTGTATTTTTTACCTTTTCTTGAATATCTTTTGCAGAGGCACCACCAGCTGATGGGCACAGCTTTGGGCAGCAGTGAGTCCATGCTGGAGCCACCTGGAAGTGTCTCTGTCTGACACAGGGGCAGCTCCTGATCTCCTCTCACAGAGGCCAAGTCTGCAGCCTCCCCCCATACCAAAATCTTACCAGATAAACCTAGTACAGTCTGATAACTTTTCTTGCATCTTTTCAACTCTATTTGAATACTGGTTCACACTAGGCCATTGGTATGAACACATCAAAACTTTGGGGCACTTCAGACTCCAGTGTGTACAGAGAGAAACTATGAGAAAAAAACCCTAAGGATTTATAAAAAGATGTGGAGTCCTTAGAAGAACGTGCTGAAGAATTCTCTTTCTTACTTTATAGGAAAGTGAGAAATGTTTCATTAATCTTCTCACAAAGTATTTGCTCCAGTATCTCCGACATTTGCTAAAGGCAATATCTACCGTTTTCCTCCATAACACTCCACCGTTCATTTTTAGTACCACTTGAATGACATGACACTTTTCAAAACCTACTGTGAAGGCAGTATATCAGTCTAGTGCTTAGAACAGATAAAATTCATTATTCAAGCACCAGCGTTACTGACAGTATATCAAAAAGGTCAAATGAGCAGATTAAAAACTTGCAGTATGAATTAAACATATCAGTTGATCTTTATGACAGTGAATACATTTCACACAGGCAACAGAGATTTGTATGTTTTCTGTTAACAGATTTGGGCACATCTTTTGCACTTTCTGCTTGAGAAAGTGCAAAATATGTTTCGAGACAGGCAGATGACAAGCAACTAGATAATAAGAATGTGAAATTTTGGACACTGCCACTTTAAAGGGAAATGTTGACTGAGATTTGCAAAAGAAAGAAAAAGTATCATTTTTAATCCTCTTAAACGTACAATACCTTTCTGGCTGAAGAGGTGGGTCGAAATTTTCTGTACATAAATACCACATATACAAACAAATAGATAATTTTCCATTTTTGATCTTTAAAGCATTCTATAAAGGGCTTAGAGCAGTCAGATTCACTTTGTAGGCTGTATGCAGACATTGCTATTCTAGGAAGAAAATTTTAAACAGAGTACTTGAACCAGAGTCCATAGGACTAAAAAACCCACACATAGGAATACAAAATCCAGACACAGAGAGTAATGCAGATTTCTAATCATTATTCTAAGCAGCCCAGTTTGATATATAACATATATATATCTCTTTCATGTTGGGTTTTATTCCTGGTCTCTGAAAGCAGCAAACTCCCAAGAAAGCAGCTGTGACTCATTTTTCTCACCAACCTCTTCCAGATATTGTCTTTCCTATACTGGAATATGTTGGAGGCACCAGTGTTTACAGTCGATACTCCTTTAAACAAGAGTGGTCTGACAGAGCTTTGTCAAGAAAAGGCCATGCACAGGCTTTATAGGTCACAGTCACAGTTACCACAATTTTCAACATTTCCACACTTCACATTTAGTCTAAATTTTCAAAATGGTAAAACCACTGGATGCCAAAACTACTGTTTCCCACCTGATCAAGAATGCTTTGCACTTTGCAAAATAGTTCTTTTGCACCTCTTATGTTCCCCTGTGGTCATCTTTGGTCTCAATTTAGATTGCTAATTGCTGTGTGATGGACATCATCTCTCAAGTGGACCACACGAAAATTCAGGTTCGAAGGACCTACAGGGGTCCAACAACCTGCTTGAACTATGCTGAGCCATGAGGTCAGCCCAGATTGCTCAAGGCATCATCCAGTCAGGTCTTGAAAAGCCCCAAGGATGGAAACTGTACAACTGTGTCTGTGGTCACTGACTGTCTTCACGGAGAAAAGTTTTTCCTCAAATGCAGTCTGAACCTCTCTTGTTTTAGTTCATGCTTGTTGTATCTTCTCCTCCCACCATGCACTGTGATGAAGAGCCTGGCTCTCTCTTCTGAATGACCTCCCCATAGATACTGGGGGTCTGCTGTTAGGTCACCCCAAAGCTGTCTCCTCTCCAAGACAAACAAAACCCCATCCTTCAGCCTCTCCTCATGATGCTATCAGCCTTCCTTCCAACAGGGCACACTGGGCTCATGTGCCACTCACCGTCTGCCACGGCCCCCAGGATCTCTTCAACAGAGTCCTGCCCCACCAGTCTGTCCCCATCCTGCATCCCTGCCAGCCATTCCTCCTTCCCAGGGCCTGGACTTTGTAGTTGGCCCTACTGAATTTAATAAATTTACTGTTGGCCTGTTCCTCCAGCCTGCCCAGGTCCTTCTGGATGGCAGCCCTGCCTTTGAACATATTGACTGGTCCCCTCAGTTTGGTATTATCTGCCCATCTGATGAGTGTGTAATATGACTTCTGCCAGGCTGTTGATAAAGATGTGAAACAAGACAGGTCCCAGGACAGACCCCTGGGGTGGTCTGCTGCTCACCAGCCTCCAGCTAGAGTATAACCTTTTAACCACCACTCTCTGAGCCCAACCATCCAACCAGTTGCTAGGGCTTGGCAGTGCCAGGGAAACACCTGTCTGATGAAAAACAAATTAGCACACCTCTGCTGACCATGCTGGGCCTTTGGTTCTCCCAATCTGATGGGAAGATTTTTTCCTAACTGAGGTTTCTTGCCTGATTAACTGCATCTTGCAGATGTCACAGAAAGAGAAAAATCAAATTAAACAGACTTGTTTTTTCCACATGAGACTATTTACATTGTGCCAGGCCATATTAGTGTTCATGGCTCTACAACAATAAAGTACACATTCAGACAAAAAAGAGAGAAGAGTGACCAATAATCCATGGGAGACCAGTGTAGGGAATCAACAACCATAAAAGACCACTGAGAAACAGAATAGAAAGAAATATTAGTCTGAACCCTATGGAATAGTTGGTCTATTTCTACTGCTGGTCTTTTAGACTTTAAATTACCAGTTTTCCACAGCAAATTAAAGGAAAAAGGAAATAACTATGGTTGCATCTGCAGCTGCCTGTGAAGTATGAGAGCTGAATCAACAACAGCACTACAAGAATAGCAGTTACGCTTGGCCAAAAGGAATTCATCACAGGAAACATCAGATCACCAGTTAAAGAGGTCAATGACTGTTTCAGTCAATTACTGTTGAAACACATGGATGCCTCCTGATTTCACAGGAAAGCTGGAGCTAACTTTCTGCTCATAATAAGTTTTGAAAGGGCTATATAGTGATTATATTCATGCTCCTGTGATAGTGCATACACATGTTTTATACATTCTATAAATCTGTGTAAACTTTGTAAATGTAACTTGGCTAATCTAAGTTTCTATATGTCAGTGGTTAGTAAATATTGGCAAATATTGCAGTCCTCCAAAATAACACCTACCACATCTAGAGAGCATACTGCTGTAAATGTCCAGGCTTTTCCTTCAAAAAAAGCGTTTAACTCCATGATCCTACCAGTCCCCAAGCTTCAGAAGAAAGTTCACCACCACCCCCCTCTCCCTTTAAAGGTCCCTGTCAGCCTTACCTGGAGCGATGAATCCTGCCCAAATTGATACCTGGGTACTGGACTAAAGCAGAGAAATGAACATCCACAACCACACATAGCTTCAGTTCCCCTTAGAATAAGCATGCACAATTTGGGGCTTTGAAAATAAGCAGCTCTGACTGCGTATGTCAAAATTTCATGTCAAGCACAAGTGTCATTCCAAATTCCAAGGCTTTTCTTCTCTCAGCTGCAAGAGTGAACTAGTATCATGGTAAACTTGATGACTTCCTTGGAAAAGAGTAGCATATCTCATCACTCAACATTACTCTTGCTATGTAACTTGTGCGTCCAAATCTCTCAAATTACCTTCTCTGTTGCTATTATAATGATTACAAAACTCTGCAGTTCCTGATTTGAATTGATTTCTTTCAGTTGAGATTTTCCTTTTTTATGTAGAATCTGCTTTTAATCTGAACAACTGTCCCTTTATTTGCAAAATTAAACAAGTAGTAGTCTATTCACCTAGCACTGTTCCTGATACAGGGTAGTCCTCTGGAATATTTCCCTGCTCTGATTTTAGAAGCCTGAACAAAGCAATTTCCACCATATGCAGCTCTTTTGAGATCCAGCATATATTTTTGCTTTTAGTGAGAAACAGCCTACTGCTCTAATTTACACCCACACATAATAGTGAGACCAGTGGGTTTGGGTCTTGGAGCTACTTCATAGCTTTCCTTTGTGCTCAGAGAAGTTTCCTCCCACAGAACCTTCTCTCCAGCTCAAGACATCCCAAGAGTCAAATTAATGAGCATTGTATCTCTGGCCCCATTCCTGTTCCCTGGAAATGTTAGTTCCCTGGAGCCAAAATACCAATCAACTGCTCTTTGCCCAGGCACCCCAGGTTGCTAAGACCCAGGAGAAAATCTCTATAAAGTTTAGAAGACAATCTCTCTGAAGCAGGCATTTCATATCTCCAACTGTACATCTGTGCTGCCACCACAAGCCTCTGAGACTCAATGAAAGCTGAAATCATGCTGTAGCCTAAATTAAAATAATCAAACTCTATTACAGATAATACAGTGCATAAGCAGTCAAACCGCAGATGGCATTTGCATTTTTACCTTCAGAAAAACCTATCCAATTTTAATTGAAATAAAGCTACCACAAAGTTTAAGAACAAGCTTAGCTGAACATGTAATAATGAAGATGGTTTGTACTTGCAAATTAGTCCCTTCTTCCTTCATGTTTTCTAAAAATATTCTTTTGGACAGTCAAGCATACTGCATTTCCAGATCTGGTGAGCGATGAAAACATCTCTATCTCTTGATAGTATTTTCCTGTTCTTGCAGAGCAGCAGAAACCTGTCTGGCTTTCCTCTGTATTTGTATGTTTTGTCACAAGCAACTTTGTCACAGGATTACAAAGGGTTAAAAATATCACCATCTATAGCTAATCTGCTGCCCACTGCCCTGGGTGAGGTATTAATACTGAGGTATTTTGACATTATATTTTTCAAGGTTTGTGCCTTGCATGGAACTTTCCATAGACTTTGAGGTCTGGGACTATCATTCCAACATCTTCCCTAAGTCTTGAACGTAAAGTTCTCCCATAACATATTTAGCACATCACCTCAGATGGAAAAGGGATTTTAAAGCAACCAAATGTGTTTGGAGCCTACCGAAGAGGCTTATAAATTAAAAGTATCACTTTAGCTGCACCACCTCAGCTTGCAGTCGCCTAAACTGGTGCTTAGGCCTTGTGTCAGTGTGAATTTCTTTTGTATGAATTTCTGCTGCATCTTTCTGCCTTCTCCTCAGAAACTAGATGAAGTCAGTTCTTCATTTCCCATTTTGCGACTGGATTAATACTGTTAGTTGACCAAAGGAAACATGTTTTCTTCCCATGTCTTGCACAGGGGCTTGTACCGGGGTCCCACATCTTGCACGGGGGTTTGTAGCAGGGTCCCATGTCCTCCATAAGGGCTCGTAGTTGGTCAGGCACACTGTGGGCAACCACATCACCAAGCCAGGCTCCTGAACCCATAGCAAAATGATCTGCTCTGGGCTGAGCAGAACTTCACACAGGATCATCCCACACCACCTTGAGGAGCTCCAGCTCTCAACGCCTCCCTGAACAGCCTGATCACAAGGCATCAGGGTACCTTTTAGGGCTGTCATTATTCAAATGGGCTTCAGGAAGATGAGGAAAGGTGAGGTCTATTCCCTGTTGGACAAGTATCTCCGTTACGGTTAGTTATTAGCTCTGTCAATGTAAATTAAATGTTCTCATTCTGTGTGTTACTTAGAATTCATTATGAATATTTTATAAGGTGGTGTTTATTTGTGGCAAGTTGATTGTTTATTCCTCACCCACACAAGCAGCTTCAAGAGGTTACATAACCAAGATATACATACATCTATATATATAAAAATATATAATTGTGTGTGGGTGTGTGTCTAGCGATTCAGTCCAGGTTTCTCAGGCCACAGGGAAAGCCAAATTTAAGTAACAGGACAGTCCTTTGAGTGATAAGGACATCACATAGAAGTGGTTCTTGCCAATAAAATGTTTCAAAATCATTCACCCACATGCTGCATAAAGTCAGCATTTCTGGGGACGCTCAGAGAAGGTCGTTCCGAATGGGTGATGAGCCTCCCGACCAGAGGTGCAGGAGAAAGGCTCAACCGAAAAGGCTTTTGCATGAAGAGCTAAAAACTACGTGCTGACCTAAATAGCCCTTGAGAGGTCATGCAATCCCAAAACTGGAATAGAGCTGCAGAGATAAATCCTGTTTCCCTTATTACATAGCAGTTTCAGCTGAAAGCACTTTTCTTTTTTAACTCAGCACTTTGGTGAATAAAGTGGAAGTGATAATGTTAGATGAACTATCTTCCAAACGTTAAATATATTGGTCTGTAAATTCCCAAGAGGCAGACACCAGCAAAAATGTGTTTTCTCTGTTTCTGAGGCTTTCCTTCTAAAGCTGCACACCTGCCCACACAGAGCAGAATTAATTCACCAGGCACTCCATTGCTTTCACCTTTAAACTGAATACAGCGTTCAGTTTTAGCCCCAGGTCAGTCACTTCTGCAGAGCTATTTCTGCTTGCTTCTGGCCAGAAGGGTGTTGAAAGGGAGAAGAGAATAAATGTTGTTCTTCTCACTTAAAAGAGCATGCACAACAACAAAGTGAATTTACATAAATATCACTGAGAAATGCTAACTTCCTAGGCAAGTTCTAGAGCTGGTGTAAATTGAAGTTGCTCATTTGAAGGCAAGTGAAGCTGTAGTGGAGGTAGCTCCTTTGAAGTAACAGTGATTTATTCCATCTGAGAATCTAAGCCAGAACCTGGAAAAATCAATGTTACTATAAAAATGTTAGCTTATATAGAACCTGCTCAATAAATAAAATGTATTCAGCTTAGGACAAACACATTTCAAAGTGCTTGTTTACCGAAATATCTAGTCTGCATGGGGAAAAGTATCAATTTCTGAACCACAGACCTTACTGCAGTCTTCTCCCCACACGATGAACTTCCTCCACTTAGCATGGGAGCAGATGTCCTCCCATCCCATGCCCAGCTTCAAGTCATTCTGCACTGTAGGAAATTTCTGTGAGGTGTACTTGGGCAACACTGAAGTAACACTAAAAGCACGAGGATCACGCTCACCATTTACCACACCATGGAACCTGGTTTTTAGATATGCTTCCCCAATCAAACACAAAAGCCAGATACAACTAGAAGATGTCACTGAACTTGTGCCCTTTTATTGTCGATGAAGAGAACCCCATTTTAAACTGTGGGAAAGCCAAAAATGCCACCCAACTTTCCATTTATAAATACACTTCCATATAAATGTTCTTCCCACACACATTTTCAGATCCTACTTATGAAGGGACAGGCTGAGCGAAGGAGGTTGGAGTAGGTGATAAGAAGGTTCCTCCTAACCCAAACATCTCTGTGACCTGTGATAGCACATACAACCATCAACCGCCAACCACATATGTTCACTTATGCTAACCGACCTGTTGGCACATAGCCACTACCTTTCCTGCCATCACCAGCGCCACGGTACAACACCTGAGAAGTTATGCTCCTGCCCACCACCCTGGTGTGGCTGCAGAGGGTACCCATGCCAGTGATGGTGGGTGACTAACTCTGACAACTTACCTGACCAGGGTCTGTGTCGGCTGCTTCTCTTCCTTGGGCATGCCACAAAGGGTATGTGAAGGAACATTCCCAACCTTGACTCACTTCAAGCTTTTTCTGGATGATCATTGGCCTGGTATCCAAATGGATATTTGCTCAATCACCTTGCCATGATTTTTCTAGTCACTTTTAGTCTCCAGCAGATCTTCTCCATCTACTATCAGTTTGGAAAAATTACATTTAAGGTCAACAGTTTCCTTTTCTCAATTCCTTACAGCTCACCATTTAGTTTTGTAGCTATCTGGCAGGCTCTGGGTTTTAAGGGAAGGCTGTGTAGATTCCTCCACACAGGCCAGCTTCTCAAACAGGAATGATCTTCTGGAGGAAGCTTGAGATTTGCATTTTTTTCCATGTTTTAGCACAAATCTGTTCCTTCCCACCTTGAACAAGAGTATACAAAGGCCACATGCAATGGAAAGTGGCACTGAGAGAGAAGTTGCTAATTGCAGATGAATTCACAGTCCGGCTAGCTGTATGTGCACCTCTGCTTTTAGGTTAATAATAAAAACCAGTAAGACATTCCATTACTAGACATAATAGGAAAAAAAAACGTGGAAAAAAAAACCAGTCAGCCTCTCCACAGATCAGTTATTACACCCTGCGCAAGGAGAACATCCAATGTCTAGCCATGCTATTATCCTATCTCAGTAAGAACTGGAAACTGCTGGGAAATAAATTAAAAGCAAATGAAGGAAGGAATTGTGTAACAAGACTTCATGAACAGGGACAGTTATTTTCCCAAAACAGACTTCTCTTTCTCTGGTGGCATCAAATATAGTGAATCGATACTTTAGCCCAGAAGTGGTTCATGGTTTTCAGAAGACCTTTTTCTGGAGGACGGGACGCATTTCCCATGATTAAGACCCATACTTTAGAGGATAAATATACCTATAGCTCCGTTTAATGTTATTTTAATATAGTTACCACTGGTAAACCAGTTACCCTCCCCAGAAGAGGGGAAAAAAAAGAAAAGGAACTGTTTTGACACACAACACTGACAGAGTTGAACTGGAAGATGCTGCTTTTTCCCTAGAAATATTATATCTCCAAGTGCACTAAACCCATGAGGTTAGTGAGCAATAAACAAAAGTATTTTTGTTATTAGCTTGTGCCCTTGCTTTTACTGAGTCTTATGTTTCTTTGCCAGAAAGAATATTATTAATTTTCTTCCTTTACCTCCCAGATGTCTTCAATCTGTACAAATTGGGTGTTTTATTCTTCAATTACTCTTTCATATTTTTTTAAAAATATATATGTATACACACAGAGAGTGCGAGATAATTTTGATATAATATACATAATAGAAATTTACATAAAATATTAATACTTAATCACTGTAATCAATTTCAGAGTTTCGCCATAATCCTGTGACCTGTTACCGAATTCCCTGTTGTCCCAGTTCAACCCATTCACTTCCAGTGTTATGAATAAGGAAAACTATAGCGTCCTCAAATCTGAAGCTTTTCCTGGAGGTCTCCAGTTTAGAAACACTGTAGCCTAAATCTTTGGTGTTATGAAAGTGCAAACTCCCTCCGGGTTTTGTACCCTGGAACTGGTGAAGATTTTCTGGCCAGGGAAAAATTGAGATTCTTGGGAATGTATTCCTGAGCCTTGCGCTGGGTCAGTCCTTCGTAATAACTAGGGAAACCATTTGGCAATTTCAATCAACCTTGACGTTGCAAGAGATGCATAAAGACACATTTCTACATACAGTCCTCTAAAAAGAGAGAAAAAAAAGGTATTTATATCCAAGTGAGTATAAATAGAGAAAGAAAGAAAGAGAGAAAGAAAGAAAGAAAGAGAGAAAGAAAGAAAGAGAGAAAGAAAGAAAGAAAAGTATGTACCCTGTGAAGGGCAGCACCACTGTGTTATGGACTCCTCACTATAAACAGTTAATTCAGTGAGCTTAGTTCATCAAGCATTTTTCCTTTAAACTGTTAATTATTATCTCTTCTTATCCACTTGCTTTTCTGCTGAACCCCCTCAATTCAACCTTGCAAACAAGGTTTTATACAGGAATGTTTAAATTTGACCTTCCAGGTAAATATGTACTCAGAAATTAATTCTCAGCATGTCACTCACGGTTTTAATTTTATAAAATACATATATTTGAAAAAAGTAGCAGTGAGGTTTTTTTTGATTTAGCTAATTTTATTAGCTGTGGGAAGCAGCAGAGTAGCAGCCTCTGGCCAAAAAAAAATAAGAAGGAGCAGATGTTTCATGGAGGAAGGGAGATTATTCTCCTTTTTATATTCAGCATCTGCTTTAATCTTCTTTGACCTGTTGAACGATTAAGCTCCGACGAGACTGTTTGCACTTAGATCTTCCTGAAGCCTCCTCTCACTGGGAAGGATTCTGCATCTATTAGGAAGGATTTGATGATCTACCTTTTCAATATTAACATCCTGCAGAGGATTCTGCCACTTCTTTGTTTCAAAAATAGCGTGTTCCCTTTCTGTCACCTGGTCACTGCTGTGCATGGAACAAGCACCCACTGCACTGAGCATTAGGTCATTTTCCCTTTGAACAAACTTTGCTTGTAAACTTAAGTCAATAAGAAAAGCAATCATAAATATTCAACATAAAGCATAAAGACTAGAGTATGTGCCTGTTACCATTACAGAGTAAAATTTTTCATCTTGAAAATGGTAGCACTTGAATACTAATGGCAGACAAGTGACCTTCAGGGACCCTTTTTAGTTGCATGCATCAGTTTTATCCGGACCGTGCTTCAAATGCAAGTGTTGGGGATGTAATTATTGCTGAATGCAGATTTTCACTGACTGAAATAGAGATGGACAGAAGATCTAGCTAAAGCTTTGGCCCAGAAAGCACATTAGTGACACATTAAGTATAATTAAGGAAATAATTTGTTCAATGCATTTCATTTCTTTTTTTTCTGTATATAGAATATTTATTTTTAATAAATTTATATAAAATTGAATACAAACCAACTGTTCCTCACATCTACTTATCTGATGCTACAAACAAATGAGCTTTATCTAGTGTTACTTCAACAGCTTCATAGAAGCATACTTCAAGTCACATACTTGATCAGCTAAAACGCATGGGCTCATTGGAGTCATTAAATAACACTGGGTTATTGGTCTAAGAGGATGAGCTGAAGGCAGATTGTCCCCTCTAATGTTAAGTATCACCCATTTCCATGGAGCTGTACCACCTTTACTGTAAGGTTGCAAAGACACAGAGGTAACAATCAGTGTGTAAGCATGAATGTTCGTGGAAGACTACTACAAAACCTACATTACAAAGGAAACCCTACATTTTAATTTGAAGATTTATCAGGGAGTGTAGTGATAGGACGAGGGGTAACAGTTTTAAACTGAGGGAGGGGAGATTTAGACTAGATATTAGGAAGAAATTTCTAATTTATGTGGTGAGGCACTGGAACAGGTTGCCCAGAGAAGCTGTGGATGCCCCATCCCTGGAGGTGTTCAAGGCCAGGCTGGATGGGGCTTTGAGCAACCTGGTCTGGTGGGAGGTGTCCCATGGCAGAGGGGTTCGAATTATATGATCCTTAAGGTCCCTTCCAACTCTAACCGTTCTATGATTCTGTAAAGAAATGGAAAGTTTACTCTTCTTTCTGTCCTGTAAGAGAATTATCTAAACATAAGGTAATTTGGAAAAAGAAATAATCAGAAAATGTGTATTTTAAAACACATTTCTGTAATTTTGCACCTGCAAGATTGACAAGATACTAGACAAGGGAGACAATACACTGCATTACCGTGCTATCCAGACAGGGGCTGGCAGCTCGCATTCACAGCTATTCAGCACTACCCTGAATAGCTTTGTACTTCAGAATAGGACTCAAGGCAATCACACTTATCCAAAGCAGTCATTGTTTGCATGAATACTCATTTTAATTGCCAGCTTAGTGGCCTTGCAGAATTCACTTCCCCCGTCAGTTTCCCAGATGTATAAATGGGACTCTGATACAGGCCTCGCTGTGAAGTGTTTAGTAACTGAACTGATGAAAAGTATTGGTTGAAACAGGAACCCTCATAGAATTACTGTGTGATGATGATGATGGCAATAACAACAATAATGATAATAACGATAATTTCACGTGGCCATTGCAAGGACTGATTTTTCTCTTACAGCTTGAACACAATGGACATCCCAAAAGTAGAGGCTTTCCCGACTGACTGTGGTGTATTTAAAAGAGTGTTTCAGTAGCATATGCTACCACAAGGTTTAAATACAGAAAAGTCTTAATTAACAACAATATGTTAGTGGTGTTGGCATCTGAAATTAAATTAGATCTTGCATTCTAATTCAGTCACACGTGTATGCACATACGTGGTTTCTTTTCATATCTGCCTTCTTTTCAGAAGGACAACGATAACCTTTCCCTTAAAACATCACAATATTATTTCCTTAAGCTTTAATCATTCAATAATTACGTCACTTTAAAACAACAGATAGAAGTATGTTGAGTATCTTACAACATCAAAATATTATCTAAGCTTTAAGGATTCAGTAACTGTATGTCTCCCTAAAATAAGAGGTCGAGGAATCTTTGCATTAGCTACCAAGAGAGGCTGGGCATCTAACTTTAGTTAGACACCTGAGTTTCAAATAACAAAAACATGTGTTCGAACAGGTTAGTTTGACTGTGCACTTGAACCCCAAAAGCATCACCATGTGAAGGGTTTTGCTCTCCTTTGAAAACGAGTAAAACCGCCTTGTAGCTAGTGCATGGTCAGGGTCATCATCAGGGAAATTAGATCAGAGCGACTACCTTACTATAAATTATTACATCCCTGCTAAATGCAAGATAACTTCCTCCAGTAAACAAGAGTTCTGAATAAACATACCTGGTTGTGGAGAGTTGCTTGCTCTAATCAGCCTTTGCCGTTACACTGTTGGAGGGGTATGGAGACAGATTTTAAGAAATATATTTCAATAACCTTCTTAGAGGACTGCAGGCAGAGCTGCAAAAAGAAAAGGCATAAGGGCCTCACTCTACCGGTTTTATCCAGAAATTTAAGGTCTCACAGAAAGATATTTAAATGTATGACAACAAAAACATATTAATGGTAAAAAAATTTTGGAATAATTCTTGATACATTTCTGATATGAGCAAGGTAAAGGAATCTGAAGATGAAGACTTCAGCAGCTAGCCAAAATGAATTATTTGTGCTTAACCATCCACTAGAGTTGAACCTGGAGAATAGGGACTGTCTTCATAAGTGAGCGTAGTATCCAGTGTGTCTCTTGCCAATAGCATTATATTCTCCTGAGGAAAATGCAGTTTTGTAAGCAGGGAAGGGAAGCTTTGACAAAAACTGTTCTCTCCCCAGATTAATTATTTATACTGTGCCTACTCACTTGTGAATTTAACAAATGCATAGATTACCATTCAATTACTCATGGAGTTCAAATAATTTCTAAGTATTTGATATTCTTGTAGTGGCACAGACTTAACGAGGACTGTACTAGTATGTTACAGAGAAAATAGGAAAGAAAGATTACCACTAATCTCAGCAACAGATGTCGGAACTACAAGTATAAATCCCTTGAAATACCACTCAATAAAAATTGTCTGGACAATTTTGAATTTTAACTCTTTCTAAAAGCAGTTTTAGAGCCTCTATCCCATAGTTTGCTCCCACTGTGTGTGCTGCAACACTCACAGATAACTTGCTTGGGATTTCAGATCACATTGAGATCTCCCAACGTGTCAGTTATCTTTAGCATACACAAGAGAAAATTAATGTGTACATGATCAATGACATAAACCCCCATGCCACAACCACTATCCATGAAGACAGAAAGCAGGAAAGCTCAGCCAAAGCTTGCATGTCCCATGGTGGCCAGTGGGAATCACCCAACTGCAGCATGGATTCAGAAACTCAGGTGTTTAGTCATACTCTTTAAAAGGCATATTCATAGACAAGATATTCAACCCCTACCAGTGACCGTAGGATGAAAGCACGGACCATGTTTTGGTGCTTTCCAGTATTATTCTTAGACTCTCTTAGTGTCTTTGAAAATTTAGTAATTTCCAGTATAACTTTTGGTGAAAGTCTCTGTTTTCCAGCTTGATGTTCACTTAACATTAAGCAATTAAGAGAGATGTTATATATGTGTGTGTGTGTGTGTGTGAACATACACATATAGAAACAGATAATTGAGAGCCACTCAGGCAATACAGAAAACAACATCTAAATAGAAATTGCAACTCCAAGACAGCTCTCTCAGCCCTGCCTTTGCTCAGGAAGGGAGGGATTTGGAGTAGGAACCTCCAGAAAACCACCAGCAATTTGGGAGTTTAGCTCCTCATTCAGCTGCTCACCAGTTCTGTGCAGGTCCAGGTAGCAGAGTGGCTATTGCAGCCAGTGCACAGCTGCAGAGGGTTTGCCTGTCTATCAAATTCAAGCCTCATCAGCTGAAGCTGGTGTTAATAAGCCAGAAGTGAAATGTGGCAACTGCCTAACTGATGCAAGAGCTATCCCTCTGCTATACCTACTTGTAAATCTGGTAGGCAGAATCTCCTCCTGCCCATCAGACAAACTGGGGCAGCAACCCTCCATCAGATCAACAGTTTGAAACAAACATGTAAAATAGGCAATAATTTTAAAAGTCAGTGAGATTTCTACTTCCTTTGATTGCTTCTAGGAGGACAAGGAGGCCATACCCCAAGCTAGAGTTTTGCTGTGGAAAGGAAGCAGAGAAGTACAAGCAATTTGTTGCCAAGAAGGATCATAAACTGAAGAATTAAATTGTGCCGTATACCACAAGCTGGTCAAGTACTCACTTCAGCACAGAAGCCTGCAGCCTTCACCCTTCTTGCAAAGTCATCTGCACAACAGTCATCTGCCAGCTTTTCCTTTTAACAGCTTCGTAGGATAAGGCTTTATCGATTCACAAAGAATGCAAGTTCAAAACTGAATTGGAACATCAAGAAAAACGAAGAGCTAGAATTTTAGCTGCATTATCCTGTGAGAGAAAGAACTGGGATGAAGCAATTCTCAGGGGCTAGAGAAGTAGGAAGGAAGCAGAGTGCGCTGAGAGACGTGCGAGTTGGCCATCAGCAGGTCCATCACTGCTGGGCCACTTATTTCCAGTGTCACTCTTACTGCACATGCTCCGTGGTGGTCAGTCAGGTAGGTTTGCTGTAAATGGCTCTCTAGGTCAAGAAAGCTTCCCACAGAAAGCAGCCTGCCAACAGGGACAGAAAGCGGGGTACAGAGTGGGATCCTGGGTACGGTCAGTGAAAATCAGCTGTTCAATCTATCCAGAGAAAATTAAAATGAGATATTGATGGCTATAACACAATGCTGTAGAGCAGAGGAATACAACCCTGGTACCAGAGCAGAGGCACTGAAAAGTGGGGACATGAGAGGTGACACAGGTGGACACTGGTATGGAATGGAGAAAGATGGGGCCAGGTCCTGGCAGTGGAGGCCCCAAAGTGGAGCACAGCTCTCTAGTGGTCAGTTAAAAAAACAACACAGACCCGGTGCTGAGAGTAACAAAGAATAAAGAAATAGTGCCTAACACACCTAAAAGTTGCCATTTATACTAAATTCAGAAGTAACGTAAAGCTGGAGACCGGTGGAGCAAGGTGTAAAAGAGTGCTAGCAAATATATACAAAGGACCCCAATTGGATTGTGGTAGAAGAAACCAGGAACATGAACACCGTATTCCTCCCACTGAAGGTCTCCAGGTGCTGTTGACGTGCCTTAATGCCTCTCCACACACGAAAACCCAAAGTGAAGCCACTGACCTTTGGACCCAGGGGAGCATAACTCCAGGAAAAGCGATAGAAACTCTGTGTGTGTGTTACAATTTTAACTGCAATATAATTATTTCTTTGTCTGTAACAACTAGATCTGGACTAACAATTAGACTCTTAAGATTCCAATTATACTGAAAAAAAGATTTAAAATTCTTGGCTTACTTTTATGTAGATGTGCTTCCTCTTTGCCCATATCAGGGTTTTGAACGTGGCAGGACCAAACGTAAGGCACGACACTCCTATACAGCCTTCACAGCTCTGTGCCACAGAACCAAGCTCCCATCGCTTCCCAGGCTTGCTCCAAGACAAGCTAATGAATGCTAGGCAGTGAGCTAGGCTAGCAGTGGTAATCTTTCCGCTTGGAAACATAAGGTAGGAGCTCCTCCAGATCTAGGTTATAGGCAAAAGAAGGGTTTTGAAACACCCAGCTCTCACTCGTGTTTCTTTTTTTGCCAGGTATCAATGCCCCCCTTTCTGAACACAAAATCTTATTTCCAATTTTTATGTCCCCGACTATCGCCAGAGTCTCCTTGTGGAGTGAATACTGTCAGCAGTCAATATTAATGTCTCAACTTTCAGTTTCATTCCAAAATATCCTATGTAGAAAGGTCACTATTCAACGGCTGATTATAACAGCTCTACAGTTCCTGACCAGGTACAATTTCCTCTCACAACTGCACTCCTCTTCAGCAACACGCAGTTCCAGGGATGTAAGAACTTCCTTAATTAATGTGAAACTATGTCATTTTCCTTCATCCACTTAACCCTCATGTACTCTTAACATTAAGGCCAGGTTATTTTTTTACCAAGCTAATGGTAAAGTAAGTCCTTTATTTATATGATCATTACTAAATGTTACAAGGGCATGATTTATACAGGAAAATACGGTTCCAGTATAAGAGAAACCTGTATGTACAAAGAGAACCCAGGAACTCTGACAGAAAGATAAGAGAAAACTTGAACAAGTCTAACTTTTCATCAAGATGCAATATTCCTATAGAGAATTATCTGTGATTTTATGATCTCCATATCTTTCAAATGAAAAGGAAAAGTTTTAATAACACCGTAATAGAGTGAGACATTAAATTCTTGGTAAATCACATCTGTCTAGCTGAAACCTTTAATCAGAGACCTACCCTGCCTACCAGCGAAAATTATTGCACCTATCATATCCATCTTCTCACTGCTGTCAATCTCATCAATGCAAGTCATCCCAAATCCGAGTAACTGATAAGCTAGTAAAGTTTTCAAGACATAAATGAAAATTGATGCAATGCATGAATCCTCTTGCTATAGGGTTATATGTAACAGAGGACAGATCTTACGATTAACATCTTAAGCCATGCCTAAATTTAGCATCCAAAAAAAACAAGTCCGGATAAAGTTCTATCAGATTTTCAAAGGAAGTTTGGTAGTTAAATCCCTTTGAAACTCAGATGCCTTAAGCACAATGAAAAACTCTGTTTAAATATTCAAGGCAAATACTGTGAATTATGTTGATGATACAGATCTCGAGAGTGCTATTAAACCTTTTAAGATTTAAAACTCAATCAATCAACCAACTGCTGGTACTTTGCATAGATTACTGAAAAAAAATATGGCTGTGCCATGCCACTTGTCCTTGGGGCCAAGTCCTTTTAGTGCAGTGGCTCATAGCCACAGCAACCATCTGCACAGCTTTGTAGTTGGGAACAAACCAGAAAGCAGGACTGCAGCTCTCAAGGGCCAGGCTGGGCACATTTCACACGTGACAATAAGTACATCAGGGGTATGTGCTTGTATCTGGGAGAAGTAGTTATACCAGGGAGAAGAATAAAATGAGTAATTGATTCACGTAACTTCAGAGAAAATTCCCCAAAATATTTTTCAGAAAGCCCACCATCAATTTTGAAATGTTGGTTATTTGGATGAGTGAGCTTCCAGAGTGGGGAGAGGAATGCACACCTCAAAAACCTGGAGAGGACCCAAGAAATGTGCCTGGTTTATTCTGCAGTTCATTCTAAGTAGATATTTTTATATTTCATCATTCTCAAAGAATACAGAAGGCTATTATTCATATTGATACCCATAAAAATGACTAATTCTGCTCAGGATTCAAAGTGTTTATTAAATTTTCCACTCAGGTTTGCCAGTTCAAATAAAGTTGAGCATGTCAGCCTTACCGAGAGTTAACCTGTGTTTCCAGAGTGCTGAGATTTTTCTAACCCTAAAATTTTTATAGGAGTACCTATCTCTCATTTCACATTGAGAATTGACATGAGAACAGTAGTTCTGCAGCTGGAAGGACTGTGGATTTCGACAAATAGCAGCTTTTTCTGCCATGCCTGACCCAAACCACTAGATATTGAAGGCCATAATTCATTGCGAAGCAGCCATACAAGTTGGGGTAAGCAGAGCAAAGAGGGGAGATGAAATTCAGATGTCTCCAGTTGTGATTCTTCATTGCCTGTTACCTGGAGCAGCTGTTGAAGCCAGGGCTTGTCAGATCTGGTTCCATGCTACGCTCATTTATACAGGTTTCTCTCATTAAGATGAGCTATCGTTCTGGAAGACTAAGTTCCAAGAAAATTCCCTGGATGGTGCAAAGCTAATTTTATCCACCACTTCTGTACCAAGCCAGCAGCTTGGGGTGTACTGAGACGTTGCCAGATTTCCCTTATCCCTACCTATTGCATAGACACCACAATGTTATCCTTCAGTTGTAGGTACTCTGACTCAAATTAAAATCAGTCCTGGGGGAGAACTGTGCTGCATATCAGAATTAACCCAGCCAAGAAAACAACAGGGACTCAATAAGCCATCTTTAATTTCAGATTTCTTACTCTAAAAATCAAGCTAAGTTGTGCTGACAGATCAGATTCACCAAAGGCAAGATGATCTAATAGAGCCTGATGGTTTTACACATATTTTATTTGGACAAGGCCCCAGCTGCCGGGGAATATGGCCCTGCATCATATTTTAGCCATATAAGAGGGAAGGTATATGCAGAAGACAGCAGGTAAATCCTTTGCTGTTTGTTTAAATTCAAGGAGATTTGCTCAGAATAAGTTCCATATTACACAAAGGGCAGAGAATTCTTCCATTGTAAAGCCACGTGCCACTGAAGTTTGCCTTACCCTTGTACCATACTGATCTGATAGTTCCCCTGCTCAGGTCTTCCCTGGCACAAACAGCTCAGCTCCCAAGTGAGCTTTAGCCTGGAGCCTGTAGAGCTACTCAAGTCAACAATGCTAACTCACCACAGGTGTCAAGAACATGGAGTATGGAGTCCTTCATGGCCTGCAGGAGCTCTTTTGGGCCCAAAAAGCACCCAGCTGTGCTTGGACACCTGTCTGCAATAGCAGGCAGTTTATTTAAAGTAGGTCTTTAGGTGAAGGTAACAAAATAGATCAACTTGGCAGTGTGCTACCAACAGATTTATTTTCTCCACTACTCAAAATAAAGGTCCCAAAACACAAAACATGAGTAAATCAATTAATAAACTAATTGCCATACAGGAACACTTAGAAGTAATATGACTACCAGATATGCAGACTGATCTTTCACATTACTAATAATTTACACAGCTGGTATTTAATGGAAGAGGAAAACTCTCCCTTCTTCCTTACTTCCAGTATGTTCCTGGAAAAAGGTCAAAGACTTTCTGCCTCCCAAAATAGAGAAGTTTTGTTAAGTAGGTTACATTTGTTACACAAACAAATCAAGTCTGATGACTTCTTTCAAACATTTTTCAGCATTTTGAATTAAAGCAGTTAGCTTGGAAGAACCCTAAACACTGATTTTAGCCTAGATCAACTCACCTCCCTTGTCTTTTTCTACCAGGAAGAAAAAGGCCGATTCAGTGCAAAAGCATAACTTAGCCACTCTGAGTTCCTCAACAGGGAAGCCTGTTCTCCATCAGCTGCAGAGAGAACACATTTGTAAATTAAACAAATTTTTGTTTTTGCTTTGGGTTGGTTAGTTTTTAATTAAAGTGCCCAAGGTTTCCCAAGAATTTTGAAAGAAAGCTTTTCCCCACAAAATGAGTGCTGGGAAAAGATTGGGTTGGTCTCTATTTTACTTCCATCATCATCTGAGGAAAAGCAGGAGCAAACGTGCAGCTTTCTTGGAGACCCTGAAAGTCATCAATTTCAGACAATTTAAACCATGAAGATCTTCCATTATGCCGTGCACTGTCACAGCTATAGCTATGATATACCTAAAACAGGAGTGATTTTCTGTATATATAATGCTCATCTTGACAGAGAAGAGGGACAGAAACCAAATCCCGCAGAGGTACCTGATGTCCTCAGCTGGAGATATCACCTGGAGAAGAAACTTTATCAGCCTACCCCTCCTAGAAAGCCACAAAAAATATAAAGTACAAACAGTCTGTTTGTCATCCCCACCACATTTCGGCACTTACCTGAGTTTCAGTTATTTGGTGGAACAGAGGGAGAAGCAAACTTTGGGGAGGTTTTTTCCCTCAACAACAAATTAAAGATAACAAAACCAATAGTAATAATAACTCCACACAAGGTAATTCAGACAAAAGTATTTTATTTTCTAAATCAAATCATTCAACATCAAAAATGCCAAAATTGAGATGATCTACGTTGTCTCCAGACAGGCCTCCTGGGGACCATATCTATGTATTTAAGTAATATAATAGAATTCTCCTCAGGATGCCTGCTTTATTTGGCGAACAGGATGAAGAAATTGCCTTGAGAGCAACAAGTGTGCTACAGAAGTTTGACTGGCTGAAACTACACTGCTGATGTATTTTTGCATAGATTGCATTTCCGCCAGAAGGTCTGCTGTGCAAAGTCTGTGTGGGAAAAGTTTTATTTACATTTAATATAAGCAGACACAAGTGCTCCATAGACAGTCTAATTTAACTTCCAGACAGAGAGCTGAATTTCTCCCGAAACAACATATTCAAGACCAGACAAACAAAACACCCAACTCCTCAGCTGGCTGCAAGTTCCTACAAGTGTTTCTAGAAAAAGGAATAGTAGAAAGCAACCTGGAAGACAAAGCAGAGTAATTTTTCTTGCCAGAAGTTCAGCTCACTTGCTTTAAGTTAAAAAAAACCTAAATTTCATCCTGTCAATGTCCCTATACATGCATACGCCTACGAACAATAATACAAACCAAAGATCAGAACCATAGCTGGGTCATATTGTTCTTATGAGTGACTGAAAAACTTCTACTAAAATCTGAAGGCGAATAAGATCTAATTAAAAGAGTAAAAATCAAATCAGTTTATAAAATATAAATTTATGTTGAAGTGTTTCTTAATGTGTAGCACTTTTCTTTCTAAAAATAGGAAATTCAGACATAGTGGTGCACTTAGCACATGGACAGCCAGTGCTTTATCTGTAGAAAATAAGAAAGTACATTAGTAAAAGCAATATTTCAACAAAACAAAAGCTCTATTTGCATAAACCACCCTTTTCACATTCTAAAGGCAATGAACAAACATTAGCAAGCTGCCCCCCTGCTGCACAGGATCTTAAGTAGAATGTATGACTTTGCCGTTGAAGCAATTTAATCCCAGATCCTTTTGACTAGAAGGAGACAAGTCATACAGTGAATACATGAAAAGGAAAGGGAAAAGAAGGATGAACAGGAAAAGCACACACAAAAATAAAACTAAGAACTTTCATTCCTATGCCACCTCATATATTAATTCTTTACAGGACGCCACTGTTTAATTTCTGATATTTCAGTCTTTTCTATTTTTTAATAAACAAAATATTTCCCCTGCTATTAATTCAAACTTCTGACTATATAGGGTTTTTCTAATTTTTTATTCCCTTTAATTATTACAGCATGAAAATCAGATTTATTTTACACTTTTCTCTGAGCATCCAGTAATGAAGAACTACCCTTTATAATTAAAATAGAATTATTCTGTGCTCTGAGATGCACTGTAAAGTCTCATTACTGTCCGGAGCATGTCTTTAAAAATGTGCTTATGTAAACAGCAAAGTTATCCAAGGATAGTTTCCATAGTTTCAGTGATATTTGGTCTATGAGGCTTTCCCTGTGTGTCATAAGAGAAGAGGTAGAGAGTCAACAATAAATCTTGCAGTATTTCAGTATTGTAATTCTGTGTATTTAAAGCTTCCAAAAGTGTAGTAGCATTCAATTTCGGCTTTATGAAAACCTTATTCTTTACAAGGGCTTTCTATCACCCTTCTTCAAAGAAAGCCAACCAATATAAAAAAATTTGCACGTGGCAGCCTTAACCAACAGGTCTTCACACCCATAGCATTCAAGACAAACTGAGAAGAAAAACAAAGGAAAAAGAGAGCAGAAATAAGAGACATCTTTTGCTCCCATCCTGGAAGATGCATCAACACTTTGAGCTATACATTAACATACACTGCTGCTCCCAGTTCCGCGTAGAAAGCAGCACCACAGCATAGCGAGGGCCTGCTCAACATTCGGGAGGGACTTTGATGCTTCACCTCTGAGCATGCAGCAGAAGCAGGGCCACATTCCTGCTGCACTCCCCTCCAGCCCTTCTTCCATGTGAACGCACCCACAGGCAGCAGCCGCCCCTGAGGGGAAGAGCTTTTCCCCTCTGATCACCCATCAGTAACCAGCACCATCCCGGCACCAACCTGTTAAAAGAAAATATATTAAGCAGCGAAACATCTAAGGAGACGCTTGAATGTGAAGCTGTTCACTGGGGTTTTGAAGGAAATGACCAGAGAGAAGTTTCTCAAGATGGAGATGGTTTCGTTCACACCAAGGAGTTGCGTGCTGAAAGGCTTAGGGGAGCTCAGCAGAACCTTGGGGGCAGAACCTTGGGGGCTTTGTTTGCGGGCTTGCAACCAGCGCACAAGCGGGACGAAGGACCCTGGGGGAAGCTCTGACCTCTGCGACGCGCGCAGGCTGCTGGCACGTCTCGCTTTGTGGCTGCAGGGATGGACCAGGCTGTGTGCCCGAGTGCTTTCTCCTGCTGCAGCGCAGCAGCTGTCTTCTCAGGTTGATGCATTACCAAGATCAGCTCCTCCGAGACTGTAAATGCTCGGTGTTGTCATGGAGCCAGCATTATCTCTCTAAATGTAATATATCTAAAGCCTAGAGAAGCCCTTGAGTCTACACTGTAGGGAGACAGGAAAGCTCAGCATGCTTTAGGAAAAATACTGTGAAAAGGAGATTTTGTGTAGAGCCTGACTAAAGGCACAGGTAAGCAGGGGAACCACCACGCTGCTTTACAAGAGCAGGCCCACAGCAGACATTCAGGTAGGAAATCAAAAATGACAGTGTCACTTACCTGTATTACAAAGTGATGAAAACATTACCCTAAATCAGTTCGGGATGGGTCAATGTACTCCCTTCCAGACCAAACAGACATCATCAGCCCAAGGGGACAGCCCAATCTAAGACAGGATCTAAACATTGCATCCATTAGCACAGCAAGCTGAAAACAAAATGTCCATGCCCAGCCCTCTCTTCTGCCCAAAAAGCCCAAGGCATTGGCTGCAGGAGCAGCTGATGAACCAACCTACTGGTCTATTGGCTATTCCGGGGTAAGCAAATCTTCTTCTGAACCCGACCATGATTTCAGGTTGAACTTTCATAGAATGGTTGCGGTTGGAACTCGATGATCCTTAAGCTCCTTTCCAACCCCAACCATTGTATGATTCTATGAAGTTTAATCCGAACTATTCCATTCTACGGAGGAACAGACACAAACCCTTTGAAAGACATTTTCTGACCAAACCGGGGCAGCTGGGGGAAGATGTTCAAAAAATTTTGACCAGTTCAGCTCCCTCTAAAAATTAAAACCTTACTAAGCTTTTGTTAACTTTAAGCAGTCAGTCGTGTGAGGATCAACAGTGTACTGATGAAATTTAGGATTGGCTCCCTTAATGTGTTTGAACACTGATTTGGATGGGGGGAGAAAGGTTTTATGATATATATTTTTTCAAGACTTTGATATAGGAGGCTGGAGAGCTGCCTTTACAGCCTGGAAAGCCAGAGACACAACAGGGACTATAATGCAAGCTTTCAAAACCCCTTCGCAATTTTGAGATAAAAGATCATTTCCATCTTTTGTTCCAGACTCATTTTAAAGGAATGAGTGGAGGTTTTTTGTTGTGAGGACAGAAGGTCTCAGAGGGACAAACCAGAACTTTATTCATCAGTTGCCTCATTGTCCTGCATGTCTCAAAGAATTTAAAAACAAGCTATCTTCTGCTTTCTGGCCCTTGTAAAAGGAGTTTGTGATTGTACCAAGAATACGGACTATGCTCCTCTGTTAAGATGAGAGCAATTCTTGGAAGCTCAGTTTGCTACAAGATTGCAATGACTCTTTCTTTTTAAGTCACAAAATTGAAGGCAGATATTCATCAGGAGATCTGAATGTGACTGCCTTTTCAGCCACTGTCCTGCATCTTCATTTTTCAGCAACAATAAAACAGTTACAAAAGAAAGGCACTATAACAATACTGATGATGACCAAGGTAAAAGGGCTTCAGGCAATACACAACACCATGATATCCATTAAGATAAGATAGAGCAGTCACAAGGTAAGGCAGAAGTACTTCTGACAATAAGCAGACAGAATGTACAAAGTCTCGCATACTTGAAGCTAAACACAAACATTCTTCACCCCCCAAAAAATAAAAAAAAATCCAGTGAGTTGAAAGGATGGGATAGCTCCTGCAGCAGGCTGAGGACAGAGGGTTTGTTGAGTGGTTTTTATACTGTGCCAGAGTCTTGGGGAAATGGGGAGGGCTGGGAAGGGGTAAAGTTACCAAGCACAGGTTGAGGTACCCAGTACAGAAAATGCTTCTCAGAGACGGCCATTCAACACCCACTCTGAGGCAGCTCCTTTCTATTTCCATTCCCAGTCCTCATCAGGGAGATGAGACCAGACCTCCTAAAGATGCGCAGCTCAGCCACCTCCAAGGCAGTGAATGAGGACTTGCCTGCTCAGGAAAGCCATTGTTAAGGGGGAAAAAAACTTCAGGTGTGAAATGAAAGCACATTAAGCAATCAGTACCAAGCCCCCCTGCCCATGCTGCCACTCTGATTTGACACACTAATGGCCCCTTTGTTCGGTTTCATTGAAGAAAACCAACTTATCAAAAGGTTATTGAAGAATAACTATTGCAGACCATTGCCATGCAGCCACATCCTTCCACAAGAAGCAGGCAATGTCTTTGATGGTTGGACTAGATGATCTTAAAGGTTCCTTCCAACGTAGACAATTCTATGATTCTTACAGGAGGAAATCGTGCAATGATGCACAGCCTCGCACAGCTGTCAAAGTTTCTGCCTTCCAACCCCTCATCAAGAAGGACATGTAAAAAAAGTATCCAACAACAGTATTCCTCAGTTTTCTTGAAACTGAAGAACTACCTGGCTGTTCTAAACGATAATCCAGGTGCTATCCCATTCTCTGATACCATAATGATTTTCATTTGCAATAAACGAAAACTAGGATGAATTTTGAACCTTCATTTGGATGGATCTCATATCATTATTTTCTTCCTGTTTATCCTACCATGCATACCTACACAGGAATATCAGGGTGTTTGGGGTCTTTTTTTAGAGTGGAGTGGGGTTTTTTTAACAGTTTTGTAGTGTTTTCAGAGGACTTCTTGAAGTCTTTTAGACTGGAAATAACCTTCAGGCTATAAGAATATCATTCACTCCGGCTAAAAGGGTCTGAGCAGAAAGCCATGCTTAAGCTACCAACTCCTGATGCAATCCAGACTGAAACAGATTTCAAGTATCTTGGTAGAAGATTGCATCCCTTTGAACTTAAGCCTGAAATACTTACCAGAGTACATGCCACAAAAAACCACCCTGAACCTCTACAAAAAGGAGGATTCTACCAGTATGCTTTTAGTGCTCACTGGTAGGTCCGTAGAGCCATTGAAGAGTGTTTCTCAGATAAAAGAACGCTTTTAGCAACAAACAGCATGGCAGAAATAAATGAAAAGTGGAAGTGAACAAACCAAGGATTCAGGGAACAGTTACCCACTGAAATGAAAGAATTAGATTTCTTTGACTGTCAAAAAATCCTTATAAGTTGTTACTCCTTTGGAAAGTTACCAGTGCTTTAGCTTTGAAAAAGGTAATCTTGTTCCATGCTTATTTGGTTTCCAGTTTTAAATTTAAAGGTACCTGAAATGTTTCTTTTCAATACCACAGTGCTTGCTTTAATTATGTAGTCAAATTAATGTTTGAACAACTTTCTGAAGAATGAATAAACTAACAAACGCAAGAGGATGGCAATTCATACTGCTCTAAGAAACTATTTTTTGATTCATAGTAATGAGAACTTAGAGTTTTCAAGCAACCGAGCTATCAGTGCAAGAAGTGGGGTCAACCTGTTTTGGTACCAGTAATCCATTTGTTTTTCAAACCAAGACTACCCTGAAAGCTTCTTGGTTGAACACTCATACTGCAGTGTTTGGCTCCCACCAGCAGGATCCTGCACACTCTTGAGATTTCCTTGGCCACGACGCACTTGTTGGGCCCAACCCCTTGAGAAAAGGGGTTAGCAGTGCAAAAAAAGTTCAGGCACAATGTTGAATGTTTCACCAAGTTCTGGACAAACCAGAGCATAATCGTATACTCTGAGAAAAATATTTTGACTTTGTGGAGCATCTACTTGGTGGACAGTTCAGTACTGCTGAAGTGGACCTAAAAGAACAGCACATAGAATAAGGCCCTCAAAATAAAGTGCTTCATATGAAGTCAAATAAAATTAGTTATTCCACCCAAAATTGAAAAATTCTGGGGAAAAGGATGAAGGAAAAAGATAGGGAGAGAACAATCAAGTTTTCCACGCTGTCCTCTTCAGTACCATCAAAGTCTGATTGTCAGGCTGGCTACTTCTCAGGCTGGAAAAGCTAGAGGAGATTTAAAAACACCCCTAAATGGCAACACGGTATAGAGTAGAAACCAGAAGGGAGTTGCTCTGGTTTAGAGCACGCTAGCTGTAAACAGACTTAGATGTGTGAGCAAGGCAAATGGCTGCCATTTACACCATTAGCATTTTAGGCTGATACACATGTTCTTTGTGAAGAAGCCGTGAAAAACGTCGCTGCAATTCTTCCTCCCCACAGGACTAACCCACCTTGACCCCAGCAAGCCTCTAAAAGTTGCAATAACATTAACTTTGTGCCATTGCTTTAATCGTGGCATTAGAGCAGAGAGCGTTATGGCACATGAATGTTAGGTCATACATTAGAGGCAAGACTCAAAACAATAAGGCTGTGCCACTCTTGCTCTGAGGATTTTGCAGAAAGCTCCAGCTCGCTGCAAACTCAATGGAAGAAATAAGCTGAAAAGTCACACACGGATCTTCTCTTTGAAATGGCTGCTCAGAAGGGAGCACTGGCCAAAGAAATTCACAGCCAAAAGCATTAAGGCTTTATAAAACAATCCCATTTAAGGTAGTGATATCTATTGCGTATTTAAAAGCACTATAAATTCACGAAGCATGTAGTACAGTATTTTAACACAAATACTATTGTATTAAATTCATCTTCTTTAAGTATTTAGGTGTGACAGAAATGTATTCTGAATAGCTAAATTTTAGGCATAGCTTTGGTGAAGTTTTATGAATCTATAAAATACCCAAGAATTTCAAAATTATATTTGTCTATAGCCTTACTGCTCTGGAACAGCAACCATTTAAAAAGTCGCAGCTTATTCCCACATCTAACTTTAAGGTTTGCAGCAGATTCTTGCATTCTTCCACTAGTGCCTGCATGACACAGAGGCCGACCAGCTGACAGCACCTTCAGAAAGCTACTTGGGATGTAGAAGTCATGATTGAGAGAATGAAAAAGGTGGAATAAAGTACTGCAAACAGTCTCCGGATTCCCAGTTGCCCTCCCCTGATTTAACCTTTTCACAGAGCGAGAAAAAGAGGTTCATCAGCTACAAGAGGAAATCACTGATCACAGCAAGATGCAGGTTCTCTGTGCTGCTCCTCTTGTGCCTGCTAGCATTTGCTCCCTCGAGACACTGAGTTCAGAAGGCATTTACTCTCAGATCATAAATTAGTAGAGATGAGGTATTTTTTTGTCCTTTCCAGCTTTTCTGAATGACCATAGAAACTGTAAACTTGGTGGTAATACAAAACTACAAAAGCTGAAGGTTTACCGAAGTATTTAATGGAATTTCTTCCAGGCACTAAATATTATCAACAGTTCTAGGATTTGCATAAAAAGATTTGAGCAAAAGTACCAGAGAAACTGCCCACTCCTCATGCCAGATATGTACAGGGCATCTGCAATACGCATCCCTAACACATCAACACAAAAAATTCATTTTAGCAGTTTCCAACATAAGGAAGATTCTAACGTTCATGTAAGTAAATTAAGATATCAAGGAGAAGTCATAAACCTACTTTTCAGGTAAATTTCAAACAAAATCAGTTTTTCAAGCAAAAAGGATATTCAGTGTGGTGAAACCTTCTTATGGCATCACCTTCTTTATGGGGGCTCCTGTATGGAACAAGTACAGAAAACTACCGAGTATTCCTCATTCTGTCTCTTGCATCAGAAGTCCCATTTTCTCTGTCCTTTTGAATGCCATAGGGTTGCCCTTTTAGACATCTAAGATGTCATTCACATTTAAATTTAGCACTGTGCATGTTCATGTGCCATCAAAGGAAGAGTCTGTCTGTCTCAGGTCAGTGTTTCCAATCCCAGCCCCAGTATTTCATTTCCTTAATTCTCAGTGCTTTCTAGGAACTAAAATCTTACCTCAGATTCTTCTGTTGTGTTTAAAGAAGGGGGAGAAAGCGTGGGTTTCCTCTTTTTCACTTGTTTTTGTTTCCAGACTGTCTCCACTTGAAAAGACTATCCTTCTACAGCTTGTAAGTATAGCCCTGTCTCACTCAGCCTCTCCTCAATCAGATTAAGTGAGTGACTTGGAGATTATCTTCTCCAGCAACACTGGAGATCAGCACACAGAGCTACGCCAGGATATTTTTAAACAAATGCCATTATTAATATTGCAATAAGATTACCAAAAGCTCATAACGCACTTACCGGAAGCAGCAGGGGTAGCGAGGCAGTGGAGCCCCTCCTTCGCTGTTTCATGCATAGAAAACTTTCTCCACCTGTTATTGGTGATATGGTTAATTAGGATGATAAGGTCCAGACTTGCACTTCTCTGAAAATGAAACCCTGTTCTCCAAAGAAATGTTAAGTGTATCTGTGGAAGGTTTTCCCCGTGGACAGATTCTGCTTGCCCTTGTGCGTGCCTGGCTGCTCTCTGCCACATTTGAAAGATCTCAGCACCTTTGATATGAATGAATTTATTTTAAGAGAAGCCACTTGGTGGGTAGGACTGCAGGCACATCAGGTCAGGTAGGGGAAAGGTCTCATGAGGAGCAGTGAGACTGATTTCAACGTGAAAAGCGAGAGGTACCCCTCTATGTTAACCCAGCCTCCAGCACCGGGGCTAAAGCTCTGATGTCTGGGGGGAAACAGCTTAAGCACAGTCAGATACCAGCTCAACTGGGAGACGTCTGTTTGCAGCTGGAGATTGGGGTGCCGGGGATGAGATGCCCTCTCTCCAGCTGTTAGTTACCTCATCCAAGCCCAAAGCTCTGTGCCCAGCCACAGTACACGGGAAAAAGAGTCAAAGTCCATCCAAAAGGTCTAGCTTTCAGAGAGCCCAGAGCCCGTTTCAGCATTGTGGATAAGTGACAGGGTGGGAAGCATGCTGCAAACACATACAACAGGCATCACCTAGAGCAACGTTTTACAGCTGCAACACGAAATAAATTCAGTCAAATCTACAGATTTTCTCAACTCTTTTGTCCTATATGTGTGTGAGCTTGCAATAGCCAGGGTGAAATTTGGTAACTTCATTATACATCTCATCCCACTAATGCTAATGAACGTACTGGCAAGAGTAAGAAACAGAATTGTGAAGAAAGCTTATGAGCTTTCTAGATGCCATGGCCTCTGTTCTGCACCAGCAGTAACTCTCAGAAGGGAACATATTTACCAGGAAAACTCTGTAAGACCACTGAAGCAATTCTATGGAGTTACCTTGGGGCAATGTCTTACTCCCTCAGAAAACAGTTCTTTTTGCTGTGTTTTCTCACTGCCAGAGTTTTCCCTTTGTCTTTGATGGAGCAGAATTTCACCTGCTGTTTCATGTGTATGCTTGAATTAAAACTCAGAATCCCTTTTTATAGCTGTGTGAAGGGAAACAGTGACATGGGACTTGTCAGGGACCCTCAAACCTCACAAAACCACATAGTCAAAGCCTCTTAGTTCTAGCCCATCCAATGCCCTGCCCCTGTTCAGTCTGACAAGTGGCGGGTTCCCAGAGGGCCCTTCAGCAGGACTTGTGCAGGACCACTGCAGCATCACCTGGACCTGGTGGGGGAACCCCAGGAAATTCACTCAGGAGATGACAGATCTCTAAATTGTTCTTATGTTCTCTGTGGCAGAACAATTCCACCTCTTTTTTTTTTTTTTTTTGGACCAAAGTTTTTGCCTTTGGAGGAGCAGAAAAAAAAAAGGTTGGGAGCACTGTAATGGAATAGCATCTATGATTTATAAAATGCATCCCTCGCCTGTTAGTTATTAAAGACACTGCTGACAATAACTTAGACAAGCTACACGCTTTATTTAATTTCATGTTTATTTACCTCATAAATTGTGAGATAACAGTAAGTTTGTAATTGAGGCATTTAAATTTGCATTTGAAAGGAAGGCTTACTGCATGGTGAGATAAAGGGGGGTTTAAGTTTCCTTTTCTGAAGTTATATCTGTGTTTCAATTTGTAATTAGGATATTTTTCACTAAAAACACACACAACATTTCTTTGGGCAATAGTTGCAGAAACTATCTTAAAAAGTAATTTTAAAAAAACCCTTATTTTACTAAAGCAAAGTACCATGTATGGACAAGAATCCAATCTGATTTATGAGCTGAGACAACTACTCAGTGTAACTGAGAGTAACTACCAAAAATTAACTTACCAGACCAATATCCAGCCAAAACTCTACCAAAAATAATTAATAATTTGTTTTAAAACATCCATTTTAATAACACAGTTTAAAAAAAAAAAGAGGAGTGGGATTTTTCCATTGCTTCTAAATTACCCTGGAGAGAGGGCAAGTCTATTTTTCATGAAGTGTTATTAATGAAAATAAATAAATGAAGGCTAATTCTATCTGCCTTTGAATGGGCAATTTTTGAACAGCAGCATGTTGAAATAATTATTTTCATGGGTAATTCCCCTAACTAACCCCTAAAACCACCAGAATTCAGGCAGAGATTTTTTCCTGTGGCCATCCTCACCAAATCTTTGCACAGGCCATGGCTTCTGGTGGGCATCATCCACCAGCCTCAGGACCAGGCTGTCCATCAGCTGCCTGGAGCCCGTAGAGCACTACCATGAAGAGTAAGATAAAAGGAGCCTCACAAAGATGCATCTAAGACCTTGACCTCCCCCTAAGCCTTTCCCAGCAGGACACGTTGTTGTCCGGCACTGTCTTCAGTCCTATGGATCAGAACAAGGTGCAGACCCTTTCGTCAATAATAATACGTGTAGTTATGCGGTATATGTCGTTTTATGGTACACAAGCCAAAAGGCCATTAACTTCATTATGGAGCCTGACCTCACAATCATGGAGCGACCACTCATGAGCAAAGTTCAGCAAGTTTTTAAGTTAAAAGAATCTAATGTTTTAGCAAGGGTAGGATTTTGCAGCTACTACTGGCAGAGTTCTGAGTGAGCAGAATCCTAAGAAGCTCATCTGATGACCTTATATATTTGTCCTGTCAGACTGGATCCAGTTTGTGCATACCAGTTTTTCAAAAGTCACAGTAGTTTAAAAGTTAAGTAGTTGCAGACAAGTAAACGACTTTTGCTAGAAAAACATTATCATGGTCTTCCCATAAAGACTGAGGCTGTGCAAGATGGAAGTTGTGCATTGACTATGAGATTCAAACTGGGCCAACAGCTACCATCCAGACTGAATCATTTGCCAGGATGAGGAGTTGCAAAACCTTGCAACAGCACATGGGGTTTCATTCCAGCTAAATGGAGCATCCAGAAGCCAAGCTGAGAAAGCACAATGTAAGGAAAAAAGCCCTTTACCTTTTGCAGGTTTGTCTAGGGGAAATAAGCTCCAGCCCTGTAAGAGTTTGACTTGAGAACCTGCGTGGATGGCTGCAATATAAAAAAACTCCTTGAAGTCAAACCAGCATGAGAATTAGAGGTGTTGTCTTTTATCATTTCATTGCTCTGCACTTGTCCTTGAATGAAGGAGCAGATTTCTTAAACTTTACACTCTGTTCTTACCTTAAAGTTTGTCTGGAGTTGAAAGTAGCACTCAGGCATCCCACCCTTGGACAAGTCGCCAGAGGGCTAAACGCAAGGTCAGGAGTTGCCAAGGCATCACCCAGAACCCTTCACCACGTCATACCAATGTTGCTGCAAGGGAGGGGATGCACGCCAGCAAGTGTCAGTCAAAGCTTCTTTGCCAAGCAGCAGGTTGCAGGGGAGACGATCTGGTAATTATGCAATTTCCCTGGGAAACATGACCAAGACACATACATTTTGGAAATGGCATCAAAATTTTTTTCTTGCATTTTTAGGAAAGGCTATGCAATTTGTGTAATGAAGGTTATAGTTGATAATAAAAATGTCTTCTGTGAAATAAATCACATTGTTTCTATAACAGCCTGGAACGGAGTGAACAGAGATCAGGAGGGGAAGGAATTTATCTTGTGCTCATCAATCAGTAGAGGAAGATTAGTATAATTAATTACTATAACACAGCTATTTACGGATTCATGGATTTGACAGAGTTGGAAGGGACCTCTAGAGACCATCCAGTCCAACTCCCTGCTAAGCAGGGTTGCCCAGAGCACATCACTCAGGACTGCATCAAGGCGGGTCTTGAAGATCTCCAGAGAAGGGGGCAGCCTGTTCCAGGGCTCTGTCACCCTCACTGTAAAGAAGTTCTTCCTCATATTTGAACGGAACTTCCCATGTTCCAGCTTGTGCCTGTTGCCCCTCGTCCTATTGCTGGAAACCACTGAAAAGAGTCTGGCTCCATCATCCTTCAACCCACCCTTTAGGAACTTGTAAACATAGATGAGGT
>JAOXJK010000012.1:118899190-118911957 GCA_025774025.1 Xenus cinereus
AAGGCCAGGCTGGATGGGGCTTTGAGCAACCTGGTCTAGTGGGAGGTGTTCCTGCCCATGGCAGGGGGGTTGGAACTCGATGATCTTTAAGGTCCCTTCCAACTCTAACCATTCTGTGATTCTATAAGACAGAGGTAAGAGCATTTCTAAGTGATTGGTCTCTAAGTGACTTTGGGAGGCATCAAGGGGGAGAGTTATTGCCAGTTAAGTAGCTATAGGAAAATATCAGCACAAGAGTCATTTATAATATTCTTACTATAGCTTCAGTGAATCTGGAAGCACGAAGGTTTACAGCCATCAAAGGACAGGGTTTCTGGTCCAGTCTCCCAAAGGAAGGGTAGGAGCAAGAAACACAACTGACATTAAGACAAAAGAAATTAATATTGCAGCCTCTGAGAATGTGGGAGCAGAACCAACAAGCCAGGCCTTTGCTGGTCTTTTCTGAACCTTTCCTATAATCATGAGACAATGCTCTGCTTCCACAATTTAAAGGAATCATAGCCCTTCAGGGATACTGGTTAAGCCCTGGGAAAAATTCAGGGGGCAATAGATTTCCTTCAGAGCCCTCCCAGCACAAACCTTCTCCATTCCCTGCTAGAACATCACCTTGTGCACAGACACTTGCACTGGCCGCAATCCTCCGGTTCAGGAGAGATCTCTGCGAAGATCTGCCCAGGGACGCCAGATCACTGAGTTAGCCTTTAAAAGGGATGAAAACAAGAGTAACTTTCATAACAGGGCAAATCCACCAGCGCAGCTCCAGAACAGGTCCCTCACCGATGCCCTGCCCCTCCAGCTGCTGCAGTGGCCCGGGGAGTATGGGGTTACCAAGCAAAGCCCTGCACTGCTCATGGCATCTGCTAAAAATAGCTGGGGCCTGCTCATGAAAACCCTCTTGTTTAATACTAAACAGTTATCCCTTGATGCCATGCTTTGGAAGGGAGGTGACAATGCAAGTTAGCTGTGGAGCCCACTCCATCTGCATGGTGTATAACCAACTGTTTTCATAACAAATTGCATCAGAACACAGATCACTTTGGTTTGGCCTTTTTGGCTTATTACAAAACCTGGGCTGCAATAGCGGTGACTAAATAGCATTCCCAAGCACCGCTTTAATTAAGCAGTGTCACTAAGCTAGTTATGCTAGACAGGAGCTCCTGGTAGTATCGCAACCTTTATTTTTAACCCCTTTACTGCAAAGTTGTGCTGAGAAAAAGCACCGCCTGTCCTCTACTTTAGTCACCCCTTAGTATTTACCAGGCACTCATTTTCAAAAATGGTAGCCGAAGGGCACGCATTTTTGCCAAAGTAATGTTTACTATAAGCAAATTCCCAAAGATTTAGAGAAGCTTTATGCAAACCCCATTGTAAAGGCCTTTCAAGGCAATTATTGTATTCAAAAATAGTATAGCCAAAAGGTACTTTAAATAGACAGGTGAGTTGCTAGCTGGTCTGGCAGAAGAGTTTCCAAAAGCTCAGAAAAGTCAATGAAAACATTAAGGGTTTAGCCTTTGGTATCAGCGAGGAGCTCCTCTGAAAGGAAATCAGAAATGGCTATACATACTGCTTCAGGCATGTAAAGCATCAGTTTAACTTGTGAAAGACCAATAGCAGGAACTCAATCAGTACACTGGGGCTTCGAAAATGTGAACTTACCAGACAGGAATCCGGGCAGAAGCTAGAGGCAGCTGCACGTTTCCCACCCGTACCACCACCCAGCACCCAAACCTCAGCGTCACGTGGACCTGGGTTATTCCCGAGGCCCCTTCCGCCGTGTGTCTCCCTGCTGCAACTCTCCGGCCAGGCTATGGAAGCCCAACAGCATCCTTTAGCTCCTCAGAATTTTTGCTGCCAGAGATTTTTACCTGCACAACCCAACCTGCTCCTCCTGCTCCCATAGAGGTGAATTATGTGCTCTCAGGCAGGGTGCACGCCTCAGCCTAAAGGCAGAAAGCCACGAGACTATTACCAGCCCCTCGAGTTAAGTCTCAGAAGCATCCTCTGATCGGGTCTGGCTCTATTTCACTCGCTCCCGAGGCACCTCAGGTTGGAGATAGCTTGCCTACCACTTCATAAAATGACAAGTTTTATCCGCGATTTCTAACAGCTTCACATAATAGGAAAAATAGAATCGAGATTAAGAAAAAGCAGCTTTAAAGGAAGTACAAACAACTCTCACCCCTGGAAAAGCTGCGTGGAGCTGTTTAGCCATAACTACACCAGGAGGAAATATTACCTCTCCCGGCTTGCCTGCTGTTTATGCCTCAGAGGGGAGCAGGTTTTCCTGCAGATATGGTAGAAAAGAGAAAAATGAAGCTGTAGGTCGGCTCACAGGAGGAAAGAAGTTGGCAGCGATGAAATATATATTCAGCACAAGCCACGCAGCCCCTTCTGCTGCTTTGCCGGTCTTCCAGAAAGCCAAAAGGTTAAGTGGGAACAGCAAGAAATTCTCCACTGCCCTACGAGTCAGCCTTTGTATGGAGACACAGCAGGGAAGCAGGGTGAGCCGCGTTCAGAACAGCGAAACCACTGCTGCACGTGCACCACGCTGAAACCTCAGCACATACTCCCGAAGGGTTTTATTTGTTGGTTTCTTCTAAAGCAAGCAAGGTGGTAGCTGTCTGTCTACGGAGACGAGGGGAAAAGGCATCCATATAAATTCTTTTACATCTCGTGCAAGGCCATACAAGCCGCTGACAGCTGAAGCGGAGCTTGAGAAATCATCCTCCATTTACTGATCTCTTTTGGAATCCATTTACCTGACGAATGTCCCCAATTCAATTACTTCTGTGGAATTCAGACTGGGCACGCGGGAGAATCAAACCGCTAGAGATGTTGCACCGCAGGCATTTCAAATGAAATGGGCTCGAGACACCGAGCAGAGGGAGGAGTAAATGACATGGTCTATTTTGACAAAGGCTAAGATTTAACTTGCTTTTGCATAAGTTATTAGCATCACCTACACAAGCTGCAATGGAGAGTTTCAGAGTGTTTCTCACTTCGCTGTTGCTGATTTATGGGGAAAAAGGACACTAATGAGAAGAAAAGTTACCTTTGTATTACATTGCTATTACTGCTTTATTTCAGAATTTTATTTTAAATTGAGTACACATTACCTAATTCTGTCAGGCTATGGAGTCCAAGGCACACAAATTAAATTTGAAGTATCATGCTGCTGCTACTGCAGAGCCTGGATCTTCTGAGGTATGACCAGAGTGAATATAAAATACTTCTGTTACAAGCACTAGATGAAAAAAGTCTTCAAGAATTACCTCTTCAGAATCATCATTTCCCAGCATCTGCTTCTCAAGCCATCTTGGGGTGGAGATGAATATTTTAAGAACCTATTGATTTCAAGTATTATATTTATTGTCTCTGGTGATCTAGGATTGCTCCAGAGTATGAACTGGCCTTTTTTAACCCAAATTGTGATTTGTTCTATCTGTCTACAACACTTAAGCAACTTTGACGAAGAGTCAAAATTTAAACTATGCTAACCCAAAGCTGTAGTCTCACAGCCAGTGAGAGATGTGTTCACATCCCCATTGCTGTAGAAAAAAACATCTCCATCTCTTCAAAACACAAACTTAGAAATCCACATCTGCATAAACAACATAAAAAATTGCTAGTGACTTTAAAAAACAAGGAATGAATGGTCTTTACCCTTCAAAAAGGGCAGGGGGAAAAGAATAGATAGTGATGGCAACTGAGGCAGCAACGAAACAGACCCAATGAAGATGGCCATAGAGAGAAGTTCTGCCTAATAGTTTTGAACAGGCACACACAAGAGGTTTTCCCTGCTTACAGCATTGAGCAGCTGAAGACTAAAGTTGGATCTGGAAATAGAGTCCGTATGCAACTTTGAGGAAATGGAGAACAGTTAATTCAGTATCTACAGTTTAAATAAAAACACCTGACAAAAATTACGTCACTAAAGAGGCATCAGGAGAAAAACAGCCTTCCAACACTTCAGAATAAAGAGGCAGAAAGAAAGATGGAGGGGGAAAAGGCACCAAAGAAAGATTACATAAAAGGAAGGTTAAAGCCAGAGAAGACCAGAGGTTCATGTCTGTGCAAGAGATGCCATTGTACATGACTGAAGACTTTATTCTCGTGCAATGAACCAGCTGACAGGGAATTCAGACTGTGTCGAGAGCAGGGACACAGGATGGAGAACAGAGGATGAAAAAGATCTTGGTGGTTTGACAGAATAATCCACTACTTATCCTCCACACCGAGTTGCATCACAAGATTCTCATCAAAATTATCAATTGCTATGCTGGATTAGGAAACAAAGATAAAAAAATGAAGATTGCTGGAATCTTCAACAGAATCCCTTTCATCTCCAGAAAGGGCAAAGAGGCACGACAGGACAAACAGGCTGCTGTAAAGGAGTTACAGTGCCTAGGCCCTGCAGAGCACTCAAAGCCCTGAAATACAGGCTCAGCTTTGTTCCAGACCAAAGGTTATTCAGATAGACTAATAAAATTAAAGTTAGGAAATGGAAACTTCTTTAGAAACAAAATTTAGGGAGCTTAATGCATTCTCTTTAGGGGAAGGTTTCATCCCATTCCAGATATTTTAGGGAAAAAAAAATCAGGACAATGCATATTAAAACAGGGAGGATAAGATTTAGGAAATGTAATGTCTATAATTAGGGAAAAAAAGTGATCTGGACTTAAAGAGGCCTGCTAGATTGTTCTCAATAGGATAAAAATCTTGACTCTTCCTTTAGAAATAGTATTTGACAGAATTTGAAGTAGAATGTATAAGGAAAACAGGTAAAATAAAACAAGACAGAAGAGGTATAAATAACTCTCTCACCAGAGAATGATAACTAAGTTTTTCTAAAACATTTCCCTTATTGTAAGCCTCATCCAGCATTTACTTGCTGTAGTACCACAATGCATTTAAATTGGGAAACACTTCCAATTCTAAAAGGGATTAGACTATAACACAGAAATAATTAGCATTCCAGTTCTTAGTGCCATCTGAGAGAGGAGTGACATTCAGAAATACAATGGAAGGCCCAATTTGTGCACTTTGCACTAAGAATTTCTTCTGTAAGAGGACTTCACCAATTGAAGACATCCGAGATGGACTAGAGTATCTCACCAGTGGTCTCATGTCTGCATACATGGATAGGAAGGGAGCGACTCAGTTCAAGTGAGCTAGCCGAGGAAGCCAAATACAAAGTGATTCTTTGTAAAGGCTTTGAGAGTAAAATATCCTGTGATCTCTCCTACTCAAAAGAAAAAAAAAATGTTGCAGCACTGAAAAAAAAAAAAATCTTAAAAGCAAAAAAAAGAACATTTCTAAAGGTTATTTTTCAACTCAGTAAATGTCACGTCAAAATTATTTCATCTTTCTAATTGATGACCAAAGTCTCTTGCCCTGTGTTTGCATGCTTCCAGACCCATTCACTGTGATCCCCACACTGCCAGACTCATCACCCGAAGCTGTATTTCAGCCACCTGAACCTGACAGACTAGGCTTATTTCACACACCTCCTTTTCATAAAAGTTAGAGAACAGAGACCTCCAAGTCCACAATTTCTCATGTTTTCTTGCTACAGAATAATGATACTGTAGCAGTTCTGTGATTTCTGAACCAATAGGTTTTAACTGTCATTGCCACAACTGGGTACCCAATTTCTTTGCCCATTTTTTGGCAGAGCTGGATGCGTGCAGCCTTTTTTAAACAGCTTATGACGACACTGAAAAAAATTATTTAAATTTTCAGCTTGACAGTTTTGTCTCTACACACAATCCAGACAAGGCAAACTGACTGAAGAACCTTGAAAAATTATATCATGAATATGCAGATAAAGGCACCAAAGATGACTCATGAAAAACTTAATTGTTCCCTTCTGCTGATTTAGTTTTCACAGAGGAACAAATTGTGCACTTCTGGGAAAATCTGTAAGATTATCAGATGAAAAGAATAATTATTATTTTCCCACTGCCCACTTTTATATGAAGAGGGCTTTTTTTTTTCCTTCCCTTTTTAAGTTCTCCCCCAGGAAAAATTAAGTTCCCATAGCACAGAAATAAAGTAAGAGAAACAAGACACTGTGCGTAACAGTCAGCCATTATTCCATTTCTGTTTTTTATCATACTCCTAACTGGACAGTGATTTAACTTACAAGCAGCAGTAAGACAAGGGGCAGGTCATGACAAATATTCTTAAAGGACACTGACAGTTTTTAGCACATCATTTGTGTTCAGCAATGGCTGATGCACCTCAGAACGGGCTGTACTGATGAAATAAGAATACCCCAAGGTAAGAGGAGTTCCCAGGTAACTTCCCAAATGCTGCACCTAACATTTGCAAGCGAGACTGCTGCTTTCTGTGGTATTAGAATTTGATTATACCCTTGGCCATTTCAAAAATTTCAGCAGCAGTTCAGATTTTTTGAATAATCGTTTTGGAGTCTAAGGGGAAGCAAATAAAACCGAGGCAATAACATACCTGATCATCGTGAGAGCTCTAGCTCAGTTTCTCAACTTTGATGCAGCACGTGGTTCTAAAAAGACAACTCCCAACTACTCTGCAGAAGCCACTGAAGGAAAAAGTAAAAGCTTCAGGACAGAGATGAGTCCAAAGGATTTCTTTGGACCCTGTCATTTACTGGGCTAAAATTAGCACGTCATATTCACCGAAGAAAACATTGACCCAGTAGATCAAGCATTAGAAATTGTTGGCAATCATCATTTGATCATGCAGGTACACAAAGACATTTCTGCAGCTCTGGTGAGCTATTGAGGAGAGGTTGGACGCAGTGTGGTACGTCCAGGGCCCAGGCAGCCCGTCTCCACCTCAGCCCTCGTTTCCTTCTGGCAGAGTAGCTCACACTGGCCAAGACCAAGATCTGGCCTCCTCTTCATCCAGCTGCAGGCCTGAAGACCTCAAATGCCTTGTGGGAATAACAAACATGCACTAAGCATATGATTAAAGTATTTTCCTGCTTTAGTTCTAGATGTCAGAACTGTTCTTTGTCACGTTTACCCTCCATCCCTCCTGCATTAAATTGTGACAGGTTTAAATTCTCTTCACAGTTGCTGCATCTTGCAAACTCATTCAAATTTATTTTCATTTAGATTTCAGACTGAGACCAAAGTTTGAAGGAAATCACTTAAGCAGATGTATCATGAAAAACAAAAGAAACAAAGAAGCCTCAAATGCAAACCTTTAGCCAGCTTAAAAAGATTTCAAAGACTCAGTTACTTTCATTACAGGAAAATAAACAGTTTCTTTATTCCTGGATGCAGCCAAAGAGTGAAAACAAAAATTAGGAAAATTGAGGAAAAAAAAAAATCATAAAGATTGATCACCGTAATTTGGAGGAAGGTAACCATCTCCTCGCTTTAGAAGGAAGTTAGTCATCGAGTCAGCCAGTCTCCAGTCACCTCTCAATCTTCATGTCACCAGAGGGAAGGAAGGAAGGAAGCTGCTGGCACACGCTTCTCCTAACACCAAGCTCTGCCCACGCTGTCATCACATGCCCTGAGGCGTTCAATCTGCCACCATGGAACCTGCCCACCTGCCCCATGCCAGGTTTTGGGAGAACGAGTAGAAATGGTGCTCAGTAGCAAAAGCTAAAGCTAATTATAACTTGTCAGACAAAACCCAAATGCAGTAGAAAAGTTTTGTGACTTAGTTCAAATTCAACAAAAGCTTTTGGTTGAGTTTCCCCAATTTCAGAGGTTAAAAGTTCCAGGACAGCTCTGCCCCATTTTCTCTCTCGGGATCATTGATCCAAGGCCTTCCAGCACCTACAGGTATAGACTTGCCGTAGGACAGGAGATGGAGAACCTACAGCTAGAAACCGGTCTGCAGCTCCCTGCTGTGCCAAGATTCCCCAGGACATTGTGAGCCTTTCAACTCCTGCAGAAATCACAGCTCTGGCAACTTCACAGTCCAAATTACCAGCTGCACAGAAAGATCCTTCATAATCCCACCATCCCGAGTTCTTACTGAGGCTTCTTACTGTACCCTGAGATCACAACCCTTGAGCCACCTGAATGTTACTATCAGTGGCTGGAAATCTCATGGCTTTCAGGTTCCACGGGCACCAGAGTACCAATACCGCACACTGATATAAGCAAAAATCATCTTAATTTCTTTAAATACCTTTTTCCATCTCCAACAGATTTCTAACTAAATGGAGGAGAATGGCAGCTATCACATAGCTTGGAAACAGAGCCCGTAACGAAGAATTAAACTATGCACAGAGTAACACTAGCAAAGCAACAGAGAGGAGAATTTATCTGTATAATACACAAACGCATTTAGATGTTTTGGGACAACCCAACCACTGTGAGCAATTTTGATTCGTGTTATGTATAGCTTGGTTATTTCTACCTCCCCAAAAAATAGGAGGGGTTGCCATTGGTAGCATTCATTGTCTGTACTCATACAACTCAAACCCAAATCCCCTAACCACACACTGCTTCAGTGTTCCCTTCAGACAAGGAAATACCACATTAAAGCCCTGTCATGGTTCTTGTGCCCAACATTACAGCCGTAACCACAGGACCAGCCTTTTAGAGCATCTTCAAGATAAGTCTTAGCCTATGTTTACATCAGCAAGCGTGACATGAGAATCTGACTTGTAGGGCAAGACATTTGGCGCTAGGAATCCAGCTTTCACTCTGCGTGCACTTCAAAGGGCCATACTTCAAGCAAAATCTTACCTGGTCCAGTGGACTGAACACTTGCCAAGCAGCCAAGACACAGAAGACACATCCTGCAGTTTAGCTTTATCAGAGAAGAACCTCCCTGCCCATGGCAGGGGATTGGAACTTGATGATCTTTAAGGTCCCTTCTAACCCAAACCATTTTATGATTCGTGCACCGACACCATTGTATGATGCAAACTGAAGTGTGAAAAGCAGGGAAGTCTCAGAGATTTACTTCAAGACCATTCAACTGACCCAAGATAAAAATGGCAGCGTAGGTGCAACTTGTTCTCCCAGCAGCTTCCCACACCACCAGTATCCCTCATCACTGTGGGAACGTGCAGCGCTGAGATAAGAGCCATTCAGATAACCCTCACTCCAACAAAAGTCAGTTTAATTCTTTTCAGACTTCAGCATCTACCCTCCTATAAGCACAAATAAGCAACAGTCATTAATTTACACAAACCAATTTTAGTTAAGCAGGCCAAGATATAATCAAACTATCACCCCCTAAAAGGTTTCTCTCTCTCCATTGCAAAAGTAGTCAAATTTCAGTTATATATGATGAAAATCCAGACTGGGTAAGAAAAGTTTTCCCTAATTTTTTTTTTCACTTGATGACAAAGTACCCTAAGCTTACTCAGAGACTTTCACCACACAAGTCTACTGAGGTACTGAAGAGAATAAGCCATGTTTTCTCATCTTTTTTTCTTTTCATTCCAAAAATGAATCACAAGAATATTAACTGCTTAGTGTTGTACGTGCCTGGAGCCATATTCCTATATATGCAACAAGACTGTTTTCATGTGTCAATCCAATATAATCTTTGATTTATTGATGCTTACATTATTTTTACTACCAGCAGCTACGAAACACAGGAAAGATTTCTACTAAGCCAAATAATTTGGCCATTAAGAAAATACAATGGATTTTAGAATGACACCAGGACCCTAACATTTACAAGTATTTTCAATAATGAAAACACTCCATGAAATTCAAAGTTCTTAAGTTACTACACATTTGTTATTAAAAAAAAAAAACATCAAAAAAGATGAACTTGACCTCTGAGCTACAGCCTTAACACTGATGTTATACAGCTCAACTAATTATCTTAAGTGTATCAATTTTCATTAGAGGAGCGTTCATTTTCTTTTCCTCTTTTCATGTCCAGATTTTTTAAAGTAGTCTCTGACAAGAGAGAAGTCCCCCCACCTCCCAAGAGAACCACACATTTGCTTTTATATACACAATTTTAACACTGTTTTGAGAACTGTTATATATTTTAGTACTGATAATCAGCATTTCTCAGTCTATTGCATTTCCCACAGAACAGCAAATCAAAGCTTTATTAATTTGTCTGGAGACATATAGGGACTACTTGCTTTTCTTGGAAAGCAACAACACTGATAACCCACTTAAAGAAAAGAACAGTTTTTCTAGGCTAATTGTAACATGGAATGAATATCCTTTAATAACATTCTTTATTATGAGAATAAATACATTAAACAAATGCAATATATTAGCCACATTTCCTCATATACATTCAGAATATAACAGGAAGCTAATAGCCATAATCATCAGAACTAGTTGAACAAAGAAATTTTTACTAAGCCAACAACACTGGAGGAAAGCTGGAAAGTTTATGCGCTAATATCAGGCAAAGAACATGTGATTTCAGTGTTTCCTTGACAGTAATTTAAAGACAAACATACTGTAGTTATAAGTATGAACTGATGGAATTGTTCAGCTCCGGGCAGTGGCCGTTTGAGGTTGTTCTGACTGCAACTGCTTTCCAAGGTATTCCCTGAAATACAACAAAAAATTAGATTGAGAAACACTCTGGAACGTGGGGAGTAGTACAGTGGTGGAAAGCATGATGTAGAGAAAGAGGAAAAAACTTTAAGTTTAAAATTATTCCTTCAAATAATGTCTACTAATAATAGATAGTCAACTGGAGCTACTAGGAGTGTACCTAACCTTATGTATCCGTCATCTATCTTTGAAAATAAAGCATAAACAGAACATCAAACTGGAAAAAGAAAAAGCCCAGTGGTAATATTTAGAAGTCTTGGCAGCTGTTAAAGAACACCCACAAAGTCCACAGATTTTTCTTGCTTAACATACGTATTAGAAACTGTGGTATTTAAAAGGATCTCTTCCTATAACCCAGCTGCATGAGCACAAGTAATAGTGATAGACATACTGGCAATTCAACTCACAGGCTAGAAACACAGACACTTACTGAAGAACTGTACGTTCAAGTTGGAAGAAATAAAAAATATCCAAGCCAGGCCCACCGTACACCAACAATTTCTTTGACATGTTTTCCTCATCTGTATTTTGAAGTGCACTACGTCACTTATTTTATACTTGTCCTCCCTACACTGGAACAAACACCAAATTCTTAGCATTTGCTTTGAGCAACAATATCTAAATTCTATGGAAAAACAGCACACAATTCTTCTGAATGCTCCCATCTTTTACTGTCTCCTGTGAAAGCAGCTCAACACTTCACAGAAATGCAAAGAAGCTGAAAGAGGCCTTTAGTAATATCTGGGTTGTTGCTTTTTACAGAAAATAAACTTCAAGTATTGTGTCACAGTATCAGCTGAGAGGTTTTAGGACCTGTGAAACGTAGGCGTTCTTTTTCCATTGCTGATCATACACTTAGCACCACAGTTTTTCCTCACTACACAGGTATTTCAACCTACATAGGTTAAACGTTACAAGCAGTTCAGAGAAATGATATTTAGAATAAAGTCTTTTAAAAAAGAAAACCTAACTCAAGGATATGCACTTTTGATTTATTTAAAAAGCAAAAACTCAGTTCTAATTACACATTTCAAAAACGTGTAAGCTTCCAGCTTAGTGTCCTGTTGAACAGCTATTCCCTATGCATTTTACTTCCTATCGCACAATGAAGATTAGCATCACAACTGTACCACTCGACAGAACTTTCCTCAATTTTATAGGTAAGTTGCTAGAAAAGCAAAATTCCTATGAAGTATAATGTTAACTTCAAGCTCCACTAGTGAAGAAAATAACGCATCTTTTATATGCTGAGCTATACATTATGGTTTAGCACCTTCCTTCAGAGCTTTATCAGGTGTTGCTGCAGGACCACAGTATTTTAACACTTGGGCTGCACTCAATAGGTACAACTCCTGATCATCACAGGTCCATCACCACCCTCAAAGCAGAGACGCCTGATGGCAAAGAAGGAAATGAGCTGCTCTCTTGTGGTTTTGCAGGACTCAAAACGTTCCACCAAAATAAACAAGATTTGACAGCCATCCAGAAAACACAGCCAGCAACTACGGAAAGGCTTCCAAACTCAAACCTCCTTCTGCTCCCTCAGTGGTTTCTGTTTGGGTTTTTTTTCCCCCCCCTCTGTTTCATGCCTATTTTCATGTACTGATTCTAGGGTTTCTTGTCTAACATCCAGCCTCGAAGGCAACTGACGCTGCATACACGGCTGTGCTCACAGTATCACAAGCCTCCAAAGTCACCTATTCTTAAAGCACACGTGAACCATTCTGAATGTGAAATTCCTAAGCAATTACTTAGAAGTAGGAAAAAATTAATCAAGCTAACAATCTGCAACAGTACAAGTATTGCACAGCTTACACTGGTTCAGACGCACGCTCAAGGCTTACTGAAATCCAACCATAATACAGTGTATTCACCAAAAATCTCTGAGAAGGCACAGCCGTAGCATGTTTTGTAGGTACTTAGTGCCTTAACAGATACATTCAACTTCTAAGGTGCTACAGGAGATAGGACAGTACCTTCCCTACAAAACCTTTAATTTTAATCATTCATTTGGAGGTGTGAGGTTTCAGTCCAGCTCTTATCCTGTTCCCCCACAGAGGGAGTATCTGCATTTACTGCTCTGTGCTGCCATGCTGCAAACCCAGGTGAAAAACCCCACACTGTCCCTACCCCATCACTTCTTCAGCCACCACCAAGGGCCACTGAAATGCAAAAAAACTTGTCCCACCTGGGCACATTTAGTTTGGAGAAGAGGAGGCTGAGGGGAGACCTCATTGCCCTCTACAACTACCTGAGAGGAGGTTGGAGAGAGGT
>JAOXJK010000012.1:118934303-118947450 GCA_025774025.1 Xenus cinereus
GGCAATCCTGCTTCAGCAGGGGAGTTGGACTAGATGATCTCTATGGTCCCTTCCAACTCTAAAAATTCAGTGAAATTTGAACATGCCAACTTTCAGCATCTATGAACGAAGGCTGACTTCTGTTTGATTATACTGCCAGAGCTCTGCCATCCACAGAGTCAATTGTTATTCCACTGAGTAAACTTTGGGAAATAAATCAGCAAACTGGTTACCAAGGTTGAAGAAGTTTGCTAGTGGTCATCGTAGAAAAAGGAATCTTGAGCTCGGGGTCTTCCTACTCCCATTTTCCAACTCAGAACAGCAGTAGTGTCATTACAATTGTATTTTCCTAAGCATGTGCCATGCAGTAAGTACCATGCTTATCATAATGAGATGTATATTTATACAAAAAAAATTACCATTAAAAAAATAAGTATGCAAAACCATCCTCAAAGTTTAACTCTGCATTTTAATTTTTTTTTCCTTCCTTTCATTAAAAGCTCAGCACAGCATACTGTGCTAAGAAAAGAATAGCAAGACTAAAAGTTCCCCATCAGGAAAATGCTGAAAAATGCACCACTGAATTCTATTTCCATTCAGACTCCTCTATGAGTCACAAAACCAGAATCATTAAACAGCTTTTCATCTCTAAAAGCACATATTTTCTGTGCAGTAACACATAGGATGGGCTGCAGTTCAAAAATGGGGTTTGGTCAACACATCATCACTCCCACTACAGCAACAGAAAAATTCCAAAGTACAACAGAAGTGGCATTTTTTTTTTCCTCTCTTCTTGTTCAACTACTGGCATTATCTTCAGTAATACTCAGATATGCTGCAGGTATGTTGGGGTTTTTTTTCCTATAAGCCTTTCTTTACTAAGTGTCTTGAAAGTCTTATGGTAGATCACTCACATAATACAAGGCCAAACCTTTCAAACATATAATAAAGAAGTTAGGCAATCCCACATGAAGAGAAAAGAGACAATAAATAGAATTTAAAATAAAGATTAATTCATTCTGTGTCTCTCAGATTAAGACCTTTATGTAAAAACTGAACATCTAGGCCTAAAACATCATACAGAACATTCATTTCCCTGGGTAGGTATTAACTCTCATACAACACGCAAATAAAACAGCTATAAACACACAGACAGCCCTCCTGCCCCAAATAATGTATTCATTTATCTGCGTCACCAACCTGTGTACTACTGAACTTGGAGTTTTCTTTTTAAAGAGTCTGTCATAAAAGTATTCTCTTCCAACGCTATTGTAACTGAAATTTCATAGTAGTTCCCAGCCCTCGTTTCCTGTGTAAAATGCTACAACTGCCTCTCTAATTTACTCTGAAATAAATTAGTCCGGACCTGCTTGGAAATCCTGCACAAGCTGGATCTGAAATCAGAACAGTAACGAAGTCAAGGCAATGCTTACCCAACTTAATTATCCTAGAACATATCTGCGCTATCAGTTCAGCTACTTTGGGACCCTGCAGCGCTTCGGAGGTACATCCACGCGGTGCTACAGTACAACAAATACAGATTTCTAAGCAAGTTAAAAGAGCTCACAGCTCCATAAGAAGTTGTGTTGTGTGCTGTAAACTATTTACTCTTCTACAGCTCTATGACCGAGGGCTGTCAGCCTGACGAAACCTAACGGTATAGCACACAGAACTGCACATGGAATACTGAAATACTTCAACTTCTCTGCTCAGTCTGTAATTTTACCCCCTATCCATGGTCAAGCATAACAGCCTCACACCTTTTCTATTTTAAAGCCCAGTCAGGTGGTAATTCAGAGACTTTTCTCTACAGCCATGACTATATTTAGAAGAAAAAAAAAATCCAGATTCATATTTAAGTCTTCTGAAAAACTGTAAACATTTTCAGGTTGCAAAAGGAACAAAAGATCAAACTGAATTCTACTCCACATTCAAAAGCTATGATAAACCACCCCATTGTGCCACAACAAAACAGAAAATCCAGTTATGATGATCACTTGTGTTTGCTGTACTGCCGCAGTTCATCTCCAAGCTCAACAGCCGTTAAAGGGACATGAAATTCAGCATTAGTAAATACTGATGCAAAAAGGACAATCCATTTTCCCCTGAATTCAAGCTATTCAAATATGAAAAGCTTACAGCTTGGTCTTGTAATTTCATGCTACAGAGACTGAGGGGCAATCTCAGGTTTCTTCTACAAATCCAACAGTTCAGTGCTAAACGGAGAGCACTGTTCAAGTATTAAATTTATTGCATACAGTTTTTTCAAGTTTTAACAAAGAGAATGCTAGATACACCTACAGATTTGACCAAAACCAATTTGTAAAATACATACTTCCACTGTCGAGATTTTCTGCAAAATCAGTGTTTTAAAAATACTTTTGTTTCTTGGCGCCATCACCTGGCCCTCTGTTGTTGTACAGTTCTGATTCCAAGTACTTTCTATTACTGGGACCAGAACAGCTCTGCACCTCAATCCAAGGAGTGGGTATCACCTGCCCAAACCAGCAAATTGACCAATTTCAAACATATACTCACATCGCTTGTGGAGACTGCTCCTGCTTCCACAGAACCACGTAGTTTCTAGGGGAAACAAGAAAAAAAAAAGTCTCAAATCAGAGTTGTCCTTCACCCTTACAGAATAGTTGTTACCAAGTTTCTTTTAATTGTCCGATCTCTCTAGTCATAAAAAGAAAATATTAAGAATCTAATAGAATCTTTTCCTGATCAATATATTATAATAATATATTGTAGTTATTTCACACACACACTATCATGTCTAGAAGAACATGCTTGGAGATGATCCTGGTAAATCAAGATTTAAATTTATTTATTTCTTTAAGTGTGTATTTACTCAAGACTTTTATCCAGCTTCATCTTAGAATTTGAAAACTGTTCTCTTGAATCTTGCCGAAGGAAATTCCAACTTTAAGATTCTTCTTTCAAAGAAAAAAAAAATTCCTTTTTAATAAACCCAGTTTGGAAATCTACGAAAAAGATACTGTTAATAAACCTACTGAATGATTCTTTGCTCTCCCGAATCCACTTTTGCTGCAACACTACCTTACAGAATGACAGATCACTGGGTTTTGATAAGGATTGAAGGGAAAATCTCCAAAAATGAATACAAAGGAGAATAATTCATCTTTCACAGACAAGCCAGCACTAGGCAGATCATACTGAGCTAATGCCATAAAAAAACCCGCCCAAATAAGTCAGGTTTTATTTAATTTCAAGAGACTGGACTAAAAATAAAGACTTTGTACTATGGTAACCTGGAAAAAAGTTTTGATATCCACTTCCTGCTGCCATGTGATTTTTCATGCCAGCAAAAAGCTCTGAGAAACTGAACAATCCAAGGAGAAAAAAAAAACAAAAAAAAAAAACCTGTCATCACATGTTTTCTCAGTGTCCAGAAGAAAAAAACCAATGTTAACCAACAGAAAAGGCAAAAAGCCCATTTTTGTTTAATTTACATTTCAAGGACTAGAACAGAAAACATGAAAGATTAAGTTAAAAAATGTGTGTTTGAATAAAGGATATTTAGCTTTAAAAATGACAAAGTAAAATTTTAGTTTTCTTTTTTTAAAATGAAAATATACCTCTTGCTTCCACATCTGTATATTCATATTCTTGAAAAAAAGTTTCCAAAATCAGTGTAATGTTTAAACAGACATAGCTTTTTACCTGTGAACTGAGCTGAGTTTTAATCCAGTTGAAATAGTAATTCAAGTCACTGCCTTCCATAAGCTCCCTCCCCCAGGCAGCCAGTTTGGCAATAATTCTTGCTGCCTGAAAAAAAGAACGCAATAAACAGATTTTTCAAATGCAACATTCAGAATTTCAGAATTCAGTGTAAAGTCCTACAAGCTCTGGAAACCAAGCTGAGGTAGAAGATGGCACCTTATAGAAATCTGCCTGTTTTCTATGTAGGGGACTCCTCATGCCTAGTAATTTTGTTTCTTCAGCGTTCTGCTACTTCTACATCCTAGGAACTGACGTATTTTCATACTGTTATCAGACACCTGTAGCTGATGAAGCTCACAAGGCACCAACAAAGGACTTGGAAGGAGGTGGAGGGGAGCTATCAATGGGCTACTGCTGTAGGACACCATTTCAGTCAGAAATCCATCAACAGTAAGACACTTAATGGCCTAACCCATACGTGAGCAGGCTTACTTTAAGCAACTATGGCATACGCCAACACAAATGACTGCAAAGTATTAAAGTTTTTTGTACTTAAACTGAAACAAGTCACCTTCAAGAAGGGAGAAACCCAGAAAAAGAAGAGCAGAAAACAAAAAAGGAGGATAGAATTTAAGAATGAAGTTGAGGAGTAAATGTAGTCGGGCTAAAGAATTTTCATGATGCCCATTGAATTTCACTGAATTTTCAATGGCACAAGAACATACATAATGAGTATATTTCATAGAATCATAGAATGGTTCGCATTTGAAGGGACCTAAAGATCATCAAGTTCCAACCCCCACCTTGCCATGGGCAGGGACACCTCCCACTAGAGCAGGTATAGCAGACCATATTTCTGTGTCAGCCTTTCCAAATAATATTTGAAGTAACTGCATTGCAGCCTGCAGCTTATTTGCAGAAAGATTTGAGCCAGTTTATATAGAGAGAGGCAGTCTAACCAAGGAACTACTGAAGGAGGTGTTTAGTTCCCTGCGTACAGCTCCATGATGCGGTGAGGAGACTATTCCAAACACCTTTCCACTACACTGCATTCAGATGTGCAGCACCACCACCACTGATTTCTAGAGGGATTACAAGAGCCTGAGACAACAATCTCTACACTGAAATACATCAAATGCACTTCTGAATGCAGCCAAGTAATCCTATAAAAACCCTTCAGCTTTAAATCATGAGATATTAGATCTCTAGTTTACCACGCTCCTGAGTTAAAACTGCTGCCTGGCCCCAGAGGGAGAGACCATTCGTGGCAAGCACAATTTGAGCCTGGACACAGGGGACAAGTATTTTTATCTGTCTACACATATGCAGTGATGTGGCACCAAAAGTCTCCCAGTGTGCATAGAAAGGAAGGAAAAAAAAGAAACAGAAAAAAAGCAACACAACAAAACCCCCACAAACCTAAAACTTTGTTTTGAAAACATTCATGTGCCTGAAAGGAAAAAAAAAAATATATGCCCAAAGAGTACTAAAAAGGGAGCAAACTTAGTGTTTTAAAGTGGATTTGTGTCACATGAGGTTCTCTGTGACTTGTAAAGTTATTTGTGTATTTTTGCAGTACCTAAAGAAAACAATATCCAAATAACACATCTGTGAGCAGAGAAATACTGCACATAGAAATTTCTATATTATACATTTGAAAGCCACCAGAGAGACTAATTAATTTAGGAGACTAGTTAGTTTGCACTGCAAAGGTCTAAAAATTACACTTTCCCTGAACACTTGACAAGTCACTACTGTCCAAGTTTGCTTAGACTGTAATTTTGCAGAAAACCTAAAATCCCCCCAACAGCCTCCTCCGTCACCCACACCAAGTAAAACCTGATTCCACGGCCCTGCAATGAATCAGTCAAATTTAAAAGAAAAAAAAAACCCACCACAATCAAGCCTGACATTTTTCTTGAAAATGGGCCAGATGACTATCCAGGTCACAGCACAGCCACACACACAGTCGCACTGGCCACACCTAAGGGCAAACAGCATGACTTGCCTGGAATTCCTTGTACCGGTACTGCCACCATAGCACAACACAGCCCTGATTTGATCCTACCACCCCGTGCCAGCATAAACATATGCAGTGAAGAACAATTCGTAGCCGTGCACTTTTCTCCCTTTTCAAGCCATAGTACAAGTTTTATTGGTAGAAACTATGGTCTCCACTAGGAATTTACAGTAGTACAACCGTATTTTTCCTCCCACAAGGAAAAAAAAATTGCTGGGATGAAATGGCCGGTTCTCAGCACAGATGACAGAAGAATATTAAGAATTCCAGAAAAGTCACACCATATGCACCAGCAGCACTCAGCAGCTCAAAGCACAGCAGATACCATACAATGCACATAGTTATACTGGGTTTGGCTGGAATAATTTTCTTCATAGCAGCCCATATGATACTGCGGTTTAGGCTGGTGACCAAAACCCAGTGCTGATAACACAGCAGTGGTTTAGCTGTTGCTGAGCTGTGCTCGCACAACGTGAAGGACTTCTCTGTTTCTCACTCTACACTTGCAGTGAGTAGGCAGGAGGGGGCAGGGGGCCAAGAGGCTGGGAGGGACACAGCCAGGACAGCTTGACCAAAGAGATATACTGGCTAGACATCGGTCTACTGGTGTTGTGTGATTGCTTTTGCATCGCTTCTTTTTGGTGGATTTATTTTGGGTTCCTAGCCTCCTCCCTTTTTTCCCCTCCTTTACTTATTAAACCGTCTTTATCTCTACCCATGAGTTTTCTCGCTTCTGGCCTCCCAGTTCTCTCCCCAGTCCCGCTGTGGGGGACCGTGCAAGCAACTGGGTGGGAGCTTTCATAGAATCATAGAATTGCCTGGGTTGGAAAGGACCTTTCAGATCATATAGTCCAACCATCAACCTAACACTGGCAAAAACCATCACTAAACCATATGTCTAAGCACTATGGTAACTCGTCTTTTAAATACCTCCAGGGATGGTGCCTCAGCCGCTTCCCCAGGCAGCCCATTCCAATGCTCAATAACCCTTTCCGTGTAAAAATTTTTCCCAATATCCAATCCAAACTTCCCTTGGTGCAATTTGAGGCCATTTACTCTTGTCCTATTGCCTGTGATTTGGGAGAAGAAACCGATCCCCACCTCTCTACAACCTCCTCTTCCTGTCAGCCGGGATCAACCCACCAGCTATTTCTTCCCCAGTATGCTTACAAACCATTTTAAGCAGATTTCAAGTGGCATTATAGTAGTTTGAGCATATGAGAGAATAAGGCTCATCAAGGTAAAGCTATTTCCCTTTCACAGTATGAGAATTTAAATTCTAATATTTGTACAGCATGGCAGTTGTGACAAAAGTTATTTTTCTAGTTATGTCTTACCGTGCCTAAATAATTCCAAAATCCTTGCTTTTCTGAGCCTTTAAAACCTGCTCAAATCTCCCAGAGTAAACAATGTCAATAAACGATGTAACTTTTCTTTATAAAATGTGGTCAAGTGAAGTTTTTATTAAGAATGACTCATCTAGACTGCAAGAGGAAAGCTGTCCAGGCAGTAGTTTCGCTTCAAACTCCAAATTCTTCTAAAGAAAAACAAAACCAGCATTTTTCTCTACCATCTTCAGAGACAGGTTCATTTAAAACTTACCATATGAACAGTGAAAAGATCTTGTCGATTCAACATCGGCAGAAAATAGGACCATGCAGTGTTTTTACCACGTTTTGCATAATCGAAGAAGATACAAACACGCTGGTGATTTTCCTGTAAATATTGGGAGAAGGGAAAAGATCAGAGACTTGTAAAAGCATTCAACATAAAGTAGGTATTTGATCCTCATTATGCTGGCATACATTATCAGAACGTATCCTGATATTGTAACAGCCTATGGAAATTTTTCGTTTTGACGGTTACTTGTGGATACAGTTCATTTCAGCATTCCAACATAAAGGCTAGAGATTTGGGCCAGGGGGAAGCAAACTTTGACACCCTAGTTATATCTCAGTAGTCCAACATCTGCTTGAGTAAAACTGGATATATCCTTCTGATGAAGCAAGCAAAATGATAGAAATGAGAGATTAGCTAAATACTGCCATTTTCCAGAGGAACACTACTCCTCACCCAGTCAATTATGCTTGAATGAAGTCCATACAAAGTTTTCCACATGTTGCTACTTCCACACAAAAGCCTATTGTTCAACGTGGCTGCGTGTGCTACAAGTGAAACTTCAGAGACATAAGCAAGTCCTGTCTCTCCACTCCTCTCAATGAGGTGAGAGCTCTTCTCTCCCAGATGAGGCTGCAACTGGTTAAGCTGTTATCTCAGGCAACCTGCATACCTCAGAGAGGACACAGTCACCAGAAGTCTGTTCTCCATGGCTTCTAGGCTGAACAAGAGACCACAAGTACCTGAACAAGTGCCACACACAGTTTTTCATGCATTTCACCTAATAACCACCGTGAAAAGCAGCTGTTGTGGTTCTCCTTAAAGCAGACCAGAGAAAAGGCCACGCAATCCTGAAGCGGAAAGAGGAGCTCTGCTATTTCCTAATAGCCTACAATATAGACAGTCTTCCAGAAAAATCAAATACCTGGATTCTTGCTTTTCCCCAGCATTTCCATATAATTACTAGTCTGGTGGATAGCACGCTTTCCTTCTAAAGAGAAGTCTCCCGTTGAAGTCAAGCTATTACAACAAAGTATACAACTCCTATCAAGGAAGGTAAAACTGTTTGAAACACAAACTTGAATGAGAACAGTGTCTCAGTCTCCACTACCCAAGGAATTTAATTTTCAAACTCCCCTGGCTGAAGGGCTTTCCTCCACCAATTCAGCACCCTATTAGTGATTTTACAGACCAAGAATCGGCTAGTCAAGCCTGCTTGCTGGAATATGATCCATTATGCACAAAATGACCCGGATGTATCCATGATCCAAACGCTGGCATCTTACCGAGCATCAGAGTTGCAACCAACCCTCCACTGAAAGGATCAACGTTACTGCACCACATTGGCTGGAAATTGCTGTCCTCATCACTGACTGGGGAAGGTCAGGTGTCAGAGTTATCCGACTGTCATAACCCTTACAATGATCAATGTTCTATATGGCATGTGTCAAAAAGCACTCAAAATTACTCTCAAAACGTGCTGTTCAAACTATGAAATAAATAAAATAAAAAAAGTAAGATCTGTGGAACACAGTGCCTTGTTAGAGAGCCTCCATTCTGTGAGGGCTAGTTTGAAGAAAATGCAGTTTGATCAAATAAATCACTGTTAGCATCTACACATATGCTACACAGAGTCTAGCTAAAAAGATCAAAAATAACTAGATAAATTAGTTAAGTTTACAATATAATTAAGGAGGAGACAGACAGCTCTGGAAGAAGAAAAGCTGAAACAACTTCAACATGCTGTTAATCAGAAAACTAATCTGGTTTGCTGTTAAGGTGCAGGGAAGGCATGGAAAACTGCTTTGGCCCTGAAATACGTAGTGCTGCACCTTCCTAGGCAGCTACTGACTACACTGATAAAATGGAAATCCTAAAGCTCTCATGTCAGCACTTGAATAATTTAGCATCTGTCTTTTCTGAGGAAGCATAATGAAGCTGACTTGGGTGGTAGGTATTGCTACCAGCACCAACTACAGCGCAGGGTCTTAAAGATTTCACAAGTAACAGACGGTGCAGTGTGACAGGGTCACTAATCCAGAGAAACTGTTCCATGTATTTATCATATGAATAGAATAAGAAATATTTCCTCAGGGATTCCAGTATGTTAACACTCAGAAATAAGCAGTACAGTGATATTCTTCTAAGGCAATCACCACATTAATTTCACTTCTGACAGCCTCCAAAAGAAATCTTTCTTAGAACGATGATCAAACCCATAAGTAGTACTGCTGGAATAACCCTAAACACCCAGGTAGGCTTTCGGTGTGCTCAAAACACAGCTGATACATTTACAACTTCACAAGAAAAGCACAGAAATATAATGGAAGAACCAAAGATAGTCATTAACAACACAGACAAAAGCTGGACAATGTTACCTATGATAATTGCTCAAGTATCAGCTACCAAAGGTAGTGACCATCCTTCCTCAAAACAATTTTACTCAGAGAGTCAGTGGCACCATGAGAGGCAATTGTTCAATCTGTGAACAATTTCTCACTTAAAATCTTTGCATGTACTGAATTAAGACCACTTGGGCAAAGACAGGAGACTTCATATCCACTGTTGTGGATTCTTCTGCTCGTGCATTCTGCAGAGATCGTGCACTAAAGTCACAGTCATGGAGTCAATGGCCAATATTCTGTTTCCTGAAAAGAATCTTCACCTTGAAAATCACAGAATCAACAAATGGTTAGAGTTGGAAAGGACCTTAGACATCATTGAGTTCTAACCCCCCTGCCATGGGCAGGGACACCTCCACTAGAGCAGGTTGCTCAAAGCCCCATCCAGCCTGGCCTTGCTGGGCATCCCCACCTTCCCTGGGCAACCTGTTCCAGTGCTTCACCACCTCCACAGGGAAGAATTTCTTCCTAATATCTAATCTAAATCTCCCCTCTTCCAATTTAAAACCGTTACCCCTTCTCCTGTCACTACACTTCCTGACAAAGAGTCCCTCCCCAGCTCTCCTGTAGGCTCCCTTCAGATATGTTCATAAGGCATGACTGACAGCACGTTCTACCATCTGAATACAGCCAAAAGAAAACAGAAGTCCTGTTTCACCCTTGCATGGAGAGTTAGGAAGCCCTGGGATGATGCCAGGCAGATGCCCGCACACAAGACACCCATGGATAACAAAGTCACATAGAGCAATGCAGCCTTTCAGACACTGAAGCAGAATTTTTAAAGTGAAAAAGGCATCCGATTTCAAACAAAAGCAAATATATACTGTGCAGCGACATCTCTGTTCTCCTGTATCACTATAAAGCCTGGACAATTTAAAGTCATTATGTTTAACATTAAGAATTCCACATATGCCACTTCTGTGGCAGGGTAAGGCCCTAAATAGAGAAATGTCGGTGCACAACCATGAAGTCAAGAAAACATGTTTATCAAGACACATATGACAGAACTAATATGGCAAATAAGAGATTACTCAAAACTACTTTCTGTGACCACCTAGAACTAATGCAATTGTTCGAGAGTGGGCCAGTGAAAGCCTTTACCCGAGGGGCATTAATTCCACAGCACAGGATCAGCTATCACAGACTGTAGCTGTAAGCTATGTGCGAATGTCACAGCACATGAGCAAAACAAGACCCACTAACACTCACAAAAAGTTCCAAAGAAGGGCAAATGAAGCAATTACTTCTGTGACCACAGACGCATTTAACACAGAAAAGTAGACCCATTCCTCACAAAAGTAGCCGTAATAAACAGAGTTCTCACACACTAAGACAAAGTTTGACATCAAACGCATAAAGCAAAACAAGGTAGTCCCAATTCGGTGTCCTAATCAAGGCATGGCACTGAGGCTCCCTTCTGTCATCTCTGCTGCTTGATATTTGGGCCACACTTGAGGAAAAGCACATCTAAAGAAGAGATGAGAGGGTCAGAGTGACAAAGCTGCAGATGGGCATGAATAAACTGCCACCACCAGTATTATTCTAGCAGTCAGGGCACACACTCAGGGCTCTAATGTGCAGACAGGCACCTGAAAGAACACCATAATCCCCACCTTACACATATTGCTGGAAGGAAAACTCACATGGTTCACCTCCTACAGCAATGCCCTAAATGGTTAAGTTATCACCAGACACATTTCACTGTAACCTTGTATTAAATATAACATAAAGCAGAAGAGAAACTGTCAAACAGCCAGACATTCTATGTGAACACCAGGAGAAAAACTTGCACAACTCAACCCATCTTGTTAAATCATTACTTCAACCACTTTCTCTTAGCCTATTAGAGTGAAGAAATGCAAAAGCAGGATCATCTGATTGAGTAAAGACTCCTCTTGACTTGCCCAGGTCAGCACAGCAGTCCTGACACCAAATTTAATAGCCTACTCTTATAAGTCACTGTATCCCATAGCTATAAAGAGATAAAAATTTCATTGAATCAAAAGTTCCCATTTTATAAATAAACCATGGATCATTTCAGGAGACGCTGTCCTAAAGAGTCTAACTTACGTTGGATACCTGAAACTGCACAAACTACACCTTCTTGCTGAGGGTGGCCAAACACCTTCACAGGAAAAGCTTCAACAACTTCAAGTTAGAAGTCATATCCTATCCAGGAAAGGGTGGAGGTCACAAATCACCCCTGAACATCCAAGTTTTGCCTCAAGCATGGTTGAGAGCCAACAGTCAGTCATACAGGTATGTTTTATTTCCAGAATATGACCATATTTACACAAGACTAAGTTACCCATACAACTTTAATTTTAACATTTAGCTTCTGAAGACAAGATATGAAAATTTAAAAGAATATTTTTAATACAGTATGACAAACACCTGAAGAGACCTGAATGGGGCTAAGGAAACATTAAAGCATGCATTTAAAGACTTAAAAATAAGACAGGTTATTGACCTACTTGCAACATATCATCAACCATAGTCAGAATGTACTGAACCGTCTGTTCCTTGGAGATATGAGTCATCAAGTTTATAAATGTTTTAGCACACTAGAAAAATAAGACAGACATTAAAATTAATATTGGAAATTATCTTCATTGCTTTTGATAATACAAAACAGGACCTCATTAATTCACAGTTAAGTCTTACATAAGCATTGAACATCCCAACATCTTATTCAATTGCAATAACAGATGAATACATTTGGCATTACATGACAAAGAAAATTTTCTGTCACATGGATCGTTAGCTCTTCACAAATTGTTTTATGGCTTTCAAATGAAATAACAAGTACTTACTAGTGAAAATCAGCAAGGTGCTTTGTTGAAAGACTGATTAGAAAAAAATCTCTTTTTATGGCAGTGAGGAGAATCAGCAAGTAAATTGACAAAACAGCAACAAATTTAGACACAGTATAAGACAGTTTCAGCAACGTGAGTGGGGGGGGAGTCAGGTCACTCTTACCTGTTCACTGCCTATACCTTGTAGACAAATCTTTGCTCATATTTGGGCTGTTTTCTGGCTCCTGAACAACTCTACAATTTCAGGAACAGTCACAATACTACTTTTTACACTTCCTCCCTCCCCTTCACCCCATTCAACTAAGACTGAAAGAACTCTTGAGCTGCTACACTGTAATTATATAGTGGCATATAATGTTCACCATATATGTTTTTTGCCACTATGCAAACTATGGTCCATTCAATAGCAGTCACACAAGACAATTTGGGTGGGTGGGGGAACAACTCAAAAAAAAGTGACTTAAGTATAACTCTGCATGGTTAAATAAACTGGGGTGAGGAAAGATTTGAGCTAGCTTGTCCCACAAAATCCTTCAAAGTCAGATGACATTTAATAATTATTTTATAGTTTTTTAAAATAATGTCCAACCTATATCTAGAAAAAAAAAGGCTATAGCAAGTTTTAT
>JAOXJK010000012.1:118956318-118976282 GCA_025774025.1 Xenus cinereus
GGTCAGGCACTGGAACAGCCTGCCCAGGGAGGTGGTGGAGTCACCATCCCTGGAGGTATTTAAGAACCGTGTAGACAAGGCTCTTCAGGGCATGCTCTAGTGCCAAAGATTGTTGGGTTCTGCCTGTTTGTGGGGTTTTTTTGTTTTTGGTTTTTTTTTTGTGGTTGGACTCAATGATCTCAAAGGTCCCTTCCAACCATGAAGATTCTGTAATTCTGTAATAAGGAGGAAAGGCAGAGAAAAGAGAAATAGGCCTGCTGGCCTAGAGATGTCTACAGTGAACATCTTATTTTGCTAGGATCTCTGTATTTTCCATTTAGAGGGTAGCATGCTCTTTAAATTATAGCTGGCCATTACTTTTATTAGTGCATTTTAACTGAAGAATCACAGAATTGTAGGGGTTGGAAGGGACCCCTGGAGATCATCTAGTCCAACCCCCTGCCAAAACAGGTCCACCTAGAGCAGGTTGCACAGGAACGTGTCCAGGTGGGTTTTGAATCTCTCCAGAGACGGAGACTCCACACCCTCTCTGGACAGCCTCAAAGTTCCAGGGGTTGAGGGTTCCAGTGCTCTGCCACCCTCAAAGTAAAGAAGTTTTTCCTCATGTTGAGGTGGAATTTCCTGTGTTCCAGTTTGTGCCCATTGCCCCTTGTCCTGTTGCCAGGCACCACTGAAGAGTCTGGCCGCATTCTCTTGACACCCACCCTTTAGATATTTATAAGTATTGATAAGATCCCTTCTCAGTCTTCTCCAGGCTAAACCCTCAAGCATGGTCTTCATTACTGTGCTACGGATTGAGCATACTTCCACCATAAGACTTTTTTCCTTTAAAATTTATCTTTTTTCATACCACAGTAACACTGTTAATTCCTTGATAACGTGGCTGCTGAGCACAGCCCCCGGGCGCAGTCCAAGTAACAGCATTTGCACTTCTTCACGCTTTAGCAAAAGGAAGCTCTCTAAGCCGTGCGCACACCATGTGTCGTCTAGGCTGTAGTAAACACAGCCATTAATGTGATTCTGTGGATTACCCAGCACATGGCGCCTTGAGGTTTAATCTAACACGTTTGTGTTCTTACGGGTTGCTTACATGCATTGGTAAGAAACGCTTGCGCAACTCCTCATCTCTAGCATAGAAATCTCCACACAATCTTGAAGAGAAATCTGTCACTTTGAGAGCTTACTTGAATCTGATTTTTATTTCAGGGTTCAGAGACAGAATATGGCCTTATTTTAGCCAGTTCCTCTTTTATAAGTGTTTTTAACTTCTGTCCCGTGGCATTCTGCATTTCTTCCTTCTGCTCTGCCTTTTCATGGCATGTCTCACTCGCCACTCTTCTGAGTTCTGGCATCAGGTATAAACATATTCACCTTTTCCACAGTCATTTCAAATCACATTACCGTTGGTGATACATATAACTCTACCCATTTTACAAAGAAGCACAAAGGGTTTACAAAGTAATCTGAACAAAGGTTGAAGCTTTTTAAATGGGACTTGCAGAAGGAAGGCATCAAAGGCCTGTACAGCGATCTTATAAGCTACCATTCAGCCCTTATCTAAGCTTGGAGGCACATCAGGCTTCCCTTCTGTGAAATTTAGTAAGTTGTCCACATCGATACTTCTGCTGAAACCCCAAAATGTGATGACTTAGTGCCTTCTCTTACCTAAGCCACATACGGCATTCTTCCACCTTCACCCTTCAAAGTTCAGTCCAATAGCCGTTCTCAGAATTTAGGAAACCCATGGAAACTGGGTCAGCACCTCTGAAGGTGTAGTCCCAACTACCAGTTTTAAGACACAAATATTATAATTAATATTAGGTTTATTAAGCATTGGAATGGGCTGCCCAGGGAAGTGGTTGAGGCACCAGGAAGTGGTTGAGGCACCATCCCTGGAGGTATTTAAAAGACGGGTAGACATAGTGCTTAGAGGCATGGTTTAGTGATGGTTTTTATCAGAGTTCGGTTGATGGTTGGACTAGATGATCTGAAAGGTCCCTTCCAACCTAGACAATTCTATGATTCTGTATGTGTCCCCATCATGTGCCCATCCCTATGTCTGGCAGGGTAACAGCCCGAATATTTGCCTAGGCATGCAAAGCCATTCCTTCTGCTGGGGATCACCCGTTTTCAGGAAATCATCCAAAACTCTGGATGGCGGTCTACTTTGCACAGCATATTTCCCCCACCCCTTTAGCACCTTTCTGCCTTAACCCGAGCACCAGTACCCAAATACTCTGTCTGAACCTGAGCACAAGTATATCCAGCCGCTATTCCCAGGATTGTTCAGTGCTTTATAGTACACAGTGTTCATGTGAGAAAAAAAAATTCATGTTTTCAATTTGGTGCCCATTGTGATCTCTTATTTGGAGCACACATTAGGTCATTAGTGGTCTTTTTTTTTAACAGTGGACTTTTTTTTGCCTAATTGCACCACCTATAAGAGTCTAGCATCATCCATTCAGCCTGGCTAAAAGAAGACAGTTTGCTCTTTGCAGTCGAAACTTTGATACTGCGGCAACACGGTCATTTTTCTATAGAAAATAACTTTGAAAAGCTGTGGTTTGGCATGTTGACTTCATCATGAGTGGCAGACTCTGGCTCTATTATTCATTTCACAGGCGATTGAGAGGCTACAATAAAAATATTTTCCTGTAACCTTGGAGTGAGGTGCAATGGCTGAAAGTATGCATCTACTGCATTAGCAGAGAGAGAAATGCAAAGAGAGGAGAAATAATTGTAATAGCAACTAATTACATGGATTTTTTTAACAGAAGTTCCAAGGGGCATTTGAGGAACTACTGAAGAGTAAACACGGCATCTATGCTAGTCAAGTCTCTAGCAGAGGAACCACATTAGTGAACACAACGTACCATATTAGAGAATACAAACAATATATTGCTCTTGAATATACCTGTATAATAATAATATACTTAATTTGTGGGTTTTTGCCACAGCATGTAAGGGAATAAATGCAAAACATTAACAAAAAGTGACCACATCTCTGTAAGGGGCAGTCATGTCTCACACCTCTGCTGGAGTTCTTCATGCATGTGGACAAGGTTGGTGCAGGTAGACTCCATCCACTTGGTTTTCCAAGAGGCATTCAGTGAGATGCATCTGTAGGTGCTCTTAGAAAAATAAACTCTACTGTGTTAAAAGGAAAGGTCTGTGCATTGAACGAGATGTGTACAATAGAGGATGGGAAGAAATGATCAGCTTTCACAGTGCAGAAGTGTCTTCTGCAGGGGGAAAAAGGCATCTGGCTGGAGTTTGTGCTGTTCAGCACACTCACAGATGTTTGAAGAAGGAGGTAAATAGCGAAGTGAAAACTTGGCCGATAGTAGTGCTACTCCTGTGACAAGTGCACAGTTAAACTGTGAACCACCTTGCCACGGGATGGAGAGAGGGGTGGTGCTACAGATTTACCTGTGCTCTCGTCCCCCGTCTGCCGAATGCCTGGGCACATCTGAAAGTTTTCACTCAGTGTGAGTCCCATGAGGCTCTCTCTGCGTTAAGGAACTCCATTGCATTGCAAGGGTAGGCTTTGAGAAACAAAAGCGTTGCGTAGTCGTTACAGGAACCTGCCTCGTGTGTGCCTGTCATCACTGACAGCAAGAGGCCATCCTCAGCAACCAGTGCAAACCCATCACATGCCATCAGCTTGAGAGAGCACCTCATGGTGCCTCATTCGTGCTGGTTGATTCTCTGAACTGGATCTTGCTAAGGGGTAAAGAGTGGAAAAGTGCTGTGCTCCAATTTTTTGGTGAGCATCTCTCCTTTAGGATTCAGGTGCTGCAAAACAATGCTCACGTAGGTAATTTTGGTCATGTCAGTGCTTGTCCATTAGCTCCTGGTAGCGCAGCTTCACTTGAAGTTGCTATATTTAGATGACTTTATTGATGCGTGAAGCACAGAGAGAAAAACGAAATGCATATCAGCATGCAGGGATAAAAGTCATCAGCTGCCTGGATCACAAAGAATAAAAATGTTCAATAGTTTAATGGTAAAAAATGAATGCAGATGAGTCATCCTCACAGTAAGACTACAGACAATTGGATCGTGAGAGTGTTTTCCTGTTCTCCTTTCCTTCTTGTAATAAGAACAATGTATGATTGTCTCTCATATATTCTGCAAATCACAGAAGTGTTTTGCACACCTGCCATTTAACCTTTCAGCATTCTGTACATCACCTGCCTGTCTCCCGCATGCCTGTACAAGTTTTTAAGATGTGTAGAAGAAACAGCTTGGAAAGTTTATCCAAGCAAAACATACTTAAAAGGTCAGGAAAAGTGAAGACACTTCTGTAATTCACAGAATTTTCTTGACAAATAAAAAATCAAACATGGCAAAAAAAAAATATGTACACCATACACTAGAGAAACACAGACACTAACCTCACCTTTAAGAGCTACCATTCCTAAAACAAGTATCTCATTTTACCCTAAGGTTATTCATCCCGGGATTGGGATCAGATCTTCAGAGTGCTCAAGCTTCTGCTTTTCCAAAACTTAAAACCCATCGTCCCAGGGCAATGTGGAAAGGAGCAGCATGTACATCACGTGACAAGAGATGCATGCGAGCTGTAAACATGGGCTTCTTAGCATGACTTCTCTCAGCATGAAGCCCTCATGGGTGCATTGCAAGAGTAGGACACGTTTCTTCTGTCACAGAACTAAGTGCCAGGTGAACTTGGTCAGCAGACCCTAAGTAGAACCTGTTCTTTTTTGGCAAAGGGGATTCTATCGCAGGAGGGAGGCAGCAGCAGAGAAGAAGAAATAACTACAGTCCAGGTCTGCTTGGGTGTTCCAAGAGGGAAATATTAGAGAGAATCTAGCAGGTTTTGTAATGTATGAAACTTGAAGCTTTTTTGAGCATCTGTGGCTGATTCCACAGATGGAACTAACGTAAAGTACATCTTTGTTTTCTAGATAAACCGAGGCAGAGAAATATGAAGGAACTATCTCAAGGTCACACGAATGGGGAAAACCAAAGAACATGTTGTTATAAATCTAAAATACTTTCCCCAAAGCACTGCTCCACAGTATGGAAGAAGACAATACTGCAAAGTAGCAATGAACCTACAATAATCTGTCTCTAATGCAAGGCAAGAAAAAATATATCAGAATGTGTCCATATTTGAATCTTCCAGCACCTTATCTCGTACACTATGTCTTAAGGCCTGAAGAGAAAGACTGCTTGTTGTCTCCCAGAAGGTACGATTTGCTCTTCTTTTCCATTGGTGGAAATCATGTATGCTATGTCTAAATTTCAGAATAAAATATATAGAGCTAATTATTTAAATATTTTAATACTTTGTATTTTGTATATTTATTTATAATTTTAAATATATATATTTCAACTACAGATAAGAAAAATACAGTCACTGACTTTCTTAGCCCTTTTGATGCATTTTTGCTTAAAAAACTTCACATCCAGGGTGCTACTTTGGGCTTTTTAGTTGTATGAAACAAAGGAGCACAATGGCTTTTGAAAAATCTCATTGGACATCTAGATATGTCTTTAGGTACTCAATTTATCTGAAAAAAAAAAAATCTTGCATGAATTGATATTGCAAGGAAGTATGAAGATTACTCACATACTGGAGCAAATCCAAATAATTTCTGATGACCCACTGATACACAGCTAACTTCTTACCCAGGAGAGAAAACGCTGTGACATATGTAATTTTTGAATGGACTTGACTTATTTTATAGTTCTGTTTTCTCCTTATTTTCATCTTCTGGGTTTCCCATTTAATCTGTCTCTTCCGGCAGATTTCATGATCTGTCTCTCAGGCATCAGGGAGGACTCGTGGGACGGCGAATGGGGGACGCCAGATTCTTTTCTGTCTTGTCTAGGGGTGGAGGGTTGTCACAGAAGAGGCTTCCTTTCACAGACACAGAGTAACTGAGGAGATACGGGGTGCTTCACTGGACATTTTTTTCTGAGTAATTATAGCAAGATTGGCCACTGTGAATAGAATTTTTACTGCTTCACCTGTCTGTCTTTTCTCCTCTTACTTTATCTTCATTTTAGTGTCTGTGTCATTGTGGGAGATCATTATTCTGTGAATATCTTTTTAAACAAGGAAATCCTGCTTGCTGCAACCAATATAGAATTATCTGACTTCTAGGTCTTAGAACTTGGCTCATTTTTCCTTTAAATTAATCAGATCCTGGCCTAAAGGATCTGGTAAAGCTAATTCACCACAATTTTGCAAATGTTGTACCAGGCAATCCTCTGATTGCTCCACCACGTCTTTGAAATTAAATTTTGCATGCTCAGTTAAGGAACCACATATATCTTATCCTCAGAAGAAGCGGTGTTTTCAAAAGAAAAATAAACTAACATTTTATTGGAATAAATACATCTTCAATTTTTCCCCCAGAAGAATGGAATAATACTATATTGTCAGAAAACTGAAGGTGAAGTACCGTGCAGAAACAGGAACAGAAGGGCCAGAACAAAACTAACTATTTATAGCTGGGGTTAAAATAGTAGAGTACATTATTTTAGGGAGCAGGGACAAGTGTTTCTCTCTGTCTCATGAACACACACTTCTGTATTGAAAGCTGGAGGGTCTCAGAGCCTCCAGCCCATCTTTGCAGCCTACAGCATCTCTCCTCCCCTCATCGTCAGTCTCTACTGCTTTGTGCTCTTTGCTGGACAAGGGGGTCAGCACCTGAACGTGTAGAAGGAGCACCCTTCTCTGGGAAATTGCTGCAGTACCAGGTGAAATAAAGCCCACCTCTGGGTTAAAATAAAATAAAAAAAAAAATAATAAAAAAAGATCCTCTAACTTCATCCTCTCTCACAAAAAAAAGAGTGGGTCAGAGCAGTAGGTTCTTGGAGGAAAAAGGAAATGCTGAGCAGACAGACAGCCTGGCCAGAGGACAGAAAAGAAGGTGGTTACCTAAACCTCAACAGTAACTCTGCCAAAGATGGACTTATTACCAGAGCTTATGCAACAGCTTTCTTCCTATATGATGACTTCTGGTGCAATTCAGCTCGTCAAGCCAGGTGCTGGAAAAAAGTGTTCTCTCACTTTTCATTATTTTTCTCCTCAGCACTTCCTGGATTTCTCTGAAAAAAAGACAGAGATGCAGCCAAGGCACCTCTCTCAAGAGGGTGATGTGAGGGGGCGGGTGATGTTATCCCTACCTTGTATCTACAATGCTGAATTGTCAAAACTTTTGACACTTGGCAGAAAAAAATGTTGGTTTAGACATATTGTTCAACTTGGAAAAAGACTTAAACTTTCAAAATAGACCATCCCAGCAGACACTTTCAAAATGGAAACTCTTTTTTGTCTCCCCATTTATAATAACTTTTCATTTAGATGTTTTAGCTTATTCTAATAAAAAAAATAATTTAAAATATAAAATTATTAAAACCGGCAGCATTTTGAAATTATGAATAAATTAAAAGATTGAGTCTTTCCCGTGGATGCTGACAAACGTATGAGCTTGACTTTCTGCTGCTTCTAAGATGAGTTTTTTTTAGAAGACAACTGAATGCTTTCCCACAGAAGGAACACTATTATTTACATAGCTCTCATTACAACAGCATTGCTAATGTCCAGAACTATAAACGATGTTTAAACGATTATTTGAATAAAAAAATTCACAATCATTTAATATTCCTCCTAATTTTTCTGTGATTCTCCTATCTGTATTTTGAACAGCACAAAAAATAAATAGCGACTGAATGTTGACAAACAGGAGGCAAAGGCCTGGCAGCCCTCTGTAAAGCTAAGAGAAATAATCTATTAATAATCTACCTGGAGTCTTAGTCTTTATATTTAGCTTGTCTCTATCCGCAGACGTGGCTGCTGCTCGTGTGGTGTTTTCACTGGGGCTGGAGGGATTACCAGGAGACCATCTGTTCAGTCGGTGAGAAAAAACGTGATTGACAGGTGCCACTGCCCTAAGACAGACATCTCCATTTGGTGCTGCCTGCAGAGTACAACCTCCTGCTGAGTTGCTTCTTCCTTCAAGTTGTAAGTGAAATACGTTCACTCCGAGGTGACAAAGTGCATTTCATGATTATTACAGCCTGTCTCTCTGACACGTATTCAACCGCTTCTTCCTCCTTTTCAATTGACTAAAACCTATGAAGTCGTAAATCTAATCTCTAAGCTGGCACGATGCTGAGGGGATGAGGCACTGCAGATATCTGAGGGCAGATAATCCTGTTTGTCTCCAGAACTGTGGAGGCTGCAGGGAGAACTGGCAAGCTGCAAGAGGCCCTGACGTTTGCCCATCCGTGTAAGGACGAGCCATCTCTATGTTGTTGTCATTCAGCCCCATCTCTGGGATCTGGTTTTGTTTCATCGTTAAATAAAAGTCGTGCTTTTCCAAGGAAGGTCATTGTAAAGTTGGATTCGGGAACAGCCTTTTCATTTCTCAATGTGGAGGCAAGTTTTACTCTACTTCAGGACACACAGCTACCGTGCAGACAACTGTCAAGCAAAGGAGACCCTCCAAAATGAAGATGAAGAGGATATTAAAGCAGCACAGTGGATTTTCAAGGTAAGACGAAATCCAGGGTTATTCAAATGTCCTGCAGGAGGGGGGAAATGGTGTATCTGTAAAGAAGCACAGAGTTAATGTCATGTATAACAACCATAGACTTTTTGTCACCCAGACATCTGTATTCACGTAGTTCTCCTTTATTCCTGAGCATCATCCTCTGCCCCCTGTTCCTCGGTGTGTTACAGCCACAGTGACAAAGGAGGTGGTGGATCCACCTTCCTGTTAAGTGTCTGCTTTCAAACAACATATTAAACACATCCATCTAACTCATAAAAATGATTCATGCCTCATGGAGCTAATCTGTGGTTAAAGGGGTGAGGGAAAACATGTTGCTTCTTGATGTTTAGACACTGAAGAGGTCTGCATTTTTTACTGATGTTTTTTTTTTGTAGTTAACAAAAGAATATATCCCAAAGAAATCAAACACAGCAGAATACTAAAATCTGTTAGGGTGTTGCAGTAAATCCCCTCTAGTGAACCTATAGAGCTGAACCATTTTCCTTAGTTTAAAACTGTCATCTATCCTCTAGATTTTGCCCAAAGCCTGGAAGTTGCCTGAAGAGTGAACCAATGTAATTTATGGTGAGGAGCATGTTCCTGCGCAGCTCAGCAGAGCAAGAGAGACAGGTGCAAGAAACTGCATCTTACTAAAACTTTGGTGCAGAAATGCACCCTGATGCATGGTATGGAAACAAAGTGACAGCAAAGTCACGCACTCTTGGAATCACAAAGTTTGGGTTTTTTTCAGGCTAACTTAGCACCAGAGTGGAGAAGGACTAAGACACCCAGTCAAGGTTGTTGGCAGGGTTGGTGAAAGGCAAAATGGGAGAAGCAGCCATTCCTCATTCCACAGCTGCCCTACAGACATTCAAGTTAAAGCAAGAACTAGCTTCTTCATCCCATCTTCTTAGCCAATGCACATCCATTTCCAGGAGGCCATTTCATTTGAATTACAGAAATACACTCATCAGAAATCCTCAATTATTTTTGCTGAGAGGAAATACTCAGCCTGCTTTGCCACTATCAGGAGACTGTTTCTGATAATGAACCGAGTACACCCCATTCAGAATTTCAGGTCATTCTGTCTCGTTATCTCTCCACTTAGCACACAACCCTGGGGACTTCTTGGCCCTCTTGAAGCCAGAGGAGGTTTTGTCACAGGCGCAGTGGCTCCTGGATTTAACCCTTGGTAGTCATACCTTCTGAAACCCATATACTGAGTTCTTCACAAATCCATTCATCCTGAGTGAGTCCTTCCTTTCACCTTGGTGATCGCTTTTACGGCTCTCGCCTGAAGTCGTAGTTTGTTGAAGAGTCTCTGAGAACATGGTGCACAGGACTGAGTCAGGGCCTCACAGAGGACAACATATTATTTCTCTGCTCTGTGAAAGGATTTATCTGCAGAGGCACCTAGATGACACAGCAAGGTTCAGGGCCACTTGCTGTCCGTAGTTCCTTAAACACCAGTGCTGCCAGCTTCCTTTCTCCTGCTGGCTATCTGTCCCATTTACTTTGTTCTGTGCTTATGTTTCTAAATGCTGATGTGACTCTCATCTCTGGTAGCAGGGACAGCGGGCAGGGACAGCTCAGGAGATGCTCTGTAACCACTTCATGAGCTCACCTGAGGTGAAATTGCTGACATGTGGAAGCTCTCGTATGAGTCTATACACTCTGGGGGAACATGTCTCCAGAACTTCATAAACCCTATCAGCAAATGATCCTTTCACACGTGTAACATAAGCAACGTTACTAGTAGTTAATGAGTCTACAAGGACTGTGTTAGTGATAGGAAGTTAGAAAACTTACCCATCTAGAAATGGGTACAGCCCTAAGGCTGGGGAACTAAAATAAATTATGAGCTTTACTTCACATAGGAAAGACATAACTTTCTTTTTTACTGATAGGGAACCAAGGCACAGAGAGTTTACATGATTTCCCAGGTCTTAGGAAATGAAGTTTGTAAGGTTCAAGACCAGTTTGTCACTTACACTCCCAGAATAGACAAGATCAAGTTAAAACTTTTTTTTTTTTGTTTTCATCCTGGTAACATTGAAGCCTGCAGAAAGTTCAGATTCTTTCTGTTACAATTTTTCTATAGGTGACACTGATTGCTCTAGACAAACTATGTCTTCAGACTGATAAATTTGCTTGACTGACAGGGACTTTGATCAGACTGATTCCCCAGTATTCAGTAATTCCCATGTTCCCTTCCACCTTCAATGAGGTTTTGAATTTGACTCTTCTGAATGTAGGCGGTGGCTGCTTCTGAGAGCAAGTTGCCATCTAATTCAGTGTTCCAAAATGGAAACATTAAATAAAATGGGATTAAAAAAAAAAAAAACAAAACCCAAATCTTTTAACAGAACACTTGAATTAGGTTTATTTATTCTTTAACATGCTTTCAAGGAGAAACTGAATTGCAAGAGAAATGTTTTTGAAAAGTGGTAGGCAGAATTTAAAGGCCTTTTAAATTCTCTTCATGACATTTAAATCAACGCAGTGAGTTATTTCTAATCTCCATTTGCATTGCTTAAAAAGCCTTTCCCTCTGACATGTTTGCACCTTGATTTATAAACGTGCTAAAAAGCAAAAGTGAGTAAACTTTTTATGAGTCTCAACACAAAGATGCAAGGACTTGCTTACCAGCTTACTTACCCAGAGCTAACCCAAGCCCATTCTCATCTGCTCCCAATGTACTTTTTGCCAATTAACAAAATTAACACCCCAGAAACATTACACTATGCAGGGAGATAATGAGAGGCTGCAAATAGATCCCGGTATTTTCCTAATGACAAAATGCACCAAAATCCTGTTACACAGAGCTCATTGCCATCGTTTCCTCAGAAGAGGAATGAGAATGTTCTCCACGAAGATGCCACATTTTAATTCATGTCCATGTTACATCTAGATGGGATCCATTCTCTTCTATAATGCCTGAGCATTGCTGAAGGAGTACTGGTCTCCAGCTGAGGGACAGCTATGCCTCATTTGGTGATGGAGCTACCTGGTTGAGACCTTAATGCCCACCATAGGCTGATTTCTTTGCTTGATCTTGGCTGTCCCTTGTCAGTGTGAGCTTGTTAGGTGATTGTAGGACCTGATCTCGGGGGGATTTGCCTTCCACTTTGCTGTAATATTGCCTTGTGATCTAGACCTTGCTTGGGACATCTTCATGTCTGTCCTGTTTGCCTTGCTCAAGTACCGTGGGGTGGGAAGTGGGATCCCCTTGGCTTCCAGCTCACCTCCCCCGAGGGAGCAGCCCTGTTCTTGCTGCTCCCTGGCAAGCAGAATCCTTTCCAGCTCCCCTTGAGAATTGCCTTAACTGTAAGGGCTTTCTGTCCTCTGCTCCCCGAGGCATGGAGAAAAGAGGTGAAGAAAAGCACAGTGTGAAGTTAGAAGATGTGTGGCCAAAGAAAGGCAGAGAGCAGATGTTAAGCTTCCTTTAACATCAACCTGTAAGCTGATGCCTAATGAGACCCCAGTTATACCAGCATTACCTTTCTGCTTGCCAAGTCCTCCCCATTTGGGTTCTGGGAGGGAGACCAGTCAGAAACTGAAATGGGTACAAGCGTGGTGCCTGGAGGAGCAGCTCAGGAGAAGTATGGCATCCTTTTTCCTTCATCTAGCTAATCTCAGCTCTGCAGAAATCCTTTGGGTTTGCAGATGTCAGACATTATTCCATGAAGTGCATGTAATGTGGAAGTCACTCGTGACCACGCATAGCTCATCTAAATTATTTGGCAACTGCTGCGAATCATGAGTTGTTGGATAAAATGAGGGTCCATTCACAAACAACTCAAGAAAAGTCGAAAATCATAAAATGTGTTATTTGCAAAGGACAGCCTGTCAGCTGAGTGATTGTGCTGTTCTGCCAAGTAATCTAGTTTCTTCAGGTGATGAGTGCTATCAGTCATTAATTAGTATTGCTGTTAATAGTCCCTCTGAAATCAGATATTTTCTTTATCTTTTGTAAGAGTAGCAAAAGTCCTGATATGAGTAAATAAACTCACCTTCTTCAGTAAATATAATCTCTCCCAAGGACATTTTCATGTCAGGAGTATTTATTTGGTGAAGTTTGTTTTTCATACTTAGTCACAGTAGCATTTGTATGTCCTAAAATTTGTGATTGTGTCGTAGGGTGTTAGGAACAAACTAAGCAATAGCTTACTTATACAAAGAACACATTCTCTCTCTGTTCTTTTGAACAGGTGTTGTGCTTAGTTAAATAGGGTGCAGCATAGTTTAGTAGTCACACTTTATCTAATTCTTATGTTTGAGATGGGCAGGGGATGCAAACTGTATGGCTGTGGGTTGAATTACTTGGCAGCTGACATTCTTCATCTTTGCCAAGACAGTTATTCTTACGCAGCAGATGTAAAATTTGAGACATGTTTGATGCTCTGTTTTATTCAGGAGCAATGTTTCAGAGAGAGACAGAATTCTGGAAGAGAAATAGGAGTATTACAGGGTATTTGGGACCATTTATGAGCATCTAGTCTTATTGACAACTTCTTTGATAATAGAGTATACTTTTAGGTAGGGGAAAAGAGTGGGTATTTTGCTGAATAGTTATAGATTAAGATAATGAGGTGAAATCATATGCAGTTGGTTTTAAAGGTAAGCAAAATTATTTCTAGGACAAGCTGGAGAACATTATCTCCCTGTGGTCTTCTGTGCTGGTTAATTTTGTTTTCTTTATATGTGTCCTTTATAACAAGGGTTTATCTTGTTCCTGAAGTGTTTTTACTAGTTAAGAAAGGGCTACTCCTGCATATTTCTTGCAGGCTGTATCAATCCTTTTGAGACCTGCAGTGCCCAGCAAAATATTGGTGCCCATCTCATCAGCAGACCTATTAGGAGGATTAAGACCCGTCAGCCCCTAACCCTGCAGGAGGGGTCAGGTAGAAACTGGAAGTGGTTTCTCTTGTTTGCAACAGAATTCCTCCAAGGAAAAACTTGTTTCATGTACTGCTGCTTTCAGAAGACACAAAGCACTCCCAGGGCACGGGAGGCAATATTTCAGGGTTACTCTATACCCAGTTCTATATAGCACTTATTAGGGTCAGGTCACCTATGCTGTGAGAAAACCTGTACTAGTCATTTCAGGGGTTAGAGTCCTCCCTTTCAGCTGGTCATCTGATGCAGGAGATCTGTTAGCTTAACTGTAGTACTTGTAACTATGGTAAAGATATTTCATCTTTACGGGATTTACATTCACTGGGGTACAAGTCTGCTGGTTGGGTAAAGTGCCTACAGTTTTCTGTATTGGGTAAGGGAAATAAAACAAGCCAATAAGTTGAAAGTAGAAAGTACAGGACTGGAATCCAAAACAAACATCAACAGATATTTAATAATTATAGCTTTAAACAGTACAATACACACCAGGCTATGCTCAGCCCAGTGACCAGCATTGCTGTGTGCTGGTGTCCCCTAGAGCCCACATGTCTGAGCTGGGAACTAGGTGTCTGCGTACAGATGAGCAGAACTGAGTTACATAGGGACAAGATTCAAAAAGCCACCATTTTGGAGAGGTGGCCATCAGCAGAAACACCAAATGACATTAAAGATAGGCTTCTCTTTTTATTTGTGAATCACAGATCCAAACACACTCCTGAAATTACACCTTCCTGTCCTGACACAGGACAGAGGAGTGCTTTCTCACTGATGTTGCCCAAATTAGGGGAAGTCCAGGTTCAAAACCTTCCCCTGAGGTGACTTGAAACCACATGCTCCAGTTGAATAACCTACCTACTTACTGCAGTGTGATAAGGATAGCAGGTGTCCCTTCCTTCCCTTGTGTTGAAAGCATTCTTTGTTGTATAATAATGTACTATTCCTTGTATAGAAGGGGTGGTGATGCTTTACTGTGTTTAAGGCACTTACCCCACAAAGGTCAGAGATTCAATGAGAAATACTCAGTTTTTCTTTTTAGCAAGTATTCAGCGAGGCCCAGACCAAAATCCACAGGGAGGTCCCTTGCAGCTAGATTGGAATGTCATCCTCATTGCCCTCCATCTAGTTAGACAGGTCTGAGCCAGGGAAGGCACTTCTGAAAGCTGAGGCTGACAGACCCCCTCCAGTGGCTGGGCCACCAGTCTGGGAGATAAATTCCTGCTTCAGAGAGATTGTGAAGTCTCCATCTTCGGAGGTTTTCAAACCTTCCTTGGTACTAGGAGACTTGCGAGCAGGAGGTTGGACTAGACAATCTTCAGAGGCCCCTTCCACCCTCAACTATTCTGTGAAACAAAGGGCTCTTCACAGCATCTTTCTTTTTTAGACTGTTCTGTAATTACATGGCATAATAATATTTTTTAATTCATAAAAGATTTTTCTTTTGCATCCAGAAACACTGTTCTGAGAATAGCTGCCTGTATTGCTCAGCGTTGTCTATGAGCCAATAATAGCTGCGCAGACAGCGATCAGAGGGCATTCTTTTGTAAATGTTGTCAAAATAATAATGTACTACACATTAATGGGTGGATTACTTGCATATTAATGGTGTGCAAATTTTCTAGTCCTCAGAGATAATTTGTACTCATTTGCAATCATGTGTTTTTCCAATTTAGTGATTTACATATTTTACCTTTGGAGTAGGCCTAAAATTTCCTCTTTAGCTGTGCACCTTTGAAATGGAAAAATGCAGAATCCTGGGCTGATTAGGATACTACAGTCAGAAAGAGTTTAATGAATAGAAAAACCAAAAGATGAACTGTTTTAACACTAGTTCTGAAAATTTTTCAGCAAAACAATCCTAGACTGACCTGAATTACAGAGAGTGTTTTCATTAATATAAGATGACCTTCTTGAAGTGGAACAAAATGTCATGCTGGTTAATAAATAACCCACTCAGCCTAAATCTAAATCAACTAATTTGAGATATGAGTAACTTGAGATTTACAAATATAGTAATTTAGAATATACTTCCACCAGCAAGGATCAACAGTTTAGATAAAGGATACTGGGAAAAAGCAGCATTTCTCTGGAAGACCATGGAGACCGTCTTAAAAAAACATCTAGTTTGGGTGAGTCAGGAGGAATTGAATTGACCTTTATTCCATGATATGTCTCTCACCCTCAGACTGATGAAAGTAAATGATTTCCAGTAAAATACAAAACTAAAATGAAGTACATTTGTGCATCACCAGTGCATAATACAGTTGATGTTCATAAATCATAAATCTCATTTATGATTTCTCTTAGAGGCCATCGTATGGTAGTGATCACCTGAGCACAGAGTTCCCATCATGCCCTGCTTTTTTTTCCAGTATACCTCAAGTCCAATTGAAAGAGGAATGGTGGTGTGATTTTTTTTCAGCTCAGATTTCTCAGGGATTTCTGAGTGCCAGAGGAATCCTTAAGTGCCAGAATAAGTCATGCCTGGGTTGCAGGTATCAGCCAGTCCACTCTAATTAGCAAATCCTTCCAGTGAGCAGAAGAATGACGTGGGCTTCATTATCATCAAAGGTGGATTGTGGTGGGAGCTTGAAACTGTCATCTGACCTTTGCTGCTAGGATCAACCATGATCAAGCCCTTCCTGGCACGGGTTTACCTCTCCTGCTCTTTAAAACCTCACTAAGACGGACTCTACAGTCTAGACAGCCTGCTCCAGTTCTTCACCATCCTACCATTAAAAAACCATATTTAACCTAAATATCCCTGCCTGCTGTTTAAATCCATGACTCCTTGCTGTAAGTGTAGTGAGCATGAAGAGTAATTTACTCCTGTCCCTTGCCTGTTTATATACGACACACACTACCTGATATGTGTTTCCCATGAGACACAAAAGTGATGAATCACATACATGCTTTTTCACAGCAATTTCTTTCCACAGGAAGTTCAGACTCTAGGGGAAAATAAATGTTTCTTTCAAGCCATTTAGAGCTTACTCAGTCCTACATTTTGCTGGCCCCTTCTGTGCAGTAACAGGACAAATTTTTAGTCCCATTTATTTGCATCTCTTTATAAATCAGCTTCATCCAGTCAAAAGAAAGCTCCAAAAAGAGATCAGAAAAAATCCAAAAAGAGATCATTCTACCATAGAGGCCAGATTGATAGGTGACAGCTAGATGCGTCCTCCTGAGAGCAGGTCAAAGCCAAAGTCCCACCAAGCCAGGAAATGCAAGGGAGAAACCATCACTCTTCTCTTGTGGGCTGCAGAGGGGATGAAAGCAGCTTGTTTGTGTACTAGTATATAAGTATATATATATATAACTGTATGTTTCGTCTCAAGCATTAAAACTTGCCACGGAGGCAGGCAGAATGTTATTTTTCCATCAGCCACATCCAAAAGGTTTGCTGAAGGGTAGCAGGGAAAAGGTAAGGATCTGTGAGCAGATGAACTGGTGAAGCCTGTCTTGCAGGGGGCTTGTGCCCATTTACAGGCTGATTTTGATGTGTGAGAAGGCTTGGCCTTTCCCATAGCCCATCCCTACACTGATTCCAATGAAATTTTCAGCAACTTAGATCTTGAGATCTTGAACTTAACAGAACTTCAGTCTACCACCAGATGTGGCAGGAAACAGCTCAGGAAGCTAATTGTCCTCAATATTATACTTTTAGTATTATTCTCAAAATAAATTTAATCTAAAATACTGTATCAACTGTCAAAGGTAAGAACAGACTGCAACAAACCAGGAGCTGCCCAATGATGCCCTCCAAGCAGCAGCTGACAATCTTACAAAATGTCACATCAGTTTTCCTGTTTCAGTGTTGCAAGGCCTTAATTACTCTCACAAGAAGCATGAAAATTATTCCCAGGAGTCAGGTGTAGGCTGAGGAATTCATACAGAAAAAGGGGAAAGTCTCAGCTTTGTTTCCTTATTCCTGCGTGTGAGTCGAGGCAATTCCAAGCACAAATACAGGCTGGGCGGAGAATGGATTGAGAGCAGCCCTGAGGAGAAGGACTTTTGGGTGTTGGTTGATGAGAAGCTCAACATGAGCCGGCAATGTGCACTCAAAGCACACAAAGCCAACTGCATCCTGTGCTGCATCAAAAGAAGTGTGGCCAGTGCGGGGGGGATTCTGCCCTTCTGCTGCACTCTGGTGAGACCCCACCTGGAGAACTGCATCCAGCTCTGGGGTCACCAGCATAAGAAGAATGTGGACCTGTTGGAGCAAGTCAAGAGAAGGGCCATGAAAATCATCAGAGGGCTGGAGCACCTCTCCTATGAGGAAAGACTGAAAGAGTTAGGGTGGTTCAGCCTGGAGAAGAGAAGGCTCCGGGGAGACCTTATAGCAGCTTCCAGTACCTAAAGGGGGCTACAGGAGAGATGGGGAGGGACTCTTTACCAGGGAGTGGAGTGATAGGATGAGGGGAAATGGTTTTAAACTGAAGGAGGGAAGATTTAGATTAGATACCAGGAAAAAATTCTTTCTTGTGAGGGTGGTGAGACACTGGAACAAGTTGCGCAGAGAAGTTGTGGATGTTCAAGGCCAGGCTGGATGGGGCTTTGAGCAACCTGGTCTGGTGGGAGGTGTCCCTGCCTATGGCAGGGGGGTTGGAGCTCGATGATCTTTAAAGTCCCTTCCAACCCAAACCATTCTATGATTATTCATTCAGTTCCATTCAGGAAGTAGCTGTGATTTTTCCTGTGACATCTTGTGTGATTTGCTTTAGGATTCAATAAAAAGAGAACGGTACTGTTCTGTCAACTTCACTGTTTTCTTTGAGGGTAACCAAGTTAAGAAGACAAACAGTGGATCAGACTTAGAGCAAGATAGGATAAAGTATTTGTTCTCAAACTGCATAACAATTGGCATTTATTATGAGAGGTAGGAGGATTGTAATACTTTCAAGTATTAATTTTCTTGCATTGCAGTGCTTGGTTTTGTAAAATCCGTGGTCTTCTCTTTTTATTACCAAACTGATTTGTTTAAACGCAAGCATTCTTCTGGGAGGGATGTCTTGAGGAAGAGAATCTCCTTTTAGGGATTCCTTGCCAATCCTGGAGTTTAGCATCCCAAATAAGCTTTGGCACTCACACCCTTCGTGCCTTCTGATACTTTGGAACGGGTGCTCAGACCGTACCAGGGGAGTGGACGAGATGCTCCTCTCAGTCCCTTTATCCTGTTTTTATCATTTGCAAATTCTTACTCCATTTACTGATCCACATTACCCAGAATTCTGCATGTCAATAACTGGGACATCTCTAATGTCCATTTGTTTAAAATACCATCTATATTGTTCATTTTTTAAATTGTCCTTTGTTCATTATAACATAATGGACATCTATCCATGTCCATGTACAGACATCTATATCCATAGAGTCCATATATTTACTATGGACTCTAAATAAGAGAGTTAAGGGTGTTTGATCTTCTGCATGGTTTGGCATGGAATAGTTAGAGAGTTCTCCAGTCAGAAGACTGATAAAGTGAGTCACAGGCTTAAATGCCAGGGACATTTCTTCAAAGTAGCATACCTTTATGTTCGCTGAAATTTTTGACTCTGAAAGATGGTTCCTTTTTTTATGCCAGACTGGCCTTCCTCACTGCACCCTTTATTCTGCTCATCCAGACTCTGTGCAGATAAATGCGTACGCTTCATTTACGTATAGGAATAGCGTCTGCTTGAATGATTTACCTGAGCAACAGTGGCATACTCTGAGCATAAAATTGTTTCAGGCTCATAAAAAATGCTATGCTCTCTCAAGTATCATACTGGGCTGTGAGCAGACACACTTTTAAACAGAAAGAAAAGCCAAACTCCACTGGTTTCTTACCAGCCTTTCCAAATCATCAGGAGAAATAAGTTAAAGGTGTTACGGATCAGAGCAGAGAGTATAGGTTATTGCAGGCAGGACACTTTTGGTTCTATTTTGTCTTTTCTGTGCTTGGTGAGGAGGAAGGTTTGAAATGAAGCACAGAAAGGAGATTGGGAGGGACGTTTCACCCACACAGGAGGAGGACATGGTCTTTCAAAACAGTGGTGTAATGGAGGGAAACCTCCAAAAGTGTGGTCTGTTAATGAGTTGTTCTGAACAGTGATGCATAAGGATGGGATATAAAAATGGGTTTGCCCAAATTTCTACCCATCTAGGCTGCTGTTCACCCTCTCTCAGGACAGACACTTCTTGAATCCACAGCAAAGTGCAGCATATTTCCAGTTGCAGGAAAACAGGACAGACAGCCCCAGCGTGGCCAGAGGGGAAGGTCCAGCCTGCAGAAAGGAGTGTCAGTCTCTCTGAGCATCAGACAGGAGAAACATGGTTTCATAGGAACACATCGAGTGCCTTCCCCAAAAGCTTAGTATCTCTGAGCTTTTTTTTTTTCTTCTTCATTTTTGTTGAGGTCCTCTGTATCATAGAATCACAGAATGGGTTGGGTTGGAAAGGACCTTAAAGATCATCAAGTTCCAACCCCCTGCCATGGGCAGGGACACCGCCCACTAGAGCAGGTTGCTCAAAGCCCCATCCAGCCTGGCCTTG
>JAOXJK010000012.1:118988273-119000479 GCA_025774025.1 Xenus cinereus
ATGTGGCACAGGCATATATAATCCAGCCCTTCAGAGCAGCACTGAACTGCTTCAAACACAAGACAGCCCCTTCTACTTCTACCTTCCTGCTTGATTCACTCAATACCTTCCCGTTTCTGAATTAAATGAAACAGGGTTATAAAAATCATCCATGGTGAATCACAGGAACCCTGAATTTCATGGTTTTCTATAGATATTCTTTCCCCCCCCAGCAATTTTGGCCTTCCCTGGCTGTAACTGTTCTCAGTCCCTCAGTTTCCTTCTCTCCCAGTATGCAGGATCCTTTCTGCCTAAATCCCCTCCATCCTGTCCACTGATGCCTCTAGTGGTGCCATAGAAAAAAAAAAGCAAGCAAAGCCATCTGCTTGGCATTTTGGGCAAAAAGAGAAAATTAACTCTGTATTGCATATGTTAGAATTAAGATGATGACCATGAAGGTTTTATTGCAAGCGTACCAACACCTACACACACCCACACTCTGCTGGCAGGCGAGCACAGCACACTGTCACCACCACCTTGACAATGGGCCACTCTTGCAGCCAGAAACTCCCGATCCGCTCCCCCATGAGACAACACAAGAGCACCCGGACTGGTCTTAGTGGCCAGCAGCACTCCCTGCTCTGAAGCAGTGGCAGGGCTGGTAATCAACTGGCTGTATAATACAAAAAGCATAAGCAGTCTGGGGACTTCAGGACAGATGTCCCCTTCCTCACCAGAACGCCGTGATGTCACAGCCAGAGTGGCGTAGCCGCCAGCTTCAACAGACAGCTGGAGGAACCGGAGAGTGATGCTCCTCACCCTGACGAGGTAACCCGCAGCTTTGTGGTCAAAAACACTTGTTTGAATCCCTTTATAAGGGAAGCTTTGATCAATCGATTGCTGTAAACGCTGAAGGACACTGGCACCTCATGCTCATCTGTACCATTTCTAACCACATTCATTGTGACTACCTTGAGGAATCAACTTGGAGCTCTGCAGCCCACAGCAGTCTCCTGCTGTCAGTTTTGGATATAGACAGGGATTTCAAACACTCCCTCAGGCCTAGGACCGAGCAAACAGAAAGCAACCATCAGTTACTCAGCTCTGGATGAGCTTTCCGGATCAGCAGCCAGAGATGCTTCATTCTCCTCTAGGACCACCAAGGGAGCTTGGGGTACAGACCACACTTGGGATTATGCTTTGCTGGGGAGTTGTCCTGAATTTAAGCCATGTATGAACTATAGAATAACTTAGGTTGGAAAAGACCTTTAAGATCATGAAGTCCAACTGCTAACCTAGCACTGACAAGTCCACCACTAAACCATGTCCCTCAGTGCCACATCTGCAAATCTTTTAAATACCGCCTGGGATGGTGGCCCAACCACTTCCCTGAGAAGCCTGTTCCAATGCCTGACAATCCTTTCAGGGAGGAAATTTTTCTTAATATCCAATCCAAACCTCCCCTGGCACACTTTCAGGCTGTTTCTTCATCCTATCACTTGTTAGTTGGGAAAACAGACCAACCCTCACCTCTCTACAACCTCCTTTCAGGTAGCTGTAGAGAGTGATAAAGTCTCTCTCCTCAGCCTCCTTTTCTCCAGGCTAAAAAAATCCCAGTTCCCTCAGCCTCTCCTCATAACACTTGTTCTCCAGACTCCTCACCAGCTTCACTTCCCTTCTCGGACCCGCTCCAGCACCTCAGTGTCTTTCTTGCAGTGAGGGGCCCAAAACTGACACAGCACTCGAGGGGGGGCCTCACCAGTGCCCAGTACAGGGGGATGATCGCTTCCCGAGTCCTACTCACCACGCTGTTCCTGGTACAGGCCAGGATGCTGTTGGCCTTCTTGGCCACCTGGGCACACTGCTGGCTCATGTTCAGCCGACAGTCGACCAACACCCCCAGGTCCTTTGCTGCCAGGCAGCTCCAGCCACTCTGCCCCAAGCCTGTAGCCCCAAGTCTTGCCTTGGTAAATCCTCACCCACTTCAGTCACCCCACTACAAGATGCCAGATCTCCAAGAACAAAAAAACCTCAGAGGAGCTCTTGCTCTTCACTCTCCCTAAACGGGCAATCCGATAACTACACCTAAAGCATGTGCATATGTGTGGGTGAGTTCATTAACATACATTAATTCTTCTCTAAAATAGTACACTGCTTGATGCAGAAAGCCCGCGTGTCAGATTTGTCAATGAAGAGGGAGAAGCACGAGCATCAAGCTTCCCGTTCATATTTCAGCTGCCAATAAACCGCCGCAGGCTGCGGTGGGAGCACGTTGCAGCCCCGAATGTTTCTAAATTAATAAAGTACAGGTCCAGAGATTCACTCGGAGCTCGGCGCCAGTTGCAAGCCTCTTGTGGCGTTAGTAGAGGATGGACAGAAGCTCTTTCTTCCAGGTCACTGGTGACCATTCCTGGGGGGATGCAAAGGGAGAGCGGGGATTGCGGGAATTACATAACCTCACCTAAAACTCCCTGAAACCCAGAGGTGGGGTTTGTTGGTTTGTTTTTTTTTTTCATTGTTTTAATGGAGTTTGGATCAGACCCAAAGCCTTTACCGAAAAATAACTGGGCTGTGATGATCTACATCTGTGCACTCCCTCCAGCTGGCTGTCAGTGGGCATTTACTGCACAGGCTTTCACAGGCTGGAGGGGTACCAAATCCCACCCGAGCACAAGATAAGGCTTCCACACTTCCCTAACTGTAGGGTGTACGAGGAATGCACATTATGTTTAAGTGATTATGGTTAAGCAATAGAACCCTTGCACTTTGAGCTGAGAAAAGGCCATTGTGCTTTAGCGTAAAATGAGGATAAAAGTATAAAAGCTTTGTCTGCAGTCCTCTTTCCTATGTATTCTTCTGTTTTGGTTTGGTTTTTTATTTTAATTATTATTTGATGGGGGCTTTGTTTTGTTTTTAAATTTGATATTTGTACCTCAGCTTTTAAATATTCCTCCTTTAGGAAGGCTGTTTTCTTGGTAGCCCACTGAGAGATTAGCAAATACTATAAATGTTACAACTAAGCCAAATATCATCCGAGGTGCTTTTAACCAGGGAAATAATTGTCATTCCTGACCTTCACACTCGTTTGCGTTCATAAGGTTACATAGAGAAATGCCTCATAATCTGAATGTCAGACAGGCGTGCCTTGGAGCGGAAAAGGCAGGAGAGGTGGACTTACTCCAGTACTTCAACATTACTCTTAAGGCATCCAGTAGTTTTTCCACTATTGTCAAAAGTAGCTTTCCAGATGCTTGCTTAAATCCCTGGACTTCTTTTTCTAAGTACTTATTAGCATTCAGTAATATGAGCATGTACCTTTTTATATGAATCATAGATGCCATCTAGCTGGATAAGCAGCAAGAACACGTGCCATTATTTTTCCTCTATTTTTGGTGCATTGCTTTTCAGGGACATTTCTATAATGGGCTAAATGGGATATTATCATTATATAGACAAGGACCTCTCTCTCCCTAGAAGTTCCAGAAATTCCATACCTAGGCATCTGCATAGATACTACGTTAGATTGACTTGAAACAGTGAACCAACCTGAGACAAGCCGATCAAGTCCTACTCCCCTTTCTCCATTAAGCATTTAATTAATTGGTGCTCTCCATGTGGGATTTGGATAGTTCTGTGGATTCCTCCAGGCAGGACCTTCTGTGCCTAGACAAGTTTCTTTACGTTTCAATGTTCTGATTAACATCCAGAGTGGAGAACATGGTCCTTCCAGGGACTCCAAGGCTGCAAAGTTGATCCAACTGTAAATAGATTGCAGGTATCAGAGGAGACTTGTAAGTAGCCATTCACTTGTAAGTAGTCAGCAGAAACTTCCTGCAGATGCAGAAGCGATCGTGTAGGAGTGTCTTTCGTACACAATTTAGGTAGGCAGGAGATGTTCTGTATGTAGCTCAGGATGATCACTAGGGATGGATCATGGGTGTGCTGGAGTGGTCCCAAGGAGCACGATTCCGACTATCTTCTCGTCCAGCCAACACCACCACTACAAGGACTTCTGCAACATAAAATCCTGTTGCCATCTGGACACTGACTGACTGTCCTGTTCAGGGATTTGATTCTCCACAGTGACTTGATATTAGCAAAATCAGTTCTGGTTGACTACCCACAAACCAGCAGAATAGCACGATTTGGTCCTTCCCTATCTATATGAACCAGAAAGTAATTTTTTTTTTTTCTATTAAATTATGGCTACTCAAGCCCTGACCAAGGAGACATAGGTATCTTTGACAGTGCTGTCATTACTTTGGGCAGTCAAACTGATATAATTGGACATAAGGATATATTTCATGATATATCCAGCAATTGGCTAAAATTGTACCCAGGCTGAGGTTAAACAACGATGGAGATGGTAGATGTTAAAGTCCCTTGGTTAAAGGTATCTCACCTCATTCCATCAGTCATTTTGGATTACTTAGAAAACACGTACACAATAGCAGTCCATCTCCAATTTTTAAAACCCCTGTGTTTTTTTCTCAAACCCAATTTAAAACAGAGCACGTATCTGCTCCAGATGGTGGAGACAGAGAAGGCAGACCCCAGTTCTCAAAGTGCAAAGAGCATCCAGCAGGGTTCTTGCACAATTTGTTCATTCTCATAGCACCTTCTGAGAGGTCTCTGAGAGGAAATGTGAGAAGATAAACGAGGCACAGGGAGTTTAGAGCAGTGAAATTCCCGTTTTGGTGTGAGGGAGATAACCTAGAGAAAGAAAAGCAATTTTTGATTGGCTTATTCTTCCTCAGTAAGGCAAATTTTAGGGCATGGATCTCTCTTGTAGTACAGTAGCCTAGTAAGGGAACTAAACAAGAACAAAAGACCAGGGAGCATCCAAGGTTTTTGAAATCCAGGTGTATTAGGGGATAAACATTTCACAAACCAGGCTGATGAATCCCTCCATTTGGCCTCAGAGGTAAGTTCTCCTGGACCTTCCTCTCTTACCTTGAATAAACAATATAACCTTGCCTGAATCTTAAACAGGGAAAGCATTAGAGTTCAGTGTGACTACCAAAGCGACTTCAACAACAACAAAAAAAAACCAAAACAGAGCAGTAATTTGATCTTGAAGCTGTGTGATGTTGGTCTTCCTGAAATTGCAAGGACCTCAATGAGAACAGGAGAACAGCATCTCACAAGTCTGAATCTTTAACTATTTAAAGAAATACATCTAAAAATGTAAATATACTTAAACTACCTCAGAAAAAAAATAAAAACATCCATCTCTAAATTTATGTTATAGGCAAAACAGTAAAAGTTCTCTCAAAGAATAAGTACAAAAACTATTCAATCAGAGCAGAAATAGAGAACAGTAATTGACGCGCACAGATACATTCACCTTCTGCATTCTCTCAGTAACGTGGAAAAAGTCACTTTAAGCGAGAAGATAAAACTCTCAGTGTTTGTAACCATCCCTGTAAATGCATTCAGGTAGCAGGAGGAGGATTTTTAAACAAAACATTTAAACTAATTTTGAAGAAAGGCGGTTCAGACAATTCATAGCACCTCTGCTCAGCACCACCTGGTATTAAGCCCAACCCAAGATATCAAGTCACTTTTCTCTGCAGCGTAAATATGATCAGGTCCTCAGCTAGTATAAATCCTCTTGTTTTCATCGGCCATAGTGATGTAATTTTTCAGTAGCTGAAAATTTGACGCGTATTACATGTAATCAGCATTAATATTTCAAAATAGAATGTATAAAAACTATGGTGGAATTTTCTGTCATCACGATGAGATCTTGATGCTCCAAAGAAAACATCCTCTTTGTTGATGGACTTACTTATATTTGATTATCCAGGGAAATAAAACAGAAAATACTCGACATTGGCCAACGTCAAAATTCAGTTTAAGCCGTACAGTAACTACATGCCAGGCAAACTGAAAACCACAGAAAGAACACCTCCATATTGTCTTTATTTCAGATTGTCACCTGACCAAATAAGTGATTGTCCTGGGAGTCTGGTGTGACAACAACCTGTATTTTCAAAGTGCACACCTAGTAATAAGAAACAGAGTATTTTGGCTGATGGGAAAACATTTGCATTGATGCTTATAGAAAACGGATCTAGTTTATTAATTTTTTTCTAACTGCATTATAAAATTTCTTAACAAGGAGAAATCTGTCCAGTTCAATCGCAGATTCTTTCCCACTTCAATGCCACGTTGACTAAAAAAGAGTTTCTCATCGGATTTGAGTGATTTTCCTGACAGCACCAGGGGCAGGAGGATGGCTGTGCACCTTGTTTTCCTCAGGAACACACCCTTTTGTTCTACAGCCAAATACTAGCTCTGAGCTATCCCTCACCCTGGAATGCACTTTTATACACACTTCAGCTCTCAGGGCTCCTCGAGCTCCAAAGTCTTCCAGCTGATGCTTTCCCTGCCTGGCTCCGTACACGCATTCCTCTGCAACACCATACACCTGGTTTGAGAAAATGGAGATTGTTATTTAAGCGTCACGGTCGGGTTGTGGGGACAAGTTTGGGCAACCTCTTATGGTGCTTCTGAAATGCAGCAGCTGGTGGGGGAGCAATACCCACGTGCCTCTTACCCTGCTTCCCCACTCCACCAGCTGTGGGTCTGCCGAATGCATTCTCAACCAGGATAGGGAAAGAAAAATAATTAGCTAAATCTAAGTATCAATGCGCCATTCCCTTTAACAACTTCACGGTAAGCTATTAGCTCAAAACGCTGTTGCTGGTTCAGATTTTTCATTACTAAAACAACCCGACCACCCACAGTATCAGTCAAGGGAAAAAAAGGAAAGCCCTCTTGCAAAATTACCAGCCACACGTCCACTGGTTTTGATTCCTGTTGGTTGAGGCCCTTTGACCTAATACTGTGAAATAATAAACTTGAAGAGGTCACCAATCATCGGTACCACGTAGGTAGGTAGGATCCAGTAGGTGAATCGTAGGATCCACAGGTGAATAATTCTTTAACACCTACTGTTAGTCTCATCACTGATGCAAAGAACACAGGCCCCAGATTTTCAAATTGGTTTTACGCTTACTGCATTACCCAGTCAGACCATGTCATGTCCCAAATTAACAATGATTAACATTATATTAACAGAAAACCTCTTTATTGGGATGTCTTGAAAAAAAAAAAACCAAAAAACAACCCTCTCCTTTTTGCCCTGAGCACCTAAAGTCTAGAGAAGGCAAAAGAAACAGCTGCCTCCCCTCCCACAGATCTGCCAGTCAGTCAAGCAGTTTTTTAAATTGTTGCTGATGTGGTTTGTACTGTAAAGAAGCAAGATATTTTATACATTCCTACAAATAATATTGACTGGAGTTGTTGATAAATCCACCATCCATTCCTGCACGCAGCACGACTCAGAAGAGTAATTAGAGAAAGGCTCCTTACACAGCTGTGGTGGCTGCAGCAAGAAGCAGCAAAGTGTGATGGTGAACTTTGATGACCCACAGTGAAATCCTGGACATACCAGAGGCAGCCAAAAAACAACTACAGACATAAGATAAGGCTTTTCTGTTTGTGTCCCATTAGTGGCTCTGTCATTATTAGCTCACTGCATCATCTCGGGTAACTTGCTTCATCTCTATGACTTTTTTTTCCCATACACCTTCCGAGATCATTATAGTTCCCTGGGTACAGTCACACTCGGAGAGTGTTCGGTGCTTTTCAAGGCACTTTTCTTTGAAAATGAATCCTTAGATGACTTCCAGAAACTCGGTGCCTGCGCCTGGCCTCTATTCCAGCCAAGGAGCAATTTATGGGAGAGCCAAAGCAGCAGACTTGGAGCTCGTGGTAAACTTATACAACCATGCACCTTTTTTGGTTTTTAAATTACTTTTTTTTTTAAAAAAAAAAAAAAAGGCAAGAACATCTAGAATGCCAGTGTATATCCATGAATATACATACGAAATTCTGACACATCCTCTAGGCAGAGCGTGTGCCTTACTGTGTGTTCAGGCCTCACGTCTGGCATTATGCCATCTCAGTGCAATCACGACTGGGATATACATTTGCAACAAATTGTTCTGCAAACACGAACCTTTTAACTTTATTTTGCAATTCTGGTTAGAGGATGAACCACAAAAATCTAGACTTTTAAGGTAAGACATCTACTCCTCCTGCAGATTAAGCTTTCTTAGGAGGCAAAAGGGAGTTGAAAACTCCCAGCTGAAAAGGTGTACAGAACGATGTGCTTGGTTTAGAACCAGAGCTCCATTAAATAATAAATAAATAAATGAGAAGCGGGGAAGAATGAAGTTAGAAAAACTATGCTGGGATGGATCCCTAACTCATTGCTTGTTCTCTGAACCTGGACCAGCCTGGTATGGTTTTATTTTACAGGTCTTAATAATACCTGTGCCAAAGAAATTTCTACAACTTTGTAATAACCTGCAGCACTGCTCAGCTCTCTACCTCACTATCCTATGAAATCGAGCCTAGATTTTATTTAGCCCAAACTAACTCATTATTTATCTCTGAAAGAAATAGAGAACAATAGAACATCATCTCCTTTTACTGACCAGAAGATCAACATACTCCTCACTTCCCCTTTCTAGATTAACAATCCAAACTCCTCCAATTTTTCTGCATAAACATCTTGTTGGATGTTTAGATAGACATTCTTTCTTTCTTGGGATGCGATGCCCATAGTACTTGCACAGAGCAAGCACATTGCTTCCTGCATCTTACCACAGTATTCCTGCTATTACACTGCTGGAAGTCCCATCCTCGTGAGTTTGTGATCCACTCCAAACCTCTATTTGAATGTACAACGCGACTGTCAGTTGCCACAGGAAATACACGCACGATAATCACTAAAGAGCTCCATAATTCAAAAAGCTTGGGCTGTCTTTAAGCCAACAGCCCTCTTCCTCTTACTTCCCATTACTCTAATACAGCTCTGCTATCATGAAAGCATGCTTTATCTGCTAAAAATATCTTTCAAAACAAATCTTCATCACATAAATAACGAAAACCTGCTTGCTTATTCAATGAGAAAGTTTGTATGCATCTGCCAAATAGAAATGAACATGCATCATTTAATCTGAAAAAATGTGTCTTGAATTTTTGTGTTGCTCATTCCTTCATTTTCTGTAAACTGTGTGAGAAATCATGCAATGATGAACATTCCTAAAAACCTATAGTGCCAGAAAATTTCTAAGGTGTAATATTCACAAGTGAAAGAGAGAACATAATGCTGCTGGGCAGTTTTTTCCATACAGCTACTTAAGTACTCTTTCCTTATATTAAACATCAAAGAACAATTCTAAAGAAGAACCCGGAATGGTAACAGTGGATCCAGAAATATTTTTTTAATTAAGTGGGATGAGGTGGGGGTGAAGCAGATATTTTTCCTTTTTCCACCATCCTTTACCTTCCTTCTTGTGAAAAAAAAAACCAAACAGGAACCAGCTTTTCCACTCAGATGACCATCAGTTTAATTGTAATATAGGTTAGAGGTGTGAAGGTGTGAACTAGCCACATGAAACATCTCAAAAGTAAGACTGGATGGATTAAGCTACGTGAATTACACATATCTGAATTCAAGTTACACTTTTCTGATCAATAATAATTGTTTACTGTCCAAAGCAGCCTGAAATATCATTAAATATATTATCATTCCAATAATGCCTTATTTGCTATCACTTTCTAATTGACATAAGAAGATGCTTTGTTTTAAGAAGTATAGGTATCTGGAAGGAAATTAATACTGAGGGGTTCATTCTATTCCTACGCATTTGAAACCCTGAAGGAAAGAAATCCAAATCTGCAAATGTATTCTACATTTTAGATTTATTCTTCCACATTTTGAAATGAGAAAGGTTGTGGGTTTTTAGAAGCTTTGTTCATTTTCTGATTTTCTATTTCTGGGCATTTAGGTATTGCTTGTCACATTAGGTCTACAGAGTTACAAAATGGGTTATTATTTCTATCTGTCCTCCTCTTATATTTTATTCCTCCTGCAAAACAGGCGCATCTTCTGCTCAGCGTGTCGTGCATTTTTCTCTTGGGAGAGTGGGTGGTTCTCACAAAAACAAAAACTATTAAGCTCTATAAGAGAGAAACAAATTCAGCAGGGAAAAAAAACCCCACAAAACAACAAAAAACCCAAACAAAAGCAAGCACAATTTAATGCTTCACTCTGCTAAAATAATCTCCTTTCTTCTCCTGACACTTCTGTCGAGTCTGTGACAATGTGCATTCTCCCCCAGGTTACAACAATAGTATTTCCTAAACTTGGCTAAACATTTTAGAAAGGAAGGCGACTTTTAACCCTCCAGTATTCAGCTCATCAGATCGCTTTTATTGATAATTTAATATCAGACTTGAAACAAAGAACTCAAAATCTGTGGGAGCTAATTTTAGTTCCCCTACAATTGTCGTGGCCTCAAAAGAAGGCTTAGCAACCTGAAAAAAACTCCACACAAAGGCACCTCATGCTACAGGAGGATGAGTAGTTATGTATCTGAAAATCAAATATAGGCAAAACGAAGAAAGATGTGCTCATCTTTGTAAAGGCTGAGGTTTCATCTATAAAAGACATCTGTCACTTAGGGTACGGCATAACCCTCAGCATAAAAGGGAGAGCGCTCGTAAGTGCTGTAGAGCAAGTCTGAAGCTCATGGAAAGAGAGGTCAGGGACTTCAAGGGGATCTGTCATTTCATTAACACCACTTCTTTGAAGAATCTGCAGAATTCTAGAAACCAAAAAGGTTTCCTAGACCAGTACAAAAACCACAACCGGTGCTTCCACCAAAAGATGTTTCATGCCGTCTTCGGCTGGGGGAGGCAACCAAAAACCTGCACGTTAAATCGTAATGCTGTGCAGTCATGTGTTTTCTCCGTAAGTAATTCTTCATCTTCAAAGAAGAACTTGACTCCTTCTTGAGAGAAAAACATTGTAAAAAATCGTGGCAGTCAGACTATTAGGGACAAATAAGCCTTGGCCCTTCCCCTTTGCTACAGGGCAACCAGCAGGTGTGAGATGTCCTCAATAGTTGCCAAAGGCAGGATTTTCAAGAGAAGCTCAGGTGTCTCACCCAAGCATCACTAAGCCTGTGCACTGGCTAATCAAGAGAGAAAGAAAAGAAAAGGAGGGAAAAAATAAAGAGGCTCCAACTACCTCAATTCTGTAAGCTTTTCTTTAGGACTGACCTTGAAGACAGAACCTCAGGAAACCCTTTTCAACTCCCAGGCTTATATACCACTGTCCTAAGAGCTGCAGCTCCCCCAGACCCCTCACTTCCACCTTTTGCTCTCTCCATCACCACTCTCTTTGTATTCCCACCCACGTGCAGAACTCATTAGCCACTCGCCTTCCATCACAGCACTTAAATAAATTTAACGAGTGAATTTTCCAAAGGATTCAACACATAAGAGCTTCTGTGAGGGAAAACCAAGCATTTCGCTTTTCAGTTCCTTTGGGGCTGTGGCCTTCAGCAGTTCTTGGTGAGGGTTTTTAAAGTAAATAAAAGGGGGGAAAAAAAGAAAAGAGAGAGAGAAATGTTTCTTACTTCCCCTTTCTCTTGCTGTCTCGCAGCCCATGGGATCAGAGCGGATGGAGATGCGCAAGCGGCAGATGTCTACGACCCAGGAGACCCCAGGCGCTGCCCAGGCTCAGCACAGCACGGGCAATCGAGGGTCCAACGCCTGCTGCTTTTGCTGGTGCTGTTGCTGCAGCTGCTCATGGTAAAACCCCGCTCCTTCGAGCCCCTGGGGAATATCGGGGAGGGAGAGGGGAAGGGGGTAACAGCCAGGGCACAGGACAACAGAAGCCAAACAAACCACCTGGGTAATTCTGCAAGTCTGGGGCTAAGAGAGAGGACTGTGCTCTACTGCTAGACACAACCTTCTACTCCAATTTATTCTTTTTTCTTTTCCTGCCATTGAAACAACAGACTTAAAAAAACCCCCTCTCTATACAGTATTTTTGTTACACTTCTGTCATCGGTACTGTGTAATGGAAGGTCTGTTCCGTGCAGGACTGGTTCTCCTCAGCCTTGAGCTTTACTGGGGCTTCCACTAAAAACTGAAAGCCATACCAGAAAATGTAACGGCTTTAGATTTAGGACTGGGGCTTAACAAGGAGCACAGGCTGTGTTAAACGGAATTAGGAGAAGGTGGAAGAATTTTTAGGGTGAAAAATGCCCAGTACTTTTGCAAGACACCAACTTGGGCACAAACTTGGGTATAAGAAGTTCCACCTAAAAATGAGGAGGACATTATTGACTGTGAGG
>JAOXJK010000012.1:119005899-119066966 GCA_025774025.1 Xenus cinereus
TCAACTTTTCTTCCAGCTACTGGGTATGTCGGATTATTTTTTTTTTTCTGATAGTGTAAATTAATGTTAAATATACTGAAGGGCAGCGTGAGAGGGCAGCTGAGCTATTTCCTCAAAGTTGTTGCCCAAACAGCTCATCAACCTCTGTCCTCCTGCAAGTACAGCAACGTATATGCTGTAGGGAGAGTGTACAAAAGGTATTCTCATCATAGAAAAATATTGGTTGTTGAGACAGGAATTTCTTTTCATAATCTTGACAATTTTGATGAAATTTTGCTGTAGGTTTCTGTGGCCCAGGATGTTTTTTCTGAGAGAATGGGGGTATTTCCTCTTCAGTTGCCAATAGTTTTCACCTGAGATGCTGGTTTAAGGCAGAATTCCTCTAAAGTCACAAAATCTTAAGGCTTATTCCTTAAGCGACTCAAAAGAGCGTGATAATCACTTGGCTGTTACCTGTGACACGTTATCTTGGGGCTTTTTTCTTGCAAAAATAGTGAAATGACCAGATTTTCCATAGTCAAATATTTGTGCTGTTTATTCTGTTTGTTTACTTTGCAAAACAGTTGTTTTCTCACCAACGCCTAATTCACGTCTTTCTGTTTAGTTCAAGTAATAAGGAAAGGTGCTCTGTAAGGTGTGGTATGGCAAGGATTGGATTGCAATTTTATTAAAGTTTTCCCTAGAGTCAAAGGAGGAGGAAGTTGATTGTCTTGTAATTGGTATCTCTCTGGGGTGATGCACTTGTTAAATCCTTATATGTGATGGGACTATCTAGTTACACTGAACAGATTACCTGCTGATTGCTACTTCTGGGATTTACTGATAATGCTGAATGCCAAAATCTTTCTGAACTGTGAGTGGAAGAATTAATTCCCACTGCCTTCGTTTACTTTCTAATGACAGCTAATACTCTATCTAGGTTTCATTGTTTCCAAGCATAGATACTAGGAAATCTCTTTTGAACAGAGTAGACAGGATTTGCTGGCATTTCTACCTGTTGCTTTGATCAGATAGGGAATTATTTACTTCCTAGCTGACTGTCCTTGACTTGCTGTTCACTTTTAAGAAAGCAGCCAGGTTTTACCCTCTGAGGCACTTTCCCTTCTGTGTCCGGAGATGGGTGTCACCTCTAAGGTCAAACCTGAGTGCAAATTTCTTTGGTGTTTCAGGAGACGTTAATCAAGGCATTTTGTCTTGGTCTTTCTCTGCTGATCTTTACCTAGCCGGTAAAGCAATTTTTGTTTCTTTTGGGACGATAAGCTCCCTCTGTGACGTTTCTCACACTTTAAATTTTATTTTAAATATAAAATAACCAAATGTGATAGAGAGGAGGGCTAGGTTGATGTAAGCGGTCGACCGCAATTATTTCCAGGAGAGCGGTGGCAGAGCTGAAACGGGCCCAAGAAAATCTTTTGGCCACCTCCCCTGGCCAAAATACCGTAATCCCTACGGGCGGTTTGCTGCGTACCGGCGCGCTCCCGACCACCGGACAGGGCTTCGGTAGTAAACAGCGAGTGGCGGGGATGAAAGGGGCTGGGGGCTGGGATGGGAGGGGAAGGGAAAGGAGGGGTGTGTGATATATTCCTGCCGCCGGGAAGCAAAGCGGAACCGGGCGCCGGGTATCATTGCATAACAGATGATGTATTGTACAGCCTGTACCCTCTCCTAAAGAGCAGAGGTGGGCACGCCAAGGAAGGCTTGAGCCTGGCTCCCGGTGAGTGCCTGGCTCTGGCCTGCCTCCACGGCTGCGAATAAAGACGAGTTAAGGAAGAGGCAAAGGGAATATGTTGGCATCGCCGTACTCCCCGTTACTCACAGTAACGAGACTGTTGTGAGGGTGAAACAAAGCCTTGCTGCGGGCAGGGGATGGGTTCTTCTTGCTGTGGGGTGGAAAGCCTGGTAGACTTGCTCTCCCCAGCATCCGTCTGTATGTCCTAAAGCCTCCTCTTCCCCAGGTGGAAGGTCTCCTAACACCATCCCTGCAGGGAGATGGGACCCCGCTGCCTTTTTCCCCTTAGGGACTCCAAACACCATACTGCTTTGCAGCATCACATCCAGGCTCTAGCAGCTATTGCGTTCTCACTCCAGGGCAGCAGGGCCTGCATGCTTCTTCTGTCTGGGCAGCTCGGACCACAACTGTCTCCAGTTCAGGGTTTGCAGAAATGTGGCTCATCTTCAGCCTTTAAACACTTGGCAATGAACAGAAAACGCGTCTGTTAAAAAATCCTAACAAGATACAATACAAAGGGATGTCTCTTCCCTCTTTGTGGCAGATCAAACACATTTATCTAAGGTTTTAATTTCTTTTCCTTTCACATCATAGTGAGGATCTTTAGCAGAGAACGGAACAGCCGGGTGATATATTTTTGGGTTATAACTTGAGAACAAAAGCTCATTAGGACTCAAAGATTTTATATGGATAACACCACCCACGGTTACTTTAGATAGGGTAGAAATGTTTTTATGCTTTAGGGCACAAACTAGCTATTAAATTACTAGGGAACTACAAATATCTACTAGACATATCGATGGGAGTGCAACCAGAACGCAGAGTACTACATAAAATAATTATATACAGCACAGCTAATATTAGATCACACGAAAGTACATGACTGTTCTATAAAAATCATTTGCATCTCTGTATTGGACATTGTGGGGCGGGCATTGGTTTTGAACAGGGAGACGCTGACCTAGCTATCAAAGGTTCGAAACCTTACAGCCTCTGCCAGCATTTCTCAGCGGGGCTGTGCTGCTGAAACCGCCGGAGGAGCTGAGTTTCCTCAACTAGCAAAAAGTCCTCCCTTTTCTATGGTTAGCTAGGACGTCGGGAACCCAAATGAGAGGGGATGGGTGATCCATCGCATCAAGAGGATCCACCAAGCAAGCGTGTCCTTGACGTGTGAGCCCGAATTGGGGTCGGTGACAAGGACAACTCTGACATCATATGAGTCATGTGAGGAGGGAGGGGTGTCGCTGCCTCCTGACGGGGGGACGCATCTGTTCCACGCTAGCTCGTGAGATGTGAAGAGGTTGCAGTGCTAAGATGCACATAGGGAGAGTGGGAGTGTGCTGCTTAGCAGGGCTTTTTTGAGTTTGGGAATCTCATCGGAGCTGCTTCTCTTCTGCTGTGTGATTCCCAGCCCTCAGACGCAGGTGGCTGTCGGACCAGCGCTGGCATGGCAGAGGGGCGAGAGGGCCAGGCCTCAGCGTGGGAGAGCGCCGTGGGAGAGTCAGTGGCGGATTTCCCACCTCCCTGGGACTTCAGAGGTCTGCATGCTGCCCCTCAGGGGAACCTGAAGGATAATGGAAGAAAAGCTTAAAGAAGGTCTTGTAGGATGTGCTTTTATTAATTAGAGGGCATATAGGTGCTGTTGGATTAGCTGCCTGATGTTCCCACTAGAAAAGGCATGCCTTGAGTTGCTAATAACTTTGCCGAATTGAGGAGTCGGGGCACTTGTACAAATGAAATTTTCTAAGCTGCCATGTCTTTCTCTTTGTGCATCTGTGCCGTGCACTCCACAAGAAAAATGTTTCTCTGAAGGAAAAAAAAAAGTATGCGAACATGTAATTAAGACCATTAAGAGGTATGCATACAAGTGGGGTCAGTTCTAGCTGCAGAGCTGTAAATATTTCATTTTATGACTACTTTCTTCAGCTTTGCCCCACAGTGGCAAAGAGCTATGTCTTGTACAAAAACGGTGAAACAGAATCTCTTCCCTCGAGTACTTTAGATGTATGGCTAAGGACAGATGTGTGGGGTGAATACACATACCAGCTTCACTGGTACCTACAGTTAGATTTGTACTGGGTTTTTTGTTTTATTTTTTGTGGGTATTATCTAAAGGTTAACAATTTTAAATAAGAGAAAAATTATGGGCATGGGGAGGTCATGAGGGTACATGTTTGTAAATCTAACAGCAGGAGAATGCTCAGGTCAGTCATTATGGGCCAACTGTAGTGCAGTGACTGCAAGAGGGCAGTTCTGGTGTGAAAATGTTAAAAAAGCAAAGGGAAGTGATGAGACATTGCACTCTTGGTACTCCAAAGAAAAGGGATCTGGTGGGGAAATGCAAAGAGAAAGGTGACGTAGTCCATCCAGGGACTAAGAAGAGACTGTAACAAAGTTCTTAGTGGATGTTGGCGAATCAAAGCAGAAATAGAGATGTTGCCATGGGCTGAAGTAGATATTAAGTAATCTGTATACAGAGGGCGGTGATTTGTGTTTCTGCCTGAGATTAAGAAATGACAAGGTGTAGAGGAAATGAAAAGGATAATACAGATGCTGCTGGGAATTACTGTCGTAATTCTCCTATTGTGGGTAACTGGCAGAACCTGAACCTGGAGCCCTCAGCTCTCGCATGCAGAAGAAATGCTTCTTGGCTTCAAGTGTTTGAGTAGTGGCTACCATAGCCATGTGGGTGCAGAACAGAGCAGGCTGGTTTGTGGAAGAAAAAAATCATTGTCCCTCAAGCATGAGGGGCAATTCAGGGGTGCTGTGTGCAGATTTAGGGAGCAGCCATGCGTGTGTCCTGCCCAGGGGGGATTCTGCCCTGAGTAGGGCCTGAGAAGTGAACTTCAAGGAGCAAAATGTCAGAGGAGGAACCTGACTCGATCCAGCTGCGTTCCCTGTAGTGTCTGCTTCTGCTTTGCACAGACTTTGCCATAGAAAACTCATACCTAGCTATTATTTGTATATTTTATTATTTTAGCATGTCATTTTTCTGCCAAATTTTCCTTGAGAACGTAAGCTGGAAAAGTTTGGGGTAGAGCTGGATAGTACAAATCCCACAATCTATATCATATCTAAACCATAAAGGAATTTCATGGACCAAGGGAAAAGACACATGTGCAAGGCTGGGGCTTTGTTCCAGCTGAGTTTCAGGGGTTGTGTATAAGTGCAAGTGTGACAGCTTCTCACAAAAAAAATGACTCAGTATTGTACGTTGGAAGTCTGACTGAACTCCACTATCGATGCCGTCATGATAACTACTTGTACTGCACTAACACCCAGTGGCCCAACTCATATTGGAACCCTGTTCTCAGCACTTGTCACGCACAGTGAGAAATAAAAGCTGCTCCTGATGGGCTGTAGACAGCATGGGAAGAGCAAGGGTGCTGCTGAGGTGTCCTAGTTCAAAGAGCAAGCCAGTGGGAGTGCCGACGACTTTAAGTCCGCCTGATGACTGGATATTTTCGATTTCTATCTCTTGGGTCATGTATGGACCTTAACGTGCATATTTGGAGCCCCACTCTGCTGCGAGGGCCCTGTCATGTACCTCCACGTGCAGTATGAGAGAGACAAGCCATGACAAGCTCAGCCTTCTTCCACTTGGCAAGAGCCACCACATGGTCTGTCACACAGACGACTCCTTCCCTTCAGCGCTTTGCAGGTTGCTTTGACCCATTCTGACTGAGTTGCAAAAATCCTTTCCTAGACCTTAAGACTGATCTAGTTTATCTCTCTTTTCTTCAGGATTTTTTTTTTTTCCCTGATTTTTCCCAAATCAATATTGTGGTGGCCTTTGTAGAATTCCTGCTCCTTCATCTCTGTTTCCTCTGATTTTCGTCACTAGATGTCTTCAGGTCTGGAGCAGATAGTTATACAGGAAAGTGCTGGGAGCACCACCTCTAAAGGGATCACAGGCCACAATAAAATGTAAGGAGGCAATGAAGGGTCTATGTACTTGCTTCTCCTCTTATGCAAAGATCTGTTATACAAATACCCTTGAGAATGTTGGTACATTTCAGTCCTGTATGGAGCCCTAAAATAACCCCCAGAAAAATATAGCTTCTGCTTTAGTGGCTCTCCCAACACTGATTTTCTTATTAATCTCCCTAGCGATACTTATAAAAATGCTTGACTGTGGTTACGCAGATTGTCTGATGTGATCACTAGCAATTATGCTAATCACAGTCTTCTCACAGTTCTTTCCCATCTGTTTTATCCACCTATGGATACTTACAGTGATATAAATGATAAAAGAGGCTCCGATCACATCATGCTCTCATTTGCTGGTCAATGTATGACCAAAGATTTTACAGATACAGATTAGGCAGGAGGTGAGGAGTGAGAGGATGGAAGTTGCAGAGTATTCCCATTTTTTATGGAAGATGTACAGACACACAGGACTAAATAGCTTCCCGGGGATGCCTGTGGCAGAATCATGGATTGATTGCAGGCCTCTAGAAAATGTTTTCTGTGCGAAGCTGCATAGGCTGATCATCACACAGGGGGAAAAAAAAAGACCTCTTTGCTGCCGTTTACTGGAACTGGGGAAGAGGAACACGAGGGCAAGGAGCAGATCTTGTTTGCCTGCCCTGTTGATGTCATTAGCTGTGGGTGGGAATACAATAAAACATTGTTTTCTTTACCGTGTGCCTGAAGAACTGCAATTTGCCAAGTGCAACTTGGTTTGTGAAGACACAAACTATTCAAAATGCCAGCCTTGAACAGAGAGGCAATGCAGCTGGCACCTGCCACTGAAAGCAAAGGGAAAAGGGATCCTTTCTCCTATGGGTGAGATATTAATGGTGGCAGGGGCTCGCTTCAGTGGTCCTCCATGTTACTGCATCGTTTCTGCAGCCCAGTGACAATGCTACCTCTCAACATCTAGGGGCTAACAAGTGGGGGGAGCAGGATGTCCAACAAGGTGCGTGACTGTGATGTGTCTAAAATTGGTACTGTCAAGGCAGTAAAGCCATTTTTGGGGAGGAAACTGGAGACCCCATACTGGTATTAGGGCAAGAAGCCCCAGCCTGGTGAGAGTTGCATGCCTGACTGGGTGGGTAGAGGTCTGGGGTTGAAGAGACTGCAGATTGGGGTTACATGACATGAATTAGATAAGGGGATATCATAGTTAAAGTTGGTGAAGTATCTCCTCTCAGAAGCTCTTGGCATCTGAAGAAGACTCTGTGCTTTCACACCTGGATGCTTCACTAACCCCTGATGCTAAACAACAAGCGATGAAAGAGATCTCAAAGAAGCACTTGTCTGTAGGATATTGCACTCCTGCAGGAAGTGAAGCAAAGGTTTATTGCAGGAATTGCTGTGGTGAAGGGCAGTAACTTCTTTGGAAAGTAATGGTCTGCTTCTTTTCCCCTTCATAAAGTTTTCTTCTCTTTATGTGGAGACTTAGTGCTTGGTGGAAAAAAGTGTGGCCAGTAAAGGCTGTGCAAGGAAACTGCTGGAGTTTCCAGGTGGAGATGGGATCTGCTGATAAGTGTAGTCCCTAGTATGACAAAAGTGTCCCAATCCATGAAAAATGCTCTAATACCTATTTTTTTTGCAACACTTATATGCAAACGATGAACTCTTTGAAACAGGAAGTGTGTTTTCATTATGTGTCTGAACATACCTATCAGACTGGGGCCCCAGTTCTGACCTGAGGGTGTAGATGCTACCTTGATAAATGGCAATTACTTTTCTGAAAAACTTGGATTAATCTTGGACACAAAAAAAGCAGCAGCGTTCACTTGGAGATCATTTATGGCCATTGGAGAGAAGATCATGTTTTGCTGGAATATTACCTGTCAGAAAAGAACCCTTGGACCAAGAATCTTTTGGGGCGTTATATGACATTCAGCAAAATCATATCCGTTAGGAGATGCTTTCCTGCAGCAGATCCAGCTCCGTGTCCCATTTCCGGCTAATACAATGCACAATGGGACTACAGATTTCTAAGGAAATAAATTCTTTCCAAGCAGTTGTCGAAACTGTTGAGTCTAGGGAAATATATAGAGATGGATGGGATATGTCATTCTTAGAGGGATGAGTTATTTAAAGCTAGTCTGGGCTATGCTATTCTTAAAGGAATGAGATATTTATTAACAGACTTACATATTCCTGTAATGATTCCAGTGAGAACAATGAAAATTGTGACTGAGTCAACATAAATTTAGAGTTAACTTTTAACTTAAGCTTGGAATTTTCAGAGGCACTTAGTGTTGACCTAACTCTGGGCTCTTCAAAGTCAATGGGAGTTTTATGATTTACATCAGTAGAAAGAAATCTACCCTGATAGAGAAAGCTTCTGAAATCACACCCTAAATTGATAAGTACATGCTTTCACTATGTTTCTGGTATGCTCCTGATAGATGCGTATTATTTTAATGTGGATGGGCTGTTTCAAATGAGTTGGATACTTCCCTTAAGAATAATGGAATTAAAAAAAACCCCAAAACCTTAAACACCTTTATGGTAGGGAACATGTCTTTTGCATCTTGCAAACAGCTTATTGCACCAAAGCTTTAATATGTGATAAATAAAAATAGACCATCTTTTCAAATGCATTTGTTAGATGCCTAACTCTATCGTTAAGTCACAGGATATCATTTATATTCTTAAAATAGTGCTCAGGTGGTTGCAACAAGCCTTAAGATACTCAGCTGATAGTTAAATCCATAACATATGCCCCACCTGGAAAATATGGCCCTGAAATAGCTGTTCAAAATTAAATTTCCATGTGAAGTTTGCCTATTTTGGGCCTCATCTCCAGCTGGAAGACTAAGATTAATTTCTGTGAGAGTTAACTCTTTTACCCCAGCTGAGCATTGCATCCCAAATTTGTTTTTGTCCTTCTGCTTAGCTGATATCTTTAGAAAGGCTCGATTGTGCTTGGTCGGTGAGCACTGAGAAATATGCAAGATACAGAGCAAAACCGAAGTGGCATTAAGGGGAAACTTGTGAGTGAAATCTTAGTCCTCATGAAGTCAGCTGGAGTTTTGCCACTGATTGACATGGGGTCAGGATTTTATCCCTTAACTTCTCTAACGGCTTTACTTTTGATGACTTGCTATGTAACTCTTTATGATACAGTAATGCTAGTTTATATGTTCTGAAGATATAGTGCCTGGTAAAAAATAAGATGCAAACCTAGTGTAAACCTCCGGTGTGTTTCTGTTCTGTCTTCTTCAGGCATTGAAGGATGCGTCTTTTTGGCTACTGCTCTGCTGGAGCTGAAACTTTCCCAAAACTCACAGCTAAGCAGTTCAGTGTGTGTTGCATGGGACAGCTACGGAATTCCAATTACTGCAATGGTGAGTTGCACCGAGACATGTAATCCTCAAATTTAAGTCATTAAAGAGGCTGTAAGTGCACCCAGGAGCATTTAGAAAATAAAACAAACACATTTAAATATAAATATAAAAAAAAGACCTTCAGGTCACGATACTCTTTGTCAGAGCTATTATTTGGTATTTGTTTGGTGTATCAGAATGATTTGCAAAATGAGAATCACAGCCTTATTTCATTAGGCATTATAAAGTGCTTGCAGAAAGACTCTCGGACATCTAAGATATGTGTGCTAAGAAAGCAACTGCTGACAGCATGATAGAGGAGGGAAAGAAGCACGCAGTGCAGTTTCTATATGTATTTGTGTTATATACTATTAAAACAAAGATCAGACATCCTGATTTTTCCTTTAACCTGCTCATCAACCAGCTAATTTCCTACAGACTCTGTAGCAGAAATGAGTCTTGAGAAGGGATTTGGGTGAAGATTTAAAGAGGGATTTGAAACGTTTGGCTACTCGTTGATCAAGTTTTCTATTACTGATAGTTGACCTGTGACTTCTGACTCTTGTATTTGCGGGAGTTTCTGATCAAATACCATTTCTTGAACACGAGGCAGAACTATGGCTTTGAATGTTATATAGACATGTATTATACAGTTCCACTTAACATTTATGCTGCTCAGTGGTAGACTGTGAATATGAATTTAAATGCAGATTGTTATATGTTGGATATAACACTGAGTCCCCACAATGACGCAAGAACTGTGTGCACACCGCATGTAGCTGTACAGATGCACAGTTGAGTGATTAGACATTGTGTTATTTTAATTTAATTGCTTCTGTGAAAATTATAAAGTAAACAATAAAACGCTTGTATTCGTTACTATCATCACAGCACTCTTCTAAGAAAAGGGCAAATTCTTTTCCTGATTGCAGCTTCACAGCTAAAAATCAAAGATACCTTGAAGTCATAGGCTATGCAGTGTTGTTGCTTGTGTCACAAGCTTTAGCCAGGATTCTTTGCAGTGTTCTTTCTGGGTGAGGGGAAGAGAAAGAAAAATGGATACGTTTGTTTAGAAAGGCCTGTGAGTTTTTGCCTGTTGTAGGGTATGCTTTTCTTTTTGCAGTGTTTGTGCTTACTGAATTTGTGTCCTGTGTGGTGTGCTGACAGCAGTTATGTTCTTTGATTGTCCTGTATTTTAAGATTTTCAGCCAGTGAAAAGTTGAATTAAACACTTTAGAATCCTAAACACATCTTATTATCGTGGTTATGGTTTAAGCTGTCTTGTTTTAAATGCCGTAGGCTTGAGGCCTAGGAAAATGTTGCAGATCTTTCAAAACCCTGTGCAGTGATGCCAAGAATCAGGACCAGCTTGTGACCAATAAATGCAGCAATTGCTCCCAGAGGTACTCTTAGATGCAGAGGTATTTACTCTTCTATGGCTAAAGACGCAAAATCAGTCACGCACCCAGCACCCGCATTTTGTGCCTTCAAACTGTAACCAGATAAAAGATCCATCACATCATCCGTCTCCTAGATGTGTTTCCCCTCTGTTTCCAAACTCACCTTACTCAAAGGCAAACCTCGCAGAAGAGGAACCTAATCACAAGCTTCATTATATGCTCTGCCATAGCAGGCAAGTGAATAAGCAGGGTTCAGATTGTTTCTTTCAGCTGAAAACCGTATGTGCTGATTGCAACTTTGTTAAATACATAAATAACTGGAGCCCTTCCAATCAGAGCCAGCCAAACCTTTTAATCATATACAGAAGTGTTCCTCGTGACATAATTATGCTATCCAGACTCCTTCCTTCATTGGGAAATATTCTGTCAAACAGTAAAATAATTAGCATGGATTTTAAAATCGGCATTGACATTCTAATGTCTAATTAGGTAATTGTCATTGGCACAGCAATACCTATTAGGAGCATGCAATTTGTGGAAGGGGTTTTGATGGAACAGACTGCAGGTGCAGATGGTCTAACAGCAGGACTCTTACCCGATGTAAACAAAGGTATTTTAATTAGCCATGTGACCCTGATCATTGTTAAAAGGTAAGGGCTGCGCATTCATCTTCCCACCATCTACTTCCTGGTACTTTCAAGGGTAATGTTGAAATACCTCGACCTATGGTAAATTGCGTACAGACTTGATTGAAATTCTCTTCAAATCTAATTATTGTTTCATTTGGCTTTTGGCAACATTAGGGCTATATTGCAGTTGGCTCAGAAGTCTTACCTAGTTGCCTGGCTATTTTTGGTTTCTAGATCCCAATTGCTAATGTACTCAAGGATACTAACTTTTGCTTAGCGTATCAGGGAAGACTTCCAAGATGTTGAAGTTTAGTTTTCAGCAAGTGCGTGCTGGAAGTACTTTAAAAAGTGCAGAAGACCTGAATTCTATAAAATCGTAAAAATCTGTTACTGGTGAGTTTGCGTGTAACTCAGCACAGATCTTAGTTAAATTAATTTTAATTGGGAAAACAGGAATGAACACACAGTCCCAGTAGCTATGAATAACCTTGAAGTTGGAAACACGAGAGACCCAGTCATCTCCTTGTCCTGTTCGCATCAGCTGTGGGATAAGCACTGCATATGTTAGATGTTCCAGAGCAGACATTGCACCTAGGAGCTGAAACAAAACTTCCCGGAAACTTTGCGCATTTCGTTTTTCTCACTACTACAAGGTAAACAAATATCAAAAAAAGTGAAGGAAAAGTACTTTTGTTATTATTTTTTTTTTCTGGAGACTCTTGCATTGATGTCTCAATTATATTACAGTTCTTAAATGACAGTATTTTTTATTATTACAGTTTGGCCTTAATCATGTTTAGTTTTTTAGCACTTAATTACATAAAAAACAGATACACATGATTCGCTGCAATGATGCAGTCCTATTTAATGTATTGGAATTGTTCTTATGAGCTAAAATGAAGTATTTGTAGAGTTGGGGCCTTAAACTGTACATTGCTTAGTGCAGGGTCTGCCTGTGCGGTATCTTTTCTGCAGTGTTTAACTCAGTGTGTTACAGTTTATTAATCTGCAGGGCTGATTCAAATAAAAATTCAAATATTCACTCTATTCAAATAGAGTGAAAGAAATATATATATATGTATCTTCCCCCTCTCTCTGCTTTTCGGAACCTGTTGGTGCTGTGACAAGGCACAGGACTACAATTGTCCAGTCAACTTGCAAGTGGTTATGTCATAAATATTTATGTGTACGTATTATGAAGTTTGGTATAGTTCTGCTGGTTTGAAAGTAACTCCTGAAGCAATTTAATTTCCAGTTTGAGTGTAAGTACTGGATCAGCTTCTATATTATAGGTACAGATACAAGATATCCATATGTCTACAAAGGTAGAACTTGGTGCTTTGACGCCATCAGTACTGACTGTGCCTGAATCGCGTATATTGGGCTTGCAAGTTTAGCTTTTGGCTATTTCATGAGGGAGGCAGTTGGGCTTGGGTTCAGCCAATGGTAGGGACTGAATGCAGGTTCCTGAGCCAGGAGTTGAGTTACCCCTCTCCTTTGCAGAAGGAAGAACAGGTACTTCCAAGGGTGAAAGAATTCACTCTGGGAAATGTCTAGCTATCTGCAGTGGCTGAAAAGAGGGAGCTCTGACCGACAGGGCTCTCAGCTTGGCTGCTTAATAAATGTTTGATAAGAGTTTGCCAGGATGAGTCCAGGTCACTGTGAGAACTGATGTAAAGTGTGGGGGTTTTGTTTGTTTTTTCATTTTTATGTTTGTGAAATTGCATTGCTGAAATTGGAGAGCAAATGTGGACGGTACCCTTCCAAGTCACTTTTGCAGCCGACATTAAAGACGAAGACAGAAAATGTAAATCTTTGGTACTACAATTATATATAATCAAAAGTTCTTCAAATTCCTAAGCAGTTGAGATGTATGAGAACCCAGCAGATATGCTCCTTTGAAGAAAGCTGCAATGGCTGCACAGACATATGATTTCTTTAATGTATGAGAATCCCACCATTTTTAGGGTGGGATGATGTCTTAGGTGTTGGAGCACGTGGTAGGTCTTGGTTATTTCGTGTGAAGACTGTTTCATGCTATGGCTTTATGAATAATGCCAGTCAGATTCTCTAATGAAATACACGGTGGCTTTTTGATTTTGTGTTCAGATCCATCCAGAGCTGCAAATTGAAGAATCTAAATTCCTAATAGAGGGGATATAAACTATGTGCACTATTTTTATTTTTTTGAAGCTGTCTAATCCAAACACAGAAATATTGATTGAATCAATGGTGAAATATAAACTTCTTTTATTATTAGATTAAGTAACTTCAGGAAAACCTTTAATCCTGAGAATTGCATGGCTTACATTGCTGCTTTCAGATGAATGTGAATGTTTTTCCACTTCTGTCAGGCAAGTGCTATAGAGACCTTATTGTTTGAGTGTGAAATAATGTATACTTGTTAGTTAATGAGTTCAGCCACCATGAGATAATCCTCAAGTGACATGATGCCTGTGTGTGCTTAAAAATAAATAAAAATAGCTAGAAAGAATACAAATTATAAACACACATTATATCTCTCCTACTGATGCTGGGGTTTAATTATGGGGAACAATTACCTTCCGTAGTCAAAGGATTCGCACATTAATAACATTATATGGGGATAATGTCTTTTTAAGCTGCTATAGCATTTAAAAGCTGGTACTTATGTTGCAATCCTGATTCCGTCTACTCGTCAGTCCTGTCTGGATTATTGCTGCATTATGTAATGTGGTCTCTTGTGGTTTTTTTTTTTTTACTATGTAATTAACATGTGGGTCTGACTTATCCAGTCCACTCTAATAAACCAGCCTTAATGAGTGAAATAATAATAATAATAAAAATAAATCCTATATGATTTCTGAACTTCTCTGTTACTCTCACTGTGACATTTGTGTTCAAGCAATATGAAGGCTCAGTTAAACATTTATGTATCTAATTCTATCCAATTTGGGTGTAATAGTCTTCCGAGAACTGTTCTCTAGTTTTATCCAGGAAAAAGCTAGCTGTATTGGGAGGGTAGAGCGGATAGACAAACTTTCTAACTCTGCCTTCCCTGCTGCTCCTTAGTCCTCCACTTTCACAGAGGAGAGATACACTAAAACCTGTCAAAACTTAATCTCTTGCATATCCTTCTTAAATATTGCGTTTTGTGCTCTTCCCACTGTAAAACCTGTTACTGATCTCTCCTAAGAATGAGTGAAGGATTTGTGACAATATTACAAAAGCACAGGTAATTAGAAAATCACAGAAATATTGCTAGTTTCCATTTTTTTGCAAAAAGCTAATCCTCAATAATTGTTTTAAAAAAAAACGCGAAAGTAGAATATACGGCACAATTTCAGTCAGCACAGGAATTGGTTTGGTTAGTTTGCCCCTGGATTCTTAGGGTACTGCGCCTGCCCTTGGAAGCTGTCTTATCTAAAAGTTGTTTTTACCTGCTTGCTTATAAAAAGAATATTTTCATTTATAAAGCATGATAATAAAGAGGTGCTATGCAATTGAAGATTCCATATCTTCTTTTTGTTCTTTTTGTGGATGCCCCGTCCCTGGAGGTGTTCAAGGCCAGGCTGGATGGGGTTTTGAGCAACCTGGTCTGGTGGGAGGTGTCCCTGCCCATGGCAGGGGGTTGGAACTTGATGATCTTTAAGGTCCCTTCCAACTCTAACCATTCTGTGATTCTACAAAAAAGACTGACGAACTTTTTCCCCCCCTCACATTCCACTGCCATCAAGTAGAGGTTTAGGGGAGAAAGGCAGACCCATCGTTGAGGCGAGATGGTCCAAGTGACTTCCACTGGCTGTAAGAAAGCTCTCTCCTGGTATGCTGGTGTGAGGTCTTTAGTTTGAGGCACAAATATACAGATGATCACTTCGTCCTCACTCAAATTTAATTTGTTGGACAAATCAGTTTCTTCTTCCTTCGCGCTAGGAACAGGGTGTATGTGTCTCTCCCAAAGCAGAGTAACCACAAATAAAGTGTTATTTGCAAAGCACAAATTGCTCAAAGAGCAGCTGACAGAGCACACAACAAACACACCGACTTCCTGGAAATTTTCAAAACTACTTGTCACTTTGCTGTTAGCAAATATGTCAAGTTTTGAAGACACCTCAGTTCAGTTTGAACGTAATCCTACCAAGCAGGCTGGAATTTTAAACCTCCTGATATCCTTGCAAAACGCAAACTTAATTGTTTGCGGTGCAAGCTGTACTTATAAAAATGCTATTTTCAATCTAGTTAGTCTATTCCAACAATACTAACATCTTCCCACAGACACTACAACCTTGCAGAAAACAATGAAAACATTACTTGTATGTTGTATGGAATCGTTATACAGCCATACCTGCGGTTCCCATCAGTTTTCCCTGCTTCTTAACAGGAATTTGATTAAGCGAGAGCATCCCAGCTTCCAGCTTCCGTCTGCGTCATCCTGCTTACTCCAAACTCAGTCCCCTTACAACAGCACTAACTCCCAAGGAAATGAACCGTCACAAAAAATTACAAACCCTCTCTGCTACAGAGCAGGAAGTTGCTCTGGAAATAATCCGCCAGTCTCTCCGGGTATCGGTAGTAACGGGATTGCAGGCAGCCTTCTTCACAGTAAGGGCGCCTCAGTGAGAAAACAGCTGTGTCCACACTCCAGAGATTACTGCTTCTAGATTTCAACACAACCATTTCTTCGCCTTACGTACATTTAGCAGTTTTTACACTCTTGAAGGACATCCGCTGAAAGGGTTAAAAAAAAAAAAAAAAAAAAGACTGCTTTCTCAACCAATAAAACAAACCTAAGCCCCCCCGTGTACTATTCACCACTATTATTTACATGAGTTTCTATTTTAACACGCAGGTCAGTCTGGACTCCAGAGTACGAGAAGTTATTAACCGGAATATGCTGGAACCCTCACAACACACCTTCGATGACGCACAGCTTCAAATCTATACCTTAATGCACAGAGACTCCTACCCACGGTTTATGAACTCCGCTATTTATAAGGACTTGCTTCGGTCCTTATCTGAAAAATCCATTGAAGCATAGAATTTTTTTTCTTAAATGTATTTATTTCAAAGCAAACGGAACTCTGGGCTACACCAATCCACAGGGAATTTAGAATTAATCGGATCTTTACCTGAAAATAACTCAGGCAAGTTTTACTACAGACTGAATGATTTAAACCCGCACAAGGCTCTGACACAATCAGATGACAACAGTTTCTCATCAAATTCAGTGTTACTTTGCAAAAGAGAATGAAGAGAATGAAAATTTTGTTGTTCAAAAAATGCAGTGTTTTTTTTTTTCCAAACGCAGCACGCAACTCAGATGCAGATCTGTTCCCAGGCATGTCTGAGGTACAAACGCCAACTGAGCACGAAAACTAAGTTTTATTTTTAAGTGGAGTGTTAGAATTTCCTTGAGAACCAAACCAGTTGTCCCATCCACACTGTGACCAAAGTAAAAACGGTACCGTCAATATCCGAGTTACACCAGACAACGTTTCACGTGTTGTAGGAATCGTACTGGGCACGGGTATAACCACCTCTTTTGGTATATTTAACGGTGCACTAATGGAAGTCAGTATGGCAAATCTCAAGTTCATGAAAGCTAATGGTTGAAATAATGCTGCCTATAAAAATCTTTTGCTGAAGAATTGTTATTTTACTACTAGAGTCTGCTGAAAGCATTTTTAAGTTCATACTGTTGATGTTTATAAAGTTAAATTATTTACTTAAGGGGAAGAAGAGTCCGGGCATTTAAATTCTAGAATAAAGCACAAGAATTCTCACATTATTCTCTTCTCTCAGTAAGTAGATGTCACGTACATTCAAGTATTTGCTCCTGAGAGGATGGGAGTCTCAACCATCTTAGTTTTGTCCATATTAAATTCTCCTGCTACCTGGCAGATCTTGGAAGGTTTCTATTACAGATACTCATACATTTAACTGACAAAAGGAGGGAGCTGGAACTATCCTGTTCTGATATAGCACTATTTAAGACCATCCAAAAGAAAAGCAACAGCTCCATCTGCTAATGAACCACGTTCATTTACAGTACCCACAAAACATTACACTTGATTTCTGATCATATCTTAAAAATCACACGAAGTACTAGGAAGAAAGTTAATTGAATCTGCATAATCTGTTTGTGGATCTGTTGTTCTAACAGCTTCGTTATTTGAAATTACAAGATTCACTACAATTCCACTATATTAAACTTTGGAGTTTATCATGGACTTCCATTAAATTGTATTTTTTCCTGCACATTTATTTAAATGAACCAAAGTGACACAAAAAGGCAGGAAAAGGACATACTGGGAACAGAAAGGAAAAAAGATACCCCTAGAAGGGCAGAACCAGACAGCTCAGTGACATTTACTGTAGCCTTTCTAAAACCTACTCTTTACCTAATTCCAGCACTATGGAAAGCACGAAATGGAGACTTTCTCTGCAAATAGGAGATGGGAATAACAAGGCAGAATTTAGGAGATCAATTTAATGGTTTCCTCAATGCATTCCGCAAGAGACATGCTCTCCCCTTACTCCATTTGCACAATTAAGTAAAAAGTGATGAGATTTTTCATTACACAGCACCACAGGAGAAGACGCGATAGACGGTAAGTGTAACAAGAGCTATGGACCAGTTTCCATCATCTCCTTCCAAAACCAAAATATTATTCAACATGTCAGCACAAGAAAGTAAACCAAAAAAACCCAAAAAAAACTTATAAGAAGCAGCAAATCAAAGTGCTTTTGCCCTGTGTAGCACATTGGATGACTAAGTTAAGAGGAAGCCCTTCTATACACCACTACTTAAGCCACGGTCCAGTCAGCAGCCGCCGCTGCTCAACGTATGGACGCTGGTTCTCTCAGCTGAATTTCTAGTAAACGCACCCAAAGCGCTATCAATACAATTTCAGTTTACATCAAGCGTTACACGACAGGGAGTAACTCCCAAGAAAACAAACCAGACGTGTTGGTGAGGCAGCATTCACGGGGAGCTCGCAGTCACGCTGACGATGCTGTATTTGTTTCGATCGGGGGTGGAGGTAAGAGTGCTCTAAAACTCAAAGTTGACAAACTAAGTTTAACTAGGTCAAATTCAGCTTGCTGGAAAGATCAGACACATAAATGAAAAAAAAACCCTCAAAGCATGTCATTTCATGAAATGGAGGATTTAGTTTCTTTTAAATTACCTCTCTTCCCTGCAAAGATACCTCATTAAGAGCTGGAAGACAGACCAAACACTTGTGCTTTGTATCAAGCAATACATTCTAATATTCTGCCACAAGAAAGAAAGAAAAAGTTGCAAGGAAATAAGAGGGAAGAGAGAACTATATTAGGTTGGGCAGTTCTATGGTTAACATCAGATTATTAAAAGAAAAAAATAATACATTCTAAGCTTATTTTCCATGTGTCACAACTTCTAAGCAATTAAAATTCTCTAGGCAATTTTCATTTTACTTCTGCATTACAAGAAGCCGACACTTACAATGGGCATCTTTCCTGAAAAATCTTAACAAGCTTTAATCCTGTGGTTTAGGTTTAAACTTACACCCAACACCCATGGCAGCATGCTGCTCCCTAGATAGCCTGAGAGTCTCTCTTAAATTCCAACCATCAAACCAACCCACTCAGCTAAATATCTTGTTATTTTGAGGCTGTTTAATGCTCGATTTTACTGAAGGGGGAAGGAAGAAAAAACTAAAAAAAAAAAGAGGAAACCAAAACCCCATCTGCACAGAAGACAGGTTTTTTAACTACATTTAATTACTATACACCAGTTCATTATGCACAAACTTTTCTCAGGGCGAAAGTGAGTTGCACTGAAAAGTTACTATACACAAGCTGCTACATGGATAGCAGGAGAAAAATAATCACATTGACACAAAATATTATTTATAATTCATCAAGTAAGAAATTATCAGAAAATCAATTTATCCTCGTAAGCACGGTTGGTTTGCCTTGGCATTTATCTAACCGCAGGATATCATTAAGCTCTAACAACTTTCCAGTCCACTGGTATTCTCTCTTCAGCCTCTGCACTTCACAAACCAATAACTCCCACAGAACACACACACTGTTAAAGACTGCTCTTTTCACCAGCCTGCTAAGCTGTATTAAAATTGCATGGGCTCCTTCAGCCAACATACTGTGCTTTACAATGACCTTTAAATTCCAAAGTCATTAGCACAATACAAACGAAGAAAAATAAATAAATATATATATATATCCTGAAGGACTCCACTTTACAAAGACAGATTAAAATTTATCACATAACCATCATGTATTTATGCGCTTTCTGATTACAAAGGATATCTGAAAAAGATAAAATAATGAGAAAGACTATCACAACGGCAAGTAATTTTTAAACGAGTTTGCTCTAAACAGTACTTCTGCCAAGAAAATATCAGTATCGTTTCAATGACATTAATGAAAATCTATGCTAATGTTGCAACTAAGTTTATCCCAAACCTTTTAAAATGCTAAAACAACTCAAGATTCGTGATGATCTAGTGAAAAGAGAAGCTAATATACAGCTGTATGAAATTGTACTTAGAGGCAAAACTCCTATGAATGACTACTAAAGATCTATTTCAAAAGGCTTATGTTTGAAAGGCAACACAAGAACTTTTTGCAGAATAAAGACTCCATGTTGATGAATTTAGGTTCTACCTAAGCTGATGCGGTTTGGAAGTTTCAATTTTAAATTCACCTGTGTGACCACGGGTGGAATTCTGAACTCTGGATAAAAACCAGGCGTTTCTTCTGCAATGCCTGGAAAGTGCAATAAGGGCTTCCAAGTGGGATTCACAAAAGCCAAGATCATTGAGCACATATCTACCTTCTGCTCAGTGCCAGTCAAAAAGAATCATTCAGTACAAGACATTTTAAAACCCACGCTTTCTCCTGAGCAAGTTAACAGAATTATATATGAGGAAACGCCTTCTCGCTAAGGATCTGGAACCTGCGTTTTCTGAGCAGCAGAAACCTCTAGCTTTCCTTACAGGAGAAAGATGGCATCCTTAAAGACCTACACACCCACACACTTTAAAAGGAACACAGCCCTCTCTTTTTCTGTGCTAGATTAAAGTAAAAACTAGCTTAAGTTGTAGGGCAACCTATGTAGGGCTCCAGTCTCTCTTTCGTCTGAGAGGATTCAAATGTCCATAAAGGTAGTAACCAAACCTGCTATTTTGGATGGGAGAGATTTAGCACCAGTTTTGCTTGCACGTTTCGCTGCATAAAATATCTGAAGGTACTGGGTCAGCCCTAGCAGGACTGCAGCCCTGCAGACAGGTCAGCCAGCTGGGAAACGAGAGACAGTCCCAGCCCCACTTCTTCATCCTTCTCCTACACATCCTTCAGACTTTGCATCCTCTCCAACAAAGGAAGGCAATTTCAGACCACGGGAAAACGGCAGCACCTAGTGCACAGAGGTGCATCCACAGCTCACAGCTGGGCAGTGTTATTTCTGGAAAACATAGCATGAATAGTATTTAGACACCTATGATCTTTTTTGTGTCTAGCTCTTGGACTTCATCTTTCACCACGAGAAAGAAACTGTTCTTTTTACCCAGGCGACAGGAGAGAGAACGAGTGAAGGCTGTTGCCACAGCCATAAGGTAACATTAGGTGAAACAGCCCTGTATTTGAACTCCTACATGGATACACCTACATGGCAGAAAGCGCTACCGCAATTCTAGTTATTTTAATGAAGTTGAGATATAATTCGGTAAGCACAGAAAGACAGTTACTATATTTGCTCAAAAGGTTATTTTCTTAAGTGTCACAGTCAGGCACAAAGATTAAAGGACACGTAGAGTAAGGAGGGTTGTGCAAACCGACCTGTGCCTGCCCCGTACGTACGCTGTGAACAGCGGTGGAAATTTAGCTCTTCTTGGCATCCAATAGGCAACCGTTTTTAAACATAATTTTTTGGACCTGTTTCTTTACAAAGGTCTCCAAACAAAGCACCGCAATTCGTATTAAATGACTGTCATCAGTTTGTCGTTGTCTTAAACAACTTGGGGAAAAAAAAAATTAAAAAAACCAATTATGCATCTTTAAGTAACTGCCAACAGACCTACATACAGGCTAAAAATAAACCCATTCTGTTAGTAGAAAAAAAGAATGTTTTCTGAATTAGGGCACCAATATCAAATTAGTTGAGTTTAAAATGGTTTTATATCATGTTATGCAACACAGAAAATGTTGGTTTTTCCTTTACAGTCAAGGAATTTATTCCCAGGAACCGAACACACTCTTCCCATCCCCCCATGAATCCTTTATGCATTGCCAGGACAGACCTCCTCGGCTCCAGGCTTTGATAAATTAAATAATATAAACTTAGGTATAACAAAAAAATTTGATCTCTTCTAAAGATATTGCCGTGTTTTCCCTTGAAAAAGCATTTGAAAATACTTCTAAAGAGGTGCGCTATTAAAAAGCGGGCTCTAACAAAGCAGTATTTATATCATTCCACGTACAGAAAAGATCGTAAGTTTAGTAATTTATTCTCACCTTTGGGTCTATGATTGACATCGGATATTCTACATCTCAAAATCCAGTTTGTGAACAAAATTAACATCATTTATATGAATCGAATTTAATATTAAGTCCCCAGGCAGTTCATATGGTGATGAATTGGTTACTGGGTGTTATTAGCACAGCCTGTAACACAATGCCCTTGCTCATTTACAAAGTTCAAACCAAACTTGGTTGTCAAGCACGTAAAGCAAAACTGGACACTCAAATCAAGTTTAACTGACTATTTTAAGACATTCCTAGAAATAACACTTACTGAGAAAATGTAAAATACATTATTTGGGCAATAAAATATATTGCATTGATCAAAGCTGGTTACATAAACAAGCTTAACCAACCATTGCAATAGAGGTCATCGCATCCACTAATAAATTTCCAAACCCCACGACCATAAATTTAGTCCTAATTCAGAAACAGTATACACAAACTAGAGAGTTAACTAAATTATGATTTAGTTAACAACTGAGTTTAGTGTAATTAGATGAAGTTAGATACCTTTTCTCTTTGCAAAACTAGTGAACACAGCAGCAAGAAACAAATTCCATTCTTACAACTGAACAAATATGGAGAGGTAAAATACATATGGGAGGAGCGTGTATGTTTCAGACCACAAAAAATATAGTACATTATTCACATAGTTAGAAAAAACCAAGCCAATTCCCAAAACGTTTAATTGGTAAAAGTTTAATGTCAACTTACTTATAAAAATGAAAAAATATTTTAACATTCACCATACAATTGAGCGACCTGGCCCTACTGACTATCAGCTATAAGGAAGGCAGTTAAGGAAATGATGGTTGTGTCAAAACAAAGGCTAACTTCAGGCATGTACGCTGCTTTAAAAAAAAAAAAAAAAAAAAAAAAAGAAAAAGAAACAAACCGAAAAACCCTCTCGTTTGCAGGAAGCTAGATGCTTAGCCTAGTTTTTAAAGCTAATTACAAAATCCTCTTTCATACTGGTCCAGATGTCTTGACAATTTCTTCTTCTAACAGAACTGTCAAAAGAAAAGAATTTTCATGAGATCTTCATATAGCTTATTTCTAAATCTTTGCAAGAAGAAACAGAAAGATGACACCATACTTAGGATATGGAAATTACTAGTTAAAGCATTTGCTTATATCATAACAATTCCTTCACTCAAACATCTTTATACGGACACTTTTGTAAACGTCACCTTACGAAGGTTTTAAGGACCAATGAATTTTTCCAGGTACCGCATCAAACAATTTCTAAGCTTTATAAATTATTTAGATATCTTGGAGTATATAAAATACGTAAAACAAAATGCAAAAAAGAACTTTTCTTATGCAGTAATCTTAACACGTGCTGTGCAACGTGGTTCTGCAGAGCTGCAGTGTCCTCAACACAGAAACACAACAGAATGAGGGTATCATGCTTCGTGTTGCCTGCTTTCGTATCGTAAGCTGGAAATTGTACAGCCCTTCACGTCAGTGTTTCTCCACTTTATCAGACTACCAGTGTTCCTCAGAAGCTTTTATAATTCCCATCTCCTGAACTTCAAAAAGAAAATTTAAATCAAGGTATCGCCGCCCTACACTTATCCTGGCACAGGAATACGGCAGCAGCCATCTCTTTTTTTATCCCCCCTTCTTTTCGGAGTGGCAAAAAAAAAGGGGAAAGAAGCCAACAAAATGGCTAAAAAAAAAGCTTATTTCACTCATCAAAGCAGAGATTAAAAAAGGTGAAGAAAGACAAAACACAGTGACTAACTTGCCACTACTTTGTACGGCAAAGCAGAATTGTAACCAAATGTCACAAGGACTAATTCCATGTCCTGACTTCTCCCCCCTTTGTCGCCGCTCCACATGTGTGATCTCACACCTTCAGTCAAAAAGCTATTTTGCAATATCAACATGTAATACCATTAAGGGGCTAAGAAATAACCAAAAGTCAACAGAAACTCATTTGTAATTTACTGTAAACCAAAATTAAGCACAGAACCTGGATGTCTGCTATGAAATACATAGAGTAGTCTCACCTTCCATCTGTTTCCACATTCATTACAGACAACAAACGTTGTCATGGGTTCATCAGCGCTGCGGGTTTGAACCTTCATCAAAGGCAAGGGCCAGAGCAGAAAAGGAAAATTACTATCTTCAACTTTTGTTCGTATGTGTTCAATGTAAAGGTTTAAAATCAAAGTTTGCCATTCAGGAAACACATTTGCATAAGAATACAAGTTAACTCCTGTATCAATTGTTTTTTGTCTGGACTATAAAGCAATCAAACTTATGTTTTGACACATTCAGTAGCACTAAAATATCCATTTCAGCACAGAAACGGTGCAGATATTTCTAGGAAAAAATTCTGCTGTAAAGCTACACGTTCAGTACAGCTTTACGTATACTTACTGATACAAAGGCTTAAAAATCTCATGATACAAAACCAGCCTTCTACTGAAAACATCTGATACACAATATTAAATTATAAACTTTGCTGATCCTATGATCAAAATTACATGCCCTGAAGCACTGCTAAACAAATTTAAGCCCATTTTACACACATTTCCTAACTAAAATAGAAAAGAGTTGTAGTAATGATTGTAAGTCAGGGTCTAGTATTAGTCAAATGGTAGATTATGTACCTATTAAAAATATATATTTTTATATGTTTGTATCATTATTTTCTGCCATTTATTCCTTCTGTAAAGAAAAGTTTACACATATTAAAAACAGTAAATTAGCTCTCCTCCACATAAAACCATATTAATATGATGTAATAAGCAGAATTAGCAAAAACTCAGCATTGCAAAGAAACTAACATTTCAGGCTGTAAAGATACTCAGCTTGGATTTACATAAAATCTTTGGTGAATTGGTAAATTAATATGACAAACTTTCTTTATGTAAGCACACGTAAGCAGATTCAACTATTTCCACGTATTTTGTAATCTGTTAGCATTTTGTTAAAAGTTCATTTTGTAATTATAACTATTTTCTCTGAAAATATGACTCTAAGCTTTGAAAAAGTAAAAGATCCCAAAAGAGAGTGAATAACCCTGTACCTGGGTGTATGTACAGTTCTTCTTTTTGCACTTGCCACACGTAAACAGATCAGTTTGGGTACCTCCCGTTTTAGCCATCTGGTGCTCTCTGATAGCTTCTTTGGTCAGATTTTTGCGCATTTCTTTCAGCTCATCGCTTGCCATTTCCTGTCGGGGACAAAGAACAGACAGTTTACTAGGGAGTTTTAGTTTTAAAGAAGTTGTTAGCGCTGTGCAAGCCCATATCTTCTTTTATTAAGAATCCATGAACAACAAGTCTAAGGGTAAAGTCATTCTACACATTTTTTGATTTTACAAGACAAGGGGTATTTCACAGCACAAAAGCCACAAAAATCAGTAAAAGTTACAATATTAACCCCCTAGAAACATTTCTATGCAAACGCATTTTTGAAGTTCAGAAATGTGATATAGAGACAAGGTAGAGGAAGACTTAAAAGTTCTCCAGAGAAGAGGAAAAATGTCCTCTCTCTAGGTTAGATCCTTGCATAATTATTTCACTGACCTAAAGAAGGTTATAGGAAATATTTACACTATTTTGAGTATTTCCACATTTGTACTGAGAAATACAGTATAGCCATAATTCACCATGTTACCAGAAGTCATATACACTTAGTTTCAAAACACTAACCAAGGAGTTCAGATTCACCAATTTTCTTTTTCCTTTCAAACAGTGCTAGCACGTAGATTCTCCACAACGTACAGTAATCAAGTGTGCCCAGCAAAACCAAGTAGTTCCATATTTCTTCAGTCAAGTTTTACTCCACATCCCATGTGGATGGTGGAATGCAAATCTTGCACTAATGCTGTTTCACTTTAGAAGTAATCTTAACACCAAGGTGGTTTTTAGTCATTATAACTTTAATCCAAGACATTAATTCAAACAAAGAATAGGCACTGGACAAGACAAAATGTAAATTTATGGATATGTACAAACACACATGCAGAATGAACAAACTTAAAATAGGTCCTGAAGATACGATATACTTTTCTTTACATATTCCTTTATCAGTCAGAGCAGTTTGCTCTAACCTGCATATAAAGCTACAGAACACAAAAAAAAACCAACCACCAAACTTTTCCTTTAGAATAAAGTTAAACATGATTTTAATTAGTTGATTATAAATTTAATTTCTTTGTCTCCAACATACTCCTTTATACCTGATTTGAGGGAGAAGAACCCAACACAAACAAGCAGAACTACAAAACTGGAATCAGATGTTAACTGTGCTTTCATTTTCCTCTCCCACAAAACCTAACTTTTCATTTGACTTCCTAAGATTTATTTGGATTTGTAAAGATGGTGAGCATCTGAATGGGAATTTCTATTCAAGTGTCCAAAATGTTTTTTTAAAAATAATATAATTAATTTGATACAAAGGGCAATTCTCCTCGCTTCTTTCCCCTATCAGTTATGGCTTTTTCTATTTATGGTGATAAGTTTCCTTCAAAATCATGTGAAGCATTCTGTCAAATCTGAGACAAGCTTTAATTGACCGAAAATGCCGACAGGAGAGGGACTGATCTTTAAAACAGCAGTGCTATTCCTTGCAGAGGGGTATAACAGCAGAGGTCAGCGTTTGAGGAACAAATGGCAAGACAGACCAACACTTAGATAGGCAGAAAGGAGAATGGGTGAGCAGCTTGGAGTCACTACCCAGACAGATTTACATCTTCCTGAACTTAAAAACTAGCACCAATACATCATGTGGCCTTTCAAAAATGGCAAAACATACCGTGCTTCAGGAAATTTGCAGGTGACAGCTTACCTGCCTTTTGACTTCAAGACAAAATCCGGTATTTAGGAACCATTAACAGACACCACTTTCATTCCCTCTGCCCCAACACAGCCCTGCCTAATTCAGAGTGCGCAAGCCACAAACGCCATAGTCTCTCAGACGTGCGGGCAGCTTACGTAAATTATTTTTATGGCTAATAAATACAGGTCAGGACGTAAATCCAATAGGGAAATAGTTCAAGACCCCTGCTTTACTCACCTCTGCTGTCATTTTGGCAAACTTGTCAGGAGGAATGTTCCCACATAACACGTTTTTCCTTAGGTTAGGATTCTTTGCATCCTTGAGATTTGCTATCCTACTCCGTACCCTATTTTTGTATTTCATATCAGTGTTTTTTAATTCTTGAAAAATAGGTGCTTTGGATTTAAGGAACAAAACATTAACAAGTAAAACAGAGCACTAGAAAGGATTCATTTTCGGGGGCAACTTTTCTAAAGTAACATATTTCACTGTTGACTGAGTCCTTCCCCCCCACCCCAAACCTCATCAACAGTTACTTTTCTGTTCAACACAGCAGACTTCACATCCTTCTAAAGCCTAATCATAGATTCGCACAGGGCCAGTGAAAAATGAATTTTTGGGTAAGAAGTTGAAATTGTGAGAAGTCACCCATAAATTTATGTCCAGTTCCTTAACCTCATTCTGAGGATTAATTAGTTTCTAAACCAAATATTCAAACACTGGCAGGCAGTTCACTAACAGAATTTTAAAACAGGTCTGTTTTAAAACAGGAAATTCTTTAAGAGGAAAGGTGGCTGACTGTAATTACTGAAGGACATTGGCAAGTTGTAATCATGAAATTTAGACTATTTCAATGCTTAAGAATACACCCAAGAACCTCTAAAATAAAAAGAAGCCCAGACCTCTGCTCTGTAACTATTCAAGCGTTGCCAAGAGAACAATCCTTTTGAAAATGGCAAATTAATTTAGAAATAAACTCGTAGAAAATAAAGACATTAGGAAAAAAATATTACAATTGTTAACAAGAAAAGATTTTAAAATAACATGGAAGAGCCCAGCATTTTATGTCAGAATGCTTCAGTAAGATATAATGTTGCTGCCACAAGGGAAACATACTGAACTGAAAAAAACCCCCACACGCTCACCTACACACATTCCTACATGCTTTAAGGCAAATCATTTAGGTTGTGCTGGTTTTTTAAACACTACATTTCTGCACTGATGCGTTGAACACAGTTTGTTATTTTGACTTTAAATGAAATTTTAAAAGATTCAATATATAGACAGAGTTAGTTATTTTTAACATTATTAATGCTTTTTAAAAAATAGTCTTGTTCTAGAGTGCATAGATGTACAATAAAGGATATCTTCTTCAATCTGAGAACCCAGCTCTTCCTCATCAGCACCAATAGCAATGTAGTCATCTGAGGAAAACAAATATTAAAATATTAGCAAACTGACAATCTCATCAGTGTTCCACATCCCTGACAGCCCATTTGAAACTCTGAAACTCGGCAAATTATGAAACAACTGCAGTGAATACTCCTGTTGTAAAGAAAGGTTAATTTACCATATACTTATCCTTTCAAGACCTCGTTACATTACTTGGAAGAACAAAAATAAGCGAAACGAAGAGCAACAGAAGTTTAAAAGTAGTAAAACAACCCTAAATTTTTCAACAAAACCAAAAATTCCAACATCTTGTTGCAAACACAAGTAGTAACAAAAAAAACTCTGCCCTACAGAAAAATTTTAAATATGATACTAGGTTTGGCAACTGTTCATCTCCACAGCTTATCTGCACGCAGAATAGACTACTGAAAAAAGAAAAGATTTTGAATTGTGTTTCATCAATTCTTTCAGACCACACAATAGAAGCATAAGTAACTAATGTTTTGCAAGCATGCAAGAGAAAGATCTCATTAAAAACAGTAACTGAATAACAGAAACAATATTATTAGATATTTTTTAAAAATGCAAAGCAGAGATGTGTCACAAAACATGTAAATTAAAAGAAATAAACCATAGCAATCTTGAAGACAATAAAACACTTGTTGTAAGTTACCTTGGAAAGGGCAGCTGTCTTTATGAATAAGGGTTTCGGTCAGAAACAGTAAACAATTATCTTGAGACGTTTTAGGTCGAATTCGACCCATTATGGTTTTCCTCCTTCTCATTTTAACATGAGTGTACTTCAGTGAGTGACCCAAACAACATTTCTCCTTCATGCAGAAGGCCATAAAACCAGAAAATACCATTTTTTGAGATTGGCATTCAGTCTATAGATGATTGGTTTATACTTGGTGTAGAGAGTAACACAGCAAAAAGAGTTCTTGGAAAATTAGCTAAAATTAAGACTACATAGAATTGTGAATATTAAGATACTATATACAACTTTCTGGTCACAAATTATTTTAGAAGTCTATGAACTACATATCCAAAGGACCACAAATTCATGGTCTTTAGTCAGTTTTTATTACTATCTGTATCTGAATTTAGTTGAATTGAAAGAAAGAAGAATGAAGAGGGTAAAAACGGATGAGTGAGAAGTCTGCTTACACTGCGCCAGGTGACACTAAGCTAAGAACAGAGGAACAGGGGCTGGGTTGTAAATTCTGATAGAAGAGAAGGACCCACAAGAAAAAATTCATATCGTTCTGAGGAGTCCAACTTTCCATTTGCTTCTTATCTAGCATATCATTCCATTTGTCGGTTTAAAGACACCCAAGTGCACATGAGGGGGGAAAAGGCAAAAAACCCCCACCCAAACAGTTGAGGAATTTACAGATGCTTGAAGCATGAAGACAGAGCAACGCAAGACTCTTTTACTGTGAGTTAAACTCTTATTGCCATGAAACTTCAAGATTAAATCAAAACAGCAAGGCAGACTTCAAAACCCAAAACCTTAAGGCCCAGATGAACTGTGTAAGAAAGGCACGTATATAGTGGCGCTCTCAGTCAGAGATAAGACAAAAAAATAGCAGCTTCTACAAAAAGATTTAAGTGAGGCATTAAGGAGGCAATAACTTTCCTGAAAAGAAGTTCCACTGTAGGCAAGGTATCAGATGACCAGAAGCCACAAAATGTCCCGTATCATTAGCAAAAAAACCAAAACATTTCAACACATTCCCATGCTGTCAAGGTTACTCATTACTTGCAGCTTGGGTGAACTGGCCTGTGGGTATATACACACAAATGGACATAAACAGGGTTTTTTCTACTGAAAAAATAAGAGTGGGAAGGGTTCAAATAGAGAAGAAGGAAATAGTTGAACTTGAAAATCTAGTCTTCAAAGCTCACCTCCTGTTCTGAGAGCTGCAGAGAGCATTTCTCTACACTTCACTCGTACAGAATCCGAAGTGCTTGGAGCCCGGGGAAAAGAAGGGATGAAAGAATTTGAGGGAGTGCTACCCTCCTCCTTCCTGCTGCTGGAATTGCTACTTGAACTGCTAAAAAAAGGCAAATTAAAAGAAAATTAATATTAATATATTTCTCCCTCTTCAAATAACTTTGTTCCAGGGCAAAACACAGGTCTTTTCCTACATCCATTTGATGGTATCCAAAAAAAAAACAACAAAGAACCACAGGCCACTTCTTAAAAGCTACTTACAGCTCTAGAGTCAATACAATTTTAAAAGTGTCTTTAGAATATTCAACAGGGTATTCCATACACTAGAGACACAGCAGGTATTTCATCCCACTATATGGCATGTAAGTTTCAGTTCTCAGTTCTCTACATTAACGCAAAATCCTCCCAGTCTGCTTACTGTACTGAAGTGGTACCATGGTCACAATCAAGCAATTAGTGTAGCTTTGCAAATTGTAAGCCAAAAAGTTTTCAGCTTGCACCAGGACAAATGGTTAGAGGTTAAATTTCAATCTGAAAATGGCTGCTGGAAACATTCACTAAAAACAATAACGTAGAGAAGAAATGGGCTTGCAAATACTATTTTGGAAATGTTCTTCAGCTCCTATAGCATCATTAACATGGACTCATTTTTTTGCTAACATATAGAATCATAGAATGGTTAGAGTTGGAAGGAACCTTAAAGATCATTGCATTCCAACCTCCCACCAGACCAGGTTGCTCAAAGCCCCATCCAGCCTGGCCTTGAACCTCTGCCTCCAGGGATGGGGCATCCACAGCTTCTCTGGGCAGCATGTTCCAGTGTCTCACCACCCTCACAGGAAAGTATTTCTTTCTAGTCTCTAATCTAAATCTCCCCTCTTTCAATTTAAAACCCTTGTCCTATTGCTACACTCCCTGATAAAGAGTCCCTCCCCAATATTTTGTGTTACCCAGAAAAGTACAAAATGAGATTGTTTATTAAAAGTAAAAGCTAACAGACAAAAGTAGTATTCTAAATCTCTAACATATGCAGTTACCACAAAGCTGTGACTGAAAGCTGTTTTACAGTTCTCAAAGCTCAGTGCTCGTACTGAGAGAGGAAGGAGTATTTGACAGATAAGGCAGGTGGAATAAGTAATAACTATTCTGACCTGTAGCTTTCATCTTTTTCGTGGCAGTAGCAGCAGGATTTACCTCCCTAATAACACACCACTTGTACAATTCTATGTATTTCAGAAAAGAATGTGGAAGCTGTCTCTACTATGACAAAATCGGAACAAATAGTTTAATGTTAATTTATACGGAATGAGGTTATTTGTATAGTCATGAAGAATCAAGCACCTTTCTTCTCTTGCTTCAGGGCTGTTCTGTGAGGAAGATGCAGGCTCCTTTTTCTTTTCTTCAGAATCTTTATCAGTTGAAGGTCCATCTGGAAATACAAAACATGAGAAACTCTCTTTTACCCAGAAATAGCAACCAGTGGTGAAAGATCTTTGATGATTTCTCCTGCACCAGTTGGAAATGCTCGCAGCTCCCACTCTCTGCTTTGACCTTCTCTTGCAGTACAGCCTTCCACTCCCCAACACCCTCCCCAACCCAGCAAATGGAAAATATGACAACACTTCAGATCCTTCGAGTCAAGTCCAGCATCTGCTTAAACTGACAGCGAAGACATGATGAAAACATAGACTTTTACATTTTTGCCAGCTCTCCTGCGTGAGGTAGACACTATTGCATCAAGTCTTGAGTTGCCTTCCATGTTTTAAATCTAAGTTCCTACTAAACACACATCATTCTTTTTAATTATATTCACAGGATTTCTACTGAAGGACTGAACCACATGCAACTGCAGTGTGAAAGATACCACAGTTGCTTTTGAAGGAGTTTTTCAGACACACAAATAGCATTTTCTGCAATAGCTCTTAAATTATTTGCCTTAGTGTCTATAAATATTTGAATTTGCCTTTCCCATACAGGCCATGTTTAATGATGATTTTATAAAGAATAAAAATGAAAGCCTTTATTAGAAAGGGCAATCGCAACCTTTAACTTTAGCTTAGCGAGAACACATCCAACCATCTATTGTGAAGAGGAATTCAGAGTGGCTAAAACGAGCTCCTGCTTTGATTTGCTCTATAGAAAGGCAGACTCTCCGCTGCCTACAGAGAAAGCCTAGCGAGATTGGCATCACTCGCTGACAGATTTTGTGAATTCCTCTCTCTAAGCCCTCATAAAGCTGCCATTACACTTCTAAATCCATAGACATGTATTGCAAACTTTAAAAAGAACTAAAAACAGACCAAGAAAAGGAGGGGAATCTGATAATGCTGAGTCTTTCCCACAAAGATGTCCTGAACTCAGTGTCTAAATCCTTGTTTAAGCATCGAAAAGCATCCTCATTTCCAGAAGAGCCCCATCCCCACCTTTCTGTGGGGAACTTGGTAGAATGGAACACGTATTACCGTGCACATTCACATACAAATGATATATAATGATATGTAATACATGATATATAATGATATAATATTAAAAATATTCTAAATATGCACGTAATTTACCCTCATCATTTTTTAAGTACATGATCATTTTTGTGAGAGGTTTTAAGACAGACTGACAGATCAAACGTTGGGGTACAGCTCAGGTTCTACAAAGCAGCACAGATGCCTCAAAGCTCTGCTTCCGCACATTTACCTCTATATTTTTTTTCTGGCACAAAAGTTGTCAAAATCAGAGCTGATGTAGGTATCTCCTGCTTATTTTACATCAAACACACCGCTATGGTACAGCTGGCACCTGGTTTTAGTTAATCAAACACTTCCATTTAGCCCAGCACCATTTCACTGGAGAAGGCAGGCACCTGAGAACATCTGCCAATACCCCAATTGCAAGCATGTCTCAAACTTCAGCAGCTGAGACAACTGGACCGTCTTCAGGCAAATGAGTCTTCAAAACTACAATTTGTTTAATCACTTCCAGGAGAGTTGAAAGACTGTTTTGTTTAATCCAGTTTTAGAAATCTTAAAATACAGTTAACGGTATTCTCTGTTTGCTCAGAATATTCTCCTAACTGTTTAAATGATTCGCTCTTACGGATCGTAAGTTGGAAAGCACCGAGGAGAGGAGACCCAGTGTCAAGCAGTATTTATTCTTAAACTCACACATTAATAAAGATTTCTTATTTTAAGAAAATACTGTATTGACAAAAGAACAGAATGCAATTAACAGCCTGCTAGACATCATTTCGACTATCCTCTGGGGAAAGGAAAAAAAAAAGTTATCCTCAAGAAACTAAAACTCCCTACTAATTAACTTATTCTACATTCAACAGCCAGACTCAAGGCAAAGGGAAAATGACAGCTAATGAGAACTACAACCAACCACAGAAATTCTAATGCAGTAAGATGGAAAAAATGGCCCTTCTATGAAAGATATTTAAAAATTCCAATGAGCAAGAGGCTCATATCAGGAAATCTATAGAACATCATAAATATTTATAATATATAGTACGTAATATATAATATATATTACAAGTTGCTTTAAAGAGGCACAATTACTTTTTCAACTTTGTACAACTATTAAAACTTGCCAAAACTTCTTTTTTTTCCAAAAACAAACTGAAATTGTCATCAATTTTAGGACTGAAAACTGTAACTTCAGAGTTTTAGCTACTGCAGCTTCAGAAGGCCATAAAAAAATCTTTAAGATTATTTTTAAGTAAGATAAGTTAATTTATATTAAAGCTTCTTTAAAATACAAAGAACGAGCTAGTAACATGAATTGACTATTAGCCGTTGGAATAAGTCTATCAAATTCTGACTACTGCATTGCAATTTCTATCTGGGTCTTGCAATTAATTTGAAAGATACTTCTACCCCTGTCAGTGAAATAAACTCTCCAGGATAAAACACAACATGACAGTGTTCTCTGTTACCAGAACAAAATTTTTAATCTAATTATATATAGTTAGAGATCACATAATTAATCTGAATGTTAGAAGCCCTTAATAGCTTCATCATATATTCTTCTAATCATATTACACGCGAACTCAAGACATTTGCTAGTAGCAAGGAAAAAAAAATTAGATGTAACGTTATAAATTTGTAAGTTTAACTTTAAATGACAAATCTTTTTAAAGAAAGAATTTTTCAGAAATGTTAATGAAAGATAGCTAGTTATTCCCTGGAAGCACATGAGAATTTAATTTAGTGGGTTATCTTACATTACTGATTCAGTATCACCACCAAAACTTGGAAAATTTTCTGAGTATTCAATTTAAATAAATTAAAGGAAAAAGATACGGGAACAAGTAAGAAATGGCATAGTCATTAATTTTACAATGACCCTCATATTTAATAATTCTTCAGGCCCCATTTTCCAGACCCTGACCAAAATAATCTTGAGAAGCACAAGCAGCTACACTTGTCAGAAATTCCTCTGCCAGATGTAGTAAGACATGAAGGTAAGATCAGAGAAGCTTCTTCCTAGTAGTAGGGTAGGGAGGAATAATATCTAGAATTTATAAATAAATAACAAAATTATCAACTGCCATTTTAAAAAGATTTTTTTTATCTTAAGTGACAAAACAGTATAACACATTAACTACTTTGCTATACATGTTTTTTTCTTCTATACGGTATGACGTAATTTGCATCATGTGTTATTACCTCTCCCCACTGATAATCCTAACAAATTCTAGACCTACTAATTGTACACGGAACAGTTTCAAATATATATTTGAGAGGAAGTGATTTCCACAGCTCATACTTGATATGGAAATGAAACTATTGAAATTATTTTTGCATTCGATTCTACTTGATATCTTATAAAGACATGTACTCTTCTTATCAACAGTAAACAATACTCTTAAACGCCGTTAGTCTCCAATTTAGGGATTTGTTTTGTCAGTAACAACTTTTTTGAGCAAAGCCAGCAGGTTACTTGACAGCCTTGAACAACTTTACCTAATGACAGCATTAACATACCTGTAAGATAGTCCTCGACTGTACCAGCTTGCTCCAGTAGAATTAGACTCAGGTTAGAAATACTAAAGGACTTTATGCGCAAAATAATCTGAGTAAAACGCTCCTGTGAAGTCAGGCTGGTGTAATTGACTCTTGACAGCATTAAGCACTTAAACATTCTTTTAAAATAAAATTACTCAGGCATGCACTTTTTTGAAACAGGCATTTTGAAATGCTCGCGGCCCCATTTTTAATTTTTATTCCTGGCAACAGATAATCCCATTTGCACTTAATGTCAAGATTATTGTCCAATCATTCTGCATGTCCAGTTCAGTACATAAACGTATTGGAGTTAAGCTTACTTAGTTAAGAGGTCTGGACATTCTTTTTCACTGTATACTCTTTCAGTACGCAGTTCAGTACACTCTTACAGAGTTCAGTAAGTAATTGTTTGTGATGGGGAATGTTACATTCCTTATGGAATTTTTTTGTTGTTGTTTTTTAATATAAAGGAATATTCCTCATATTCTGAATGGATATGCATAGACTCTTTATCTGCATACCATACTCTATACACTCAGCTACTTGGCCAAAAAAAAAAAATAAAAATCATTCTTTTTAAATCCCGTGTTATAATTGAACTGTATTTTATTCCGAGAGCAGAATTTGCTTCCTTATGTAAATTGCGACCAACTCGGCTGTGTGGTTTAACGCTCCTACAGCAACATCGGAAAGCGACCTTCTACTGTAGCTCACTCAGCCAGTCACTTCAGACACAGCTTGCAAGCCCTCTGCTGGGCAACTTCCCACCCCCCTGAAAACCCACTGGTAATCCTGCCCGGCTCTGGCAAAGCCATAAACACCTGGTGATTCACAACCTTACTTTGTTTTCTTCTCACGTTTCCCACGCGTTCTTAAACCCTAAGTTCCGATAGCATTGAACTTAAACAGTACATGCAGCCTGAACAGTCAACAGTTCTTGCCTAAATTCAAAATGTCATTTATAAAAATAACTCACAAAGACTTCAGATCCCTGAGTACAATGCTCGGTACGATTAACAGCTGTCCGCTTCTGTTGCCATCTTTGCTCCATACCATTTTACATGCACTATAAACAGCATAATCGAAACTGATCTCTCAAGCAGCTCAACATACGGTATCTCGCATTCTTCTGAGAAAGCCAAAACTAATGATAAAACAGAATAAGAGTACTTTGTAAGATTCCCACCTATACTTCACGCAACGCAGACACCCGATCTCCTAATACTCCCCACGTTTCACAATGTTTGAACGCTCATAGATCAGTCAGCTCTAAGAAACAATACATTAAGACAAGTTTGACTGATTCAAAATATTGTGTTTAAAAAAAAAAAAGGAGACAGAAGACTATTTTTACTGTCTCAACAAACAAATAAAAATTCCTTTGCTCAATGGACAGCAATACCCAGAAGGGTTGCCCCCACCCTCCCCAAAAAAGCAGTATCCAAGGGCACTCCCAAAAGTTGAGAGTTTTTTGGGGAACAAAAAAAAAAAAAAGAAAGTATTTTCTCTATTTTGTTGCCTAAACTAAGTTGCAGTATCAAAAATGTGAACTTTAGAGAAGAAAAACCAAACCCCAATACTTTTATAGGCTTTTTTTTTAAACTTAGATTAATAACTTGAGCACTAGGTGACTCAATCCAGCTGTTGCTTTTAGAAGTCTTTAGAGTAACTCAAGTTAATATGCAAGTCCATTTCTCAACTTATGTTGTACATTGGATGTAATACAGTTGGACTTCAATTTGTAAGTGGAAATTTAAACATAAAAAGTACATAATTTTCACTATTTACTAGTGAACGCTGATCGAATCCTTTACAAAGTACACATTTAATTTATAATAAAAGTATTATCATGATTTAAAAAGTATTTTATCAGCATATCTAGTATTATCTAAATGTAATTACTTAAACTAACCTAATTGGTATTATGTAACTTTTTAAAGGTAGGTTAAAAAAAATGTTTGTTGGAGAAGTTGCTGCTTTGTACTAGTATATTGAATTTGAAAGCTGTGACAAATTATCCATTTCTACACACATATTCTGCCAGATGGATAGAAAGTCACTTCTATACCCTTTATAAGAAAGTAATAAAGTATCTGATAAATACTTCATAATTGATAAAAATGAGTCTGACTTCAAATGGCAGGGGACTCTAACACCTCCTGGTATTTAGCATATTATTCCACATAGAATAGCAAATATTTAAATCAGTAGAAAATAACACAAACTGCTTTCTAGTTCAAAATTTTAAGCTTCCTAAATCTTGGTTTACCTAAAATTAGATAAAAAGTAACAAAACATAGTACAGCATAAATCTATGAACAAAAATACCTGGACGCAGTTTGAGATTTGAGTGTTTTCAAATGCATTAAAAGTTAAGTACTACAAAATAACCTCAAATAAAACCCTGCTAACAGAAAGCTTTCATTAACTGAATTTACTGTTTTAAGGGAAATTAAACAAGAAGTATTAACCACTAATTAGTAAGTTGTTTAAAATTATGAAGGCTTTAGAAAGTGCAGATCTTTTTCTCACTACCTGTAAGTTCTAACGTATTTTTAATGTCAATTTTTTACTGGTTTTTTTTCCCCTCTTCACAAACCACTTTATAACCAAACTTCAAAGCCTCCACACTCTCATACGAGATTTCGCGCAAGTTCTTCAGAGTACCTGCTAGATTAGACAAAGGAAATAGTCAAGAAGAGGTTCGTTAGTGCTTAGTGCTGCAGAACAGCCACTCGAGCTCAACGGCAGGACACGAGACTTCAGAAATGAGTCATGTCACAGAAGCCGGCTTCCTACTGCCTGCTGGCCCCAATAAAAATGCATTAACTTTTTCTCTGAACACACTTTCAGGGTAACGCACTGGTGCTAGTCAAAGAGTAAAAACCAGCTACAGCAGCGCAGAAAGTTTCAACGCTTGCACAGGAAGACAAATATATCTTAAAGCAAGGCAGTGTCAAGGATCTGCATCGAGGCTGAAGACAGTAAAAGCATGCAAGAGCAGGGGGAAAAAAAAAAGTTTGTGCCACCATACCTAACAGCTTCTTCCAAGACTTGATAAGAGACTTTGCTAAAGATGTGACTTCTTCATCTGTGCTTTGCTTGCGTATCGCATTCACTGACATTCCAATCCTGGTAGACTGCAACCAAAATAAAAAAATACAGGATAAAAGATGACACGTAGACAATTTAACAAGTAAACGTACATAAAGTCATACTTAGACGTAATTTTTAAATTTTTTTTTTCCTTTCTTTTTGTGCGTTTTTTCTTTTAAGACTATCAAGATGAAATGGTGCAAGCCTTTACAAAACTTGTTTTAACACAAACATTTTAAAAAGAAATACAACAGTATTACCATATTTCTCCATCAGAGAAGTTTGAGGGAGAAGGGGGGGAATGGGACACGTGACACACGATGGACGAGGGTTAAGGGGAGTCAATCAGAAGATTTTCACTCCCAAACCTTTTCAAAAAGCTCTGCAGAGCTACTTACTTACTAAGTACAACATTCAAAACATCTAACAACGTGAAAACCATATATACATCTTAATGTTATATACAATTTTTAGCAAAGGTTCTAGCTTCAAAACCTTATTTTTCTGTGAAGCAATGACTGTATTTATATTTTGGCATGATCAGGAGCTTGCCAATGGCTTTAATGATTTCATACTCTTAGAATTCCCATTTAGTGGCTGTGGAAGAAGCTGCTATACCAGTTGCGAGTACCACGTTTTAGGTTCCTAATAATTTTGGCAAGACTGAGATTCTTTAAAATCTTAAGCACAGAGGATTCTGCTTTTAGACTAGCCTACCTCTCCCAAAAGACCAAGAGAGTGACGGGCTTAAACCTTTGGCACTACTGCCACCTACAGAGCGAAGAGGAGATCAATTTACAACCCACTCTTAACACTCGGAAGATGAGGACATAAATTTAGCTCAACAGCAACTAAAGTTTCATTTGGGAAGACTTGTGACTACTGTGTTACTCTAGCAAGTAGAACATTTCCACACCTTCAGTTTCATCAGAGAAGAAAAGCATTTAGCAATACAAGTAAGTATTTTATTATCATTTCATATTTTGATTGAGGACTAAACTTTTTTAATTGTTCTTAAGATGTTCGATTTTGTTGCATTTACTATTTACAGGACTCAATATAATCTATTCTACTTACTTTTGCAGGAGTTCATCCTAAATTTCCTTCTTCTTTAAAAGAAAATGTAAATCTTTGTAGCTCACTAAAAATGGAAACTATTTGTTCCTGTAAATTACTCCTTACAACCCACACAACAGTTTTTGGGGCACCATGGATGTGCTAAATGACTGGAAACATACTGAGATATTCTGTAGCTATTTCAGCAAAGGAAACACATCAAATAACCTCAGCATCTGCTCTAAACATGGATTTTGGACTAAAGAAAACAGACGGTTACTCACCTGTAACTAAAGTGTTTCAAGGTGGACTCTGCTGACTCCGACTAACAGTACCAGCCAACTCTCCTGACACGTTAAACACATACTCTTTATGTTAAAGAGTTAGGTTAACTCTTTATGTTAAACAAACATAAAGAATAACAAGTGCTTGGGAATACATACAATACTCATCATACCTGAATGAGAAAAATGCACCTACAAAAAAAAAAATAACCCTCCACTGATAAGCAGGCATAACCATGGCCAATCGTCATCAGCAAAAAGGGAAGACACCAACTTACAGACTTACTTAGGCAAGTAAAAGTCAAAAACTCAAGTAAAACTCCAAATTAACTGGACAAATTAATTTATTCATCTGATCACAAGAAAAAAATATATTATGGTAACTCTCTAAACTGCTAGCTTTCTTAAGGCAGGACATAAACGTTCATTTCTTTGCTTTTACAGAGCACCTGATCTGGCCTTGCCGAAAGAGAGGGGAAGGACTGATCTACAAGTTTATTTGCCTGCAAACAGACATAGGTAATCACAGGATCAGTGTTATGTTCTCAAAATAACTGTGCTTTAATGTCAGCATTTGAAATTTCCTGAGTCTCCCAGCCTACAAAGCTGTTCTTGTGAGAGCCACTTCAAGCATAAAACTCTGGGGTTTTTTGCCTAAACCAGTGTAACCTGTGGAATGGCTTGATCTCTGTGCCAGTTTATACATGCGCGGGTATACTAAAACCTTCCTCAGCCTGTCCAAAATGCATTTTTAATGGATCATTCTTCCCCACTTCAAATTCTAGAGCCCTTTCCATCTGCTTTCCGAGAGTCAAGAGGATCAGAGATGGCTTAAGACAGCTGTTTTCACCTCTGGGGCATTCAAGCTGGAGGCCAAGCAGCCTTCAAGTGGTCTGAGCAACAGGTAGCATGAGTTACCCATGACCCAACCCAAAACAAAGCCTACGGTGGCAGCTATTCTCCTCTAAATCAGACCAAATGAGACAACGTAAGGAACGTAGTTGGGGAAGAGAAGCAACCACTGAAGCAAGCAGATGTGCTACTAACTTTCAATTGTAAGAGAGTACAAGGACAGCCAATTGGTGAGCACCCAGACCAGCACAGAGCCAAATCAACCCCTGAAGAACAACCACCTCCAGGTTCCCCGGGTCTCCCCGGCTCGCCAACGAACTGGCAAGAAATCATTAATAAGGACCGTACCTCACAGACTAGTTCTGCATACCTGTGTGCAACTTCCAGTAAAACCTGTTTGTGAAAATAAAGACCGACTGTCTGTCTCACTCTTCAGCTGCGCGTTACCCACAGTTAGCACCAGCGACACGATGCCTTCAATACCGTGCGGCTGCTAAATACATTTGCAGCTCTGAGCACCGGATAAATCACGCGTGAAGAAGGCTACTGGCTCCCTGCCTCGCTGAGGGAGGATCAGCTGGCTTACGTAAAACTCGCTGGATATGAGACAGTCGTACTCTTGGCTGTAACTGCTCCAACTTTCCCTACCAAAAATCAGGCAAGAAAGACACAAGACGCAAGCACAGGTCCAGACTGCTGATGCGGACCTTCCTGTTCCACACACCTGTGAATTGTTGAGAGGACCTCGCCAGCTCAGAATGAAGCAACAGTGGCGTTACAGGAAAAATCATCACTTCTCTTATTACACAGGAATAATGAAACTATCGTATCAGTGCGCAGTGCTTTTCTCCATGTAGCCAGATTTCAAAACTGCCTAAAAATGGGTGTGGAAATACGCTTTTCACTTGTGTCCTGCATTTCATCAGTCCAAACATGTTCAACGGGTATCTCAGTCTACAGAGAGGAAGTCAGCGCTCCAACTTTCTCACGATCATCACCCTTCTTGACGTCAGCGCGCTAACGATCCACCACCAGAGCGATGCATGCTATTACTTTGCATTTCAACTGTTGCTCCAAGTCCTCCATTGCTTAAGCAAATTTGGGAGACTAACGTAGAAAATTTACATATTTATAAATATTACATATTATAAATACTACATATTTATAAAAGTCTCAACAAAAAGTAGTGTAAATTTGAGTCTAAGCGTGTTGCTAAATGTAATCTTACACAGCTGAATTGTTTTGAGCAGAGCAGTGGATACTTAAGAAAAATTTCTTAACTGACCTACAGACAACCTACTAAAGAGCACACTAAAATACCTGATCCCTTTACACCTCCTCTAACACAGAGAAATCTCCTGTACAAACTCACACGGTGCCCACACCAACACAGATTAAAAACAATCTTTTACTGAAACATTCTTTCACTCTAAAAAGTTACCTGTCGTATTGATGGAAAGAAATAAGCTTCCTTCAAGTAGGACAGAAAACTGGACAGAATTAATATGTGACCCTGACTTAATTTATACAGGGTTGCACAAGTGCCCTAAAAGGCAAACAGTTGAGCTTGTTTGTACTTAGCAAGATTAACAGTCCTCCTCTGTTGATAACATTACTAAGGTTTTCACTGCATCTGAAAAAAGAATGTACATTCTTCAGATCCTCATGGTTCAAGGGTAAAATTGTTCTGCTGTTCTGTGTAAAGCTTCTCCTTCTAGTCTCATTCTTCACACTAAGCAGAACAGGTTTGCCCAGCGGCATTTACAGAATTTCCAGAGCACTTGCACAGAGATTTTTCATTCCAAAGGCAAAAAAATACTATTACACAAATACTTTGCACTAAGACCTGCACAAAGAAACTCAAAAGAATGAGGTTAACAGAGGGTTTTTTCTGTGTTTTGTTGTTGTTTTGAGTTGGGCTTGAGGGTTTTTTTTTCAGTGGGGCTTTGCTTTGGGTTTTTTTTAAGGAAGGAGGTTGGACACAGGAGAAGGTTGCAGCGTGGCATCAGCCATGCTCATTCATGCATGAAGGTGACACTTTCAAATTCCTATTTTCTGTCACAAACAGTATTAGTAATAACGTACTAAGCATATTCTGTAAATATACAGGATCCATATGTCAAGACTAGCATTGCTGCTGGCTTAAGGTTTGAACGTTATAGTAAATTCTGTATCTGTGACAATTCACTGTCACTTGGAAAAAAGTGACTTTTCAGTCTCTTCCAATTTAAGCGGCAGCCACAGCAACTCAGGTCTTACATTTACCTCTGCCATTTGGAAATTTTCAAAAATTTGAAACTCGACACACAAATAAAGTTTACTGAGTTACTTTTAAAAAGAATTTATAAATAATATATAAAATACTATGTTAGAGATGCAGATATAAGCAAAATGAGAGTGAGAGAGATTGTAGTACACCATCACTTCTGCCCAGGGGAACAAAAGGGGAGTAGTAGTATAATTACCTTAAGAAATACACTACTCAGAGTTGGGAGGGGAAGGAAACCATCAAATACAACTTGCCTGAAGGTATGAACTATGCTTCTCCTCACTTAGAATTCAAAACCAGAACTAACTACGTAAGAAAAGAAGGTATCAGCTGTAATCGGGTGCATTCTCCTTCAGAAGCAAGGAAACACATCACGTTTCTGTTAGCAAGAACCTAAGATTATATGTAAGGTAAATTCGTAACAGTTCTTCCCCTTTGTCCATGACAAAATTCACTATTTTCAACTTAAACAGAAAGATAAGCTTTAAGAGCTTGCACCTGGAAGAAAACACTTTAAGGTAAGTCCCCCAAATCAGGGTGAAATACAACTAGCTACCTTATAACAACACTCATTCTTCCAAGGAGTTTCTACATCGTAAACTACTTTAATAGTGCAACCTTCTTCCAAATTTGCTGGCTTCACCTTCATCATTACAGAGTAAATATTTGCAAAAACAGTAAGAAAATCATACCTGTAATAACTCAAGGGTCATGGGAATATTCTTAAGCTCCTTCAATAAATCAAGAGCTCCAGCCTGCAAAAAAAGAAAGAAAAAAAAAAAAAGGAAAAAATTAGTATCAACTGGGTACTTTAAATATAATATCAATGATGTAGTCTTATCTGCCTTCAAGGTCCCAGACTGGATTCAAACCATCAGTTTCCAATTTATCCTCAGACCATCTATAGGATAAGGAATGTTCTGCTTCACAAACTCTAAGTATTAACAGGCCTTAACACAAAAATCAAAGTATTCACTCAAAGACTAGGTAAGTTTTATCCCGTATAATGAAATGCCAGTTAAAGCATTCTGTCAATTACTACTTAACCAACACACATCCTCAAGAAAACAGCTTCAAGGGTACTTCACTTAACAGCATCAGAAATAAGTTCAGAACAATCTCACCTGTTTTAGCACAAGTACTTGGAATTGAGAAGCTCCGCATAGTCCATCAATGATGCACATATATACACACAGATATAACTATACATATAAAACATATATAGCCAACATTCTTAACTGTATTTGCAGTCATGTGGCAAAGCCAGAAAAGTTTACTGGTTTAAAAACTGTGATCAGATTACACTATTCTACTACTTTAAGCTACAGCTTCCCCATCAGAAAAAAAACAATTTTATGAGTGTCTACCAACAAATGCCCAAATAAGAAAACCGAGCAAGACTTGCTTCCAAGTCTTATTTTCAACTATTACATTTAAATACTAATTCAATGAAATACATAGATTAGGCTGCATAGATGAGTGCAGACAACACTAGGTGTTCAACCTATATGAGACTTGCCAAGCAACAACATGTTGCAAACCAGAAGCCAGAGCCCACCCTAACATGCTACAACGCCTCAGCTAAGGCACTTGTTTATTATTCAGCTGTCACGGGTTGTACTTTTTTCCTTTTCCCCTGCTAAGACCATAAGGAAAGGCACAAACTAATCCTGTGTAAGCAGCAACTTTCCAGATAGACGAGTCGATTTCAGAGACTGTACTGTTAGACATTAATAAACTCTATACACAGCTACTTGACTAACAAGTCGTACCCTGGCAATGTTGGCCTTACCTAAATAAAAAAAATCATAAATGCGAGCTCCATAATTTAATGTCTACATCCTCAATGATTTACTGCCTACACTTAAGCAAAGTTCTGCACCATCCACTTCTTAGCTTACATGTGGATTGCCAGACTATAGCAACCTCCTAAAGGTTGAGAGGTTTTGCTGTTAATCAAGCATGTATGGTTCTGAACCTGTGAGCTATAAACCCCAAGAAGACAACAGCCTTCACATACAAGAAGTTACTCTCTCCAGGGTAAGCACATCACCTTCCCACTTGTTCTTTTTTTTGAATTCGTGAAGTTTGGAAATAAATCCCACAAAATTTCCATCTTGCAGATCTTTGGAATCTGATTCGCTTTCCTTACCTCTCTCAGCTCATCATATTTTGTTTACTTTAACATGCTTTTTGCTCATCTTTATTTTTAAATTCTCCCTAATCAACTTCTAATATGACACCTGTTGCAATGAAACTTGTGATCTCCTGCTGCATCTGCAGGTCTTACAACTTAACCACTAAAGATAGCAAATAAAATAACCACGAAGAGGCTGAGAAAGATGAAAGTGGAACTTGTGTGTCACATCCAAGCAGCTACAGCTTTGGACACTATCAAACATCTGCTACAGCCTCTGTTTTTTTAAACACATCTGACAGCAAAGAAGTCTTGCCCCACTACGTCCCACCTTACACAAGCCCAATTCATTTATAAAACAAAAGGTTTGCTATTTTGCCATCATAGCAAAAAGTCTTATTCATGATATACAATACTTCTCCAATTTTAACTGTAGAATTTTAGCAGCAATGATGCAAGACTGGGAAATGTCATGCTGTTTTCAGGTGCTAACTTGAGCACTAAACCATTTCTTTCTCTAAACAGCCATAAGTGTCATTTCTTCCGTGCAAACACAGATCCAAGTAAAGCAAGTTAATTATCTTCACTGCTACAAACCAAAATCAAATTCAAGAAAATTTTCTTAGCCAAAACAAAATGAACAACAAAGGCCCCACCTCGAGTACTGTGTCCAGTTTTGGGCCCCTTACCACAAAAAAAGACACTGAGGGGTTGGAGCGGATCCAGAGAAGGGCAACGAAGCTGGTGAGGGGTCCGGAGAGTAAGTCTTGTGAGGAGAGGCTGAGGGAGCTGGGGCTGTTCAGCCTGGAGAAAAGGAGGCTGAGGGGAGACCTTCAGGGGAGACTTCTTCTACCAAGTCACAGGCAATAGGACAAGAGGAAATGGCCTCAAGTTGCACCAGAGGAGGTTCAGATTGGATATCGGGAAATTTTTTTACACTGAAAGGGTTATTAAGCATTGGAATGGGCTGCCCAGGGAAGTGGTTGAGGCACCATCCCTGGAGGTGTTCAAAAGACAGGTAGACATAGTGCTTAGAGACATGGTTTAATGATGGTTTTTGTCAGAGGTAGGTTGATGGTTGGACTAGATGATCCAAAAAGTCCCTTCCAACCTAGACAATTCTATGATTCTATCTTCAAAGGTCCTTTCCAACCCCTACAATTGCATGATTATTACATTAGCTGTCCAGAAACTCCAATTTTCTTTTCCCTAGTTTCTGTAACTGCCCTGCACACTTACATTAATACATCTAACAAAGTTTCAATCTTATTTACAATAGGTACGCATAGCCATCATCTATTTACTTCTAGTGTCTGCCTCCTAACGTCTACTTTGTCTTCTGACTGCACTGTAACTGTGAAAACCTCATAAAAAAATGAGCTCTAAAATACATTTAAATGCTCTTATTTAGAGGAAGATAAATAAATACTCCATTTTCTATTCCATCTTCTTGGATAGCATATTTTTTTCCTTGGACTACAAGCTGTATCTTAAAGACTAACCTTCATTACTTCATGCAAAAGAAGTTTTTTTGTGGACTGCTACATACCAACAATTTATCTCCACTTTTCCTTTACCTAAAAGGGAGAGAGTGCTGCACTTAGGTTTGAGGGCCAGAGGGGGGCTCTCCCCTCCCCCAAACACAGTATGCTTCAGTGAAGATTCAGTTTTAACACCGTTTTATACCTTTAAGATAGTGTTGCGTTTACAGGTTCATACATAGAAAATGTCAATTAAATTAAAAAAAAAAAAAGAAATGAGGCAGAGGGGCAGAACTTACCACCCACTAGCATCTGTCCCTCTAAAACATTCTATGGTTGCTACTAGAAGAAAGCTGCAGCAAAGCAATTTGGGGATTTAAGTCTGTGCCTTGAAGCCATTTGAATGAGTTAAATAACACTGTCCATTTCTTCTCTAAGCACAGCAGAAAAATACAGGATTCTTTCCTAAATCCAAAAACTATCATTAAAATTATTAAAATTCTTTCCCAAAAGAAGACTCCCAGCCAGATTCTTCATGGACAGGTGTACGTTAATGCTTTGTAGTATATTTGTAAGTCTACATCTTCAAGCGTTGGATTCCCAACTCGGCCATTCATAATTTAAAACTCATTCTCACACAAATCACATCAGGTTACAAATATACTAAGTATATTGCCCAAACTAAGAATAGTGTCGGCTGCTCTTAATTCTTTTTCCTTAAAGAGAGAAGCTTCAAGAGAAGGTAAAAACTGGAAAGGTTATCAGCTGCTAATAGACACACCAGTTTGCAGGTGAATACAAGTCAAAGAACAAGTTGCATTTGGCTAGCTTTGGTAAGGTTTGATCACAAACATATTAGAGGAAGACATTTACCTATATGCACAGGTGCGCACAAAACACCATTTAACTTGCTTTGAAAGCACATAAATGGATTGACAGCTTATACCAAACAGCTCCATGTTTAAAAAAAATAAAAATAAATGAATATTCTGTTCTAAAAAGGAGTATTTGCAGAAACAAGTTAAGTTCTAACAAAAATTTTGTCACTAGTTTTACTAATGATGTACCACTTAGTTTACTACTATACCTTACTCCTCCCATCTCTATCTGAAGTAAAGTACTCTGTTCCTGCTATGCCAATAAGCCCTGTTCAAGGGCCCCCATTAGGTTATCATAGCCTTTTTTGTTATCCATTAACTTGAAATATGCATTACAATTTTATTTTTCCACTCCTAAGAATGTAATAATAGAGTTGGACTGAAAATAACAATATGAAAAGCTGATATACAAAATGGCATGTCAAGTTCTCATTTAAAGCATATGCTTGAATTCCACAGCTACACAACAGACAATCCAAACACTATTCAATAATTTTTAATTTTTTTCTTTTTTAAACATGCAAAGAAAACCCTTTAATTTCAGGGTTTTTTTTTCCCCCCCCTTCCCTAACCTTCCTTTCCCTCCAAGTTGAACTCAGATTTTGCAATATTTCTGATAAACCTGAAGAAAAAAACCAACAACAAAAAAAAGTAATCAAATGTAAGTAAAGAAAGCAAAATCAAGGTATCTAAGACAACAGCAGCATAGAGAGGATTTGGCTCAGGATGTAAGTGCTCCTTTAAACAGCAGTTCTCTTTTGGTTCTTTTAAGACTCATTCAGAGTAGCCCCGACAGTACCACCCACTGCTCTACACAGCCAAGAACAGTACCAAATCTCCCCCTCACTTTTCCCCAACCCCCAGGCCCCTTTGTGCCCCCCTTAGCAAGGCAAGCAACCACCCATAAAAGGATGGCTCATGATTTTGAAGGCTAGCTAATTCCAAGTTTAGATCAAGCTTTCTAGAACTCTTAAAATAAGTTTCCAGACTGCTGACATGCTGCTGCAAAAGCACTTCTATATAGAATAACACAGAAGATAAGGCAGGAACAGCTCCAAACCAAGGGTCTTATTAAGTTTTTGATTGATTGCTTTTAAAAAAGTAATGCAAGTCTATACCAAGCTTACTGTTCCCTACCCGCATTTGAGACAGTTAGTTAAGTTTCTAACATAAAATTTATATACTACTCAAGGTTTCTTCACAAGACTTCCTACTCACTCCACCTCTAGCGTTACCACATATAGATTTGATGGGGTGGGGCTTGAGGGATTTTCCACCTTTCACTTGAATTAACTGCAGATACGAATTAACACCACATCTCCTCTAGCTTTGTTTGAAATACTGCTTTAGTTTTGCATGCTTTGTAATTCCTGTTAATTATATGTTTATATAGCTCTACTTTTATTAAAGACAAAACTATTACAGACCATATATGTACAATGTTAAAGGTAAAATTACAAAGATAAAGCAATGCAAAAAGAATAAGAACTGGAGAAACCAGGCATCTTTAGAGAAACTTCATCCTGCAATACATTTCACTTGCTCCTCTAATAAAATGCTAGGCTACTGATACAGCTTTCCATTCATCTACAACAGCAGCAGCAGGAGATTTTCTGTCTGACAAACAGCAAGTCTTTATGAAAAAAAAAACAAAACCACACAGAAAAAAAGAGTCAGAGATGGGCCCCACAATAGATGCAGACTTTTGAAAAAGATTTCACCATATAAAGAGCAGCAGGGTAAACCACACACAACGAGCTACTTTTGCAGAAGTCTCACTTTTCCAAACTAAGGAGATGAACTCTAAGCAATGTTTTATTATATATATTCCACCAATGGTAGCTGAAGAATGTGCCTTGCTCAAACTTGCAATGTGAAATTTTATTAACATGAAGCAAAGAAAATCCACAATATCTGTACTCAATTTAAACAGTCAAAGAACATGGTTTTTGTGCACGTCAAACATTGACAGACAAATAATTGATAGTGAATATGTTAACAATGGACAAAAAAAAAGTTATAGACAGCATTTGACACTTACAGAAACTAAAATCCTGTACCTGAAAACTTGGCCATTTCTGTGTCAGGTACCTATGACATTCCAGAGTCAGAAATGTATAAACAGAGTACTTTAACCATGAAAAGCCCGAGTGAAGTGTTACTTATGATCCACTTACCATACATATGCCAACAAACCTTTACCCTTTGATAGTAAAAGAAAATATTTCCTGGAAGACCAGTAAAAAGATATAAAGAGTCATTCTTTACTTACAACTTCAGAAGCATGAAAGTTATGGATGGGAAGAATTTGAAGCAGTTAGAAGAACCTGCTTTCACAGTTCAACAGAAAAGCCTGAAGCATAACCTTAAAGTCTCATGGAATCTCACTGATTTCAAGACGGCTGTGTTTATTTAACCTTCTGTATTGGAAAATGGAGGGAAGATGACTCACGGGGCCTAATGGCTGCAGCTGGGCCAACTGAAGCTGTAGAATACATCAGTAAACCTCAAAAGTGTCTGTAGAGTTAGCTCCTATATTTTAAAAAAACAACCCACAATGACCAACAGTAAACAGCAGGTTTTAAGGTGAACATCACTGTAAATCAGGAAGGAGAAAGCACAGGAAGGATGACCAGTTGATTATATTTAATATGCTTCTTTCTAATGAATCTGGTAATCTATAATATGGGATGACAAAGTAAGGCCCATCTTAAAAAGTTAATAAGCAATGTAAACATATTGGGCCACATTTTACCAATTAGAATGACAACAGGAATGCAGATGGTTATTTTTTTTAAATGAACTTGCACAAATCCTTTAGATCCATATTACGATAATTTCTAAAATGAGTTTTAGAGCCCAGAGGGACTTTGATCCACATCAGCTGCATCAGGTTCTTATGAAACACTTCCGGGTTGTGCTGTACAAAAAAGCGCCCGAAACACTGACTGCCAGAATTCCAAGAGATACCTGATGGGGATTTTGGCTCAGTAAGTACACTGACTGAGGACACTGCAAGGTTAGCAGGCCATCTGGCAGCCCCTCATATACTCAAAGGAGAGATGATATCAAGCCGTTTACACTGCAGAGTGTTTGTTGTAGGGGGTGGAAATAGAAAAAAAGAAATATTGACAAAAATTAAACCATGATAGGCTCAGAAATAGTACTCACCTCGTGCCTAATGGAACTAATCAATAAATGGTATCCCATGCATAAAACGCTAACAGATGTAACAAAAATGTAAAGATGCTTTGGGCAAATACTTCCGAAAGATCAAATAATAAGTCATCTAGCCTGAGGAGATTTTGACAGAAGCAGCACTGAAATACCATTAGAGACCACTGAAGATACTGAAAATGCTCTGGGCTAAACTGTTCCACGCTTGCAGGGATGAACACAGCACAACTACCACTCCCTTCATATGCGTAGCCAGTGCATAAATCAGTGACATCTTTCTTCCCTGCAGAATTTGTCCAGTTGAAAGGCAGCCAGCACATGGAAAAAACAGCTTCCATATGAATACTCTGCTCAATTCTGAAGGGATTCAAACGCGTGGATTTTCAGACCGCACAGTGCCCCACATAACCACTAAAGAAATTTGTTGTGACAGAAGGAAATCAGGTAACATTATTTTGGCCTGTTCCTATGATGACATAAGGCAATCATTGAAAAAGATACAGTTTCATCAGTTGTGTTTTCTCCTTGACAACACTGCAACTGTTTTATGATCATTTGTTTTGATTTTCTGAAGACCTAATCTGGCATACTTGGCCCATCCCCAAAACACAGTGCTTGTTTGCTAAGGTGGCAAAAATCTCGGAAGAGAGCTCTGAAAAATATCTGTGTGTTCTATATAATTAATCTTTTAACCAATATACTCTCTTCGATATAGTATTACTGTCTAAGTTTCAAGTGAAAAAATTAGTGTTTAAATGACTGAGACTCATGCTGTAACTGCCCTGTACCATGACTTTCTAGTCATTTTCCTCTGAAAACAAACAAAAGACCCAAAAGTTTGTCTTCTTCATTCTACATCTTCTACATTCATTCTACATTATGCAGAAACATTTTGATGGACAAATAATACCTTTTTAAAATACCAAAAATAAAAAGTATTTATTTCAAAGCTGTGTTTGATGTTAACTTCCTTCTAAAGTTTCAAAGTTAACTAATCAAAGGATTATTTTTTTTTTTATTTATATTAATTCCTTTTGGATAAAGAGTTATATATTTCTAAATAAAAGAAGCTGTAAGTGAAGATGGACCATTACCTTCAAATTTACTGAGGAATTGGAGCACATTGTGGTTTAGGGTTAGAACTACCTCAAGCAGATAGCTAATTATCCTTCTTTTCCAGGACTTCAAATTAGATTAAATAAATCTACAATTATTCTTGCATGTTTTTTTCATTTCACAACACATTTTGTTCATGTTTTAAGAATTTTTACCAGCTAATGGAATAATGAAGCCCCAAAACCTACCCAAGCAGCTTTTCAAGCAACAATGCTAAATCATAGGTTCATAGGTCAACTCCCTACAGCATCAAGCGCTTTGTCCCTCATCCTGCAACGTACTTCAGTACACTGTGCTCATTTTTGAATTTAATTTCTTACCTGTTCAATCAAGATCATTCATGTTCCAAAGAACTGACAGCAGCCTGTAGAACTACAGATTCTGTTACATTCATATTTAATTCTGCTAAATGCTACTTGTACTCTAGAGAGCCTGAAGATCTGATCTTATACATAGCAGTGAAGCTGCATGTCTTCAACAGTAGCTACAGCAAATACCTTTGTCGAAACAATCTGGATTAAGATTTTGGTCACACTAATTTACTGATGAACCTGTGTTTTAATGCAAAGCAACACTAGTGCCTATAAATACATTTGATTGCAACTCCCTTCAGATAATTTGTCACTCAATCATCTGACAGTAGAGGTAAGAGGCAGGTGCCTGGTCTCTGAGATAAGCAGCCCCTTAGCACATGCCAGATACAACACCAACCCCCCTTCTGCCTACCATCAACCAAGCTGATGCACCTGACTGTTAGAAGCCTGCTCCCTGCTGATCAGTTCTCTCCATTTCGTGACACCTATTGTGTAGATAGAAAAGGCATAAAACCCCAAAGTAGATTTTATTTCTCACCTGAGTGGCGCACATACAAGACTCAGAACAAACTGGTATGCAGGCTTGAGTATGGGTATTTTTTGAGTATGTGTTTCTGAAACTACTTTTGACAACAACCTAACACGTAACAGGTGCATCAGCATAAATCAAGATCTGATTTATTATGGACAACAAATGGTCCTTCCACAACAACATTCTCAATTTATCATATTATAATTGAAGTGTGGCCTCTCTATAGCCAACCAATATGCCAAGCCAGATGGCATATACTTCTCAGAGCTCAGAAATACGCAGCTCAACCTTTGAAGCTAACCAGATTTCTCTTAACCATACCAGATTTTAAAGACAGAGATGCTTTTACATACCTAGAGAACATAACTGAACTTCCGTTAAAATCAGCTAGGCTTAACCAGGCATGCAATACATACTTGTGATTTACCACTTGAACTTTGTAGTGTTTAACCCATCTTAGTTTAACGTTCATTCAGTCTATTTGCTCCTGCACAGTTACGTGTTAGCCACAGCATCATGCATTTTCCTCTCATTGAGTGGATGTCAAAAATAGAGCTACAAATAAAAGTCACAATATTTAAAAACAGAAAGACATGCCTAACTCCAGGCAGCATTACAATCCCTCCCCCCCACTCACCCCGGGTTTTGAATCATTGTCCATCTGTACTTTAAACTGCAGCTCTATTTTCAGCCACTTCATCACTCCTCCGCATGGGAGAAATGAGAAGAGTCACTGAACCCAGAATTTCCACAGTTGATCAGCACCTCACTACTCAAAACAGATGTTCTGCTAATCATGGTGCACTGGGAGAACATCAGTACATTCAATAGCTTCTATCTCTTACGCTTTTCTCATGTTAGTCATAGCTCTTACATATCTAAAATCCGAGGGGTTGATATCTTAGAAGAAACGCATCAGCTAAAACACAACATTTCCAAAGAAAACTACACCTTCACAAAGTTTATACTGTCAATGAGTTAGATAACCTCGTAATTTAGATTATTTACAAATTAGATTATTTATAAGAATTAGGATGCAGGAACAAGAAAACACTTCTAAAAAAACCCATACAGATCACATCTACTCTAAGGGTTCCAAAAGCATCAGGCTATGATATTTTTCCTATCAGTCTTCATGCTTCACTACTTATATAATAATTGTATCACATACATACGTTTCATACTATTAGAAGCAAGAACATTTCCTTTTCGGTATGTATGTAGAATGCAAGAAATACCATTGTGGGGGGAAAAAAATCCAGTATACTGAAGGCAGGGGGGAAGTATGACCTCTGAACTCTACTCAAAACAAAGATCTTCAGGGTGTTTCAGTCACAGATAAAATTTGAATCACAATTAAGGGGGAAATATTGAAAACAAATACTAAGAGTATTCAAATGAAGAAGGAATATTACTGACGTAAATATCTCTTACTGACATCTACTAAAAGCTTCCTTATTAAAAGCTTCCTTTCCAATCACTGCTATGTATCTTTCAACACCTACTAGTGAAGAAATTATTATAAAATTCTTGACAACAAGAATATTAGTAGACGCCTATGAATTCCAACAACTGTTTAACATGGCAATGACAGAAAGCAGAATGACCTCTCTAGACTGTAAGCACTAAATGAGCCTAGAGATACTTCATAACACAACATGAAAATCTATTAAATCTCTAACCAACCAAAAGTTCAGTATTTAACATGGAAAAAACTTTCAGGAGGAGTTAAAACATCATTTCACAGCACATGACATCTTCACATACCAAGGCCCTTGAGAGGCTCTGAAAGAAAAGACAGATTTCTAGCTACTAAGACGGTACTGCTTCACCATCAGCTTCATTGTCTGGTGACACAAACCTTCCCCTAAATTATGTCAAAAACCAGCGTTCAGATGTCATTATTTTTCACAACATAGTCCTGTTAACATTTCCACACCTTTTATTCAGCTATTTTTCTAAAAGAGAAAAAAAAGAATTTCAATAACTTGAACAGCATCTCCAAATAATCTTAAATCCTTTCAGCACTGCAGACGCTATCTAACTGATTGCAGGTCAGGTTAAAAACAAACAAACAAAAAACCCAACTAGAAACGCCCCCATCACTATGAAAGTGACACCAAATGTAGGATGGTCTCTGATGCACACATCAATAGCAGCTGTGCAGTCCAGAACACACGCGAGAGGCTGATGATCAACTTTTCCTCTACTTCCACAGGGTGACACCTGCCGAATTGGCCGTCTCTGGCGTTCTATTCCCCTACAGAAGCTCCTGCAAGAGCATATGCTATGAGCTCATTTTGGGTGTACCGGTCATAAAAAGTACCAGATGTTTCAAAGAGGAGAAAGAATGATTTAGAGAGAATGTATTTAAGCAAGGACAGTGTTTGAGGCAGTGAGCATTAAGCAGATACCAAAATATTGTTTTAGTCTCAGCTGGTGAAAGGAGGAGGTATGACATTTAATCATGCTGCAAGGTTAGTGCTACACACAGCAGCTGGCCGGTACATCCTCTAGAAAGACAGCCTGCCAGTCCTTCGCTTGAAGACTCCCTTTTGCTCTAATATCAGCCACAGAAAGCAAACACCAGCCCAGTACATTTCTATTTTGCGCTCTGCTCTGTGCACTGGTGCCAGTACTGACATTTTGTGGGTTGGCTTTTTTAGATGAGCAGTCGACGGAAATACCATTAGTAGCCTCGCAGTTCAGTGGAGGGAACCACCAGGATTTTAGGAAACAAGACACGGGGCAGTATCCTAAGCAATTATTCTAGGTTTCAATTCACAAGTTATGACAGTCAGATGACATAATGCAGTGCCACATGAAGGGCAATCAACGACTACAAGTGAACCAGGTTAGACACTTCAGTGGCCACAGGCTGCAGCAGGGATGCCATTAATTAGACATGGAAGGAAAGGATGCACTGCTCACTGTTTTGACAATATGCCAGAACATAACACCCTATTTGGCTGCCAGATTGAGGTTAGTATTCCTTCTAGCCACAGCAACGCTGTATTCATTTAGAAGTATAATGTTTCTTATAATATTAAAAATATTGGAATAAAATTTCTGTATCCTAGTAAGCAGCAAAAAGGCTCTTGACTGACAGATCCGGCCCAGCCTTCCAACCTTCAGCAACAGTGACAGCTCTACAGTGTTGAAAAAAGAAAATATGCAGATTTGATAACAGACAACAGTTACACACACTGTTCCAGCTCCACTCCAAGGAATTTTGAGGAGCTTTGCTTTTATTTAACCAAAATAAATCAGAAGGACCAACACTGTATTTCATGTATTTTGTAGTATCTTCCCAATCTCTTTTAAAGCTCTCAACCTCTGTGTGTCTCAAGAACCCCACAGGCTGATGATACCGTGCATTCACTCAACATTTACTGTTCTATGACAGAAAAGGAAATAATCTGGTTTGTCTGTATAGTTTCTGAATATTCACATGAGTTCAGTTCTAATACTATGTTTAGGATTTGATTTATTCTATAATAAACCCCAGTAGTATAACAAGAACCTGAATATTATCCATAATTTCTCTTTCAATATTTAAAAGCTAAAATTTTCAATTCAGATTAAAATTAGAAACCAATAAAATTAAATAAAAAAATGTGTAGATATTAATATTACCCCAAATACTGTAAAACATGAGAAAATAAAGTGGAGAACAAAAAGAAAACAACCTCCAGACATCACTGATAAAAGGCAAGTGTTGTTGCCTGCTGTTTGTATGCCTCTCAACTGTTTCCCAACCTCCTTCACTAGAAAAAAAAATCTTTGCAAAAAAATAACCATTTCTACTGTATTTTTCAGAAGATAACAGTGATATTTCTTTTGCACTATTTCACCCAACAACAGCAGCGACTACCACTAGCAGAAACATTGGAAATCACAGTAAGGACAGATTCATCTTTACTTGTGTAGTTAGGAGACCTCAAAGCATTTGAGATTTTGAATTTCTGTTGTAGTTTAGTTGGTATCTATTTAAAGAAATGGATTTACCAATTTGTTCTCAACACTGTTCCCAGGTTTGCTTCTCTTTGGCATATTGTGCAAGCATGATTTAAACAGGACCCAGGTTCTGCATGACATATTAGACATCCATCCTGTTATCTTTCCATTGTTTACTAACTAGAAAAAGAACTGCAATTAAAAATGATTAGTTTTCCAGGGGGAGGATACGTGTGTGTGGTTTGGATTGTTGAGGTTTTGGTTTGGTTTTTTGTTTGTTTGGGGGCTTTGGTGGATTTGGTTTTGTGGTTGGGTTTTTTTTTTTGGGGGGGGGAGGGGGGAAAGCACATTTAGGTTATTCCTGTTTCAATCTAGTCACTACAGATACTATCTGAGAAAAAAAAATATTTGTGATTAACTCCAACTGAGTTGGTGACATACGGAAGAGAATTAAGGAACCAATCAAACTATTTCCAAGAAGCATTTCTACAAGTTCACCCCTGAGCTCACCCTACTCACTGAAAGAATACACATAACTGTATCAGCAGTTACCAAAACCACCAAAACATTCATAAAAAGATCAGTTTTGTTAATAATTATTGGTATTCATAAGAGACATTTGCTCATCAGTCTAATTAGCATTTCATTCTTATGACTACCTGAAAAACAGAAACAAATTTCTCTCTTGCACACAACATTTTAGTGCAAGTTCCAAAACCTAGTGAATTTAGAATAAACTTTACTGGTATGCACCAACTTGGTCAGTCACCTTGACTCAGCCTTCTTTAGCAATGTCTGCAAGATAAAGCGAGAAAGACCTCAATATTCCTCATATCCAGCCAGACATGTAGACCACTGATAGAAATATTCAACTAAAAAGAAACTATGTAATCTGATGCTTCCATCTACCATGACATACCCCCAAGAAGCTCCTGGTCCAAATTTAGTGCACTGAACTTGCATTAAGATTTCCTGGGCCCTCATTGAAGGGTTAGGGAAATATTCTGGGAAATATCACTGTATATTTGTGAAGTTCTTGAACTCTCTTCCTAGACTTCCAGTGGCACTGTTCCCATTTGTCCTAAATCCTACTGTTCATCGCTGCCGTAGATAACGTTTTACCTGGACCCAGAACAGTTGTTTCTACATCCTAATGCAGGATTTGTCTCTCAGCAGCTAGAAATGCAAAACCTACAGCCTATTATGACAAATTTTCTATCATTCTTTACAAGCCCACAGCATCTAGTTTCTGAACCACTGCTTAGGATTCTCGACACGCATGTCTTCATTATCCGACTTTACACTTAAAAACCTTCACAGAGAAGAGCGATTATTCTGAAAGGTTACAACTGTTTGAAGAAAGCTAATAAACTGAGGTTCTCCTACCTAAAGCATGACCTTAGTGCCCCCATGCCTTTTTACATTCTTAGACTTCACAAGATTTAATTAAACAATTTCAGAGACACATATCATTTCCCTGTTTTTAAAATCTTTTAACTATTTTACTCACTATTATCTTTATTCTTCCCATCTGCTGACACAATCCATACGACTAATCTAATTCCACATTCTATTTATTAAATACAAATCTTGATCCTATTTAAGTTATAACAGAACACCTCTTATTTTGTACTTATATTAAAGCAGGCTCATTAACAGTCAGCTTTATGCAATCTACATAAGGAACTCACTAACTTGTGAGAACTTCATGAACCCATTGGATTTTATTTATGGTGCTGTACCAGTGGGTAGTTACACACTCCAGGAACTAAGTTACCAAATTCTTACAATGCAGCTGTAAAGAGACAGCCAATAACATTCTTTTTAAATGTTTTCCCAGTTCACATCCCAACCTGTAGTGAGGTTACTTACGTGACATCGAAAAAAAAAGCAAAGAGATGAGATAGACTCACACAGTTAACGTAGAGCTAGAGTAACTTATCTTAGACAAAACATCTATTTCATAAAAAGCAACTAGAATCTACCTTTGTAACACTGTTAAAAAAAAAAAAAAAGAAAACCCAAAGTACAAACACTGAGCACAGGCAGATGCTTAAGTCTCTCCTTCCAACAATACAAAGACCTATTCAACACATTCTACTAATCATTTCGCTGACATATTTTATACCTTACAATACAATACTAGAAAGTATCTGCCACTGGGTTCAGTACAGAAACACCAGATAAATTTAATTTTCTGTGAAACTGAAAGTCTAAGAAATTAACCAGGATGTAATGGACAGTGTCTAAATTTCTGGAAAAATTATAATTGTTAAAAGAAATTAGAAGTCTTCCAGGTTGTTATGAAGTATTTTGTTTCAACATGAACAGTGACAGCAAATCTCATGCTTCTATTGATAAAAAATGTTTTCTATCTATAACCTTTCAAAGCAAACAACAAATAAATATTTCTAGAAATGAAAGATGGTAGCCTCAGCTCCATGAGAACACAAGAAAGGAAGGAAATAACTCAGCCTGCCTGTGCAACCCACAAATGACATACTATGTGTTTGGTTAAATCTCCCCTGAATTCCCCTACAGCCCCTCACTGAAATACAATTGACAATTTCTCTAATAGCTGCAATCTCTTTTCCTGATGTTTCATCTACTATGTTCCTTAAATCCTTTGTTCCTTCCATTACAAAGCGTTCTTCTTGCTACCCCAAGCGTGTTACAGCACAGCGAGCAAGACAAACTCTGCTGAGTAAGTAGTGCTCAGGGCTTGTGGGTTGAAGGACAATCAATTCAAATGTGTGACTGCTCACTAAAATCACAACAGGTGGCAAGTATGCTGTCAGAAAGGGTAAAGGGAACACCTCATTTAAAATCATAATCATAGTGCACAACTCACTAAACTTTACAAATTGCAAAAAATAATACCAAGATTTTAGACTGAGTCTAGGTAAAAGTTCTTCCTGTTCATTTCATCGGTGAGAACCTAGTGCTTTGACAGAACTGACACGAGTTTTCTCAAGAAATAAATAAAAGTGCTTTCAAATGAATACTTGTGTGACAAAAATGGATTTTTAAACTGTTCTCTAACTCATGCTGCTTGACCAATAATTACATAAATACAGAAAAGAGACATTAAAGATTCATGTTACCCATTTTAACAAATACTAGCCTGTCAAAGGCACTGGCAACATATATACCAAGGAATCGGGCAGTAAACACAGGAACACTGCATAATAGCCATCTTCACATTCCATAGTGAAACCCTATTTAAATTACCACACACGACACTATTAATGCAGACTCTAGTCTCCAAAAAAAGCAAGTGTGAACCTTAGTAACATCTATCCCTCTTTGCTTAGAAAAGATACAGCTTGACTTTCACACACGAGAAATATTTTTTCTTCACTTTTCTGGAATCTAAATACTCTGCTCCCGTGCTGTCACATGGAAACAGTAGTTTATAAACACATTTCAAGGGAACTGGAAGTCTGATTATTCAGGCTTTTTGCAGTGGAATAGAAAACTTGAGTCCTGTAAATTTTTTTAAAACTAAGTATGCTTATGAATGCAATAACAAATTATAAATCATGACAGACACAGTAAATATTTAAATAATAGGCTGCAATTCAGAAAGGTCTTAAGCTGTTGCTGCTTTAGGCATCATTAGGACAACAGTCAGAGTTAAAGTGTATGCTAAACACCTTCCAGCTGAACTTTGCTGATACTTGCAGGTTTCACAGATGATCTCTGACATGTAGCTTGCTGCAGCAGTAACAAGTACAGCAGCACTTACACGGGCATGACTCAAGATGGAAGCCACAGGGACATTTATCCTGATCTGCTTAACATTCCAATAAAGGAAAGCATTCTTCCCAAAGTTGGGAAAATAAAAAGTCAGGGTTGAACCTTTTTTGTCTATGTTTAAATGGAAGGAATCCTGAATTGCTGAAAGGCTTTTAATTCTCAAGCACGCTGTACTCTTGATCCTCCCACCCTCTAAGGAAAGAGTTTTGACACTAAAATTTAAGAGATTAGTGCCCAGCAGGTGATGATTACAGTGGTATGAAATGTAAAAATCACAATATTAAGTTGTGAGCAGCACTGGATCAAATTGAAAACAAAAAAGCGAAAAAAAACAAACCCCAAATCCCACACAAACTATACAACTGGAACCACAACCCAGACACATTAAAGTTTTTGTTTGGGCAGAAGAAACATTCTCAATACAAAGCTCTTTCCAACTAAACATCTAAGATCCACCAGGAAAACTACTTGCTCCTACTCCCTGACAGTGCAATTCAGAGGTCAGCTGTGCCTGACAATCATCTAGTGATGATCATTTTTGTTTAAAAAAATAAACACATGGAAAAAAAACAAACACACACCACCATCTGGATAAATGTAAAGTTTGATACAGACAGTCAGGACCTTGCTAGTAAGAGATCTAAACACCCATACTGTGCTTCCTACTCTCCTCACCTGATACTTACCAGCCCCAGCACCAACCATTACAGAAATAAATTAGTTTTATTACGTAAAATAATACTACCCAGTATAACGAAGGATTTTATAATCTCAGCTGCAACAAATTCAAATATTTCCCAACCTCTATGAAACATTATAGGAAACTATGAAACACAGGTTGTGGAGTCTCCTTCTCTGGAGATATTCAAAACCCACCTGGATGCATTCCTGTCCAGCCTGCTGTAGGCGAACCTGCTTTGGCAGAGGGGTTGGACCAGATGATCTCTGAAGGTCCCTTCCAACCCCTAGAATTCTGTGACTGTTTTTCTTTTTTTTTAAAAAAAAAAAAGCCCATTGCTAAATTTCAGTGTCAGGACCACAGGCTAGCAAGGTTTGCTTGGGTTAAAATGTTTATCCTCTGATTTAGGGTCACCAGCAATTATTTAGTGCTTGACATTTTCCATCCTGCACGACACTGCCTTTAGGATTCTACAATAAACTAAATACTTCCAATTCCAATGCATCAAGCTTCTTGAAATTTGTTTAATTTCCATTCTTCCCTTTGCATAAAAATGTCAAATTTTGTCCAAGCCAAATAGCACTGAATGCTAGAAAAAGCAATTATTTTTGGACAGGATGAGATTATATTCAATTCTTACCTCATTCCACAGCACACAGTGACACCACATTTTGTTTATGTGACTAAACCACCTCCTCCCATTAATTTGAAAATTTGTTATGAAGTATAGGTCTTCTTGATTTCAGTAATTCTCAATGTCTTCTCGTCTGCCCCTTGCTCC
>JAOXJK010000012.1:119095377-119114014 GCA_025774025.1 Xenus cinereus
GTGGGAGGTGTCCCTGCCCGTGGCAGGGGGGTTGGAACTCGATGATCTTTAAGGTCCCTTCCAACCCAAACCATTCTCTGAGTCGAAGCTGTACAGATTTCATGCTGAAAGCCACAAATTTCTAATTTCCATTTCAACTCTCTTTACTCTCAGAATAGGCAGAGCCGTTGTGCGACTTTTTCTCCAAGACGTAATCTGAAGTGGATGTTCAACACGTAAGGAGGTTTTGGTGAAACAGACGTTTAGGGACACCTAAAAAACACCGGGAAACTTTCTCAACGGGAAAGCCTTTCCGCTCCGTGACATCTCCGCCGCAGCGTAACTCCCCCTCTTCCTCACTCCGCTGAGCCTCCAGCCTGCACCCCCTGCGCCAGATCCATATACCGATGGAAACTGCTGCACGATTTTCCAGTAGGTCCGCTTTTAAAATTAAAATATTAAAAGTGATCAAGTACTGCAGCGGCGCTACCAGGGAAGGCTCGAATAATAATGCGGGGTCCCGCCCCGCCGGCGGGGTCGGCTGCGCGACACTGTTGGGAAGGCGCGGGAGGCGCGGTTTACGGTTCTGCCGTAAAGCAGCTCGCCCAGGCGCGCGCCGCTGCCGCCCTTGGGAGGTGAGCGGACATGAGCGGGAATGGCGGGACCAAGGCCCTGGAGCTGTTGCGGTCGCTGCCCAGGGTCAGTCTGGCCAACCTAAGGCCCAGCCCAGGCTCCAAAAAGCGGGTGAGTGCTTGCAGCTTTTTGGGTGAGTCGTGGGTATGCTTTCCCTCCGGCGACAGGACTCTGCCTCGGCAGCCGGCACGCCCGGCCCTGGTGGCCGTTGGCTTGAGGGCTGTTAGAAGGCCTATGAGGAGGCTGCGGCAGGCCCAGGAGAGCGATTTTGCCAGAATAGGCGTGAGAAGTCAGAGGAGCGGGTGACAGCGTTTTTGTCCTTTGTATGTCTTGTAGGCGGTGTGTGTGGCCATCCCCACAGAGAACTGGCTGATGAGTGGCCCTAGCTAAGCCCCAGGGCTATCACTGGAGGACGGGCAGAAACAGTAAAAAAGTATGGAATATCAAGTGTTTATGGGATGGGATAATACATATGAAAAGGGAAGTTTGAAAGACTTAAAAGGAATGTGATGTCAGCCAGTGCTTCTTGTTACTGCTGCTTGCTCTCTCCTTGTGAAGTGATAGAGGCATAAAGAGAAGAAACCGGGCAAAACCCACCCGGTTTGGGGGACATATCAGTGAACAGGGGGATGAGTTTCAAGAGCTAAAGCTATAGGAATAGAGAACTGACAGGGAGTGCCAAGCAGCACTTCCCTGTTAGTGCTCAGACCTCCCTACAGATGCCTGTAGAGCTGGTGAGTGCAGTGTAAGTAGCCCCTTATACCTGTGACAAGACAAGAGAATGGAAATTTCCCCCCCTCCCCCGCAGCTCTTGGGTTCCCCCCTGCTGTCAGGTTACTTCAGTTGGAGCTGTGAATGCCCAGCTTGGCCAGGGTCAAGCAGAGCTGGAAGAATCAACCCTGTGAAGGACTGGAGTGGTGATTCTTAAGGTCTTTCAAAGTAACCCTGGCGCCAAAATGGTATATTCAGGCTTAGCATCCAAAAGTTTTGAGATAATCTGAACTTGAGGTTTACTAGAACTGATGCTTTCCTGCCAGTGTTTGGTCTCAGGACTTTTTGTTTTTCAAGGTAGCTGTTGGGTTTAGGAAAACACTTTTTTTTTTTAATCTTCAAAGTAGAGATTTTTGTATGCTCACTGGGTCTTTAGAAAGTAACTTGCAACTCCATCTAGGAAATGAGCACTTTTTTCCCCCAAGTTAACTGCTAACTCTTTGCCTTCAGTTAGAGTTTCTACACATGACCTCAGCTCTGTTTCTCTGGTGTTTTTCTTTTGGTGTCTGACAACCTTATTCTGTCATTAGTGAAGTTCTCAAATAAACAGATACAAGAGGATTTGACTTCACAAACAGAAGTTGCAGTAAAAAGAAGATAAATTTTTGATTGGCTCCTCTGACAATCTAAAATCTGGTCTATGTACTGATTAAATTCCATTTGTGACCAGATATTGTCAGTGTATTTGTATTAATTAAAGTCACCATGTAATTTAGTGTTTGTATGGGCAACTGCCAGAAAGGGTGAGCCAGCTGTCCCCTCCCTCTGCCTCCCGGTGCTCACACCTGCTCTTCATTTTGTACTGCTACTAGAGGTTGTGCAGTCAGTCAGAGCAGGGAACTAAACCAGATGAAAACTAGTTAGACAAAAATTAGTTTTCATATAGTTCAGTTCCCTCACCTGTCCAACACGGAGCCACACAACTGCTTGTGTCAGCCCGAGAGGCGCTGTGAGTAAAGAAGCATAGCGTGTGGGCTGGGGACAAGCCAACTGCCTTTGAAGGCAGGAATAGCCCAGTCTAGCATAAAACTGCACTTGAACTCTATACTATTTAGTTTTAATACAGGTAAATTGTGCATTTTAGATGATGTTTTAAATATGTTAATGCATTTTTTTTCTTATGTATGTTCAGACTGACTTTTATACTAATATTTCAGTGCATATTAAGTGTTCCATAACTTTTAAAAACTTACAGACACAATAAAGAGCAGAAAACATCAAATTTCATGTCTTTGTGGTGTTAGGCTAATAACGAGCAGTTTTCAGAACTGAGTTTTACTCAATATTCTGTGCTGCAGTCTAACTGCATAGATTGATTTGTAGGATTAGGGGTGCCTGAAGTTTGGCTATCTGAGTGTTGAATACAAAATATGAGACATTGAAGAGGCTTACTGTAGTCTCTTTAATAATGAGTTATTTATATCATTAATCCTTCAGTGACTATGACTTGATCATAAGTTAGCTTATAAGCAGTACAAATACTGTTTAGGATGTGTCGCTTTGCGTGTCTCCCAGCCTGACTGATTGGTGTTGAGAAACACAATGGAAAACAGCAAACTTGTGAATTGTGTGTTGCGCAGATACGAGACTAGTTAGTGACATGACATTGCTCCTTCCACATGCATTCACACCCCAGTGAATGTTAGCTTAAATGGGAAAAACTTTCTAAGACCAAATGGATCTATCAAAGGATGCACAGGTGTGGTTGTGCCTCTTGAAGCCGAACACTGAACTCAACCCCATACAGCACAGCAGTAAGGATTCCGAAGCTTGTGGCTCTCTTATCCCTGATAAAGCGTGGAAAAACTCAAAGTGAGCCTTAGTGCTGCAAATTCTTGAGTATATGAATTAAATGAAGTCACCTTACACAGAAAGCTTCATTTGTTAGGTCAGAGTGAGCTGGCACATTTAATAGCAGTCACCTTCAGCTGCTCATTTCCAGCCTTGCTTACTGCCTGTTTTGTAATCCTATGGATATTTGTGTACCCATGAATTGTACTGAATGGTGCAACTGACCTGGATTTTAAATTAAAAAAAAAAAGTTTTACCTTTGCTTGTCTCTTTGATCCTGTTCACCATTTAGCTGTGCGAGTGCTTCTGCTGGCACAAATAGGTCAGTGCAAGAAGATTGCTGAACTGCTGTTTATGGCTACAATGCTAATTTAAAGTGCTCAGGAAACTAATAGCTTAGGATCACAGTCTTAATTTTAAAAAATAATAAAGGTTTAAAATACAATCTTCTCTTTTGGTTTGTAGTCAGTAGAAATTGCAACAGCTGCACACTCTTCAGAAAGTCTGAATCCATGAAAAGAATTATATGTGTGCTTGGCATATATAGTCTGTTCCACTGCCCCTTGGAGTAGAATTGATTTTTTTTTTAATTTATTTTATTTTTTATTTATTTTATTGTCAGTGTTTGGAAACTTCTGAGCACTGAGCAACTTTCTTATGAAAAAGGAGGAAATATCAATAGTTAATCCAGGAAAATTCTCTAACTTTCAGAGTGTAAGAGGTAGGATTAAATGCTAGTATTCCTTTTGTTGCAATATGTGTTCACGTAAACTTTCAGACTATTTGTGGTGCTTACCTAGTGCTGTGATCTGCCTAAAAATCACATTAACTGCTTTTCTGACTATTTTTCCCCTAGAAAGGAGGTATTGTTAATTTTTCCTCGAGAATCAGCATTTTGCTCAGTTGTTTGTCTCTGAAATGTTATGTTTTATAGATACTTATCTCCAAAGTAGTTGACTAAATGTATCATTGGTTGTTTTCAAGGAGAAAAGGCGTGGCCGTGGAAGATATGGAGGTAGGAAGTGTGGTCGAGGTCACAAAGGAGAAAGACAAAGAGGAAATCGCCCCCGATTAGGCTTTGAGGGTGGTCAAACTCCATTTTACTTGGCCATACCAAAATATGGGTTTAACGATGGACATAGGTAAGCTTCTTCACATTTACTCAGAGATTAATCGTTGTCTGCTTTTCTTGATCTTTCTCCTGAAGCCAGAATCTGATATGCCAAAATAGGCTGAACTGAAAATGAGACATTCCTCTCAGATCGGTAACTTCCTTACTGGCAGAATCTCCCATTTCTTGGGAGGTTATTTTTTTAATGAATTATTTTATTTTCTGTTATTTTACAGCTCTGCTTATTTGCCTTTTCCTTTGCATGATCCCTTATACGTAGCAGGTTACCATTCCCTCCTATGGCCGTGTGCACTTCTTCTCTCTGACCCCCCCTCCATACATGCTTGTGTCTCCCTTTGCCTGTCTGCACAGCAGGTATCCTGTTGAACTAAATCGACTCTAGCGAGGGTATTAAGCATGGAAGTGTAATCCAAAGCCTTGCTTTGCGATTTCTCTTTGCTTTAGTCACTGAAGCTCTGATCTGTTGCTAACCAAACAATTCTGCTTCTCTTTGCGACTCTACTTTTTTTTTAGCCCCACAACACTGCAGTCTTTCTCTGTCTGCACTCCGTGTGTTCCACCTAGAATCTCAGCAAGCTCTTTAATATCAAATCTCTTGGTTGAAGTCATTAAGCCATCTTTCACAGTTGTTCTTCTCAGACATCCTGCCTTGTTTTACGTGTCTGTGCCCTTTCCATGTTGTGCTTCTCTGTGCTGTGTCCTTCTTTTAGCTTTTTAGTGTTTATAATGATTCTTCTAACCAGTCATTGTTCTTAGCTGGAGTTTGCCAGTATTTTATTCATTTCCTTCGCTATATTGACAATTACGGTTTTGTTGTTGTTTAGAGCTGGTTTTGTTTGCTAAGATTCGTGTATGTTACCATGGTCGCTGACCATTTTATTGCCTTTAGATATGGTCATGAAAGCATTGTTGGGATACAGAAGTTATTACAGGCAGTAGTAACAAAAATGTGCCACACCTAGCGGACAGTTCAAGAATGAAAAGACTTATGTGAATTTATTTGTGAATTGTTAAATTTAAGTTTTGATTTTATTATTAATTTGCTGTTATAATTTCATCAAATAGCTGTGTAATTTTTATATTTCCATTCTTTATATAACCTACAGACCTGTCCTGATTATCAAAGGTTTTCTCTGTCAGTCTTAATAGTTTTGAAGTGTGATTCAGACTATATTTCCAAGTATTGTCATTTCCTCCTGTTTGTTAAACAAACTTGTTAAAGGGTAAATGAGAAGCACTTTTGATAGCTGAAGACACGGGGTAGATCCGCGGTCCCACAAAGGAAGTGCTGCAGAATGCAGGCACTGAGCTTCTTATGTTAACAGTGGTCACAAATTCATGAATAAACAACAGCAAAAATCCAAGTTTCTGCAGTGATAAAAGATTAATAGGGTCTTGCTGGTTTTAATCACACCTGACAGCATGTGGAAACAGAAGAAGTCTGTAATTTCTTTTCAATGTTGTTGGCAAAATTTCATTGCCAGGTTATTGTAAATGTTTTCTAGTGAACACTGTAAGTGCACTTGAGAAGAGACTATCATGGCAGGATGGGAGCATGCTGAACAATATCTCTGCTTGTTTATCTCCACCTCTTTTCTTTGTCTTCACGTTTTATTTCTTTCTATCTCCATTTTTCTTTTTGCCATGGTGTTCCTCTACTTTTGAACTTTTGGTCTGTTAGGAACTGTCTGACAGTGCAAATTCTGTTGTCTTACTTGTCAATAACAAAGATAAGTTTCTCTTTTTTTTTTCTGCTACCACTCACAGATTTCTAATAGCAGTGGTTAAATTGATTGTATGAGAAAGTTTTGAGCATCCACGTAAATGGTATGCAGTAAGCATAGACACTGGGATCAGGAAAGCTATTCTAAGGATTGGTTTGTATGGTAAAGTTAGAACTTCATAAAATACCAAGGTGGATTCTGCTAAAGCTGATGGCTATTGGCAAAATATTCCAGTTCCCTTTGGCGATATGAGTTAATGCATATTTTCTCACTATTTCACTCCCTTGGTGCTATTTTGAGGAAGATTCTATTCAGTACTTGTGAGGTGTCAGGTACAGTGGTAATGGACTGAAAAATCTTACTGGATATAGGGAAGCTGTGCAGGAGCACGCACAGGGTTTGGCTGATAGTCTTTGACTAAATTCGTATGGGAGGGGAGGGTATATTTGATTTTGACTGTAGTTCTTGTCAGATTTTTGAATGTATAAGTGAAGCTACCAACCAGGATTCACCTTGAAAGTGATAGTTATTTAGAATCTTCTTGGCGTACCAAGAAATGATGACACACTAATTTCTTCATCTTTTTTTGCTTCCTTAAACCAATGAGTTGTTCTGGAGTAAATTGAGCTCAGCAACAGCAAAATAATTAAAGTCAAATTGGAGGTGGGGGTGCGTAAGGAAGCCTGAATGCATAATGAGTCTTGGGCTGTAACTAGGGCTCAGGGTTTGCATTAAATTAAACTTAAAATTTTGGCTTATGGATGGGTCTGGTTTAAACATTTACTTGGTAGTTTTAGGAGTAGGTAGAAAATGGAATACGATATGCTGTTATCTCAGTTGACCAGTTTGTATTAAAGCTTCAATTCTGTAAGTTTTTCATTGTTCTGGTTGGTTTTTTTGTTTGTTTTCTGCTCCCCAGTCTCAGACGGCAGTATCAACCGCTCAGTCTTCAGAGGCTGCAGTACCTGATTGATTTGGGTAGAGTTGACCCCACGCAGCCGATTGACTTAACGCAGCTCACTAATGCCAGAGGTGTAACAGTGCAACCGCTCAAAAGGGATTACGGTGTCCAGCTGGTGGAGGAGGTACGCATACAAGACACTTGGTACTTCAGCCAGTATAAAGCCTTGGATTTTCAATTTTTCCATAGCAGGCTGGTTTGGAAGCGTCTTCGCTTTTGTAAATTTGCTGTGGGATTTTTGTGGTAATAAATCCACTAGAGGGCACTGTGTGTTAGCAAAAAAAAACCCCAAACAAATAACCAGGATGGTGTTTTAAGATGTGAGAAAATACAAAAATAATAGTTAAGGGGCACATAACAAGAGGTCGAATGGGTATTTTACAACAGAAGACTTGAATGTACTGAAAGAAATGTATGAATATCTTGGAGAGGCAAACTTTTTTCGTTCAACTGAGATTAGCAAGTGAGAGCAATTTGGTTACCCATCCTGGTGCAGGGAACAGCCAAATCATAGTATTTTGTGGGATTTGATGTTTCTTGCAACTTTGCAGAGAAGAATACATGTATGTCCAAAAATACTCATTTTAATATTACTCTAATATGTGTTGAAATTTACAGGGTGCTGATATCTTTTCAGCAAAAGTAAATATTGAAGTGCAGAGGGCATCTGAATTAGCAATTGCAACCATAGAAAAAAACGGGGGAGTTGTAACAACATCATTCTATGATCCAAGGAGTTTGGGTAAGAATTTAATTTCTGACTTTTTTTTTTTTTGTTCTAATATGCAAAGATTAAATGATCCAAATCAGTTTCAAACATAGTTCTTAGTGGAAAATCATCCACCACTTCTATTGTAAAAGCTTCAACAACTCATTGTTATACAACTGTGGTGCCTCCTCAGCTTTGCTTTTTTTTAGCCATTCATGTGTTTAGCCCTACCAGTGTTAGTAGCCATTTACCAATCAGCCATTTAAAGAAATCCAAGTAGCTTTGTAAATACAAGAACTAATAAAAGATTGTTTCATGGAATTTTTGTCTTCTAACTTTCATATGTGTTTAATAACCTTAAGAACATTCAGGGGAAAACCCTAGATTTAAAAGACGCTATGGATGTTTATATTTTTAATGTAAAATATTTTTCCAATTAAAGTGAGGAAATAACTAAGTTACAGAAGCTCAGAATCGTTCCAGTTAAAATGGCTATTGTTTTCAGAACACTTTCACTGGAGAATGAGGCTTTGCTTTGCTTAAGGCTGCATCCTGCCTAATATTCATTCATGCAGTTTTTATTGACAATAATGGAACTTTCATGTGTGAATGAGGCTGAGAACAAGAGGAATAGACATTTTTTGTGCCCAAAATATGCTACCCTAGAGTGATACAATTTATTTTTTTCCAATCCAGAAAATAATTGAGATATTAAGGTTGAAAGGATTTGGAATGTAATTTGCCAAACTTAGTAAAACTTGAGGAGGAAAGAGTAGTCTCACAGATGACTAAATAGGTGCACGTGCCATTGGTTCTTTATTTAAAATACTTCTAGAAACAATAAATTTGACATTTGTTGGTACACTGTGTAAATACCCATGCAAAAGCATTGCTTCTAACCTGGAAGTCAGGCCTTTAAATAAATGGTGGTGTCTAGCTTAGTTACGGTACCCTTCCGAAGTAGGCATTCTAAATGTATTAGAAGTAATGATTCGTTCAGGCTGTCACTATAAATATCAGTTAAAACAGAATTGTTTGGTTAAGTGAAACTTGTAAAACACTGTCTCATTCTGAAGAAGAATAGTCTTAAGATTTGTTTATTTTGCTTGGTACTTTTTAATAATTTATTTAGTACAAAATGCTAAATAAGGAGGTGTCATTTAATGTCTTTAAATATGTATTATAAAGGACAGTATCTCATTTTCTCTCGTGTTTTCCCACAGAAATTTTGTGTAAGCCAGTAGTATTTTTTCTGCGTGGCCAGCCTATTCCAAAGCGAATGCTTCCACCTGAAGATCTAGTCCGTTACTACACAGATGCCAGGAATCGTGGGTACCTGGCAGATCCATCCAAGGTTGCAGAAGCCAGGCTTGAACTTGCCAAGAAATATGGTTATACCTTACCAGACATAACCAAGGATGAACTCTTCAAAATGTTAAGCATGCGCAAGGATCCTAGACAGATATTTTTTGGTCTTGCTCCAGGATGGATCGTAAACATGGCAGACAAGAAAATTCTAAAACCAACTGATGAGAAGCTGTTAAAATACTATAGTTCATGAATTCAGAACTGGAGACAACTGCAGGTGCACAGGAAACATCTGGGTATGAAATAATGGATACAAAGTGGTGTTTGTTTTTTTTAAGACTCCTGTTACACTAGACAAAACATAAATTTTTGTTTATGTAATCTTCTGTGGAGCTCTCAACTTTTTTATTGTCATAATACTGTGTATGAGAAGTCTTAACATTTGGAAACAGTGTAGAGCAACATAAAGTGTGTTTGGGCACTTTCTCTTGTGATGATTTGCCAGTTATTTTTTCAGACAAAATGTTTGATGTTGCATTCATTTCAGAGGATGATTCCAAAGAGCAACTTGACCTAATAATTAGTTCCTATTTTTCCTCCTCTCAGTTCTAAACTGGAAACATGGCTGTACAGAACTAATATTAGTTTTACATTCATACTGCATAGCATTATATTTTATGTTTTAGAAAATGGTATCTTGAATACTGTTAAGATGTATTTCCCCCATCTATTTTTGGATGGGGAAAATTAAAAGCAACCAGAAATAACAAAGTACAGAAGAATTCATTAACCTCTTCAATTCCATAGCAATGTTTTTGATTTTGCCACTGTCATCAGTCGCACTAGAGCTTGAAATGTCTTGATCTTTGTCTTGTTCTTTCAGATGGAATAGAGAAAGACAGGATGTGCAGTTTAAAAGAACTTTCTAGCTAAATTTTATTTTATAAAAAAAGCTAGCTATCTCAAATCAATGGCCTTTATAATTCAGACACAAATATAATGTTACTGATAAAAATGTACAGTAGAATCCGGAGTCAATGAATATTAGACAGTGATGGTAGAATGGGGATGTGATGAACAATTAAGGTTCAGTTTTCAGCTTGATCAGATTGCATATGTGCCAGTGGACAAGTGAATTTACATGTTGTGAAAAGTTATGAACAAATAATTTTTATGGGAAGCAGTATTTTAATCACACCCCACTTGATATGATCTTGAAAAATATTGCTTTCATCAGTCTCTCCAAAATACTATATTTCTGCTATGCAGGAGTGTTCAAGGCTTCATACGGAAGCTTAGGGTTAGGCTTTTGGGGTGATGAACCAAGTAATAAATTGAAAGATGAGAGAAGAGACTAAGTTAATCTGTCAGAACTTGATCTGACTCAGAAATTAATGGGATGCTTCATAATTACGTCAACTTTATTGGAAGCTGAATTTGGCTTTAAAGTAGGGATAATTTGGTTATTAGGATGCAGGAAACAGACGGGAAGAACAGAACACGAGAGTAAGTCTTGCTTTCCAATTTTCATTTGCCTTTGGAAATGCTACTTAGAGTTTCCTGTAGTTGCCAAACCATCCTCTCTCCTAGGGGAAGCCCTCTGAATCTCCTGCTTCTCTTGTATAACACCTGTATTTCACTTTTATGCCTCAAGGTAGGGGGGAAATAAAAAAAATAAATTTAAAAATATCTTCTTTTTCTTTCAGAGAATAACAAGAAATGGATGAATTTTTTTGTTGGTGTTTGTCAACCAGGCCAGATTTTCCCTTCGCTCACCAAACTGCCTTGTCAATTAATATAAGCATCTGTAATCACAAGACAAAATAAAAAAAGTCTTCTATTCTCATGATGATTAAATGATCTGAAATACAGAGAATAACAATGGAAAGTCACTAATTTTTGACAACTTACTCTCCAGCTTCTATTGCCTGTTGTTAATGTGTGTTAGATGCTATCAGTAATGGTCGTTCTCCTGACCTGTGGTTCAAGTATAGGTGAAACATAGCAAAACACCACCAGTATAACATTGGATTGTGAATAGCAGGAATTTGCTCTTGGTGGTGTTAACATTCACATTTTATAAGGTGCACAACACTTTTTTGGCACATTAAGAATAATACCGTGTGCCAAAAAAAGTATAGCTAGTGTTAACTTGAATGTGAAGTAAATAACTTTCTCACTTTAGATGTATCCTGTTCTGCATCCTGATGATTGTTGGTTTGGAAACTTAAATGACAAGCAATACTTTTTTTAAGTTTTTTTTTTTCTTTTTGTTATTACAATACTACTGCCTCCATTTGGGAAGGAGTTGGAGGGGGGGAAGAGTATTTATTGCCTTCCCTTATTTGTGCCATAATGTTTCTGTTTTTATGAATCGATTCACAATTGTATTTTGTGGAGGTGGTGGTACTCAACAGGAAAGCTACTTAACTGGAAGCGAAGAAGGAAGTTAGTCATATTAGTGAAGACCAGAAGACAAAAGTGTTTATGTATCATTGTGTATTTTGGGGAGGAGAAAAGGGGGGGAAGGCAACGTTGTTTCCACTCCTGCTCTTTGTATTAAAATGAACAAACTGCTCTCAGCAATTTTTTTTTTTTTCTAAATCAACTTCTTTGATATGCACGCGTGCATGCGCTGGTTTCTGTAGGTTTCTAAATGATTTTCAGGTGAAAGGGTAACTTGGATAAAATGATAACAGCGAAAGAAAGAATGAAAACAGGAAACAGATGTCTGGTGACGTCGAGGGGCTGGATAGCACTTATTCAGTGGACGATGTCTTAGTCACAAGGCAGCTGTATCCTGGCTCTGATACTATAACGCTACAAATACCTTGGAGCCAAAACAGCCACGTTCCACAGAATCCGGTCATTCTACTTCATAAAGGTGATCTTTTATCATCTTATAATTGGAGAGGGCAAAAAGGGCTGTATGTTGCTTTATTTAAAATATGCAATGCTTGTCTTTTTTTTCTCTCTTCTGTTTACAGTAGCTAGTATTTTATAATGGTTGTTCTGATTTTTATTTACTAGTGAAAAAAGTGACAAGGCTATAGAGGATTTCCTGTTCATTTTATCTCGTCAGGAACACAAGTCTCCTGGCAACTGAATACAGAATTATCAAAAGCACAAGTAAGTTATTGACAAGGTTTCTAATAAATCTGTAATAAACAGCCTCCCGATGGACCGTTGTTTATATGAGGGTCAGGCTCAGTGATGCAAGATTCTTAAGCCAGCGCTGGCATCTAAGGCCATTCTCTTTACTTAGGAACACGTACCATGTTTTCATGTTCATAAGATAAATGATTGCCTTGGATATCCTGTTTTGATAGGGGTTTTTCATATGCAACAATGTCTTACACAGCAAGGAGCACCCAATCTGCTGTAACCGGAAAAGCACTATTAAGTAGTTGAGGAAAAGAAATGTTAGTTGTGCCATAAAATACCGAAAGCCGTGTCAATTTTTATCAACAATATCATAATTTTGAACGGTTCCTCGGTAAAACTGGTTACATATGTGAGACTGAAATAAAAATAAAGGCCTCTGAACCAGTTCATACCTTGTTATATCATACACTGATAATTAGAAATCACTGTTTCTTATGAAATTGAGTGGCTGCTGTTGGTAGCCTGTACTGTCTTTACAGGTGGCTGACCGCAGACTCAAAATGAAGCAAGTTAAAATAAATGCATTTTCCCTTTTAGTGATATGTACAACAAAGACACGCTGGCTTTTAACTTATTGTACTTCATAGTATAGTATTCATGTTTAACAACCAAAAGTTGACTGTACCATTCACTGATTTCTCAAAAGGAATAAATGAATAAATCAGTGGCCCTGATCTGAATCCTCGCTGGCAGTGTGCCAACATTGTTTTGACATACGAGCGTAATTGATGTTAGCGCTCCAGGAAGTCATATAAAAGTGGTCAGGTATGAAGATAGCTTCCCATTGCTATTTTATTATTTTCTATTTTCTAGCTAAAAAATAACATGCTAATGCAAAGCTAATTTTGCCCTGTTGAACGCTCACAAGTTCTGTAAAAATTTGAAATTGTTGCAGGAGTTTTGTATTTTAAATGTTTAAATGTTATATTTACGTATATCTAAAGTAAGAAAGATGCTGTGTCTGTCCAAAATGGCCAGTTTAATTTTTCATACGCAGATTTAATTCTCAAAAACTTCTTGGTTGGTGATCAGATGGCAATAGTTTTACATAACTCGCAGTCTGTACTTCAGGTTTTTGTGTTACAGTTTAGTCTGTGAAAAGGTGTAGTTATAAGTCCTGGCGTGACAGAATTCTTATCCAGTCGGAAAATTCTGAATTTCTTAAGCTCCTTCATCTCCTAGCCCAGGTATCCCATCTTGGTCTTTTGTAGCAGAAATATATGGCATTGTCTAAAGAATTACTGGTGTCTCAGTGGAACCAAGCTATCCTCAGATCTATTCTGTCTCCTTTGCTTAATATTCCCTCTGTTGCATCTGCATCTTCCCAAGGTCTCTTCTCACTTCTCCCGTTGCAGTGGTGGGAACTACAGGGCTCAATCATTCTCACAGTGTCATCCTGTCTGGCCCACTCTGGGTTTGAAAATCTGGTTGTTTTATGTGCCTCTGGAGCAGGAAAAGTGTTGATCATTCCTGCATCTGTTTATACGAGAGGGTTTTTCATGGCTTGAGTTTCCGGGACTGGTGTTGCTTTTGTTGTTAAAAATGTCAACAGCGATGTTGTTTACTTGTTAACCTTGTAGATTCCAAGGCACGCGCTGACTGAGTTGAGGGGCCTTTGAGTGATGCATTTGGAGCCTGGAAGGGTGTCTGTGCACTTAACTCAGAATTACACGCACTAGATACAAGTCTTAATGGATGAGCAATTTTGCGCTCAATGCACCAATGCCCAAATCAGTCTCTCCTTGCACCTTTGGAAACCCAGCCTCTGTACAGTCCATTCTAGTTTCACGATGGGATTGCTTTGTCTGCTCTAAATAAGGGCAAGGGAGATGCCTTCTTTGTTGAATGTAGCTGTGGTTCAGAGCTTCAAAAGTTGGAATCCAAGTTCCTTGTAAATTTACTATAGTGAGATATTGTCTCAATTTCAAAATTCATGCGAGTCTAAATTTACATTACTCACATGTAGACAGTTGTTTAAGCTTATTTTATAGCCAGTAGAAATCTGATTGATAGAGTCAGTGGAGCCTGGTAAATCACTGTGTTCAGCCTGAAGCAGAACATCTGAGCAACTAAATTGGACTTTAGGCTCTACTGACTCTGACTGTAGTTTTAACATATAATGCACCTGTATATACGTAAAATATAAGTATCTGGAACTGAATCCAACTCTGTTTTCAGTGGCCCAAGATCCTTGAAGGTAAGGGTGGGAAGATCTTGTGGATCACGATTCCCCAGTGTGGATTGCCTAGCTCAGCACTGGGAACTTCTCAAGTTTGATGTGCTAGGTGTGTTTGTCTTTGAAAATAAGTATGCTAATTTAATAAAAAACAAGTCAGGGAGACATCTTGGTGCCACAAGAGGTGAAGCGCTGGCAGTTAGATGATCTGTGTTATTTTCCAACTGTTGGAGGGTGCAGGATTTGGTGGCATCCTCACGTAGAAACCTCTGACTCTTTCAAGGTGGATGCCTCCCAGTTCACAGCTCTGCACTCATATCGCCATTCAAAATTTGTCTACCTGCCTTACAGGTAATACATTGCCGATGGTTGTGCTAACTCGATGCGTTTCCTCTGCAAGCAAAGCACGGAAATTAAAGTTGCCTGGACTTGCAAATGAGGAAAAAATTGGAGAGGAGGGCAGTGTCCCTCTGAGGTGTGTCCTTCAGCAAGTGCTGCTTTTAATGGTCAGAGAAAGGGACTGAGCTCCTTGTCTCACATCTCTCTGGGACCATGCAGACCACTGTGTTTCTTAGGGCCCCCCTACTGCTGTGATGAGTTGTGTGTGTATAAAAGAGAGATTTGGGACTGATCCTTCTACAGATTTTGACTTGCCGTTTCTCCCATTTTCAGTGATTCTGGGTCTCTGATACCTCATAGACGCGTTTGGTTTTTAGTGTGTAGGCCATCATTTATCCCCCTTTTTTTTTTTGGTTGTTGTTTTTTGTTTTGTTTTTGGCAAGGCACTGCACTAATCACCACAGCGGGCAGTCTGGGTATGGGCTGTGTACTAGGTTTGAGACTGTTCCAGTCAAAATATTATTCTACTTGTTTTCTGTTGAGTTTGGCTGGCTCACCATTGCTGCTGCCCTGACGTCTAGGACTTGTGAAATGTCTGAGCTAACTGTGATTTTGTTGTTGGGTTTTGTTATTGTTGTTACTGGAAAGCTCCAGCCCTTCCAGGTTCATTATTAAGGACAGATGTTTACTGTGGATTGATCATGAAATGAATTACTGTAAGGGGGATGTGAATGTGCTGCAAAATTCTGCCTGGGTTAGTTTTTATGTGCTTATATTTGTATGTATTTGAGGGAATCGAAGCACTGGGTTGCTATGATTTTTGTCTTTAGTTATTGTGGAAAAGCTTATCTGCCCATTAAGAGAACCTAAGAAGAAAATGGGGGTTAAAAAGCTGTCAAGTCATCTTTTTGCTGCATATTGTGAAAAGTGCATGTTTTCCTAATTTGAACTGTTGCCCTCAGCTGAGCTGGATGACTTTACTTGCAGCCTATCAGGAAACTGCAATGGCAGCAGACTGCTATGGGCAATGACTTCCAGCTGTGGTGCTGCAGTTGGCCCTAGCAAAAGAAAAGATAATCTGTGCAGGCTTGGGAACGTGAGAATCAAGGTATGAAAGTCTCCATCCGAAAAGATTCCAAAATCAGAAACATATAAACATTCTGCAAACACTGCTGAAACTCTGCTGCACGTTTAATTACTCTTTGTTTTTGCTGACTGTACTGTTACGAACTGTAAGTATTCAAGAAATCATTTAAAGAATACATTTTAGGTTTTCTTTGTTGTCCTTAGAGTTTTCAGCCCTGCAGGGATCTTGTTTCCAAGCATTGTTCCTGTATCCAGCAAGCCTAGAAGCAAATTTAAGAAGTGGGAGCCAGCATTTTCGTGTGATGGCATTATTCCAGGAACTGGTGCTTTGGGATAAACAGTAAATGTTGTGAGGCTCGCAAAACAGCTACTGATTCATTGCTTATACCCTGCTGATTTCTTCATTGTTTGAGAGCATAACTCCTCTGCTGTCCCTGCGGTTGACCTTCAGTCACGTCTCCTCAGCGTGTAAGAAGCATTGCTGTGCTTTCCGGCATCCACACCTGAGGGCAACAAATATCATGTTACCAGGTACATAAGCATTCAACACAAACAACATCCTCCTGCTCCTTTCTCCAAATTACGAGACTGCTGCCATCATTGGTAGAGATGGTGAGAGTTGCATCTGCTCGCTGGGACAGGGAGAAGGTCCGGTGTCCTTCTGGTACAGGCAAGGCTGACACCTAGTGACCAGACGCACTTATTCCTATGGGAATTCACTGAAGTCTGGTTTAGGGACTATTCACTCTTTTCTAAGCCTGGAAGGTTTAAACATCAAAAGGAATAGTTCATTTATTTCATCATCGCTTTTGGCCTTTGTTTTCAGTGTTTCTAGCGTACTCTTCTGAAGCTGAAGTTAAGGTAGATTGAAACCTTGTTCAAGCTTAATATTGGAGCCATGAGGGTTTTGCACGTGGTCTTGTGGGAGCTGTGCATTGCAGCTGCGTTGAGCAAACTGTACGATGGCTTATAGCAATCAGTGGTAAGTTCAGAATATGATCCTTTTGTGGTTTTTCCTTAATAAAATAATGGCTGGCCTTGCTGTTTGGATCCTCTTTGCTCATCCTATTTTAGGAATCCAAAATCAAACATAATGGGATATTATCCAAGATGCAGAATTTTCTGTCTAGTGATGTCCATTGACCAGAGGTAGCATCCTGCAATGATGATGCCACCTGGAGAGCACTACCTGCTCCATCATGATTGCAGATCCTGCTGGAAATACTTTTTCTGTGCCTTAGTGAACTGCGTATTTAAGAGCAAGAGTAAAACCTGGCTAAAAGACACCCAGATTTTTCTTTGGTTATCCAGATTAACATTTCAAGGGGATAACATACCCCAAATGAGAATTGTGTCTCACCTTTACTAAAAGGAGTAGCCATATATATTTGGGGAAACAGCCCTCCCCCCCCAGCGTGAACCAAAGCAGTCTTCTCCTTGTAGGAGTAGTCATTGACTCAAAAAGTAGGCTGCAGCGGTTCTTGGTGGTTCCTGATGTCGATGGGTTTTACATGAAACCCTGTACTAAAGCCCTAAAGAAGCCTTCTTGGAGCAGTCCTTGGGACTGGAATCATTTTTTATGTCTTCTGTCATTTTAGTGTTTCTTGAAATACTGGAAATAAACATTTTGGTTGATTCAGCATGACTCTTTGCTACTAGCGCTGTGCTTGGCTTCACAAAGAGTCAGAGCTCAATGTTTTTCTGTGGTTGAAAGGAAACTTTGATTCTTCCTGAATGAAATAACTAGGAACTTGCACAAGCCCTGTGTTGTTGAACGGAAAAGGCAGGCTTTTTTTTTTCCTTCAGATAATCTTATATATCTGACTCAGAACTTTACATGTGGCTCAGGTTCTGTATTTGTGGCATGTTTCTAATTAGCCCATGAAAAAATAAAGGTTCTGTATTTTAAAATCCACTGATTTTTTTCATCTGCTAATCGTCTCTGATAGGATGTGCCTCTGGAGAGAGGGGCTAACAAATTCCCCAGGCAAAAATCTCCATCAGGAGCAGATTCCAGTCTCTGAGCAATATGAGCCTCCAAATAGGCATCATTTTCCCCTGAATCTGGGATTCGGGTGCTCTGACATAGTGTACGTAAAAATCTTTTTTTTTTTTTTTTTTTTAATGCAGAGTAGTCCACATCATCATAACCTATTTTATTTTAATCATTGCAGCTTTCACAGTTTTGTTCCAGGGCTTCAAGAGCACCGTCAAGCCTGACTGACCAGTCTCGCCTGGGAGGATCGGGTACCACCCGAGGGAGGTGCCCAATGCCCAGGGCTGGGGCTGCCATGGTGCCCCCAGCTGCCCTGCTCCTGGCTGGGGAGGTGGGAGAGGATGGGGCAGGCTGCCAGCCCCTGCCCTGCTGCCCCCTCAGGGTGCCATAACACTAGCAAAGAGAATAGCAGAACTGCCCAAACACACCCATACAACGTGGTTCTTTTTCCCTGTCTGAAACACTGATGGTGCAACATGGTGAGTGTCTCAAAACTGTTGCCCAGTAACATTTGGCTGAAGGAAAAGCTGTGTTTCCTCACTTGCCTGAGGCTGAGGGGCTTGGGTCTTTTTAGTCTGGAGAAGACTGAGGGAGGATCTTATCAATACTTATATATATTTGAACAGTGGGTATTAGGAGGATGGGGCCAGTCGTTTTTCAGTGGTGCCCAGTGACAGGACAAGAGGAAATGGGCACAAACTTGAGTATAAGAAGTCCCATCTAAACATGAGGAGGAACTTCTTTACTTTGAGGGTGGCAGAGCCCTGGAAGAGGCTGCCCAGAGAAGTGGTGGAGTCTCCATCTCTGGAGACATTCAAAACCCGCCTGGACATGTTCCTGTGCAACCTGCTCTGGGTGGACCTGCTT
>JAOXJK010000012.1:119121210-119139309 GCA_025774025.1 Xenus cinereus
ACTAAAAATATCAGCCTTGATCAAAAAAAAAAAAAAAAAAAAAAAAGAAGTATTTGACAGGTGGATTTAGTCTTCCCTCAACACAAACATCTATTTGCCACTAAAAGTTTGGTGAATACACTGAGGCCAAATAATGTGGTCTCGTCTCGCAGTGCATCATTAGCAGTCTGTGGGGTAAGGCAGATGTTATTTCTTTGAATTAAGACCTCTAAGAGGGAATGGTCAGAGCTCTCATAGAAATCATGCTGGCTTAAAGGTTGTTCATGGCTGGGGGGAAAAGAAAAGTTTATCGGAGAATATAAGGAGAAACAACTCTTAAAAGTAGGGCTTTGTTCCTCCCCACTGCTATGCTTAAAGGAGCTGAAGTGCTGACCCCCTGCTCCTCACACGTATGTGCACAGGCACAGGCTGCTCTGACCAGGCCAATTAGTCATTTCTGCGGTGGGGCAAATGTCACCGAGTGTAGGAGCACCTCAGGAACAGCAAACAAGGAGCACAGCATCAAACATCTCCAGTGCTGCTGAGCATTCCTACGGGTTTCTTACTGCCTTTTTCTCCTCTCTTCTTCCTGATGCGGTGCTATTAGTTGCAGAGCAAGGCGAGATGTGAGACAGATCTGTTCTGTCCAGCCCTGATGAAGACTCACCGGTGGAAATGGCCATTAGCTGATGACAGGATTTCAGAATCAGAATATATTGGCATTGCTTTGGGTTGAGTTTTGTCCAGCGGACAGGAAACCTGCTCAGAAAGTGCATGGTGGAGGCCGTGGCTGCAGGCTTTGTGCATAAGTGCTGGAGTATGTGGAGGAATTGGTGAGACAGTTTTAAGATACCTCCTGGAAAGCTTTGCTCTCTCCCACTGGCTCTGCCACAGAAGACCCTGGCACAGCCCTAATTCTGAGGGTGATATTACTTTTCAGCATTTTTTTACTTCCAAGCCAACACTGAGCTGTATTTTCTTCCAAGCTTTACAGCATGCTTATTTACCGTGTTGGACTCAACCAAAGCTAGTCTCCATTTTAATAGATGTATTTTCCACAGGAAATTAATGTATTGTTTCCCCAAAGCTATTTCGGTCTGCAAACTTCGCTGCAGTCTGCCCAGTTGCACGTTATTTCAGCCAGCCAAATGAGTCCAGTGCCCCCGACGGTCCTCGTGGTAGTTTTAGCCAAGGGAATTGTGTCAGCCTCGTATTTACTACATGGATCCTCAAAATGACAGTCCCCTGCAAGAGATCTGGAGGCTGAATATCCCTGTGGTTTTTCCCAAGGAAAGCTCCTTACAGAAAGAGTACGGTGTTTCCCTAATTGTTGCATTAGTTCTCTGAGTGTAGGTGTATCATGGTACCTATAGATGCCAGGGTATTTGGTATATATGAGCTGCATGTGTATTGTGCTACCTATACGTACCAGTATACTCTGTCTCTGACTATGGATTTGTATATTTGATAATATCCTTTCAGTCAAAATGGTTGGGTTGTTGTTTTTTTTTAATTAGCATGGGCGGTTTGAATTTTTCCTTTTCTCAGGAGGCATTAATAAAATGGCACAGCCTCACTTTTCAGTTGACAAACTCTTGCAAATGACAGCGATCCCTTCCCCGAGCCATTCTCTGTCGAGATGACAAGTAGCTGGCGGCTGTCAGGTCTGTGTAGGAAATCTCCACAGCGGCGCTGAGAATGTTTATTGTAGGGAGAGAACTTTTGCCCTGTGAAGTCACCTCCTACTAGTCACCAGTAGGTTTCTGATATTCTATCACAGGAAATTCCTGGTGGACCACAAAAGCAGTCCCCTGAGTCCAGCTGCTGGGGGGGGCAGGGGGGAGAAGCGGCTCACCGCACCGCCGGGATTGAGCCTCAGCCTCCAGCGTGGGGCAGAGCACCTGTGCCCTGCAAAATGCAAACTCCCTGCTCCTCAAACAATGTTAAAATGAACTATACAGGGGGGCAAAGGTCAAGTGAACCATTATTGTGCTGCATTTTATGCAAACAAAAAAATGTATTAGAGGATGTGCTTTGTATTGTAACAAGGTACTGTAAGATTATATTTAGGCTTCATGTCTTTGAAGCCCTTGGTAACACAACTGTATAATCACAGCTCTTGATGTTAATGAGGAAGTTATATTATAAGGTACTCCATCTAACTGGGAACAGTGTAGGAAGAATTAATAACCTTTAGGAGAGCATATAAAACTAGCTATCAAAACCTCGAAAGCTAGCTGTATCAGGTGAATAAATGCCCATTTCTGCAAAGGAAAAAGAAGAAAGATAGCAATTGGCAATTACTTTTCTCACCTTTGGATGCAAAGGCCTTGCTTGTCAGAAGCCGATTCTTTTTCCTGTGCACCTCAGAGGGCACAGCCCTCATTATCACTCCATTTTCCTCTGCTGTCCTGCCAGAGTTTCGGCTATTTGATCACAGCAACTGCCTCAGTAAGTGAGCAAGACTGGATGAGCCTTTATCTGCCTGAGTTAGTGCACAACAGGGAAACAGCCCTGGGAAGGTGAGCACCATGTACGTGCTTGGATGCTATAGGGCCGTGTGTCCTTTCACGAAAAGGCATCAAACTCTTCCTTTCTTTTAAAGACAGGGATGCTGTGGAAGCAAAACACTGACCCCTCCTAAAGACAGATGACATGCTTCCAGCAAGCTGCTATCAGCTCCCAACCAGTGGCTGATTTCATCCGTCTGCAGCCTCAGGATGTGTAAGTCTTGTGAAAGGGGCGCTCTCTGGGGCTTGTGGGATTTTGATGCCGCACTCCTTGTTTGATGCTGCTGAAGTCCTTCTCTGTTCATTGACTTTTGCATCACCCCAGCACCGCTGAGGAGCCTTGTCAGAGCAATCTGTGCCGGTGTGTGTAGGTACGAGCAGCATGGAGCCAGAATTTAGGCATCAACTCCTTTAACAAGAGCAGTGCAGCGGAACAAAATTACTCTTTAAGAGCTTGTGTTTTTTGGGGCTTTTGTGGTGGTGGGGTTTTTTTGAGTTAATGAGTGTGTCTATCTCCTCCTTTCTTTTTGCAAAGAATATTTTGGGGAACGAAAAACTAGTTGTGGCTGATCATAACCACTGTGGTAGCCTGCATCAGCTGCACCAGGTTCTTGCAATCCCAGAGCACGCAGTCTCTAGACCTGGAAGGAAGGCATTAGAAAGATTTTCTCCAAAGGCATCCATGTGACTTAGAAGCATAAGCACCATTTTTTAAAACTGACTTACTGAGAAGTGATGGGCTGGGTAGGGCCTGCAGAGAAGTAAGATGGGCATTTTTGAAATCTGTACCCCTTATTTTAAAAGAAAGGAAAACGTGAGGCAATCGCAGCTGATTCAGCATCCGGCAGTCTCAGCCAAGTCATATTTTACCTCTTCCCTTCCCTCCCCGCACAAAACTTCCAGGAAAACCTGCAAAGAAAAGGCATATGTGGGTAGGAGGAGACCTGCTTTTAATTTCTGTACCTCCTATTCAACACAATGCCACACAATGCACAGGATGCGAATATCCCAAGGCACCTTATACAATACAAGTAACAAAAGCGCATACACATGCACAAGAAAGGGGGGAGCAGCAAGCATGATAGGGTTGTAAAACAAAATGCAGGTAAAGCTGTCTGTAAAATCCCTGTGTAAAGGAGATTCATGAAAAAAAAATCATCTTTAGAAAGGAGAAAGTGGAGGGGGCTGAAGAAATATTCAGATGACCATGAGAACTTGATTTCCATTTCAGAGCAGGATTTATCTGATTTTCTCTGTCCTGTGTCCATTGTGACCAGCTCTTGGTTATCAATAGAGGAGTTGTTTGGCGCAATGCGTCCTTGGTGCAATGTCCACTGATGCTCCTCTGATACTATCTATGGAGCAACCTGGAGCCAGCAGTGAGTCCTGTCACAGCTGTAACGACAGCAAGCAGCAATTGCAGTGGTTAGAAGCGTATCATGGCTATTCCTTCTTTCCCCTTCTTTCGGCTCTGAAGAGGAGAGTGTGTGTAGGAGCTGCTCATTCCCCAGAGACCCACCACCTCCTCTGGTTGAAAGAGATCATTCAGGGGACAGGACCAAATCCACTATTCTGATGAAGTGGTGCAAAGTATTTGGAGAAACACCTAGCGTTGAGGCTACTGTCAGCACTAAATGAGTGCATCAGAGCCTGATCAAAGAAATCTAAGTTTTCTTCAACCCTCTTGCTGATGCATTGCTCTACATTTACATTAGAAAGAGTGTTGTGGGTGAAGCACCTGGAGCCTTGTATGACCGGCTTCTGCTTGCAGGCTCGTGCATAAGTTATCCATAAATGACCTCACAAAATCTGCAAAAAAACCCCATGTAGCCTTGAGAGGTTTGCAGCAAGAATGTATTCTGTGCTTTTGAACAGGAATAAAAGCAAAACACTTTAAATAAAAAATGAGAGATGATATTTACAAAGTTTCTTTACTAAAAGTACCGTTTTTTTTAATGTAGAGGGCTTCATACATAGATAGGAAACACTAGATGATTTTGAGTCACAACAATGTTAGCTGGAGCATCAAAATCAAATATGAACATACAAAAGCAGAAAGGAGAAATTGCAGGAAATTTAAGCGGGATATAGCCATGAATCACCTCTCCCTGTGGAATGTGGTCACTGGAGTAATTTACTACACAGAAGTCTGTGTTTAAGAAAAAATGAAGTTGGCACTTTTTTATTACATTTGCATGTTGATGGACAGTTGCTCTCAGTATAGTGTAATTATAATGGATAAATAGGATTGTTTTCAACAGCTGCCTAATTCTGAATCCAAAAAAATGAGCAATACGAAATTCTCCCTTAATAGAGGCTTGGTTACCACATCAAATCCATGCTTGGTGTTATGTTAGTGGTAAAGTCACTAGGAAGGAGGAAGAAGAACAATAAAATACCAGAGAAGTATTTTTTCTTCGTTATACAGTGAAGCAAGGCAGAGATTTTGTGTAACAGCTCTTGAAATTGTGACCAGTGGAACCAGATGGCCCAGACCCATCAGCACTCATGGCACAACACCTGCACCTTCCCTGGGTTGTAGAGCTGCAATTGCTCTGCTACTTAAAACTACATTAAAGTTTCCTATAAAGGACATGTGCTTACTATATAATATTGCATATCACTACTCCTTATATTGCACTCTAGGTTTTGATTTTGTTTTTTCTAACCAAAAAAAAAAAAGAAACAAGAGGAACAAAGAAGGGTTTATCTTAGCTGTGTGTAGTGGTATCTTTTACAGTAAGATATTTAGGGTTTTGGGAAGGTACATATAAAAATGATCAATTACTAGGTAAGTAAATGTTACTTAATTAGTTTATCTTTTGTGTGTGTTTGTGCATTGCAACCAAAGTTTTGTGTTTTAATAATGAATTGGATAAATAAATAGTCTGTCCTTCAGCAGGGTCAAGCCCAACTCCCCGGCGAGCTCCTCGTCTACTGCTTGTGTCCCGTTCCCACGCAGCTCTGCAGACCCTGGCCTTGGCTGGTACCTCGTAATCCTGGCCAGCTCAGGAAAAGGAGTCATTTGTTGCCTGGACATTGGGCTGAGTGGTAAAAGTGACCAAAAGTGAATCAGTGGGCTAGTTCCAGTAAGTGATTTCATTTTTCTTGTGTGTAAAAAAATTTTACTTGGCTAAATGCCAGTGATTTGCCTAGAAAGACGCCGAACACAACCGGTGCCTGCTCTGTGAAAGTTAGCCTAGACCATGCGCCAATACCCTTTTAGCATGTTCTAGAATCTATAAACATGCACTTATAAACCTCTTCTTATAATAAAGTAGCTCTCAAAGCTTGTCCCATGGATACTCTGCACATAGTTTTCTCACAGAAGATAGAGCTCTTACCTGTGTGTGTGAAACATGTCGATATGTTTCCAGTCATCCAGAATCCAAACTCCTGTGTGGACAATTGCAGAGGCAATTTTTGGAGTGCCTTGGCTCTCGGGTGGGGATTGGATAGGCTGAACGAAAGATGATGTTTGCTTACCTCTAAACTTTTCTGCAGTTGAAAATGATTCCTGTTCTGTGCTGATGAAACCAGGCCTTTGTGGGGGGACTGGAGTTGTTAGGTTTTGTGAATACAAGATCAGAAAGACTGAACCACCGCAAAGTAGCCCTGAGACATGAGGCCAGGAATTCAGGGAATATCAACAGAGTTTTGGCTGCTCTGTAGAGGAGCTGTACCTCTTACTTATGGTCTACAATACCAGTAAACTCCTTTAAGCAAAAATTTACTTTGTTGAGCAATTAATCCTGTTATTTTCCATAGATCTACTTTTGAATGGCAAGATAGCCTTACTCTGCATGGAATACAAGCTAAATTGGATCTGCTATCTTGTCATTCCAAATTTCCTCCATCAGATTTGGGGGTGAGGGAAGGAACAAGCTATAAAAAGCTGAATAAAATTTCTAAAAGCCACATAATGAAAAGCTGACACATTTAATTAATCTTGAGGAGAGAAAGGGTTTTCTGTTGGGGTGATCTGCATAGAAAGAAGGAAGCTTCATGTGAACAAAGGTACAAAGAGAAGCTTGCTGAGATCTTTGGAGTATAATGAAGCATAGCCCAATCATGAGTGACTACTTCCCACCATGAAATAGGTCTGACACCCCACTGCAGAGCTCTGGCACATGCAGAGCTCTGATGCTCTCCCTGATTAGATACTGTCTCATAACCCAGGTGCACAATAATCACCAATATTGATAATCTCAGGCTGGCAGGGCAGGGGGAAATTGGTTCAAATTCCAAACTCTAATGTTAGTGGTTAAGACTTCTCCTTCATTTCAGTTTGCTCCAGAACCTGAACTCAAGATCAGAGCCACCTCCTTCCCCTCCTCTTCTTGTCTGCACTGGCTTCCACCAGAATTTTGCCAAACAGTGACAACAGTGATAATAGTGATATTTGCTTTCAACTATCTCAAATACTGTCTTCAGAGTAGAAATACAACTTGGCAGCTTGTGACCCGTATTCAAGTTTGCCTCATGTTTGTATTTCCAACTAATCACCTCAAAAAAAAAAACCCAAAACCAAGCCCTTCTATTTCTGCCTCACCTCTGTAGCACAAACATGTCAGACAAGAGGACATGTTCCTCTAAAGCTGCTGGTAAAGGATCATGTAGTCTCATGCTCAGGAACAACAAACAACGCAACAGAGTTTTGTGCTCATGCTGGTTGCTACTAGAAGGAATGAGCGGGTTACTGACTCCTGCATCTTCCAGGAGTAAAATTTATTTTAATATCTATGCTGTGAAGTTTAATCCCCTTCCTTGGTAATTAATCTTGGGAAAGTGGGATAAGAACATCAAAGTATGTCTCTTAACTGCAGGTGGTAAGCATGGGCTACACTCTGTTTTTAACACAGGTTTTGGACAGGAAGCTTCATATCCAATGGACAGTCTTATATTTATATCATTAGAAAAAAAATCACAGTATTTATCTATGTGTGTTTGAACAAGACTTGTTTGTTATTGTCTTGGTTATAAAGTGACTCAGTGCAGCAGGAATGCCGGCTATGAGGAGAGGAATTCTTTACATCCCACCCAAGGGAGTGAGAGGGAATCTCTGGCACATCCCTGCACACAGTCCAACGCAAGACAGCTCCCAGCTGCTGGACACGGCAGGACTTAAAAGTGAACTACAAAGTAGGAGGGAGTGTGGGTGTGTGTTTTGCTTTGACTGTGCTGTAGTGCACAAAGGAGAGCTAGTTTTCCTCTTGATTTTTTTTTTGGTCTCTGTTTGTGTTTCTTTTGTTTGTTTGTTTGTTCTTTGACATCAGGAATTTGGGATTTGCTTGTCCCTGGAAGACTGTGACTAAGCTGAAATAATAATAATAAAGGAGCGAAAGCTGAGAAATCAAATGGAAAGGATGGTGTCAAGAGGAAGAGGCTAGTGTTTTTTCAGTGGTGCCAAGTGACAGGACAAGAGGTAATGGGCACAGACTTGAATATAAGAAGTCCCATCTAAACATGAGAAGGAACTTCTTTACTTTGAGGGTGGCAGAGCCCTGGAAGAGGCCGTCCAGAGAAGCGGTGGAGTCTCTGTCGCTGGAGACATTCAAAACCCGCCTGGACACGTTCCTGTGCAACCTGCTCTGGGTGGACCTGCTCTGGCAGGGGGGTTGGACTAGATGGTTTCCAGAGGTCCCTTCCAACTCCATATCATTCTGTGATTCTGTGACTTAGTGGTAGACTTGGTAGCGTTAGGTTAATGGTTGGGCTCAATGGTCTTAAAGGTCTTTTCCAACCTGAATGATTCTATGATTCTATAATCTCTGCAACTGGGGCAGTGTGAGCATTCCTCAAGAGGTACAAGACATAATCCAGCCATCTCAGCCACCGTTAACATCACACTGACAGTTGAACACTAAATTTCATGGCCATGCAGCTGTAGAGTGCGGGGGTGGCCAGTTCTGCATACTGACAGCCATTAAGTGACCTAGGCTGGATCTATAAGGCATTTTTCATTCATGCATCCTGGTGCTGGGCAAAAGAGTTGAGCTCTTTGGGTAGCTTTATAAGGATTTGCTTCCGCCTTCAAAGTTCTTATTGTTGAGTCTACCTGATTTTTCCCTCTCTGCTGCTTGCCCTGCACTAGAAATGCTAGATTGCATTTAGGGAAGGTGCAGAGACCACAATATGCAGAGTAGGTCTTCTGCATTGAGCCTGCCATCGCAGCGCATGACTTTTCTGCAAGGCACATCACCATTTCGTGGGGGTTAGACACCATTTCCCATTCCCTCTGTATTTATCCAGCCCCAGAGAGAGGATGGGCCCAAGCATGATGTCCAGCTGCAGGTCCTCACTAGAGAAATAGAAGCAGAAGTGAGTGTTGGCATCCATGGTGTCCCTGCTAACCCCTGGCGTGCTGAGCACAGGGCTGCATGAGCAGGCCCATCACAAGGGCTCTGGGGACAGTTGGTTGAAAGGGGCAGTGCAGTCCCACCCATATCATCTTCCCCCCGGCCGATATGGACCATGGGTGGAGCAGGCAGCTGTAGGCATCCAGCCACATGCTCTTCTTGTTGGCTTTTTGTGGAAATGCCAATGGGTGTGTCTGTTCCCTGGGACCCAGGTTGCCTCCATGAGAAGGAGGTGTGGATGTGGGTGGTCTGGGAAGTGGCAGCCACAACCTCCAATTTACCAGGGGCAAGAAAGCCTGGTACAGGTAACACTGAAAAGGGACCTCTCCCAGCATTTTCCTTCCTGCAGCTGTGGGTTTGTGAGTGCCATCAGGTGAATAGTCATGGGCTTCTTCTGCAGGTCAGTGAGATGCTGCTGGTAAAGATTTAGAAGGATAGCTGGATGAAAGTGTGTGTGCCAGAGCAGCAGGAGTGAGGGACCCTATTGGGGGTGATGGACACCTTCATGCAAAGAACAAATTCCTTAAGGAGATACTGGGGCAGCTAATGGTGGTGCATTACAGCCTGGAGTAGACAGCAGAGCCTGTAGTACCAAGCAGGTTGGCAGAGCATCAACGTTGATGTAGCGACATGGATTCAGCTCGTATATGGGTTATGGAGCCAGACTCAGTGCATGCGCCAGTGGGGATGTCTTCTGACAGCTCTCTGTTCCTCCTGTAGGGCCATCACTACTGCTTCACTCTTGGATTATGCCTCTGCTCAGGACAGAGATGAAGCCTTTGCTCTTTGCAGTATTGTCTGGCAAGGGATGGAAGGTAAGAACAACACTATACAAACACAGATTTTGAAGGAACTTCTTTGGCCTTCGTTTCAGTCCCCTGATCTCCCAGATACTTGTGTTGTAAAACCTCTTTTCCAGCCGATGTTCAGTTTCTCTGGGGGAACATTTAAGCCATAATGAAAACAGGCATTTTGGTGATCCACTTTCTACACCGAAAGAGGATAGACAAAAGGATGATGCAAGCTCATTTTAAAGAAATAAACATCAACAGGGCTAATCAATCTCTGTGGCCTTAGAAGTGATTTTTAGACATAATAATTTATTTTCTATTTCTGTGTCATTAATTGTAGGTCACAGCAGCAGCCTTAAGGATAAATCTGGCCACAAAACCCTGAAAAGCATCTCACAGCAGGGATGGCAGGTTTAGGAATCCATGGGTGAGCAGTGGTTGAACTGTCTTAGCAATTTCATGAGCTAGGATTGATTAATACTTCTTTCTAATGCTACCTGTATGAAACAAATGGGCTTTTGCCATTGAATTTGGTGATCATTCACTTGCTATTAGTTTAATAGCAAATTTAAGCTTTCCCACTTCACAAGTACTGCCTTTGTTTTCTGTTACCTGGTTTTGCTGTTTTGTGTACCTCCACATACAATACATCGTATCTGGATTATTTTCTTAAACAGTGCTTTGGGGAAACTTACAGATCACCTGGAGGGTGAGGCCTATTGTAGAATCCCCAAAATTTTAAAATCCTTGTATTTAACCACTGTTTGAGCTCTCAATGTGTTGGCCATGAGATTGTTCTTGCTCTTTCTGAAGCTGCTTGTTAGTCTCATCTACCTGGAGTGAGCTGATTTATGATCTTTATTGCTCTGTATATCTGCATCATCTTGATTTTTCTCTTTCTAATTTAATGCCTGACGTAATATGAAGCCCTGAATACCAATGGTGTCTCAGTAATTTTTTTTTCCTTTTTTTCCTTTTTTTCCTTTTTTTTTCCTTCCTGTACCTTGATTTGAGCTTAGTTCTGGTAACTGTGGGTAATTACCTCTGGTGAATGAATTGGCAGTCCATAGTACCGGTTGCCAGATTCAACTGACAATGTATCTGTATTTTTTTAAGATGTTCATCAGTTGTGTGGTGACCAATGACATTTGTGATAAAAAGGTTAAGGCTAGAGTGATGAGGTAAAGGACACACTTCCTAGTGTCATGTTGTTTTTCAGTGCTCAAACTTACCATTAAGGGTACTAAACCCGTTATTTCTTCTAGTTATACAGCATTATGCAGTTGAAGGAAGTACTAATGTAATAACAATTATTTATTAGCAACATCCAGAAAGTTAGTGGATGGATGGGTGTCTGCTTTGCATGGTGGGGAAAGAATCATGTCCCCAGATGAGAATGAGAATTTATTGAAATACAAAACATATCACTCTGCTATATCCTTTTGAAATTGATTCCATGTTTTTTGTCTTTATTTGGTTTGCAGCTGTATTACCTCATCCTGAGCTGGCAAGGTTCAGCCACCTGGGAACTCGTGGGTGCTCCCTCCGGGAAGCACTGGTGATTCAGTGCAGTAGGTGGCATGCTGCCCTCCGAGTCACTGTGGAGAAATCCTTCACCACCACACGATGCACACCATCTGCTGAAGGAGGCATCTTTCTGATGAGGTATAAAACTGATCCTTGGAAATGCCAGTGTGCTTTCTTACCAGAGAGGGACAAGTGTTTTCCCTAAGGAGTGTTTCTCTGTATATTTCACCATTTCTCCTGAACTGCTGAAATATATTCCAGTGTGGTGTTCAGTAGCTTTCCTGTTCTAGCTTGAGTTAAAGGCATTTGTGAAGGGTGTCACAAATGTGTAATGCTCCTGTGGGTGCAATTACTTGCAAAGCTTTCGAGGGTTTAGCTCTATTCCAATAAGTATGGTTTAAGTTGTGAGGATATACAGGGTAAAAAGCTTTGTCTTTCAGCTAAGCTTGACTAATACACTAATAAAGCCCAAACAAAATTCCTCTCTTTTAATCAAGGCAAAACCCAAGGGCTCAGATTTTAAAATGTGGTTCCTAATTGGGCTGCTGTGAACAAATGTCATAACTAGGGAACGGGGCTACCTTCTGTGTGTATTCAGTAGTGAGCAAGTGCCAAAAGAGTGAGTGTCCACAGCATCTCTCAAAGTGACTGTCACGGCTTGCTTTCCAGTTAGCTTTTGCAAAAGGTCATTTTTGGCAGCATTTTTTACTTTTTTTTTCTTGCAAAGATTCACAGAATCATAGAATGGTTCAGGTTGGAAGGAACCTTAAAGATCATTGAGTTCCAAGCCCCCTGCCATGGGCAGGGACACCTCCCACCAGACCAGGTTGCTCAAAGCTCCATCCAGCCTGGCCTTGAACACCTCCAGGGAAGGGGCATCCACAGCTTCCCTGCATAACCTGCTCCAGTGTCTCACCACCCCCACAATAAAGAATTTCTTCCTAATATCTAATCTAAATCTACCCTCTTTCAGTCTAAAACTGTTACCCCTCAGCCTATCGCTACACTCCCTCATAAGGAGTCCCTGCTCATAGTAATCCCAGCATGTGCTGTCTGCCCCAGACACTTAAGTTGTCACAGAAGGCCACCAGGGATGTTATACTTTCCCTGTATCTCGTGTTACTTCGATCAAAAAAAAGCAACTTATTGTTCACTTTTAACATCAGACAGAGGCCTGTTTTTGGGTTATATCATCAGGGCAAAGCTAAGGGCAGCAAACATAACACTACACTGCAAGTGAGATACTTAGCAACATTGTTGCAGAATCTTAATGAAGACTCAGCGTGACAGATTGTGTAATGAATGGGTACCACCACATTCTGGGTGAGTGTCCCTGGGAGGGCGGAGTTCACTGGAGAATAACCCCAAAACAGCTCATTAAGATTATCTATTTTCCTGTTTCTTTTAGATTTAGATTTCTTTCTGTACTGTTCTGTGTTCTCTTCTGGAAAGCATGGTATGCTCAACGTCCTAGAACAATATAAACTATTATAGATACAATAATGATGCAATAATGAAATTATTTTTTTTAGAAAGAAGGGGCATGTACATGTGTAGCTGTAGGACATAAAAGAAGTGTGGGAAGACGTAAATGGAGGAGACAACAATGCCACTGTGAAGAGGGAAAGAAGTAATTGAACCTAAAGGAAACTGGAGAAGAAACATTGATTTGGTTATACAAAGAAATTACTGTGGTTGTATAAGGACGTCAGCTAAGCTGGAAATTTACAGGGCATCAGCCAATGAGTGAGAATTACTCACATGAGCTCTGTTGCCTAATACTATCTGCCAGATACCTTGTGCATAAATAAAAGGGACTTACGTTACCATAGATCATATGGTTCTATGTGATAAAACCATGCACAATAGGAGTCAACAACTACTGGTCGTATTTACTCAACAGCTTATCTCACAGTCCCTTGTTTATGTAGCCAGGATTTCAATTTGCCTTCTATTTTAATTATTAGTGCCAAAACAAAATGAACATACCTGGCAGGTTAGAAAGCCCAAAATAATGTGAAACGAGCATTCATCCCAAATAGGAATTCCCAGATTGATTTGAGTGAAGATGAATACAGTACCTCTAATTCATTCATCTGAGTACCTCTTCTCTCCCTGTCTTTCCCCATGCACAAGCATATAGGCACAACGATGCTTGAGAAATAAATAAAGCAATAAGTAAAGCCCATTAACAAATATAGTGGTAATATCTTCCCAATATAATTTTAGTCCTTTTGCTTATAATGTATACAGTTCCTTTATGCACACTTTCTGAATATTCCTCCCCCGCTCATCATTTGTGCACTTGTGAAATGAACCAAGTTTTTCCTTGATCATTCATTATTATCATTAGAAAATTAAATAAAAATACGTATTTTCACAACTTGTAAATTGTCATTTGATAACATCTTCCATCAGGAGAGCAATTTCCTACTTCTCACTCATAATCAGGCCAATCACTTTCACAATCTGAACCATGGATCTATAAAATCACCTTTATGTTTCACAGTTTCTGCACTAAGTAGCAGTTAAAATTATGGACAGAGAGATAAATTTGGGCAAGTCAGACTCCAGAAAACAAGCAAAAAGCCATTAAAGACACTAGCAATCATTAAAAAAAAATCACAAAATGTCAAGGGTTCATGGAGATTAAAAATTGGGAGGTTTATCATAAAAATATTTATGACTTGATTCTCATCTTCTGTACCTTAGTTTCTCATCTGATGAAATAGTATGAAAGAAAGTGCTGTGTATTGGGTTTATGTGGTAAGGTTTTTCTAGCAGTGGTCTGGAAGCCCCTGTGAGAATACACTAGGGGCTATCCTCTTCTCAGAGGGAGCCAAGTCAAGTTTGCTCCAAGACCAACTTGCCACTGCCCAAAGTGATGTTGTTGGTGCCTCTGTGATAATATATTTAAGAAAGGGTAAAAAACACTGTGCAGCAGCTGTGAGAGAGGAATGAGAAAATGTGAGAGAAACAACTCTGCGGGCAGAGGTCAGAGCAGAAGGAGGGGGAGGGGGTGCTCCAGGCACTGCAACAGAGATCACCCTGCAGTCAGTGGAGAAGACCATGGTTGTCTATCTGCATATCCTGGAGATTAGCAGTGGACCAGATATCTACACTGCAGCCCACGGAGGACCCCATAGTAGAGCAGGTGGACGTGCCCTGAAGGAAGCTGCAGTCTGTGAAGAGACCACACAATAGCAGTTTTTCTGGCAGGAGTTGTGGCCCACGGAGAGAAGTCTATGCAGAAGCAGTCCATTCCTGAAGGACTGTAGCCCGTAGAAGGGACACATGCTGGAGCAGCTCTTGAAGAACTGCAGCCCATGGGAAGGACCCACATTGGAGAAGTTTGTGAAGGACTCTATGCTGTGGGAGGGACCCCACGTTGGAGCAGGGGAAGAGCATGAGGAGGAAGAAGCAGCAGATAAAAAAGTGTTATGTACTGACCACAACCCCCATTCCCCGACCCCCTGTGGCGCTTGGTGGGGGAGGTAGAAGAGTCTGGAGTGAAGCTGAGCCTGGAAAGAAGCAGGTGGATGAGGGAAGGTGCTTCTAGTTTTGTTTGATTTCTCACTGTCCTACTCTGTTATTAATTGACAATAAATTATATTAATTTCCCCAGAGTCAAGTGTGCCCCTGACTGTAATTGGTAAGTATTCCCCCTGGCCTTAGCCCCCCATCATATTTTCTCCCACAGTGCTGTTGAGGAGAGAGAGTGACAGAGCAGCTTGTTGGGCATCTACTTGACAGCCAAGGTCAACCCACCACAGTGCTGTTACATCAGTAAAAAACTAGTGCAAGTGAAAAAAATATTCATTTTTCAGTGAAAATCAAATATTTCAAGTTAGATATAGCTCAGGTTTTTGACATAAACATTCTATGATTAGACCTCCAGAGTTTTAAAAGTTCTAAAACTCTGCTAACAAGGCACACACTCCAAAGCACCTTAGTATCACTGAGGTTGAATATTTTTCCTCAATTTTCTTACATGTTCTTGATGAGGACACAGAAACAGGCTCTCACTCTGAACAATGTCTAAAGGAGCGTGTGCAGAAAACTTATGTTCCAAAGTTAAATATATACATCTAAACACATAAAGTAGACACTGTGAATCCATCTGTGTTATTGGAGTGACTCAGCTCTGCAGAAGAGGCAGACTCGGAGTGGAGTTCTGCAGCTTCAGGACAAGAATATTGCCAGGGAGAGAAAGAAGACGATTTTGTTCTTCCCATTAAGTGAAGGAAATTCACTAATGAAGGTGAAAATTTTCATCATTTTTCTCCAAAGATTACTAGCCTCATGGCTAATAACTGCCTAATTTATTACTTCTGAAAGGAAAGTACTTGAACCACAATTTTTCTACGTTGTGAGTGACTTCAGTAGCCACTGAGCACTGACTTCCACAGTAGACGGAAATGACTGATGACAATATCGCAAAAGATGTTTAAAACCAAAATAGGGAAGGGGAAGGTTGTAATACCCTTGCCCTCAGCTTTCTTTTTAAGTTTGGTTAGAGCAGGCTCCATCCCACCTAATACAGTTCTCTTAATCTCTTCTGCACCTGACTTTAAACCACATTTTTCCTATTCATAGAATCATAGGCTTATAGATTCCTAGACTCATAGACTTACAGAATAATAGAATAGTTTGGGTTGGAAGGGATCTTTAAAGCTCATCTGGTTCAACACGCCTCCAATGAGCAAGACAACTACATCAGGTTGCTCAGAGCCCCATTCCAACCTGACCTTGACTTTTTTCCAGGGATGGGTCATCTACTGTCTCTCTGGGCAACCTGTTCCAGTGTTTCATCACACTCTTAGTAAAAAATTTCTTCCTTATATCTAGTCTAAAGCTACCCTCTTTTAATTTGAAACCATTACTCCTTGGTCCTATTGCAACAGGCCTGCTAAAAAGTTTGTCCCTTCTTTCTTGTAACTGCCTTTGAGTACTGAAAGGCTGAAATAAGATCTCCTTGGAACCTTCTCTTCTCCAGGCTGAACAACCCCAACTCTCTCAACCTTTCCTCATAGGAGACGTGTTCCATCATTCTGGTCACTTTTGTGGCCCACCTCTGGACCTGCTCCAACAGGTCCATATCTTTCCTGTGCTGAGGACTCCAGAACTGGATGCAGTACTCCAAGTGGGGTCTCATGAGAGCAGAGTAGAGGGGCAGAATCACCTCTCTTGACCTGCTGCCCACACTTCTTTTGATGCGGCCCAGGATACAGTTGGCCTTCTGGGTTGTGAGCACACACTGTTGGCCCATGTCCAACTTTTCATCCACCAGTACCCCCAAGTCCTTCTCCTCAGGACTGCTCTCAATCCCTTCATCCCCCAGTCTGTACTTATACCAGAGGTTGCCCCAACCCACATGCACGCAATTGCACTTGGCTTGTTTGAACCTCATGAGGTTCCCACAGGCCCACTTCTCGAGTTTTTCCAGGTCCCTCTGGATGGCATCCCATCCTTCAGGTGTGTCAACCACACCACTCAGCTTGGTGGTGTCTGCAAACTTGCTGAGGGTTCATTTAATCCCACTGTCTATGTCATTGATGAAGATATTAAATCGTACTGGTCCCAATACAGACTCTTGACAGAAACCACTTGTCACCGATCTGAATCTAGACATTGAGTCATTGACTGCTACCCTCTGGATTTTACCATCCAACCAATTTCTCACCCACCAAGCATTTTACCCATCAAATCCATATCTCTCCAATTTAGAGAGAAGGATGTTATGGGGGACCGTTTCAAAGCCCTTACAGAAGTCCAGATAGATGACATCCATGGCTCTTCCTCTTGTCTGCTGATGTAGTCACTGCATCATAGAAGGCCACAAGGTTTGTCAGGCAGGACTTGCCCTTGGTGAATCCATGCTGGCGGTTTCAAATCACATCTCTGTCCCCCATGTGCCTTAGCATAGCTTCTGGGAGGATCCGTTCTGTGGTCTTCCCAGACATAGAGGTGAGTCTGACAGGTTAGTAGTTTCCAGGGTGCCCCTTTCTCCCCTTCTTAAAAATGGGTGCAATGTTTCCCTTTTTACAGTCACCTGGGACTTCAACTAACTGCCATGAATTTTCAAATAACGTGGAGAGTGGATTGGCAACTACATCAGCCAATTCCCTCAGGAGCCTGGGATGCATCTTATCAGGTCCCATAGACTTCTGTATGTTCAGGTTCCTGGGGTGGTCACAAACCTGATCTTCTCTTACAGTGGGACAGACCTTGCCTCCCCTGGTCCCTGCCTTGTGGTCCATCCGCTTGACAGGTGTGGGAAGAAACATTGCCAGTTGTGTATTTTCTATAGAAATCCCATTTACACATTATAAATCAGTGATGTCTGCTGATAGTTACATACCTCTGAATGAAGAATTGAAAAGCTGAAGTCCTTTGAAATGTAAATCCTGGGAAGTTGTCAGTAAGACTGATGCCCTAATTCCAGTCACGTGTTTTAGCATTGTAGCTTTACTAACGCTGATCTGCTTCCATTTGTGAGGTCCTGCTCATGTCTGATCAACTTACAATACTTTAGTAATCAACCTTTCCTCTCTCTTTACTCTCATGCTTGTATGTATGTCTTTGTATTTCTTACATGGTTGATGAAAAATAATTGACATTCATTTCATAGAATCATAGAATCATATGGGGTTGGAAGGGGCCTCTGGAGATCATCTAGTCCAACCCCCCCGCCAGAGCAGGTCTACCTAGAGCAGGTTGCACAGAAACTTATCCAGGTGGGTTTTGAATGTTTCCAAAGAAGGAGACTCCACCTCCACTCTGGGCAGCTCTACCACTCTCACAGTAAAGAAGTTCCTCCTCGTGTTTAGGTGGAATTTCTTATACTCAAGTTTGCGCCCATTTCCTCTTGTCCTGTCACTGGGCACCACTGAAAAAAGACCAGCCCCATCCTCCTGGTACCCTCCCTTTAAG
>JAOXJK010000012.1:119139409-119159620 GCA_025774025.1 Xenus cinereus
CCCCCCTGCCATGGGCAGGGACACCTCCCACCAGACCAGGTTGCTCAGAGCCCCATCCAGCCTGGCCTTGAACACCTCCAGGGACCGCTGCTGGCAGGAGCCTGGGAGACAAGGAGGGCAGGAGAGGGCAGATGAGGGAACAGCTTAAGCTGTTTGGCCATCCTGGTTCTGTTCCTTCTCCGTTGCTGACTCTATACGTGAGCTTGGAAAAGCTCCTGCACGGTGGTAGGCACAGAAACGTGGAGGGGCCAGCTACAGGGGCAGTTTCTATAGGATGGAGCCGTACTCTGCATGAGTCAACAGAGAAAAGCAGGAAGATCCTATCCCCTACGTAATGTGTGCATTTTTCAGGATGTTTCTGAAGTGCACACATTCAAAAAGTGGTATATTAGCACTCAAAAGCTAGAATAAAGATAAAAAATGAGATATGTGACATAAAATCAAACTTAATATGTGGCAAAGGGGTTTGTGGGTTTTTTTAAAGTCTTTGAAGGGCTGTCAACTCTGCTGTGCAACTGCAATGAGCCGATAGATATAAAATAACTAAAATGGCAGAATTTGTGTGATTGTATATTTGAGACAGATTCTTCTCTTTTATCTGAACTCTCTTTATCTAAGCCTGATGACTCCAGTGGAAATAGTCCTGTGGACATCAAGCCAAAGTGAAAGAGAGTTGGTCCTGATGCCTCTGTGCTGCTGATAGATACGAGCACGGCTTCTGAACTGGAGCTTGGCAGTCATATTGTGGATAATACACCTTTAACCCTACCTCCGTAGAAGGGGTTTGCATTATTCATTATTACTTGTCTCTATCCAGTTCAAGTTCATGGTGATAAATCTAGCGTATAAGGCACTTACAAAGATGGGTGTGGTGTGCTGATAGCATTCATGATTAAGTGCTTTCCTGTGTCAAATATAGCCCGTAATATACTACAAACAGGCAGTTGATTTTTATACAAACTGATCTGGCTGCTATCAGACTCTGACATTTTATACTAATACTTAAAATAAATCTAGAAACAGGAAAGAAAGTACAGAATTATTGTTTTAAGCTAACTGTGAGGGCTTATCTTCAAAGTGGCAGAGTTTCTATTGTATTTAAAGAAACTGGTCGGTATACTGGCGTAAAGGTTAGAAGTACGCATGAAGCTGGAGTTCAGTTCCAGCCGCAGTTTTCACTTTTGATATAGAGCCTCTAAGATGCTTTTTATTCCAACATGAAGACTTAAAAATACTTTTGCTTTATTTTATTTTGTTCCAAGCTTGCCAACTTTGCGTTATAAACGACTCCTATTGAAATCGCTGGGAATTTTGCCATGCATTGCAAAAGCCCTGGGATGTGGCAGCATCCACTGCAATCTGTGTGATTTGCTGGGCACTGGAGTCTACTTAGGCAAGAGCTAGGGACAGGAGAGCTAACTTTAGCAGTCTTTTTTTTCCATGTCTTACCGCGTGTAGCTTTTGTGTGTCTCTTTGAGTTCCCGGTTTTAAAGGCTAAGAAAATGCTAAGAGTTGGGTCCCCTTGAAAATGAAGAAGACAGTTTTCTGTCTGAAAGCACTCACCTTAACGTATTTCAGAGACTGGGTACTGTAACAAATTAGTGTAAGGTCTAGTGAGGAACTGAACCCAAAATCAAACTGAAAACAAAAGCGATTTAGTAGAAAGGATTTTAATGAAATTCATAAAATGGTTGTCTGCTGAACAGAGGACACATTTCCTAATCCTGTTTGAGGTTTTGACCAGCTTGAGGCTACTTCCACTGCCAGGTAAGGCTGTTTCCGTGGGCCTACCTGAGACTCAGCTTGTCGGCCATCCGTGCAATGCCATGCTGGATGTAGGCCTGGTTTCAGCTCAGGTGTGCTAAGGGGAAAGGTAGTTCACACTTGGACCATGGTGTGATCTGAGCTTCCAGACAGATCAGGTGTGATATTACAGTCCCCAGAAGATATCTTGGGGCTGGCTCATCATAAGCACAATATGGGTGTTCAGAATTTGAGCTCCACCTGGACTAAAAGGCAGCAGTTCGGGCTGGATGAGGACCAGGATGGTGGAGTTTCCCATTGTAAGCCTGCTGATAATTTTATAACGTAGAAGTTTCTCTTTATTTTTTTTCCTACAAGCAAAAATGACTAGCTGTGACATATCAATGTTAAATTCCGAATATAAGGAAACGCAAGACTTCAACACAAAATGACATTTCTACAATAGAGAGATAAAAATGGGGAGCTTCAAAATGTGAAAATCCGGGGACTTTAACTAATGGAGTGACAGACTGTTCATGAAACATGCATGATTCTAAAAAGTCAATTGAATTAATTAGTCATAGCCTTTTCTTGTAATTGTTGCCATAGGTTGTTACTCTTCTCGTAGGTCCCAGCGCTATGAAACACGAGCAGGGAACAACCGAAACCCAGGAGAAGCCACATTACTAGAACTATTTGCATGTACAAGATTGCTCAAGTTTTATGTGTCCTTACTTACAGCAAGAAAATCCAAACTCCAATATTTTTGCTAAGAAAAGACAGCTTTATTAGTCTGTTGGGCAGGTATTATCAGGTTAAAATGGTTTTTGTCTCGAACAGACTAGTCTGAAAATCAAACTCAGTATTTTATTTTATTGTAGTTTAAATAAGTGTAAAGCATTTTGGTTCAATACAGGTAAGAGGGGTTGTGTGTGTCGGGTGTGTGGCTGACAGTGGAGTAAAACGTTTCTAAGGAATGTATCAGAACTTTTTTTTTACTAGTTATTAGAGAATACATTCCACCAATTTACCTAACATGAAAAATATTGTCACTCTTGCCTATTACTTTCTGAAGTCAGCTGAATAATTAAATGTATGGCTCTTTATTTATCTTAAGTGGAATAATGTTTTAGCCAAAAGAAAGGAGAATATTTCTAGTCCAAGTCCATTTTTTTCTTCTTGCTGACTGGTGTTCTAATTCAGGTTAGAAATAGGAATTTGTGTGTCATCGGTACGTCTTACTTGTGCAACACTTGTGTCATCAAAGGTACTAATTAATTCCCCCAAAATGAAAATTGTATTTTAAAAAATTAGTATAATTGCAAAAATCACCCTCCTGTTTTTGGAGTGTGTCAGTTTGGTGAGTCCTTTTAGCAGGCTGGGTTTAACGCACGGCGAAGGCAAGGGGTGAGGCAAAATTGAAGGGAAAAATGCCTGACTGACAGGACTCCACCCAGATAAGGCCACTGCTTAGAGAAACTTGGGAATGGCTCAGTGCAAGCGCTGTGCCAGGAACACACGCTCCGCTGCATCCAGGAGTGACTTTCAATCATCCAGCCCTTGAGAGGTCAGCGGTAGCAACAGCCTGCAGGCTTGTTCTCTCCTCGCAACACAGGAAAGACTCAAGCCACTCCTGAGTCTGATTTAGGTCCTTTTCCTTGCAACCTTTACCTTATTTATAGAATCACAGAATAATTTAGATTGGAAAGGACCCCTGGAGGTCATCTAGTCCAACCCTGTGCTCCAGGCAGAGCTAACTTGAAAGCCAGATGAAGTTGTTCATGGCCTTGTCTAATCAAGTTTTGAAAGTATCTGAGGGTGGAGATTCCCCAGCCTCTCTGGCTGGGTTTAACCACTCTTACCTGATTTTTTTTTTTTTTTTTTCTCTTATACTTGCTGAGAATTTCCCAGGATGGAGCTTGTGGCCATTGCTTCTTGCCCTTTCCTCTGAGAGAAGCCTGGCTCCATCTTATCTGTAGCGCCCCTTAAAGGAGCTGAAGGTCACAATCAGGTCCCCTTCCACGACCAGCCTTTTCTTCTCTAGGCTGGGCAAACCTAGTTTCCTCAGTCCCTCCTTGAGTGTCATGCCCCACAGTCTTGGTGGCCCTCCATTGGGCTTGGTCTTGACATGTTAGTGCTTTTTACAGGGAAACCCAAAAGTGGACATGACAGAGTACTCCAAATGTGGCCTCAGAAGTGCCAACTGGAAGGGAACAGCCACTTCCCTCAAGCTTCTGGCTGCTCTCTTGCTGGTGCAGCTTGGCATGTGCTTAGCTCTCATTGCCTCAAGGGCGCACTGCTGACTCATGTTCAACAACTCCTCCACCCCAGGTCCTGCCCTGCAGAGCTGATTCCTCCCCAGTCGTTCTCCAGCTTGCAGGGTTGCAGGGGCTGCTTCTGAATTTTATGAAATTTCTGTCAGCCAGAAAGTAGAGTGTATGCAGCATCACCAAATCCATCATCCCTTCCTCCAGAGGGTCTTTTCTATGTGTCTGTCTTTGAGTTTTACCTCTCTGACTTTTGCCAGAAGCCCATGGAGAAGAAACTAGCCTGAATCCCGTAACTTTGGCTCTCTAACAGCTCTGCTCCACAGAATCTCTGTGCTTTATAACCAACCTGCATATGAGTGGTTAGTCTCAGGTTGGATTTATCTGGTGCTTCACAGATGAGGTTAGACCTAACTCCTTTAGAAGAACAAACTATTCTGTGTTAGGTCAAAAAGTACAAGAGAGAATTGCACGTGGTTGTCTCCCTGGGCAAAATGAAGAAACCACCAGTGAGTAAAAAGGACATAACTCTAATTAAATTATTTATATATACCTTTCTGGTATCATACCATGGATGTGTTTTGTAAACAGGACCCTATTTCAGCTCTTGAAAGGGAGAAAAAGGGTGTAACAATAGTGCTTTTTCCTGCTCTTGGAAAACAAGAGAAATTTCTGGACATATGTGCATGAGAAATTAGGAAACATACATTATCTGGAAGTATTTTCGTTGTAAGCTCAGGTGGCAGAAAAAAACACAGAAGTCTGGATTTTGTAGTGAATGCCATGTCTCCTTTTCTGTTGATAATACTGAGGAGAAGGCTAACTGAGTCTATTAAGAAGGCAGGACTTTGAGGAAAACCAGGATATTTACACTTCACCTGATGGAAGTGCTTCCAGGCTTCTCCCCGGAGAATAGAGTGGTTGGCCACAGGTTTTCTATCAAACAGCTGAATACACAGACCATGGTCTCTGAAAAACTTAGTTCAGGTCCTAAACTTTTAAGCGGATCTTGTATAATTTGTGGAAAACTCTTAGCTTTTCACTTGAAATGCTGATATGTCCCTTGCTGTCTGTTTATGTGTGACTTACGTATATTTGCTATACAGTGCTCTCAAAAATGTGTGGAAACATTTGAGATTTTTTTTTAAAAGCTTTTTAAAAGCTCGATCATCAGCTGCTGTGTCAGCAATATATGGTTACTATCCTAATTAGAAAAGGCCTGATATTCTTATTAAAGCCTATGGAAGTTATGCTGTTGAATTCAGCTGGGACAGATTCAGTGTCTAAATCACAACTAAACTGCTGCGGGGTCAAGTAAGAGAGGCGAGCAGAGAGAAATGGTTCCCTCCATTGGAATTATACCAACGGTTGTGTGTTCATCCTGCAGAACGGGAATACCTTAGAGGAGGAGATGAACATGGGAAGCGCGCCAAATCTTGATGTCCTTTGTTCATGTCACCATGAGAAGGAAATTAGGGAAGCCCTTAGAGTCTGACTGTGGTGGACCACCATCAAGTCTGGAGCGAAGAGAAAAAATGTGGTTGCTGAAGGCAGTAAAGGGAACTCTTGGCCAAAGGTATTGAGGGGGCTGGCTTCTAGGATCAGACTCAGAGGTGACAGACTGATCTAATTTCTTGGATTTGACAAAAACAACACATCTGGATTAAAAAAAGAAAAAAAAAGAAACTTATGTGAAGAAAGAAAAAAGAGCTCAAAGTATCTGAAGAGCCTTTGCTAGACGTCCTCAGCAGTGCAGTTCTCACTGTTCTGGATCACTTCTTTACTGTTTATCTTGAGTAAAGCCCTTTGTAATTAAGTTAATTCTGATTTAATCATGACAATCATAGCTGGTAGATATCCAAGGCAATGATAACAGAAATTAAGCAGTGTACAGATTGCATCTATGACAAGAGATTGAAGAATAAAAGAATACTTCAGGGGCAGGTCAATACTGCAGTTTTCCTATTGTAACTGCTGTTAAAAATAAAGCCAAACAAACCAGAAAGCTGGAGCTGCTGCTTCTGCATGCAGACTCATGATTTGTGTAATAAACTTGGACTAGTTTGTTAACACAATCCCACGCAGTGGCGAAGATTTGACAGCCACATTATTACATTGCAACTTGGCTTAAAGGTGGTGGGAGACGCTCTCATTGTGTTTTAGGTCATTTGTGTTCATTAGCAAGCGCAAAGTCATCAAAGCCGTGTTTGCCTTCTCCCGCTAAGCGAGGCTGTAGCTCTCTCACCTGGGGCTCAGCACCATTCAGACATGCGGCAAGGCTGTCCCATCTGACACCTCAGCTCCTCCAGAGAGAATGAGTTGGGCTCATGAGGCATTAGGCACAGCTCCACTCTTTCTTCAGGTTTGTTTTTTAATTACCTGGCGAGCCCAGCAGCAGCAGTGGATTGGAGGAGTCTCTCGGGGGCAGGTGGTGGAGCCACTACCTGCAGTGCCAGTACAATACTTCATCAGGCTTAGGTCTCCATCCTCAGAGTAGAGCTTGCTTAGATAAGGCAGCCAGCCTTAGCAGAGGGAAAACCCTTTAGCATGATTCATGTGTTACCTGAAACAATGTCACAGCACCATTGCAGATTAGAAAACGTAATTACCCTGATCAGTTGTTTACAAAGAAATTGTTTGAAGCTTTCCAAAGACATTGTTTGGAGTCAGGGCAGTATCACTTCCATTGTGTGTTTTGTGTACTGGCCTGATAGATAATGATGGGAGCTCCCAGAAAATGACCCTCCCTCAGAGCATCAAAGTTTAAAAAGTGTTGGTAACCCAGCTGTAGAATCTCAGGCAAGATGTGAAATCTAACAGCCTTTAAATCCATGACTATTAAGTTCATTATGTTTTAATTTGAAAATTGGACGCTCAGCTTTTCAAGGATTTATGGCCTTATCCTGCACACACTGAAATCAATGGGAGTTTTGTCCTTGGCTTCGTTCGGAACAGGATTAAGTTCTTGTGAGGTAATGCTTGATCTCCAAGCAATGAATTCAAGAAATAACTAGATCTGAGTAGTTATCAAGATCACTTACAGCTAATCAGATAAAAACCCTACAATTTTGAGGGGAAGGAGAGTGCCAGAAATTCAGGGCCACTGAATGCCATGGGAAGACATAGTGCATTTCTGTGTTGACAGAATTAAAATTTCAGTCAGAACTGTTCTAAGCTAGCCCAGGCTGGAGAAACCTTGGCTGACTCATGGAGCTGAACAGCTCTGAAGGGCTTCCATTTCATTTTAAATTGCTGTTCAAAACTGACGCCGAACTTAAATGTTACATCGCCCTGGGGTCAGTTTAAGAGTCAGATCTCTTCCTGGTTATAATCTGGAAATAAAATCTGGTCAGAAATATTTGAGTACTGGGGATTGCTATGTTTGAACACAGACAGGTTCAGAGGTTTTTCTTTTTTCCCTCCACGCTAATGTAAGGCTGTGGGGAGTGGAGAAAGGGGGAACTGGCAGTAGTAGCTCTAGTATATTGAATTTCTGCAATGGGAAATTTTTCTGGTAGGGAGGAGCTCTGTAAATTAGTTAGCTTAACACAGTGACAAGGGCAGTAGAATACACAAAGAAGATGACAACCTTAACCTTAATTATGCTTTAATAAGGCTGATTTCACAGCTGATGTGACCACATTCTACACTGACTTCTAGTGCTTTACAAATGTGCCTTTTGAACTTCACTGTATCCTTATGTAGACAGACCCTCGTTCTCTTTAGTCTCTAAAGACGCTTGAAAATGGCAAGTCATATGCAGGAATTTGTGATAGTTAGTTCACTAGTTTTCAGCTGCTCTAGAGGACCTTTAGCCATGTGTAAAATGTACAGATTTTTATTAAAAGGATGCCTTTATGATGGAGGATATGCTGAATGCAGCTTATGCTGCTCAGAAACCCAGCTCAGTTGGCTCAAATTGCCAGTGAGCTGATTTGCTATCCAGTGACAAAACTGGATTTTAACATTTCCTCTCATTATGTTGCTGGTGGCTAATTGCATGCCCTGCATTGGTGTGATGCTGGCACAAAGCTGGAACAGAGATTCACATTTGCAAAACCTGGGATACAAACCTGAAAATAACTAGCCTGGGAGGCAAGCCCAAGGAAATCTTTCTGCCAGACTTGCTGTATGGCATTTATTAACTATTTCTTTTCAATGGCAGGGGTGGGGCATTTATGGTAATCTTTTGCCTCCCCTTTCCAACAAAAGGAGCAGTGATTTTAGTTGTCTCTGGAACCCACCAGATTGCCTGTACCTGTGCAGAGGTTTAGAGAGCTGCCAGAGCGGAGAGCACGTCACTGTCATCCCTAAGCAGTGGTTTCAAAGATCTCCTCCCCCTTCCCACCCTCCTCCCTGTACCCCCCTTTCACTCCGCCTTCCTCCTCCTCCAGCTTGCCCCCAAAGGGTCCCGTGCTGGAGGCTGTGCCAGAAGGAAAATGCAGGTCCTTATTTTAATTAACCTTAATAGCTGGGAGGGCTGTTGACACCCCACCACCACCAGCAGCTGTGTCAGAGATCTGCCCCATGAGCATATCTCATGTTGGAATTGTTGAGAATTAAACGTTTGCTGCAATTCATTACACTGGTTTTACAAATCCAGAGCTAGGTCTCACCTTCTCCATGGCAGAGGTGTGGAGATGTCTCACCTGGCACTTCTGCACCACCGTCCCGCTCTGATGTTGATTCTGTCATCCGTCTTCCACTCATTTTTGGTAATTAGATTACAGCGTTTTCACATACTTTAGTTGTCAGCAAGGAAGTGGTACTTGCCTCCCCGTGCCGGTGACAGCATTGCATAAAGCCACTTCCTACATACAGTATAGTGAACCGGAATCTCTCCTCCTATGGAAGGCCATATCCTCCCTCCAGTTGCATGCACAGAGCCTGGATATGTAAATGCATGTTAATCCATGGCCTTACTCGGTGCTATTTCTCCTGGTCTCCGTCTGAAGCAGCCATCCAGGTAGACTCATTTGTGAAATCCAGGTTTCTTTTTTCACATGTGCAGTAGCTTTCCAATATCCAAAAAAGGAGATTTCTTTGGAGTGGGACAGAATAAAAATCTTGAAGAGCTGAAGCCATTGATCTGACCTCTTTCTCCCTTTCACGGAATAGCACAGACACAGCCCATAGATGCACATACAGGTATGAGTGTAGCAGGAATATCCAAGTGTTTGCAGCACTGGAAGACACTGAAAATGTGAAGGGGTCTGAAAAACTGGTATTTAATGCACTGATCTTTGGAGCCTTCACAATGAGGCATTGTTAGATATAGGATCTGCTAAACAATGAGTCCTTGATAGGACATAATACCTATTCAGAAGCTCAGCTTTGCACACTTGCTCTTAAAACATCCTTAGCTCAACTTAAATTTACCTTTGTTGCACACAATGCACATGTGACAGACGGTTGCATTCATTCATCTACTTTATTTAGATCTCTGACAGGCTTACCTACTGTCTGCCCTGAAGCTAGGGCAGCCATGGGTTCTTGAATTAAGGCTATTGAGAACTACTAGCTTTTGAAATTGTCACTGTCAGATGCTTCAGGTGACACTGAAATAACGTTGAGGTAAAGTTGAAATCTGGAGCCCTGTGAGCATAACCTGGTTTTGCCTAGTTGCCTTTTGTGCATACCTTACATGCCCTGCTTGGACAGTTTCTCCTTTCGAATGAAAAATGAGAAACGCAGTTTACAGCACATACTGTACTTTGTCTACCAGCCATTAAAGATCCGAAAGCATTGTTTGTTGTTTGCAATCAGTTGAGCACCTCCTGTTACCGCAGGCTGACAGCCAAGCTGGCGGGTCTGGAAAAGGTATGAGAATCCAGGAGGTGGTATCCTGACTGTACGCAACGTTCTCTGCCAGTCAAGCAGAGGCTTTTCCCCAGCCAGGGCTCGCATTCCTCTAGTGCGACGGCAAATGACAGCGACGAAAAATGGCACAGGTTTTCACCAGAAACGCCTTGTCCCACTTTGGTTTCTTCACCTGGAACTGCCTTGCCAACAAAGTAGCCGCTTTTACAAGCTTGCCTGCTTTTTCAAATTTGGCCAGCGCATCCTACAAACACCTGACCAAAACCCATCATTTGAAAATATGTAACCTTTTGAAATCTCATACATTGAAAAATGGAGAGTTCAGGGCTCCAAAACCTATAGACATGTGCTTGTCCATTTTTTCAGCTGATTGAGAAGATTTGTTAACTATTTCCAAAATCTTAAGAAAACTTAAAAATAAGAGTGCTTTTCATATAAAACGTGTACGTAAATTATAGCTGTTTATGGCAGTTTCTGGAGACTCATTCAATAGGAAAAATATTTCCTAGCTGGAGGAAGTGTTGAGATGCTGCCATTCCAAAGACCAAATCCATAGTGTGGTCAGTGTCTTGTAGTAGTGAAGGGTTCAATTAGAGGTAAACACTACTTAGCTCATCTGATACTAATTCTTCCCAGGGGCCAAGTGGTTCATGATTCAGATTTCTGTCTGCCACAGTGAAGTGTGATGCTAATGGGCAAGGGGGGAGGAGAAGAAAAGAAGGACAGCTAAGTGAGCAAGTTCATGCTTGTCCTTTGGACAAGCCTATTCTTGCTACCCTGAGAAGGCAGTTTGCACAGCACTTGAAGCGGGAACGCCAGGGTAATCTTTCATGAAGGGGAATTTATGCAGTAGGAGAAGTAATTGCTGGCATGATGGGACAAGTGACCATCAGAATGATTTAAAAAGCCCTTCAGCGTGACCATGATTTTGATCAAGTGCAAGGGTGAGGAGGAAGTAGTGCATTTGCATATGTGCCTCGTTTAACAGTTATCAGAATAGATGGAAATTAAAAGTAGAAGCTGTGGAATCACATGGAAGCAAATTTTCTACCTGTAAGACATAAAGAAATGAAAATGAAATGTCAGCTCAGAATTTGAGCAGAAGAGGTTTCACTCACTGCTCTTACAAGCCTGCTCACTGCTCACATTCACTGCCAATTTTGGTGCTTTTAGGTTGAGAAACAGATTGACCCAAGTTTTACAGCTATTTCTAGTCCTTTGGTAACTCCCACTTGCCCCTCCCCTCCTACAGTGCTTTAAAATGACATTGGGTATTTACGTTTTCGACAGGGAAAAATGTAGGCCAGCCGTTTAACCAGCCGTCCCTTTCTGTTACGGGGCAGCCGGATTATCTGTGATTGGCGAAGGCAAAAGTCGTTGGCGTGTAAATAAGGTGCTTGGCGAGGTGGCAGACGCAGGGGCTGTGGATTGGCCTGCAGAGCCACCAGGGTGGGGAGCCAGTGCCTGACACCCGGTGACTCAGTGGCCGGTGACTCGGTGACTCATCCGGCTTTGCTTGGAAGGCTCAAAGTCTCACTAAAAAGGGCTTGTTTCTCTTGGGTCTCTGGCCACCCCGTTTTTTCAAGTCTAGAAGATTATTCTTAAAATTAGGACATCTTTTCTGTTAAATACTCAGGTATCTTAAACATCATTCTTATAGATCTGTAGGAAGAATGCAAATCTCATCTAGCTAAGAATGAGGCTAAATGCTTATGTCTGTTTAATTTTAGAGAAGTGGCTGCATTAGAATTGGCCTTTTGATTGCTTTGTGTACACAGTGTTTTCAGACCTCCTAAAGGTTTTCAGTTCCCTAAAGATTAAGGGCGGGAGTCGCCAAGGTTTTGAGCACAAATCTCAGCCACCCTCTGTGGTGGGCTTTGCCAGTTCTATGTTGCACCTTCTAACAGGGGTGCCTTTATTATCACCGTACCCATCTTTGCTTTCCTGTCTCCTGGCGCAAACTGGGATGGAGTGGCCCAGAACTCACTCTGCCCAGGTTTTACAGCGCTTTCACCCTGCAGTGGATGTTAAAGGACACGTGGAAAAAGTCTCTTTCAATTATCAGAGCACAATCCCACTAAACAACAACTAATCACATTTCTGCTTATAAAAGAATTGCTTGGTAGTACTGAGGAATATCACTGGAGATACATATTTCATACACTTTATGACTCATTATTCTTCAGCTGCCTTATTTGAGTAGAGGCAGTGGGAATGAAACTTTAAGTGTTTTGAATCATTTCTTCAACAAAACTGCAAAAGCTTTGGGGAGTTCTTTGTTTGAAAAGTCTAATATAGGTGTATGTTCTTTGTTAGGGCTAGTTAAATAATATTCTTATACCTTGAAGTAAATAATACTGACTCATTTGTGGCTATAGCATTCCCTACAATTCACCTGAGCACCTCACGGTCTTAATTCTTTCACACCACACTTAGAAAATAAAGGTGGTTATCCTGTATCATTTAAGATCGCTGCTGTGCGCATGCAGCATAGGGAAACCTGCCCAAGGTCACACAAGGTTTCTGTGGTGGATCAGAAACCTCGGTGTCGGTCACTTGTGTTCCAGATTAATCCCCTGAACTAGGGAAATGCAAATTTTCCGGACTGGGATCTCACTTCTTTTCTGTAGCTTGGATCCCCTCCCCACTTTCCAACTGTCCTCCCTGTGTATCTGTGTGGCTGCTTGTGGCTCCTCTTCTTGCACCTCCAGCCTCCCTCATACCCAGCACTCCCTTGCACCGCCAAAAACCCCACCTGTAGCAACTTTGCGCCCTCTTCCCAAGACTCCTCACTGCAGCTTGATGGGGACATGCAGATTTAACCACTAACTGGTTCTCTTCATCCCTGGGGGTAAGGTCAGCTCGGTGCACCCAGCCTTGCCTCCTTGGGTACCTGCAGCATCAGAACTGCCAGGGTTTGCTCTTGCCTCCCCGAGTCATTGGGCCCCTTGTTTATGCCAAAAATCTTACAAGGAGCCACCCTTGCCACAGCAGCATGGCCTGCAAGCATGTGACATCCTGACTTTGTCACCCGGCCTGGCCAGCCTGAGCATCCCCTGGGAAAACTGCTGGCCCCATGGGGCTGGGACAGCTGCTGCCCTGCAGTTCTTTGACCTCAAGATAGGAGAGGTGGGGAAAGCGAAGAGCGAGGCAAAGAGAGGAGCAAGCCAGCTGCTGCCAAACGTGTGCAGTGAACATCCTCTGGCCTCACTCACCCACGACTCCACCATGCACCATCCATGTCGTGTGATGGGAACGCCACAGGTCTGGTGGAGAGGAGAGGACAGAGGAAAAGAAACAGGAAAATAAGAGTGAAAGTGAGGGAGAGGCAAAGTCAAGTGGGAATGTTCAATTTCACTTTTGCAGTGCACGGTCTGATCCCACTCTGAGAACCTCTTCTGCACTGGGGAATAGCTTAAAGAGCAAGACTGGCACCGTGAAGATAAGGGCCAGAGCAGGCAGAGACAACTGGTTTCTTGTTAGTGCTGTGGGCCACTGTAGTATAGGCGAGGCCAGCATTTTGTCTGGGGAGAGTGTTTTCCTTCAGGGTAGGGGGCAAAGAAGAGCTGGCTTGATTGCTGGATCTTGCGAAGCTTGTAGAGAGATGGACAGGGTTAGAGACAGCAGCGTGAATTACTCCATAGTTAGTTCCGTGGCTGCTAGAAATCTCTATGGTGCAATTAAAACTAAAGTGCTGAAGTGAGGAGTGGGGCCCAGGACACTACAGCTAAGATAACAAAGCTACAGCTAGGTTTTTTTTGCTGGATTCTATAAAAGCTGCAGGGTCTCTAATGACAAGTTCAGACAGTGAATTTTGAAAATGTATTGGGGTCATTAGGCAAAACTGCTGCCTCCAGCCCTAGCAGTAAACATATTCTGGCTAGCTTTATAATAGTATATAACTACTTTGTCATAGTCATAAGCCAGAAACTTAGTCCATCTTTGCCTTTAGTCACTGCTTTGAGGTGATCACAGCCCTCAAACTGCCCCTGTAAGATCCTGCAACCTCCTTAGCTTTTTTGTTCCTAGTGTTCTAAGTTCAGAGTCCATCTTCAACTAAGCTTAACTCAGGCTTGTGACGTGATCAACAGACTCCCCATTAACGAACTTGAAGCCCTTTGCTACTGTCTCCAGCCTTTGCTGGGCTTTGCATGCCTCCTTCCGCTCCAGCCGGTTCTAGCCCCTCTTTTATAGCCCATTAAGCCTAACCCTGTCAGTGCTGGTTATTTCAACACCAGTCTGCATCTTATCCACTTGAGGCATCTCTCTTGGTGCCTGCCCTCATCATACACCTCCAGGTATTGTAAAATTCAGTGATAAAGCAATCTTTTCATCTCACATTGTGCCCAACTGGAGCATAAGCCCAACTCTAACTGTAGGGTAAGGTCCAGCACAGCAAACTCATATTTGTGCCAGAACTCAGCAGAAGTCGTTCGCTCTTTTTGGCTTAGTCTTCATCCTACTACTGCAGCTTTGCATGCCCAGTAATAAAATCAACTCTGTCCTGGGCACAAACTCTAACCCCAAGATGAGACTCTAGCCTGGTTTTGTTTATAAGGATGATGGCAGGAGTTAGCGGAGCTGTACGGTTTGCAGTGTGCTTTTTGTGTCATTGTTTATGCTGGAAGCTGCACAGCGTCACTCAGCTGTGATTAAGCCTTAGCCCTGAGTAACACAAAGGGGAAAACAGTTCATGGTTGGATTGTACACGCCCTGCAGGGCTGGGAGGAAGGTTCAGTGTGACAGGTGAGAATAGTTCAAGGCAAATTTTGAAATATCTTGGGTTCAAGCTAGGGCTTCATAAATTTTCTCACAACTAAATGTGGAAGATGCATGTTTGTGCTAGGTCCTGCTCAAGTCACATCTCCTCTGGGTACTGACAGACGAAGATTTCTTGTGGCTGGAAGTCCTTGGTCTACCTCTGAATTATGTCTGCAAAAGGAGAACGAAGAATTGAGGTTGCTACTGGATGCTGTATTATTGGTCTTGTTGAGAGAAGTGGGGTCAGCAACGAATTGAAGAATTTTGTGATAGCCAAGAGTTACGTGGGCTTTGGGTTGGGTTTGGGCTTAGGTTTAGGATAACTCCAACAGAGATAGCTTTATAGTTAGACAGATAAAGCTCTTAGAGATAAAGTGAAGACCAGAACCATTAACATTTAAAGAACAAATACGTGCTATTTTTATTTCTGCTGTAGGAAGGATTTCTGGGCTGCAATGAGACTATTCTAGGGATTAGGGTAAGGATTCTGGACAACCAGGAGCTAGATGTATTTTTGAATCATTGAAATCATTGCAAGGATGTGGGCTTTTGCTAGTCTTAAGAAAAGCCTTCTGATTAGTGCAGGGGCAGGTACAAGCCACTGGGATAAGGTTCAAGGTTAGTGTATGCCTGAACACAGCTTTATTCCCCCTCCACTTGCCTCTGGACAGCAGCACATGCGCTTCCTGTTTGTGACTTTTCTAAAAATGAGTCCGAACGGGAACAGTTCTGGTCTGAAGGGTCTTCAGGTGTTGAGAAAACTGGGGTCTCTGTTTGAACTGTGTGGTTCTCCTCCCATTCACCTGGAATTTGGAAATGTTAAATGTTGAGCAGGAAAATATCTAGAATGCAGCGTCCTGCTTAAATGCTTGTTTGTGATTTTTCAAGAGTAAGCGTTGCAGCAGAGCTGTAGCTGTCTTTCCTGGTGCCTGTTTAAGCCATGCTTATTTTGTTAGAAAAGAGCTTAATTGCCCAGGGTGAAGAGTTAAAGTTTATTTTTATGCCGCTCTGTTTTTAGCCTCAGATTGACATAGCTGACTAGTAGTGGAAGCCCCTTTGTATGAAACATCCCTTATCGTATTTGTCCCTCGAGCATACTGTGTGCCAAATTATCATTCCTAATAGGCTGGTTGACTTTCTGGACAGAGGAAACATCTTGATAAGTTTGCTAAATATGTTATGTCAGAGAAAGTGCATCACGGATCTTTTATCATCCGCATAAGGACAGGCTCGGTTCAGCTCCGAAGCGCCAAATTCCCTAAGCTCACCTGTTGAGCAGGGTGTTATTCACGGCATCTGATTATCCAACTGTGTACACTTGGCTGCCATTTTTTTCAGAGACACTTACGCAGTGGCGTTTTGCAATGACGTCAATTCTTTTCCTGTCTGACCTAGAAGACTACAGTGACTCAATGTTGGCGAGGCAGCCTTACAGATTAAATCGAGGACACTAGCTTAATTACTTTAACAGGCCCTTTAAAGGATTTCCCAAGAATGAGAATCATAACAAATTGTAGCTTAGGGGATTTTAGTAATTCCTGAAACTGAAGCTAATGATGCAACCCAAGATACGCTCCGCATTCCTGTTGACACACTGTGGATTTCTTAAAAGAATAATAATCTGCATTGTGAAGACTTTTGTGCTACAAATGCTAAATGCATTTGGAGCCTAATTCTGATGCGCAGATTCGTGAGATGAGTCCAATTAGCCCAACTGGAACACCTTACCCAAGTTAGAGTTGCAGGATTTGGCCACAGTGGAGTATTTGCAAAACATATTCAAAACTTTCTTCTATCTAGTTGTAGTAACTTGTGAAAAACTATAAATAATTATCCTATTAAATGTTCAAACTATCTAAAACTATCTTCAGATATTATTTTAATTTACAGAACTTTGCAGTGTAATTTGGAGAAGCTGTATTTGCAGTTGTTTACTAAAGTGAGTGCCTCTGCTTATCCTTTGCTAAGAAGCACAACAAAATAGATTCTGATTTCTGCTACTCCTGCATAAATGTGAAGTCAAGACGGTGACTTTCACCCTGTCACTCAAGGAGTACTGTAGTGGTTTGTTAAAATACATTAAACTTTGCATTTCCTATATCTGAGCAGAAATACTGTGGGTTTTTTAGATTTTTCACACTAAGACGTTCTATATTGGGGCTATACCATCAAGAAATAGAGTCAAACCTTTGCCCCAGTTATAGTGGTGTATTTCGAAAATAATTTTAGTATTTTTAACCAATTTACTCTACATTTATACTGGAGCAAATAAGAGAAATTATTAGCAACCTATTTATAATTTTAAAAAAGAATCCATCACAAACTTGCTATTTGCTAGTTCTGCATGGTTTCTCACTATTTACAGCTCACTCCAGCTTACATTAGATCTGCAGGAGAAAGAGAATCTGCTCTTGCAGAGCTGGAGAGAAAGGAGGCTGAGTGAGTCTGGGGAAATTTTTGAGACTTCTATGCAATGCTCCTCACCTCAGAAAAGCCTTCTCCCTCCGTCATGTAGCTCTCCTAACCACAGCTGAATTTTCTCTCCTATAGAAATGTTGGGGAAAAGAAAGCTCAGGTAATTTCCCTAAAAATACTCTGCTGAAGTTAAATTAGAATTGAGAATAATTAATGGTGATTAAAACACAGTATTTCTTGTAGGGATACTGCAGGCAATAAGTCCTCAAATCCAGGGAACTCAGGGTAAGATGCTCTGAAAGGAGGTCCCATACGCTTGCAGCTGAGGTTTCAGACCCACAAAGAGGAAAAAAACATCTTTGACATTTTTTTAGATTACCGTGGTTAGTATTAAACTAAAACTTTGAAGGTGTTTGGCTTTTTATTTAACAGTAGGTATTCTCTGGGCTATTTAAAGCATGGCTTCCTAAGACACACAGCAACAAACTGAAAGCGGGACACTGGGTGGGAATGCCTGGCCATCAGCGGCCTGGCATGCCCATAAAAAGGCAAAGGAAAACCAGTAGTTCAGTATCATCAATTAAATGCACCATTTTTTTCTCCCTTTTGTTAAATTTACTAATTTGAAAGGATGCAATATTGAATTTATGATAACCAATCAGATTCTGCAATTATTTACAATGGTTATAAAACCTAGGTATGCATGTTTTGGCATGGTATCAATCTGCCTCTCAAAACTATCTGAAGAAGAGATAGATACCTTTCACAATGCGTTCGCTTAGAAAGTAGCCCCCCAAACCTGTAAAGAGAACAGCCTCTCCTCCCTGGGCTGGGGTCCTCTGGCTTGACCAGGTCTTTTAAGAACATCCTCAAAAAACCCTAGAGTACTATGAAATACCCGGCCTATTTACCTTTGATAAGAGCAACAAGAAATGCAAAGGGAACTGTTTGCTCTAGGGGAGAGGCAGAGCTGGATGATCTGAAGAGTTTTATGGCCAGCTGTGTGTACGGTGCATCCCGAATTCCACAGTAGCCCCTTTTAGCAAGGCTGGAGATTGCCTCTTTTCCCAGCACTGAGACCTCACGCCTGCTGCCCACGGCTTCTCTCATCCAGAGCAACCACGCTCAGGCACCTCAGCAACATTTGTAGAAAGTGGACTATTAAAGCAATGCAGTGATTCCCTTAAGCCCATTATATCCAGGCATCTTGGACTTTTTATTGTCTGTTTAGTTAAATGACTTATTTAGAGAGAAATAAGTATGTGACGGTATGAAATAAGTGCTAAGCTTAGATTTAACCTGCTCATGTTGAAGCAGTAGGGGGAAAAAATTTTCAAAGATGCTGTCCTGAGACTCAAAGAAGTTGCCTTGGACTTGTATGGGAACAGACGTAGAGGAAAAGAGCACTTTTGAATAGTTTGGTATCTCGGGAGCACACTAAAGTATAAAAACTAGCTTTGAGGAAATTGCTGTGTCCTGAAATGCAGTTGTTATTTCAAAGTAACATGAAAGAGCCACAAGGAGATGGCTGGGAGCTAAGTCGTGAAGGCAGCAGGCACATGTCATCCTGGGGGAAAACAGATTCTGGCTGAAGAGATCTTTGCCTTTCTTTCTGACTTGTCATACAGATGTGAGCTATTCACAAAGAGTAATCAAAAAGGGGCTTAAATCAGGAATAAACTGATATATGACTCGTCATGAAATATTCCTATCTTCACAGCTATTGTGCTCTTTATCTAATTTCCCTAGCTATCTGATCAGAGCTGTTTATTTCACTGTTGAATTATTGCTGAAGTCTGAGAGGGCGCTGCTTTAAACAATGGAGCTGGTCAGCAGTGTTAGCAATTCATTTCCATAGTATCTAGCCCAGTGTGGGTCTGCAAAGTCTGGAGTTGCCCTTGGAGCTTTCTCTCACACCAGATAGCTTCTGGAGATACGAGCAGGACAGCGCCGGAGTTTAGTGACAGCGGGACACGTACTGTAGTGGGGTTTTAGGAATGAGGACACTTGATACTGCTTTGGTCTACGTGTTTGCTGCTGGTGACTGTTAAATTTGACCTATAAGGCTGCTTGGGTCCCAAGGAATAAATGAGGAACTTCCAACATCAGATTGCCTCATGTGATTCTCTAGGCATTTTATTGAATAGCTGTCTCCTGCTTTAAGCAGCAGGGAGTTGGTAATATGGAGTTCTTGTCTGAAGTATCCTTTGTTACCGAGTTGGCGTCCCTTATTCCATCTCCAAAACCAATCCATTCAGTAGATGTGCTAAAACTGTGCTTCCACAGTGAGCGTGGAAGGGAGGGACAGATGGAGCTCCCCCTTCTTGACTTTGTACAGATATGACTAAGAAATGTCACTCTCACCTGGTTTAGATCCTAGGCTGTCTGAGGGATAAGAAATTATTGGGAACATAGCTGTATTTCCACTTGCAACTTGTTACCCTGGTATACCTGAATCAGGAAACAGCCATTTTATAACTGGGCCTCCTAGTTCATGATAAGGAATACGTCCTAGTTCATGATAAGGAATACGTCCATGCTGTGAGTACGTGCATGATGGCAAGACTACTCAAGCTGTGAGAGATACCAGAACAAAGCTGTGCCGTATAGTGAAGCAGTGACTCAGCCTTCGCTGTGAAACCCCCACTCTGAACCTGCATCCAGCCTGAGCCGAGACCCAGGCGAGTGGGGTGAGGCTGCCCTTGGCCTGGCAGCACAGCACGTGTGAGGGCAACCTCCTCACGTCTGATGGAGAGGCATCTGCATGCAAAGGGCAAGGAGAGGCAGGACAGGGCTGAGGCTGCATCTGCTTTTTTTGCCTGACTGCAGTATTACGGGAAGGACATGGACCTGTTGGAACAGCTCCAGAGGAGAGCTATGAAGATGGTCAGAGGGCTGGAGCACCTCTCCTTTAAAGACAGGCTGAGAGAGCTGGGGTTGTTCAGCCTGGAGAGGAGAAGGCTCCGGGGAGAACTTACAGCAGCCTTTAAGTACTTAAAGGGGGCTAAAGGAAAGATGGGGAGGGACTCTTTATCAGGGAGTGGAGCCATAGAACGAGGGGTAACTATTTTAAACTGAAAGAGGGGAGATTTAGACTAGACATTAGCAAGAAACTCTTTATTGTGAAAGTGGTGAGACACTGGAACAGGTTGCCCAGAGAAGCTGTGGATGCCCCATCCCTGGAGGTGTTCAAGGCCAGGCTGGA
>JAOXJK010000012.1:119159720-119171514 GCA_025774025.1 Xenus cinereus
GGTGGGAGGTGTCCCTGCCCATGGCAGGGGATTGGAACTGGATGATCTTTAAGGTCCCTTCCAACCCAAACCATTCTATGATTTTATGACATATGGCATGATGCTCAAGCTATTTTTTAAAAGCCTGGCAGGTTTGGACAATATTTCTAGTAATAACTGATTGATGCCCCATCGTTACAGTTCTGAAAAAATACAGGTACTACCAGTATGTGGTCTGAGGCTTTAACCTGCTGCAGGTGAGGCACCGAGCAGATAGCACCAGGGATATTCCAGGTTCTTCTCAGCGCCAATCGGCCAAGCCAGGAGGTATTGTCTGCTGGCAGTTTTCCAGTTTTCTGTGAGTTTGAAACCGGCTGCAACAGAGCAGCAGACCCTCGCAAAGCCTGCGTATGGGTGTAGAGGTACATGGTACTGCCATTTTTACATCGTATTTTATCAACGGCAGGCCCAAGGAGGTTTTAAAGAGAACTTTAAAAGGCAGAGGGGCCAAAGCAGTCGCTGAGTATGCAGTTGCTGCATACAGTGAAGCAAGTGTCAGCTGCAGCCCACCTCTGGAAACACGATACAGGAAAGCTGCTGGCCTTTGGTGGCATTCCTGGGCCGCACGGCGGGCTCTCAAACCGCTGTCCCCGGTGAAGGGATGTATGACACCAGCAGAAAGGTTGGCTTTCGGGAGCAGCAAACAAGCTCCCGCAGGGAGGCGAGCCCTGCCGGCGAGCTCAGCTCCCTGCCTGCCGGTGTCTGGGGAGACCCACTGGGACCTCGTCCGCTTGTTGTTTTATCTCTCTTGATCTGACACCAGAGCCGGGCTGGGAGGTACCGTTCCTCGGCTATTCTTAGGGATTTTGACACCTGCTATAATTATCCGAGCGGTCATTTGCGGGGGGCCCCAAATGCTGCATCTCTGCGCATTGTTCTGGCAGGCAGTTTCGGCTTCTTCCCTGGACGCATCCAGACCAAGTGAAAACAGAGGGGAATTTCCATGAATGCCAAGGAGGCTGCAGCCTAGTTAAGCTGGAACTGGGTTTGACGCTAATTCTCTCTTGAGGAAACTGTCGGTGATAATCAGTGCTGATCTGTAATCACCCCTGCTCCCTACTCTGTGCTGTGCCCGCACCTTCCCTGCTGTTGGACAAAAATAAGGCTTTAAATACTATCAGTAAAGGAGGTTTAACTGGATTTACTTTGCAGTTGGAGAGCTCTAATTTGGTTTATAATGGCTTGATTTGAAAGTCTGATTCCTCAAGGAAGCCAAAATTCCTGAAGTTTTCCATCAAGGAGATTTCAAAGGTGCCTGAACTGAAGCAAAGCAGGTAGTTCCTCGCTCCCATTCATGTGGATGCAGAGTTATCCCCACTGTGAGCTCAGGAACACACTACCTACAAAATGACATCTTTGGGAATTACCAAGTAATATCACTTGTTTTTCATCCTGAACATTTTACAGTACAAATAGGAAATAAAGTATTATTATTGGCAGTGAGAAACGACAAACCTTGGTTTTTTTGCTTGTACACAAATTGTTTCCATGTTTCATTAGCTTCTGGAGGTATTCTGCTTCTTTCCTCTCCTTGGGGACACAAAGAGGAACTCGAACACAGAGTGTAACCCCTTCCATACCATCCTCTCACTGACTGCAGAAATCCTGTCAGAAATTTAAAAAACTGTCATGACTGGTCTGACTGTCGCTTTACTTTATATTCATGCAGGATTTAGGAAAACATCAGGCAGGATGGAGATAATTGCAAGTGAATAATTGGCAAAGAATAGAAAGGGATAGATGGGTAATTACAGAGCTTCTCTTAGGGACAATATTACTTGTCATTAAATTTGATGGACTGATTTTCTTTAGGATAAACAGGCAAACGTGCCTTCCTAAACACTTAAAGTTACTTCCTAAGAAACATACATTTTGTGTAGGCATAATTAACCCTTCCTGAAAGGAATAAAATGCTGTTAGGAGAAAAATCCTTGACTGAATTGTTGGGAGTTACATGTGGATTACAGAAAGTCAATCACATACATTTTCAATCACCCCATTCAAGAAAAGGGACAAAATTGAACTGATTTATTATTTTGAATAAGTTAATTTCCTTGTATCTCAGTAATATCACTTGTTTTGTGATGATTCCTAAGATGGGCTGAACCCAGGCTCTTGTATCTGAGCAGTCACAAACGTTTGAGGAGTCTACCGGTGTAGATCAATATTTTAAATTTGGCTCCTTTTGGACTAAAACCAAACCTAAACTTCTCCCCGAACTTCAAAAAAATTTACTTTCAAAACTGGATGTGAACCCAAGTACTGCAGTTCCAGCAACGGTGGGCACAACATAACAGCAAAGGAATATAAAACTTCCAAGTTGCTTATACTCGTGATTCAGGCAGTTCTCTGTCCTCTGCCTCTGAAAGTGATAAGTTCATGTTTTCTTGATGCTAAAATTATTGTGGTGGACATCCCCATCCATATAACTGTCCAGTGCTTGTGAATCCTCCATACAGGAGAAGACAGCATCCCAGAACTGTCATTTACAATAATAACCAAAGAAAGAGGTTAAAAAAAGAAAATTTAAAAAAAGAAACCAAGATAAAAGTATACCGTAGGGCAAATCTGTTGCCGTGCTGACGTGGGGTGATGGAGTTTCCATGGACGTTCCCTTGGCAGTGCTGACTTGTGAACAACGCACACATCCCCAACGCCTGGCAACACCAGCGCAAGGGTACGTGTGTGTGCCTGCACCGCCCCACACCACTGCAGTCTGTGCGTGAAGATAATTTTTTCCCCCTTCAGGGTCGCAAAGAGCAACCGTACAAAAGACTCCTTTTTTAATAGAATATGTTCTTATCTTTCGTAAAACATGGACCCACCCGACACTTGGACTGGTCTGTGGGCCCCACCCTTGCCCTTTTGTTTGGAGCCTGGGATCATACGATGAACTGGGTTAGTACGTTGCTGTTTATGTTCTTCAGACCTCATCTATTTTGTTTTACAAGAATACATCACGCTGCTGTGGACTTGCTTGTGCCGTGGTAGGGAGTATTAGTGGGCAGCAGGGAGCCGAGTCCAGAAGGGGGGAAGGAGGATGTGACACATCTGTCATGATCTGCTGATGTTTCCAGGCTTGGGGTCGGTGACAGCGCGATGCTGGCATTTTAAAAATTAAAGGGCTGGAGCCTCAGCTTACAGTTCTAAAAACCAGGAGCAATTGCACTGAAATCGGTGGCTTCTCAGAAGTGCAAAAATCCTGTCTCTGAAATCAGAATCATGCCTTTGAACTCCTAGGTTTTCAAATACCCTTAATGTGTTACAGTCCAGGGGGTTTATGACATTTTGACAGGCACCTGGAGCCTTCTTGGCCTTCTTCTGATGTTTCCTGGGTTGACCCATTCACTTCACCAGACTGTTGCCTGCTTTGCAGTGATGCATCCAAGGTGTTTCTGGTGCCCGAGGCCCAGCGTTGAAGCTCTAACACAGACTCTGGAAGTTGTGAGTTATTGATCGTCTTCTGGTATTTGTCACTAAGCACTTTTCCCACAGGACAATGGGCTACTAAATCAATACAGTCAGACTCGGTGCCAGACACACGGAGGCTGATGGCAGGGGCTCCGTGGAGCCAACCCTCACGGAGGAAGACCCAGGAGGAACCTTGTCTCCAGAGATATAACCCCATCTGTCACAGAGGACGAATGAGCCAACCCTACCACCCTGAAGGAGAAGGGCTTTGTCCTCTGGCGCAGATGGCAGAGGAAGGTAATGAGGTAAGTAATGGCCTTTCTCGCCCCAGGCCTCTTCTGGGCAGTGAGGGGGAGCTGGGAAGGAAGGGCTTTTGCCCAGCTCTGAGAGCAGGGTCCGGAATTAACGCCGGACATTGCTGCCTGAGGGTGCAAAAGCTCCAACAGTTCCCCAGGCATGTGAAGGCGCCCAGGTGAGGGCCAGATCGCATGGGAAAGTAAGCTTTTGAGTTAACACCGACCTTCCCTTTGGGCTGGTTTTGTATGCTGGCTTGTGCATCTTCTTCTCTGCTGTGGTTTCCATCCAGATGTTTCACACACAATCACAGCAGGGTGGCTTGACAGGGCCAACAGCTTGGCATGAAAAGCCTCCTTACCTCTTGCCACCCCTCTCCTGCCACTCAGCTGTGACACTGACCGCTATGTCAGCTTTCTGGAGGATGTAAGGAGCCCAGGGGAGGCGGGACACCCAGAAGCTATTGGCCTGATGGTGGCTCCAGGAGGCAACCAGTGGTTGATGGGGGGACGTGCAATCTCAGCCTCTTAACCCCATGGTACAGGACAAGAAAGCCTTGGAAAAGGGGTTTTGGAGCCAGGGATTTTGGGGCACAAAGGAGCCGAGGGGCTGTACTCAAGCCTCAGACATTAGAAGCACAGAGTCCTCCACTGCAGCATGGTGGAACTGGAGTAAAGGGCCCAAGAAAGCACTACCGTCCCTGGCTCTAAACTAATTTGTAGAAATGGTTGGTGAGTTCCACCAGACTCCTGCCTTGGGTTTGGTGAAAGCTTTTTGAACTCAAACCAATACACGTGAAGCACTTTATGCTCTACAAAAATCCTCAGCCAGTTGTAGTGCCAACAGACAAAGAAAACCACTTTATATTGTTTTGCCCGACACTGGGCAGCATAGGTGATACCAGCTAACATATTAGATAGTCTTGCAAAATCCTAACTCCTAAACATGCTCAATTCCTAAGCTTTGCAAAAATAATCAGATTAGTTTAGAAAACAGCAAGATAAAGTACATTGAAAAGAGACATCACTAAGACTTGCTTGCAACACCTCTGGTCCTACCATCTAAGGATTTAGAGAGTAAAATGAAAGTATTTACCAGGAAGGTATAAAACCGTAAAACAAATATTGCTGTGTCAGCCTTGTGGTTACCTGTTTCAGAGGGCACATTTTCATCTTCTCAACGTTTGTTCCAGTCGAGGCCACACTTGATTTCAGCTGGGCAGGATAGCCATGGTAACAGTGTGCTTCCAGGTATTCATCTGGGTGGGGTGAAGAGTTGGACACCTTCCAAAATTCCGTTCCGGGCTTTATTAACACCCTGAAACCCAACTTTCATGGGTTGAAATGGGGGGAAAATAAGGATTGGGGGGAGGGGGGGGAGAGAGAGAAAGAGAAAAGCTGCAGTATTTGAGTCTTTACCATAATAAAATTCCAAATGAGGTTTCTGCATCTTGTGTAAACCCAGCCTGCCTATAATCTTATGACTTTAAGTTTGCTGCAGTGCAAGGAAGAGGACATAATGCTTGCAGAGCAAAGGCTCTGGGAGGCTCTTGACATGAGTGAAATAGAAGATGTTGAAGCAAGCATAAAGTTGAGAATACAGAGCTTGCCATACACACTTCTCAGTTTATTTATTTGTCCCCCTTTGATTCTTTCATGTCACCATACAGAAAGCTTCTACATCTGATCATTGTGTTGGAGATACAGTCTCTGCATCCCGGTACCTCTACACTCAATGGGAACGTGCAAAAAGCACACTGTGGCTGGAGCAGAGAGATTGGGATTTTATTTACTAAGGGCAAATTCCTATTTGTGTGTCCTCATTCACCTTTTCTTTCTTGCAAGAAATGGCGGTGAGAAACAAGAATCATGCCAGAAAATAAACCATCCATTTAGAAAAGCACCAGCTATTTGCAGAGTTGAAGTATCAAAAGCCAAACTCAGCTTATTTAGCATCATGCCGGCCAGTGGAACTGCTCCTAAACAGTGTTGGGGAAGAGTAAAAAAATACCAAAACACCTAAGATACTGTCCACTTACCAGAACAGATGTACTTAAGAAGTATGACAGTTACTGCTACCTTGGTTGACACATTAGGGGTTACGCTGGATATTTCAGGTATGAGCTCTAGAGCTAAAGATGAAGCACTTATAAATTGTATATTGCAACAAGTGCGTACCCCTGGCGCTGCACACACCAACTTATCTACGATTCCTGTTTCTTGGGAAGTGCCCAGGCAGCTTCTTTCCCAGTGTGGGGAAACGGGCTTGTTGGACTACCTGACAAGAAATACCCCTGGTGCATCGGCTCACAGAGCAGAAGAGAGAGCAATGGGTAAAATTCATGGTGTTTTGTAGTATCTGCAGGGCAGTTTTTGTCTGGTCTGCTGTTAGTATTTTATAAGTGCAGTCTCCATTTTAGGATTTGTCTAAATATTCTGAAGAGTATATTCATTTTTTCATTACTTTACTGCAATGATTGCTTTCTTTCCTAGGCAGATTTGTGTGAGACAAGGCATTTAGAAAGGAGGGCGGAAGGAAGAAGGTCCCAATTTGCTCAGGGGCGACACAGCATGTCTTACATAAAGGTTTGCCTCTGCAATTTATTTTCTTAAATTTCTGTTCATGTTTTTATAATACTGTATAAATTTACATGTGGAATTTATTTTTAAAAGAAAAAAAATAAGCAAGGCAGAGTATTTTCATGGGCACAACGTCTAGTTATCTTCTGGTTTTGAAGATCTGCAATGCTTGTCTCACAGATCTGGCCTTGTTGGTCATATTAACCCTGTTCTGCTACAAGGCCATGTACAGATTAAGTCTGTTACTGATCACATACTGAGTTCTGGTTCATGTTTTGTCACTAAGCAATTTGCAGGCCAACTTTAATGGTTCAGAAACTTGTTTTGCAGGCAGCTCAGCTGTTTGTGCATTGATGATCCTCCCAGTAGACGGGGAGCAGTCCCATCCACCAGGAGCGTGAGTCAGAGAGTTGAACCAGAAGAAAGATGGGGTGGGATTTCGGGGGAGCAGAGCCAGACAAATGCCAATGCTCCACAGATAACATCCTCTGGCGAGTTGCTCACAGACACTGGTACGTGATTGAAAGTGAATGAGTTAACACATTTAAAGGAGTCACCATCCCTCAGCAGGAAGTTATTATCCTTCGGCTGAGGAACAGCAGCTCTGTGTGTTCTGCTCTGTTGCAGTGTTAGGGACAATGGCTTAGTTTAAATCATCTTAAAGCATGCTATTTTGATAACTTGCTTCTGTAGGAGCAAGCACAGATTTTGCATCACTTTTTCAAGGTAATACAAGCTATTATAAAGTTTAACCAGAACTTTTTTGAGATGAGATGTCCCACTGATTCTCACGGGCACTTTGGCTGGTTGGTCTCATTTGGAGGACTAAGACCCAAATTTGAGGCTTTCAAAGGCAGGAGGTTTTCAATTCACCTCATAGGCCTAGAAATTCTTTTTTTTTTTTTAATGGGACTTTTTATTCTAGCACGACTCTAAAATAGTTGAAGTGATGAACTTAGAAAAAATGTAAATCAAGAAGTTCACTTTTGAATGAAATGAAAAACCTACCCTGAAAATGGTAATGCTTTCTAGTGAGAAGCGTATGAAAACAGGGATTTAAAATAGACAGAATTAGCATTAGCTGTAACAGTGTGACTGTTTGTAGTATAAATGAACCATTTTCTTTTTCACTTTTTGGGTTTTTCAAGTTTTAAAATGTGTTTTTCCTTTATTCTCGTTAATTAATTAATTTGCCTGTGGCAAACCATATCCTAACTCCTTTGCTCATTCATTGAGCTACACAATACTATGACTTACTGTTTGGATTTTCTTTCTCCTGAATTGAATGGAATTCTAATAAGCGTATACCCCAGGAAGCCTAACTATATAATCATAACAGCCTTTTCCAGGGCTGCCCGACTGAATCTATGATCTGTAGGTATGAAGGGAAGAGAAACAAGGTCAGTATAGTGCAAGGAAAGACCATGAGGCCTCCAAATGAATCATTTCTATTCATCCGTCTAATGGGTATACTTCTGTTTGTGTTGTCCACAGGGAGAGAGATTGTAAACATCTCACAGACTGCAGCAGATGAAGGTTAGAAATCTGTTCTCTGTGTCTCCCTCTGAGATTTATAGAATAAAAGTTTTATGCAAAAATAAAGAAAAGTCTTTTTTGGGGGGTAGAAATGAGATCTTATTTGCGGGTGTAGATTTCTCTTCAGGTAGTGGGATCTCTGCTCCCGATTTTGTGGGTTGGAATAAGACAGCATATTGAATAAGCCAGCAGATAGCATTTGCAGGATACAGCTGTACAAAACATTAAGGCCAGTTCTGTAATACGGGATGGAATTTTAGAATTTATCTTCCCCTCTTAAAATGAAGAGCTTGATAGTTGAGACAAGACTTGTAGAAATCACCATTTGCGGGGGGACCCACTTGGTTGACAGGTCAGACATGGTCTTACTAGTCTTTAACAGATGACAGGATGAGTCATATAACTCAGATAAAAAAGAGAGGAGAGGACTGAACGATGCAATTCTTTCTCTTTCCAGTAAATAAAATACAAGCTGTGCTGTGCCAGTCTCGGTTACAGCCGTGCCCAGTAACTTCTATATTGCTGTCTTCTCCCTGTTCTTGGTGTAGCATTGGGCTTCGACTAAAAAGAAGTGCTGACCTTTGGAAAGAGCCCTTCTCCCATCCTGCCTTCAATCTTTCCCTTCCTTGCTGAGACTGCAGAGGGCGAGGGTGGTGGTAGTTCTCTCCAGTCTGCAGCTGGAGGAGCAGCACGTTTCCAGTATCAGTCCCATACAAGTATTGTTATTTTTCCTGTCATGTTTGTTGGGGTACAGCTTTTCATTTATTTTTCTTGCAGAAAGGCAGGAAAGCCAATCTGGAAAAAATACCGCTCACATGTCATCAGTAATTACTTGGCCGTTGTGCCAGGCGTTGGCTTGCTGACAGTTTCAAGGCGGAGAGTGGGTGAGACCCAGCTGCAGCCAACAAGAAGAAAGAGGGAAAGAGATCTTAATCTGACTTGGGCTTCACTTGCCCTCCCTTCTTTTCCCCTCCATCTTTCTCCTCCTTGGGGAGCCACAGCTATTCCTTCACACAATTAGCTCTGCTCATGCTTCACAGGACTGCCAGTCCCTGTTCTGTGCAGCTCCCAGTCCATTTTCTTCCACTCATTAAGCGTAACATCTAAGGAAACAACTTTCCCTTAGGAGGCAAATGGCTTCTGGGAACAGGGGCCTTGCCCCACCTCCAGGAAAAAGATAAGTTTTATCTATAGAGGGTGTGAGAGCAACTAAAAGACTCAGGATTCTGCAGATGGTTTTCAACATCTATTTTTAAACTTGGGCAGTTTCTGAAGTGAAATCTATAATTTAATTGTACCTTAAAAATCATTTAGGTCATTGCCTGGAAGGGATGAATAGTGTTCATACAACAGCTTGATGTACCAACCTTGAATAAAATGTTATTGGATAAAGAAACTAAGAATGCCTAATATTGCTCAGGTGGGAGATCTGGGAGGCAGGAGAGGTAACGTGATGTATGGAGAGTCAGCAGACAGGACTCTTCTCTCCCTGACAGCATTGGAGAAAGGCCTGAAACAAGGTTTGCAAAACAACTCCACTGTGTGTGAAAAGGGGCTCACTGTGGGTACAGGACAGGCCTGTGAACTGACCTTGTGTGACTGTTTGAGAAGATTGGTGGCTTTTAACATAGCCGGCTGTGAGATTTCTGAGATTTTCAGTATTTTCTGTTATGGTTACCCACATTCAGAGTTAAGCCAGGATCCTCGTATCAACTGTAGTGTTGGTCAACTGCAACATTCTTCTTTCCTGTTGCTCTTAAGCACTGTGGTGCTGAATGCTGCTAACACAAAGTGAAAATGTAGTTGCTGGGGTAATTATGTGGTAAAAACTAATGTCATACCCATGATCTCAAAAATGTGAGAGGGCCAGTAAAACCGACACAGTTGGCACATATAAGTAGTGAGTGCAGTCTGTAGGGCTGCAAATTCCCACTTTTTCCCCTTCTCCTCAACTGATCATCCCGCAAATCTATTCCGGAAAGCTGTACAGCACACTAAGGGAAGCAGTTTCCCTCCAGAAACACTTTATGAATGCAGGCTAAGACCTGGGAGAAATTTTTATTCATCATTTCCCTCCTTGCCTTGGAGGGAAAGGCACTCCACTCAAATCCTTCATTCCTGCAGGTTCTGCAGAGATCTTCTCTCAGTGCCCCAAAGTGATGGCCACATCCCTACTGGCGATCACAGAGCATGTTCTTAGATAAGAAGGTATCGAAAAGAGTTTGCCAAGAGCCTGATTTTAACACACAGGTTACATCTTCACTTCTTCAGGCAGCTCGATGCTGTCTTGCTGACTGGACGCCTCCTGCAAGTTAAGAGGCCGTGTTCAAACCATGTCCTCTGAAATCTGTTCCTGCATCGACATTTTTATCTTCATTGTACACAGAGATTTGCCTGGAAATCATGGTTTATTAATGAGAGGTTTGTTGACGTTGTTATTGTTTTCAATTTTAAAAAGAATATTTTCTCTTTTGAGGAAAAAAAATCTAAATAATTCAGGAGAATTTGCAAAGAGATCTGAGAACACCTGACAGCATCAGTGCATTGGTGCTTTCTTATGCGACAGAAATGAGAGCATGTTTCTTTGTAGTATGTGCTAAAAAACCCAGCTCACATTAAGAAATGTTTTTCTCCCTGGATACACCCCCGCCAAACTGTCTAGCACATGCCAACATGGATTTAGGTTGGATTAATCAGCTTAAAGAACAAGCAGATGATAGGAAGATACTCTCCACTCTGTGCAAGCTGCACGGAGGTTCAGCAAAGGGGAGATGTGGGGAGCCAGCAGGGTTAACCTGTGAATGAATTCTGTGGAGACATGATCAATAAAGTTTAGAGTTTGCTGCTTCGCTATTGATTGGCAGTGCTTTGATTTAAGAATCCCTTATTAACCAGTGATAAAACATGCTGCATTGTTTGTCTGGGTTTTTATAATGTAATTAAAAAAAAAAAAAAAAAAAACCAACAAAAACTGATTAAATACTTTTTGTGGGTGGCCAGACCTTCACGTGCTCTGTGCAGTGTTACGCTTCAGCCATGTAGGAAAAATCACCAGGCTGAGGGTATATTAACTGGGAAAAACCTTAAAGGCTTGCAGAAAGGGAGGTATGAATTTGCAGTTGGTATTTAGCAGCAAGGGGGACCCGGCAGATCTCTGTTAGCTTTTAGGCAAGTGATATAACTGATAATGTAGATCCGTTGCTATCAAACGGCTGTCAGTATCGTGTCAGTACCTATCTGTCTCAGTATTTATAACCTGCTAACAACAGGGAAGTGATGTGGACTAATGACCTGAGGACAGGACTAGGAGCCAAGAGGAAGTGGGGAAAGGAAGCTGCACAGAAGAACAGCTTCTCTGAACAGGATGTCTGGTCCTGCTGCAGCCCAAATTTTGTCATATTTTCCTTTGGATTTCAGTACATCTTGGAGGGTCGTTCTCCTAATTCGTTAGGCATGTTTACAAACTACAAAATTGCATGGCTGACCGTGGTATTAATTGGTCAAAACTGCACTTTGGCTGGTCACTTCTTCATGGACACCTGGTGCAATTCTAAGTGCAGTTGCCTCCCTTGGCAGAGCACTCAGATCACAAAGTCACTTTCATTGCAACTCTTCAAAGTCCTACTTTAGCAAGACAGCTCTCCAATATGAATATGGAAACCTTCTGGTCCACCTCAGGTTATCTTGAGAGGCTCAGTAGGACCTCTGAAAGTGAAAACTCAGATGTTTTCCTCTTATCTATCATTTTCCTGGAAGTTTTTGAGAAGTATGGGTTGTGGGAAGAGGAGACTTAGCTGTATCCAAATTAGTAAAACTAATTTCCATTGAAACCCCCTGTTTCTCTACAGGTTTTGTTCCTGACTCTTTGTCAGGAAGTGTAGTGACAGGACAAGGGGTAACAGTTTTAAATTGGAAGAGGGGAGATTTAGATTAGA
>JAOXJK010000012.1:119183461-119215040 GCA_025774025.1 Xenus cinereus
TCCACCTGCTGTTTAGAAAATGGTTTAGGAAAACATCCAAGTTTAAAAAAACCTCCTCCACTGCAGAGAAAGACTTGAGTTGAATGTATCTGTCAATCCAACACAAAACTGAGAATTTTCAGCACTTAAAATGTGCAGTTCATATTTCCCTGACAAGCTGTGTCAGTGAGGAGAGAGTTGTCTCACAGCTCCCCACTTCCTTCTGTCACACATATATTGTTAGAGGAACTCTCTACTGGAAATAAGCTGAATCCACACAAAGAACAACTGAAACAGAAAGACATGCCTCTTACCTAGAGAGACCTGGAAGCTGCATCTTCCCTTGGAAACTAAATGCTAAAACTTTGTTTAGAATAATGAATATAATCTGAAGGATTATGCTCCCCCACCCCATCCCTAGAAGTGTTCAAGGCCAGGCTGGATGGGGCTTTGAGCAGCCTGGTCTACTGGGAGGTGTCCCTGCCCATGGCAGGGGGGTTGGAACTCAATGATCTTTAAGGTCCCTTCCAACTCGAACCATTCTATGATTCTATGATATGAGATAGAAGCATGATTCCAGCAAACCAAGCTGAAGCATCCATGCCCCTGCGTTACCCATTCTGACTCTTCGTGGCAGGTTACTGCTTACCTAATCTTAAATGGAATGTATATGTCTTATCATACATACTTCAGTACAAAATCAGTCAAGATATGTGTTTCGTACCTACTTCAGTAGTAGGTAGATAGATAGATAGATAGATCCTCTATTGAAATATCTGAGGCATCCACATATAATCTGTTTTGCCGGTCCTACAGCACCACTCTGGCACAAAGGCACAGCCAAACAGCGGTTAATATCTTGTTTCAACAGTAGCTTTTATTAAGTGCCAATGTGTTGGTGCTACGAGAGCAGCAGAATCGGTTGCTGATGATTGAAATGCAGCCTTTGGGTAGCAAGTAATTGCATCCTTTTCATTACAACTGCTACTGTAATGAGGTTTGTCTAATGAAAGTCATACCGTGTAGTCACCCTGGCTGCAGTTTCTGGGCTGAGATGTTTCTGTTGTTCTAACAGCTGGGTTTACGCTGATGGTACTCAGAAAAAAAAAAAGCAGGTAAAGAAATCCTACCTGGGAGCACTGTTAGGAGGGGGGAAATAAGACAGTCCTATGATATTTGTGTATTTTAGTGGTATATTCACAAAATTCTTTATTTTGGACAGCTCAACTCATAAATAGGACCTTAAAAATGATATATATTTAGCAGCGAAAAAAATGAGGGAGTCCTAGGAAAGGTTTCCCAGAAGAGCCGTGGGGGCTGGAGACCTCAACCCCGTTGGCACCACTTACTGCAGGATGTGTTACTGGTTGTGTGCGGTGCAGTGGCTGCAGGACTCTGCAAACCCACCACCACTGCAGCCTCTGCCACCTCTCAAGATATAGCTTATCCGCTCTTAATGATGCGAAAGCATTACCTTTCAGTTATCTTTTTTTTTTTAATAGAACATATAGTGCTCTATTAAAACATGCTTTTTAATGGGTTTTTTAAGAAGGAAATGTTTTTCTCAATCTATTTTAGCTCAAACTTCTATATAATGTTTCTATTCAATGCTTTCAAATGAATAAAAATGTGTTAATAGAAGAAACCTTTATGTTTAATGGCAGGGGGTAAGAAAAGGAGAGGGTGGAAATCAATCTTTCCTGAAAACATAATACAGCAATAAAGGATACCCACTCTTGAGCACTGTTGGCTGCTTTATGATTTTTTTTCTCAGTTCAAACAAAGCTGTATTCAAAACAAGGATAAACATATCAATGCTAATTTTATATAAGACTCTTCCTTGTATAGTAATTCCACCTATTCTATTCATATAGCAAAGAGCAGGATTTCTTTGATCTCTTCCTGCCATCTATGTTTTGCCGTTTAGGCTACTACTTAATGTCTTTTGTTCTGGTATATATTTGCTAAAAGTGGTAGATCATTCTGTTTATAATCTACATAACTGTCTATATTTCTGCCAGATGTCAGCTACTGTTCTTTCCTGTTAAAGTTCTCAGGAATATATCACAGTAAATAACTCAGTACCAAACAACAGAAGAAGGGGATGATGTCTTGGGTTCCCATGTGAAAATCTCGGTATGAATGGGGAATATTTAAGCTTCACTCGTAATTATGTACTAAGAAAATAACAAAAAGAAGGTGCCTTCCACAGGGTAAGATTCCTCCTGAGATGTTCACACTGGTATCATTAGGTAGATTTGTTGTTTTTTTTATACTCAGGATGATGGGATGTCGTCTACACGCCTGTCTGTTGTTGCTGGTTGGAATGAGGGATGATACTTCCATGACTGGCTTTCTTGCTTCCGGACTTACCAACTTGCTTAGAGATCCCAGGAGGGTGTGAGTGACAACTGCTTTTCTGCCAAGAGACTTCAGCTGCAGCCTCATCAGTTTTCTACACTCAGTGTTGCAAAAATCCTAAATCTCTATATTTGCTTTATAAAGCATAGGAAAACTGCTGTTCTTTTTGTTGATGTGAAACTAGGGGATGAATAACAGAAAGGCATCTGTGACTTCATCAAAAGGATCAGAGGAAATTCTCCAAATTAAGCCATCCTCATCCTCAAACCCTAACATTTGTTACTGCTTTTCACAATATTGTTCAGTTCTTTTCAGCTTTTTATAAAAGGCCAGGAAAAATAATCCCTTTTCCTATTATCAGTCCACCCAAATCACAGTACTGATGGCCCATTTCAGGTGAACAGTGATTGTGTGTATCATACCCACTGGTGGGCGTGGGACCATCAAACGTGGTTCGTGTTCAACATTTGGCTAGAATTAAGTTTGTTTAGAATATGAATCTCATGCAGAATGTTATGGTCTGTATTTCCAAGTGTTTGTGACTGTCTGTGATCTACACCAGCCATTTATTGACTTCTAATTGAAATTTTAAGGTGTTAAATTGAACAACCTCACATGGGCTACCTGCCTGGAAGTCCTCCAGTGTTCTATTACCACGGGTCAGTTCAGTGGGAGCGGTTACTATCACCTTTTCTGAAAAAACCTCTCAGCTCTATATGTCTCTTTATTACCTCCCATGGTTTGCAATATTCGAATATGACGGTCCTCGGTACGTTGTGAAAGCAGTGTTTTTGAAGAGGTGTCAAAAGTGTGAATTCAAAGTGGAGACAGGAGGAGTCCATGGGGTATGTAAGAGGCTGGGAGAATTTGGTGACTCTGCTGCTGTGCAGTTTCTTCTCGTCTTTTCAAAAAGCAAGGTAGTCCAGTCATCCTTGCAGAAAATTAGAGTGTTTTTCCATTGGGCATCTCACAGTCCCCAATGCAACGTTGGTCTTCGTTTGAGCGGGGAGGGCGGGTAGCACTGCTGACGCTAGAATGGTATGTGATGACTTCATTTTCACTTCCTCATGGAAAGTTTGTGAATGCTGTTATTTGTTTTGTTGCTAGAGTTAGTTTCCAGTATATCAACATCCTTTCACTTTTCTCAAGTGCTGAATTTCACTTCGCTTGAAGACAGAAAGCAATCTGGTGACAAAAGCATTTCAGAACAGATTAAGGAGCCCTTTTGGTCAGAAGTAGCGGGCAGGTACAGAAGATGGTGTTACTGCCTCAGGTGGTGCACCGTGGGGTGAAGAAATGCCTCGAGGAATTTTGTGGCTTCAGATCAGTATCTGCTAAGTTTCCTTAAAGCTCCTTAAAATTCCAAACCAAATTCCAATGGCAAACAGCATACCCACTAAATCTTTCATTTTACAGTTTTATATCCGTCATTCAGCCAGGTCTAGTCTTCAAGCAGAAGGAGAGGGGATTTAATCTTCTACGGTAAACTAGAGGAGAGCAGAAGCAACTTTGGGATTGGAAGATTGTTCAGCATTTAATACTTTCTGGAAAGACTCAGATTTATGGACTGGCAGGCGGCTCTGGTGGATTGACACCTCGAGAGGTTAGCACCGGTGGCGGGGTAGCAGAAGGGATGTACCTTGTACAGACAGGAGAGGCAAACTCTTTCTCATACCTTCAACGGCCAGCACTGTATCCCCTAGAGCACCTCTGACAGAGTCTTTATCAGGGAATTACAATGCTGAATCCAGCTGTTCAGATTTTTTTAAAATTACATTTTTAGTTGAGGTTTCTTCTGGTTCTGTAAGTGAAGTAAGGAATATTTTTCAAATCGTTTCCGTAACAGCACACAAGAGGGAGCAGGTAAATAGATGTATCTGGTCTGAAAACATTTTTTACAAAAGAAATCCAACAGCTATGATTCAAAACATGAAAACTGGCTTTTGTTTGACTTTTAGGAAGACAAATGACAAGAATGAGAACATCTGGGAAGGGCCCATAGTACTTAGTCATTGGACTCATTTATGCAATGAAACCTATTTCCATTTACAACAACTTCTTTATTAAGCTTTTCCTAAAGCATCCTCCAAACAGCATAGTATCATTCCTTTTTTACAAGGTCGGCTCATTTGTCCTCCAGCTCAGTCTCTCGAACTTCATTTCACTGAACCATTTTTAATGAGGTATTATGGTGTGTGTTCTAGAGCACCTGTGGCTGGTTGTAATCTTATGAAAACAATCTTTCAGCACTCTCCTTGGAAAGGAAAAAGGATGTGTTTGTGGACCACAATACTGAGGAGAACTGTCTCCTTCATAAATTAGACATAGACTAGATTTGTACAGAATATGCCTCTGTCTCTAGGACTCTGCTACTTGCACATGGAGAAAAGTACCTGTAGAGGGCAGGGAAAGCAGTTGAATTTAATTTAAAGAAAGAAAAATAAGGCTAAACTTGATGCCTTTGAGCATATCACTATAAACAGAATGTCATTGTTTTTGTGATATATTAACATTAACTTTATATAGCTGCTACACACATGGAGAGAGCTGTATGGATCACAAATGACAGCTGGCAGAGCTTTTCCAAAGCCTTGTTGGCTCTGACTTGCAGGATTTGTGGATACACTTTCGGTTAATTTATTTTGGCCCGCTCTTAAACTGTACTTTGATGTTCAAGTTCAAGTAAGTGTAAAAAATCAGTGTGAGCTTTTGGTGGACCAACCCAATTTTGCATCAGTTCCGATTTAATAAAAATCTCTAAGTCGTGCCAGAAATTGTCTTAGTTTTGCTCAAAACCTGATGTAAAATTAGGCCAGATTTTGTCAGGCTCCACTAACTCTCCCATTATGGAAGTGCCACACAATAATGTTGCACAAGTTTGTTGTTAATGGCAGTGACAAAGAATTACTCTTTCACAAATGTTGCCGTGAACCAAGTTCTTCTATGTATTACTTCTGTACAAACGTGGTTAAGGTAATGGAATCACATGGTTATAAAACATGTAGAATTTAGCTGTATATGTTCTCCTCCCTAGTGTGTTCAGCAACCTTAATAGTAGTTCGTAAGTTAAAGCTACCTCCCAGTCTGGTTCTTTTGCCCCAGCGGTACTTATTCAACCCAGGAGAGGTCTCACTGACCTTGGCAGCTCAGGTAGGTAATATATTTTTACAAAAGTGAACTTATTTTCACCTTTCTCCAGCAGGAATAAGCTTTGACTCTTAAAAGGGGTGAAATACGGTGTGAGATACGTTTTCAGGCTTTTTGAATATGGATTTTTTTCTGTATGTTGCTATTGATCTTCCTATTTTCTGATGAAATGCATTTTTGCTTTCTAACTGAACACAGGAAGCATTCAAAGGCAAAGTGTTTCAGTCTGAGAAGAGACTCAGCAAAGAATTTATCTTCCCTCCTTTGACCAGGCATGTGGACAAACACACTCGTGCACACTAAGAAATGTCCAGGCCTCTTCCTTCACAGGAAATTTCAAGTTTTGCCAGAGTTTTAGTTTTATCATTAGCTCAGTTTTTACACCAAAAACATTATTTAGGGTGCTATCACAGTATTAACAGTTCTTACTTGAATGGAGGTTTGTTCACTTCACGTTTCTTTTTCAGATATCAGTTTTCCCAGTTGGGGTACCTCCTTCATAATAAAACTATTATTTGGAGGAAAATCTCTTCATCTAAACCCTCTTGAACTTTGAGGTTTGTGATCTGGGTTGACAGTCTGAAAGTCAGGCGCTGCTTCAAAAAAAGCAGCTATTGGTGGTCTGGTGTATTCAAAACACATGAGTTCAGGACCTACCACCTCCTAGGTCAGGAAAGTTGATTTGAATTGATGAAACTTCAGAAAAAAACAAATTGTCAAGTTTCGTTTATTAAGGCTTCTGAGGTCTTCAAATTCATATTGTTCTACCCAGCAACTATGAGTTTTGAAAACTTTTGAAATGGGGATGTCTTTTACCTCCACCAGTGCAGCTTCAAATTAAAGTTCTTTTTTTTCAAATTAAAGTTCTTTTTAAAATCCAAATACATCTCCAAATCATTTCTCAAATTTAGTGCTATCAATGAAATCTTAGTGAAAATAACAATAAGGAGCTGTTGTCAAAAAAATGACCAAAACCAAGTCAAACCAAGCATATGCAACAATCTTCCTCTCCTTCTACCTTGACTTGTGAGAGAACAAGCTTTGCTCAGTTGTAACCTCCTCAAAAAAAGCTATTTCCTTTCCCCTGCATTGCACTGCTTTGAAAACTAGATTGACAGCGAACAAACAATCTAGCAGTCTATGATAATATTGCTGGATTTAATGGAAGAAGCAAATTTCCCTGAGTATGCAGCCTTCTCAAGAAGGTTGGGACACTGCGTGGTCTGATTGAAAAGTTCAAATGCTTCCATATTTCCTTTTAATAAGTCTCTTACTCGTGGAAAGGCTTCATTCGAGTTGCTCTAAAAGAGGCCCAAGAAAATAGGAAATTAAAGACAGTCCTATGGTTGGAAAAAAAAATAAATATCAAAATTAAGGAGTCAGATTGGATTTATATTCCTTGCTTTCTCTTCACTGCTGACACTGCTTTTCCTATAGAAAAAGAATCATAATTATCAATCTAAAGCTCTCGCTTTCGCTGTAGATTGGATAAGCTTCTTGGTTGATATTCCATAATTTAAGGGAGTTAACGTGGAGTTGAGCAATTCCAGCAGTTACTGGGAATGAGTTCCTCTGCACCTAGGTGGGCCCTGATCCCAAAGCAAATGCACAAGTTTACTATTGTGAGTAATTGTACTTTTAGACAGGTTTTTGGAGCTGGTGCTACTTTTGATATCCTGCTTTCATTAAAGGCAGCGGGCACTAGCTTACACCCTTTATGTTTTAGATGGCCTAGTACAATAGTAAATTGTTTGGCTTCCATTTAACTATATAAGCATAAAATAGTAGCAACAAAATTGAAGTTTCTCTTTGCCAGAAAGTCATAGCACCACTGGAATGTGGCCATATGTTTTTACATTAACTGGCTTTAAGGATGAATAGTTAAATCTAGAGCTAGTGGGGAATATTTGGACAGAACACCTTGTGGTTTTTTTTTTTTTAAATGCTGATTTTTAATATTAGAGGAACATGTAAAATCCTATAAAATTCACAGTGGGACCAAGAAAGACACTAACCCACTCTAGGCTACTTGGTATCCCCTGAACAAGGCAATAAGAAGAATAAATGAGATGAGATTTAGGACAAATCTTAGTACTGTCTGATTCAGCATCATGATTGCTGGCTCTGGGCTGCACCTGCCCTCTCCTTCATGGCTGTCCTACCAGGTATCAGCTATTCTGAAATGGTCTCTTTCAGCATCGGTTGGTTTTTAGAGATAACAACTCAAAACTACCAAAAATCAGATTGCCAGGTTCCCTCAAGCCTTCTCCCCAATATAGGTGAACAGCAGAGCAAGAACTTAAACCTCAGCAGGCAAAAAAGCAAGCAAGCGAGCACCCCAGCAGGCAAGTGGCCCTCCGGCGCTTTGTCTCTCTCACATTCTCAAAGGAAAAATCTAAAATATCTTCGTTTCATCACGGGGTGGAACGGGATGAAAAGGTAAATCGACTCATTTCATGGGATGAGAAGACCATTTGCCAGCCCTGTTTAGCTGGGCTCCCTAACCTACTTTGAAAAACCTTTGGTGCTGTGATACACAGCAACGACCCTGGACTTTTCACTGTTTGTGGCTCTTTTACAAACCAGACTTCGTAAGAGTTTTCCCTTTCTCCTTAACTTGCCCTCTGATCTTTTTCCCATCAGCATATTGGGAAGTGTATTGGCAGTATTTTGGGAAGCAGGTGATGTTTGGAAACACCTCACCGCAAACTAAACCGCTCAGATTCAGCTCTGGCATGATGGATCAAAACCAGTATTAAAGCCATTTCCTCTGGTGTGCCCAGGGTCAAACTGAATTGCTAATAAACAAACTGGTCTGCAGCCCAGAAGAAATGTTTATGTGAAATAGTACTTTCCCTGTTGCCTTCCCCTCCTTCCCTCTTCCCTTTACAAAGCTGCTAGAAGCAAAAGAAAAACCAGGATTTTTATTTTTTTTTTTCTCCCCCAGTAAATTTAAAGGGACAGTAGCTGGGATTTTGCACTTGTAGCTGTTTATCTTGTGTTGTTACACAGCCTAAATACAAGAGGCTCTGCTGGTCCCTTTGCTGTTTGGTCCTCTCTCAGGCCTGATAGTGCTTCCTTCCTGACCTCTCACGGCTTCCTGCCTCCAGCCTTATCGCAGCAAAAAACTTGACACTGTACTGGCTGTGCCACTTGGAATGCATTTAAATTCTGTAAATGGAAATATCCTTACCTTTACATTTGCAAACAACTATCATCTGCAGATCACTCAGCAATTTCCTTATTTTTTTCTTGTAGATATCTTATTTGAAATAAATAGATAAAAGAACAAAAAAAAAATAGGTGAAAAAGGAAAAGGGGAAAGGAAAACCCTCTTTTTTCTTTTAGGTTCGGTTTTCTGCAATGTTCGAGTCCATCTCTCAGGATGCTGAAATCAACATCGCAATAACTGTAGCAGCTCTGTGTCAGTTTAGATCAGTTGAGGAATATGTCTCCTTGACCTAAACGCTTCAAAAGGAGACTACTGCAGAAGTTCAGTAGGTAAAAGAAATGAAGGTGGCGCATCAAAATCCAGTGTAATTGCAGCCCCAGTGCAGCATTTCTCCACTCACAATACTGGTTTTCCCTGATGCTTTCAGGGAAAGGGCAATACCATGAGCCTTTCTACCTCATATGTCTGTAGGGATGACAAAAGAATGATTCTACCCACTTAAGCTGACTAGACCCAGTTGTGTGGACTTGAATCATTATTTTAAATTAGAACACTGGATTTGTTAAGAGACAAGAGTGTAGTCCACCTAATACTCTGCCCAATTAGCCTCAAAGTCATATGGAAAAAGTTAGCAAGACCTAAGTGTAAGAATAATATATTGCTCATATACTCTCAAGGAGAAAAATGTTTTTTACAGAACTTCTCATGCACATAGAGACCATTTTATTGTCATATTTTAGGGTCAGAGGAGACTATTAATGATCACCAATCCAAACTCTGGTATTCACAAACCTTAAACATCCTCAGCTTTCAATTTGATCACAATCATGAAGAATTCAGAATATCACCATGTCACGTACTCCAAGGCGTAAATTAGGGAAACGTTCCAACTATGTTGAGTTCCACCAGTTTACAATCACTGGAACATCTTGTGGTTTTCCTGGTACACTAAAGCACTGTCAAAAGTGTATTCCTTTTCTAAAATACTTCACTGTCTCTTGGAAAAATTCAATAGACTCTTAGTCCCTTTCTCCCAGACCTAGTTTCTACCTTAAAATTAAAATTCCACCTCCAAATCTTTAATGTGTTTTCCTGAATTGTAATAATCAGAACTGGAGGTAATATTTGAATGATTTCCTTAACACCATATACTGAGACGACATTACCACTTTATTCTTACTTAATACTCCCTGCTTATCTGAGGATTTCTGTGCCATCTTGGAAGCTTATATTTCAAATAAAGTAGGCTCAATTTTAAGATCCTAAATGGGGAATTAGTATTCAATAAAATTTAGATCTGAAGTATTATTTTGTTAATTTAATCTAAGATTTGAAATGCCAATATATTTATCTATATTAGGAAAGAATTGGATTGACTCCACTAAAATCAAATGTGTTAATCTATAAATGTGTCAGGTATAAATGAAAGAATTTGTTCAATTAAAACTCTGCATCAACTTCTCTCAGATCCCCTGATGGAGTGTAAATTTTAGGGGCATATTAGAATTATTTTGAACGTAAAAGATAATTAGATTTAATTTGTTTTAGAAAATTGATTATCTTGACATCACTCTCAGGCAAAAGAGTCAGAAAATACCTAAAAGGATAGCAGCATGGCTGCTAAATAGTTGTTTTTAAATTAACTGAATTCTTAAAATTAATTTTTCATTAAATCAATTTATTTGAAAAATAAGTCTTCTCAGATAGATATATTGCTTTGAGCAACCTGGTCTAGTGGGAGGTGTCCCTGCCCATGCCACGGGGGTTGGAACTCAATGATCTTTAAGGTCCCTTCCAACCTAAACCATTCTATGATATTTGGTAACTTTTTCTTGAGCTATAGATGTGCTGGATAAAAATATCTATTTTTATATTATATGTACTTCACACCATCCCACATGGCATTCTGATTTTTTTTTTTAATTATCCTTATATAAATTTTCTATAACCCACATTCAGCTGAAAAATATGAGTTAATGAAAAGGTTTCAGTAAATTATTCTTCATGGGAATCCTCCTCCTATGACATCATTTTTCGGTCTTGGTAATTTGGAATGCTTAAGTTTGTTCATGTTGATTTTAATGAAAACTGTATGTCTGCAGACACACGCACATATACATGTGTGTAAATGTGATAATATCCCTCTCTGCCTTCTTTTTCTATATCACTTTTTGAAAGTATTAGATAACAAACATCTCTAGGGAAGAACTGTATTTTCCCGCGTTTGTAGAAGTGCTGTGAGACTTGTGGGTGCTATTGAAATACAAATATTATATGGTACTAAGAGACAACGAGTGGATTTATTTCACAGCCTAAGCATGGGTGCAATCTACCAATGTGTGTTAAAGCAGATTGAACTGGCACCTCAACCTCCCTTCAGTTGGCAAAAGAAAGAATTCCCGAGTGGGAGTTTCCCGACCAATCTTTCCTTAGCAGAAAAAGATAACAATACTTTAGAGTCATAACCTCATCCAGTTTAGGCATAGCCTCCTTCCTGATTAGTCAGTTGGAATATTGTAATCAGTGACATCATGGTAATGATGAGAGAAGAACATATGTATTAAAATACCTAAATGAGTGGTCAATCTAGAAATTGGATTATCTAAAATAAAACTCCTCTCTGAACAATGTTGATTCTTTTCAACCAATTTTGCAAATAAACTACTGAGACCTTTAAAAAAAGGAATGTCCCTCACATATCAGAGAAAAATGGTATTGAGTGGCTTAAAATCTTCCATGCTCTCTTCAGTAAGCCTATCTCTAAAATGTCAAAGCTTGAAGTTTTCCAGGAACTCTTGCATCAGCTTGAGGGATAAGGTTAGAAAGAACATGCACCATTTAAATGGAATCCCATTTATTTCCCCACTTGGTAAGCATAATTCCTAAGTGATCCCTATTAATGCCACACATACGTGCTGAACAAAGTTCCTGGATTTTGATTTTGGTAGTACAACATGAATGTGTTGCAAAGTTTAATCCAAAAAAGGAGAGGGAGATAATATAATCTTTTAAAACAATCTAAGGAGTAATATAAAGAGAAAATGTATGTACTCTCTGCTCAGGCTTGGTGTTGGACATATCCATCCCATCACTGTGCCCTGCTCTAGTTTCCAGTTGTGACTTTTGGCTGTGTAGTCGTACTGTAACCTCTGGATCCCAAAGTTAGATACAGTACAAGAAGAGACACTGTGTGTTTGGTCCTCCTCCTCGCTTGTGCCAGAGCAATGGATAGAAAGGGATGAAAAATGAGGAATTTAAGTGTACTCATGCACTCGCCAAGGAAGATGAACCTGCATCTTGGCAAATACATTGTTCTTCAGAAAAAAACAACATTTCAACGTGTTTAAATTAGAATTTTATGGCCCTTGTGTTTTGCGTGCTATGCCCCTGAGAAAATCATGCACAGCTTTCAATGAACAGCATAAATGAGTCTTTTTTGATACAGGCCATTTGTTTAATTAACAAAAAGTCACCCTACTCTTCGGAGGTTATGCTGACAAAAGAACAATGCAGTTAAATTCTCTGTGCTTATCCATCCAGCTGGTTATATAGTACCCATCACTAAAGTATCTGATAGCTGCATAGTCGTTCCTGGGTTTTATTTCCGTTGTATTCTCATGAGGCAGGGAAATAATCCCCATTTTTGAGTAAACAGAAAATGATTTACTGACTTTCTATTGAACATTAGTACAATGAAGTGTCATTTTTGAGAAGGCAGTGTTATGGGAGACTGTGAACCTACAACACATTATGAGCCATGGCACAGTTGCTGAAATTAGACTACTTTACATATCTTGCCATATTGGAGTACTTTTAAAATATCTGGCTCCTGTGACTGAAGGTACTGAAGATTTCTGAAATTTGATACATTTGTCCTGTAATGTTTGCCAGTATGGTATCTGCTAATAGAAGATTCTTTCTTGTAAGACCTTTCTTCCACAGCAAGAATAACGGTTATAATTACGTGACTGGTTTTGTACAAATGTCTGTGTATTAACTCATTAGACAAAACAGAATCCTATAAAACAAGGTAATTATCACATTTGCAAAAGCTAGGTAAGGCAAAAGGATTTTGAACTGCTCTAAATAGCAGGTGATGGTAGCTGTTTAGGATAGTTTATGTCATAGGGAATAGGGCTGGAATGAATGTGGACTTTTATCATGTCTTACTGTACTTCCCTCCAAATACTTATTAGCAGTCTTATTCTGTGCCAGAATTCCTTGAGTTTATTAATATTCCCTACACATTGTGTTTGTTTCTGTTTTTTAAAGTTATTGCCAGATTATAGCCTGTCTGTGCCTGATAGTGGTTGTGTTTGTATATGAGCACAGGGTCATCTGATAACAAATTGTAGCACTGCGCGATAAGCAATGTTTAAAATGGGTACAAGCCAGAAACCTATGGCTCCCAGTATACTTTTAGAAAGTCCCATCAACAAAAGAAAGAGTTCAAGGTATTTCGGAAAAGGTCATTGATTACAACCAACTTCATGATCGTTCTGGATGTGTTCCTTCCTGCAGAGACGTAATTACATTTGTTTTACAGTAGAACTTATTTTCAGCTTTGGGCAAGGACAATCGCTTTCAGACATGATTTTGACTCACACGTACTGATTTAAGAAAGCTGTTAACTCTGAGTCAGTGGAGTAACAGTAATGGCCGTGAGATCTTGCTTGGACCTCACAAATTTAAATTTATAGCATAGTGTCATGAGGAGCTGAAAAGCAGTTACCTTGCAGAATGCTGACCTTGGTTTCTTCCAGGAACTATTTATTATACTTACAGTATCTTCCAACATAGGGACTTTCCCCTGTCTTTCGCGGCAGGAGTTCATGCATCCGTGTCATTTCCCTTTTCAACTTTCAGCTGAAGTACAGCATTTTCTGTGAAAAACTCTACAGTTGTGATCCAAGCCAGCCTGTGATCTCTTTGGGATCCTGTGAGAATTGGATCCTCTTCCCTCTGTCTTCTTTTGAACTGCGTTACACTTGCCAGTGATAAATATTTTGAACCTCACTCACAAAGGCATATATAGTCATATTTCCTAGGTATTACAAGCTTGTACACAAGACAAATGTTTTTCTTAAGCATGTCTTTTATCTAAGATGTTCATTTATCTGTCAGGCTGTGGTCTTAACAGCAGGTAGTGGTGCCTCAGGCTTGTACCATTTGGGGTTACACCCTTGTTTGTGGTTAATCTGACATTAGTGTGATATTATGACTGTCCTAGATAGGAGTGAAAGTAGTTTCCAATGCAAACTGGAGCAATATAAACAATATTTCAGGTGCTTTCAGAGACTTTATGCTCACCATAAGCCCTCCTTACATTGAGTAAATCTTCTTCTACCCTGTTATAGTGCCTGTGCAATGCCCACAAGGACTGAGGCAAAGGATGCTGACTCAATACTTCATCTGCCCCAATTCCTCTTCGTTAATTGAATGCATCAGTGTTTTGTTTCTTCTTTTTTAAATCTTGTACATTAGAAATCAATCTGCTTAGTAGCAACTTTGCTACTCTACTATCTGAAAGAAGGTGTTGACCAATGCTTTTGGGAGTCATCGGGGAAATCCTGTCATGCTATCGAAAGTTAGTTCATCCAGAAAGATAATATGTTATAAGACAGACTTCTTTGCTTTTCTTTTAAAACAACTGCAGTTTTGGCAGGGACAATTTTTTTTTTTATCTTCCTTTTACTTACATTCTACTAGGACTATAAGAGAAAAAGAATTGTGATTTTATTGGGTTTCTGAATTCCCTAAAGCATGTATGAAACCTGGGTAAAGGCTTTAATAGGATTGTGTTTATTTAAATAACCCACAGCCACCAAATCTTATACAGTTTTTTTTTTTTTTTAAAAATGGCACCTCTTTCAAGATTTTGGGATGGCAAGACTCCCAACAGATTCTTGTCTGATACTGTGCTGTATTTCACTGTTTGAAGACAGACCCTGCCCTGTCCTGAGTGCTGTGCAGTGTCACAAAAATTCTGATGGTCTTTTTACTGCTCCAGCTGAGTGATGACCAAAGGAATTGCCTGAATCAGAAGAAACACAGGGAGCACAACAGATATGTTCTTTCAATAATTCAACTGGAAAGAGGAAGGAAATGCCAGTAGAGGCAATGCCTGCACCTAAGTCTACAGTGGCAAGCAGACCTGGCCTCTGGTCTGAAGGGAATATTTTGTTCTACTTACAAAGCAAAGTAAATTTCATCCTCCCAAACAATCAGGAAGATTTCACATATGGTGTAATTTGGAGTCTATTAGAGTCACAGAGAAGACATGCTACCTTCAGGGCAATAATAATACACAAAGTACTTCGAAAGAATTAAACCACTAGTATTGCACGTTCTTTTTTTTTGACATGTAATTTGTGCGTTTTGCTTACGTTTCAGTGCTAAATTACTCCATATCAGGACCAGTTGCTACAGTTTCCTCTTGCAAACTCCTTTTTTTCTTCATTTCTTTCAAAATAACGTGCCATCCTTCCAACAAAAACACCGAGGGGAAATAGATGAGTGGGTACGTAATCACAAAACTATCTGAGGCAGCAGGGCTCTGAAATGTGTTAAAATCCCAATCGCAACATACTTCTGCTCCTGCCAGTGTCTGATGAATATCCTTGCCATTTATGCTCTCTCCTGGCCACTTCCCTTGGAATACTTGAAATATATTTAGCTTTTTTAAACATAGTTTCCTATAAAACAGCTGCAGCCAATGCGCAACAGTCCAAAAATAAGGTAATACATTACACATAATATCCAAAAGTGTTTATGCTGTGTTGTGCCTTTGTTAACTGAAAGGCAAGTGTGACATAAAATAAACTTTATATCCTATCTTTTTTTTTTAAATTGTAGGGAAAATCTCAGGAATTTCTGTTGCTGTTTTTTCCTCCATTGAAATATTTATGACCAAAAAAGGGCTCTGTGTGCCAAATTTTTAAGTACCTATCTTAACGTGATTTTCTTATGACAAAATTGAATCAGAAACTTCCCACAGGATCAAGTTTGAATTCAAATAGTAAATTTGGAGGAATGGGTGTGGAAAAAGAAACCAAAAAAGAGGTCAAATCCCGGATTTAAGCACAAAACTCAGGCACCTTCGTCCCTTCCTGTGCATAGGTGTTTATCTTACCTCATGTGAGAGCACGGATTTTAATCACATTTTAGCACAGTGGGTAGAAGAAGGGACCCGCTCTCCTCAGTGATCCCACAGCCGCTGGGCCTCTGGCGACAGAGGGCAGGATGCAGCCCCATCCCCTCAGGTTTTATTTCCTGGCAAAGAGGTGACACTGGTCGGGTTTTTAATGGCTGAGCCGTGCAAGGGGAGCAAGCGAAGTCAGTGAGTCCTGCCCGCCATTTGGAGAGGGCAGCAGGCGGCAAGTCCCAGCCGGCGCCTGGAAGCGCCTCAGCTGGCATGGCTGGTCCCTTCCACCGACACTGAGAGGCTCCTCTGAGTAACAGCTCTCTGAAAAGGCCTGTGTTGGGGGAAAAAAGAGACGAAGAAAATGGAGGATGAAGGTTGATCCCAAAGGGAAGCAATCGTGGGGCGCTGGGGAGAAAGACAGCCCCGACCCCAGGCCGGGAGGTGAGAGGAGAGAGTGGCCCCTCAGCACCTTCAGTGCTGACAGGAAAGATTCAGTCGCTCTCCCCAAGATGGAAGTTTTTTGCACATTTAGGCTTTTTTTCTGGATTTGAACGGTGTTTGCTTGGGAACGATGAGACTATAAGCATGATTAAGGCCCCTCATGCAGCTGGTGCCTGTGAAGAGGAGCGGGGGAAGACCTCTGTGGAAGTTTCCAGAAGGAGGTGCGCCGGGACGGTGAGTCTGACCCGGCCGTTCGGCCGTGGCCCTTTCTGCCTTCCATACACAAAATGTGATTTCTAGGGAAGAGAGGATTTTGTTTATTGTCTCTTCTGTTGTAGCTGGGGGGAAGGAATAAATAACGTCACCTTTCATGTAGCCGCACACAGGCTCTCTCCCCAAGGGTGCCATGAAATTCCCTCATAGCAGCGCGTCCAGCCACCTTCCACACAGCCTTGGTAACAAGAAAGAATTAAGGCCAAATCTGCTAAAGCCAATTTCTAAGGTGCTGAAAATTGGGGTTAGGTGGCTTCCATATTGTTTTAGGAATATCACTGTGGTTGTAAAAACATTCGGGTATGAACAGCGTGCCATAGGCGTTTGGCAAAGTGGTTATTGGCTATGCTCTATTAAGATAAATCTGCCGTCAATGTTTTAAATCCTGTTGGTATGTATGAATTGGTGTCAGATCGGCCTCTTTTTGGTGCAGGTAAATGCTCCACCTCTGGTAGCTTCATCCATGTTCTATTTTTGCAGTCAGAAAAAACAGATTTTATAAGAAAGGTAATTTTATAGCCTAAATTTTCTCATGTATTATAAAACTAGACAGTATGATGATAATCTAGTTTGTACACCTATAAAACACATTGTGGGATTCTGCTGATTTGGATTTTTTTAATTGCAAGGTACAAAAAAATAAATACTCCTGCAAAATTAAATCCATACAATTTATGTGCTGACAAGGGATAAAAAGAAACTAACAGGATGACAAAATTGCACAAAAAATTTTAGAAGGTGCAAACTATGCAGGACCATCTTTTTTTTTTCCTTCTACTCTCCTCTGTCACATTTTCTTTCCTGTTGCAAACTCCTTCCTCCTCCTGAAACTCCTGTTGACTTTTATGTTGTCTTTGCAGTTGACCCATAAAAATATTAAGCCAAGAAAAACCTTCAGATTTCTTTCTTTCAAAAGCTGGAATTGTAGTCCCTGGAATAGCTTTCACTTTCTCAAGATAGATATAGATAATTTTTAATTGCTCTCAATTTTAAGAGTAATTGTTGATAAGATTTAAAATTACCTTCTGTCATAGTTTCACAACTGGTTTGTGGCACACGTGTATCTCTACTTTTAATGCATATCAAAGGGAGTACTGTTAGGCTACAAGCTAATACGTTCCTTGAATTTCTTCTCGGAAGGGCTTTTATCTCTGTCATTTGTAGCACGTACGCTTTGTAAATAAACTGGAGTTTTCACTTCCCTGCTTTGTTATTGAAAGCTATGATTTGGACTTGGAGCCTTTCTGTCCCTCTGTAAAAAGACACTTGTTTATGTGTTGTCTAGAATATTGGGGCCTGCTTGCCAGAGGATGTACAGTAGATGTGTCATCTCAGCACAGCATATTTTGTCTGCCCTTGCTCTGTTTTAAACAGTTGGGTTGAGAAATATTTTTTTCCCACAGCGGGTTTCTGCTAGTAAAAAAAAGATGATAACATGACTTTATGCTGCTACTCTGATCCACTGCAATAAGCTTTTTGGTTTCAGATCTGGATATTCTCCATAAAACCGATAGCTTCATTTGTCATTATGTCTTTCAAGACTAAGGTTATCATCCAACTGAAATTTCTGCTTATTCTGCCTGTTCATTTGGTCCAAATTCTGTAACGTGGTGTACTGAAAATGCGTAACATCTTACTAGTTACTGGAAGCTAATAATAGCTTGGAAGTACTTTGGTTTGGGGGGAACATTGGTCACTTATAGGGGTGGCTTACAGAAAGGTGGCATTTTAGTCCTGCAGAAATATGATGACTGCATGGTAATTGCACTGATGAAAATTCTGTACTAGATACCATATGTTATTCATGGCACGTAAGAATCTGAACTTTTAACACAATTGTGTATTTTCTGTAAACAGTGAAAAAATATATGGAGGCAATTAAAGTGATTATGACCTACTAAACTGTAAAGGTTTTAGAACAAAAATTCTTTATTTTGTACTAGTACTGGTTCTCTCACTTGGCCTCTCACCAGGGCTACTAAGTGCTGCTACCTTATGACTAGAGATAATTATTTAATAAAAGCCTCATGTGATTTCACTGTTTTGCACATTTTTTTCTACCTTACTGGAAAGTGATTTTCACATTCAGGTGTTTGTTTTTCCTTCAGCAGGAGGAAAAGAAAACCTCTTATAAAGCTTTGTTTTCTCTTTAAATATATATGTATAAAAGCAACAAGTTCTGATGCCAGTTGCAAATAACTACATTTCACTAAAATATCTCAGGTTCAGTTTGTGTCATTTAAAAATCACTGCTTTCATTTTGATGTAATTTTGAAACTGGGTCTTGTGCTATGAATCAGTGTTAAATCAGGAGGAGGCATATTTTAAAGTGACAGGTATAATTTCCAAACACAGCCTCTTTGTTCTAAATTAAATAATTATCTGAGGACATACATAACCTACTACTCTTTAATGTGATCTTGCTTGATAAATTCTATCAAGCTGTAAAGCCAACACCTAAGAAAAGTCCTTTTCTTAGCACCTTACAATGTGTTTCACCTGGAAGAGGTATTGAGGAACACATTGAAATACAAAAGAAGACTAACTCTAATCTATCCTCAGAGAGAAACTGTGCCAGTAGCATTCCAAAACCAGAAGTGAAGGAAGGTTTTTTTTTCTGTAGTTTAGAGGCAAATAGTCGTGAGAGAAATAATAGCTTGTTTTACATGATGACCTTTGGTTATCTCCTCATATGAGAAGCCTCTGAGATTATTTGTTCAGATAAGGGATTTTTATAGTAAAAAATCAGATATTATACTCTAATGTATTAATCTTTTTATTTTTAGTGCTTGAAAACGTAAGTGTTGTATTTCTAAATCAGTTTTTCTGTATTTATTTTATGAAGCACTGATTATTGTGATAACTCCAGTCATGGCAGCTGTTGTGGTTAGGCAGGGCATTGATGGTCCTCAATCAGTTTTGTAGAGCTAGGACAGATTTTCTCTGCAGAGCAGATTTGCTTTCTCTTGAAGTACTCATAATTTTGCTTGAAGTTAATTCCTGGGAGATCAGTTCAAAGTTGCTGTTTATCAAGATTTGACCTGAGAAAGCTTAGCAGGAAAAAACGCCACACAACAAGGAAGAAATTTGTCATTATGGAAGTTTTTTCTAAATGGGAACAGGTCTAATTGAATTCAAAGAACCTTGGTGTAAAGTTTCCTCATTTGCACTGCAAAGGGCAATGTATCCCATCCTATAGCAGGTAATTTTGCAGACAGCTAGGTTAGGAGATTCTTTAATATTTATTGTTCCAGTGAAAAGCAGCTGATTGTTTCATTGGGAGCCCAGACTGCTGACAGAAACTTGTGATCATTAGACATAACCTGCCAAAAGTAAGGTCAGAAGACTCTAGAAAGTAAATAAATTATTTTTGTTAAGTCTAACTAAATGGTACAACCTGTGGAGCTATTTTTTTAACTGTTTTTGTGGGGGTTTTTTTGTGGTTTTGTGTGATAAATTGTTTTTCAGTGAAATTTGAGTTCTTCAATGCCTGGGATATGGCTGAAAATGGAAGGCAGGTTATGAAATAACCCAGATAGTTTTGAAAGTAAGATCATCCAAAGTTTCAAAAGGGAAATTCCAGTACGTTTCTCATTGTCAGTGTTGTCTGGGACTCAAGAATTAAGTTCTGATGCCAAAGTACCAGCCAGTCAGTGTCAAAGTAAGTGTAAAGCAGTTCAACTGTTAGGTGATCAGGCAATCACAAAGAACCTTTTTCTTTGTGTAACACAGGAAGATAAAACACAGTTGTGTTGCTCTTTTTTTTTTAATGTGTGTTGCGCTTTTTTTTTTTAACTTTGGAAAGGACTCAGTGTGAATTCAGGTTATCTGTAAAAAGGAAAATATTGTATCACAAATGAAAAAATGTGCAGCATTCTCCTCATTGTTTCATAGTAAATAGGACAGTAGTGTGGTGTGGACTTCTTCATGCCTGATGCTCCAAAGTGGAAAACCTTGCAATCCCTTTTAGGAAGGCTTTTAGTTAAGATGCTTTTCCAAGTCAGCAGTTACCCAAAACTTGCTACATTTTGTTTTTTAAACTGTTATTATTTTGCATTTGGCTCAGGAATGAAAGTATTCTAAGTCTTTAGAAAATCTTTTAGAAGTTCTGCTTAATTTAAGAATTTTTTTCTTGATCAAGCAAGCAGAATCAATATATATAAGATGTTTCTAAGATCCTGGAATGTAACTTTAAGAAATTATAACAGTTACAAATCGTGAGCCAAATTCCTGCCTTACACAAAATGTACCGGTGATAAATGAAGGTCTTACTGACCTAATAAAATGCTTCAGATTGATATTCCTTTTGTTGAGCAGCCTGTAATTTCATTAGTTTTATTGACAGTAATTATAACAAGTTAAATTTATGGTAGCCATAAAGAAAAGTTAGTCAACCACGTGAAAATGTCAGCATGCTCACTTTGGTATGAGCAGGATGAATTTTTTTTTTTTTTGGGTGGTGGCTGCTGATCTCTTGTCTTCTTCCTGCAGTTGTGTTTGATGGCATTTTATAAAGGCTAAGGAATGGTGCTTTCGGTGTCCGTCTCACTGTTCTGTTTGTAAAATTGAAAATAGGTTCTTGTAGCCTTCTGACTTTGGTCCCATATTTTTCTGAAAATTGTTGAGAGAGTAGCTGTTAGGACGGTATGACACACCAAGCTATCTATTCAGCTGGATGAAAAAGCTGAGAATGTAAGAACTAAACTTTGAGTGAGGATTTTCAGTTCTTCTTTCTGTGTGTATTAAGGTAGGAATGTAATGAAATCATGCGTTTTTTTCAGCCAGGCAAATTGCCGGATCACTGATTTGTTGGAGACTTGCCTGTGCTGGGAATACAAGACCAGGCCTGCTTATACTAAACACGTGCCAAAATGTCTGTATATACCTGTGCAAAAATTGGCACGGGTTGCTACTGCGGGAGGATTGTACAAACAAGTAGGGGTGACGCTACTATACAGTACCCTTGCCTAGACAGAGCAGCACCTCCTGTAAAGAATACCTGTGAATATGGAAATAGCATATAGGAGCATGTGCCTACTTCTTGAAAACAAGCATCTTTTCTAAATAGATTTGTGACCTTGTTTAACGTAAACTGGAAGGGGAGTGTGTGTTGTCTAGGCCGAAATTAAGAAATTAGAGGTTTGTGCCTCTAATTAAATTTTTAAAAATATCATAAATGTTCCAATAGAACATTGCCTTTGTACTAGAGAAGCTACTGGGTAGTAAAATATTTTCCAATTTCCCCAGACCTTGGAGACAAAACTGTAATGACCATGTCCTGAAAAAAATGTAGGCAGAGACATGCAAGTTTGAAATAAACTCCAGCAAGTCAATGAAGTCAATATAATAACATTTTTGGTGAGAAGATTTAAAAATAAAATTTCTATGAGAAAAAAGAATAAAACATTTACAATGGCTCATCTTAAATATTGGGGGAAAAATGATGATTTTCCACGGCAGCTGTGTCATGGAGCTGATTGTGTTAATGCTCAGTTACAGTATAAGAGACATGGAAATAATGATAAGTGAGTATGAACAAGATCCCAAATTTTGGGAAACTTAAAAATCACAAAATCTTTGTTAAATTTTCACACTTCCACCTCCATTACAAAATAAGCCTTTCTTGCTAATTAAGTTGGATAAATTCAGTCATTTCTTCTGTCATGAAAAATACCATAGTGTAGCACATCTTGCTATTTCAATGTAAATATTGGAAAGGCACAAAAAGTCTCTAAGCTTACAGCTGAATTTTAGTTTATGGGGTCGTTTGCAGGCGAGGTTCTCTTTCCTGGGAAGACTTTTTGCATTTGATACAATGTGGCTTATTCCACCAGTATAACATTTGTGCTTCAGAAGTGCTTTTTATGAGTTTACAGATATACCATAAAGATATACAAGCCCTAAATGAAAATCCAAGGAGGAAATCACCTAGAGGATGTTCTTTGTTATAAGTCCCAAAATCCTGGCTTCCAGGCTGTTACTGATTTTGAAGCCTTAACTGAAATTACCTGTTCCTGTACTCGTTTTCCTGAGTGGAAGCTGTCCCTAAAGATCCCTGTGATCAGCAGGACAGAAGGAGATATTGTTCTTACTTTCCTAACGGACAAAAAAGTGAACCAGGCAGTGGCTGAGCTTGTTTTTATCTGTCCTGCGCTCTTAGCTTGGAAAACTATGGTCTAGAGGAGAATTTGGGCAAAACTATGGAGGTTATACTTCAGTGTACTTTCTGAAAAGACTTTTAATTTCTATTTTAATTTGATGAACAGAAAAAAAAGTTTTAGTGTCTCATTATAGTAGCCATTCTTTTCTAGCTTTACCTCTCTGGGTATTTATATATCAATGGTCCAGCTGAAATACACCGGCCTTGCACCTTCCCTGGTGCAGTAGCACAGAGGGTTGCAACAGAGGATGTAGTCTTGTAGTTAATGAGAATTTCCTAAAGCAGACTTCTTCCCGATGGCCTGTCTTCACTGCTTCTGCAGTTCAAGACAAATTAAATTAATAGTACTAATTGTTATTAAGTAACAGGTTATCTTTAATTAGGAGGTTTAGTGCTACAATGTAGTGCATTTGGAAACTATGAAGATGTAAGCAGGAGGGAAAATTGGCTTTGTACATGCATTTTATTATTTTCTGGGAGTCCTGAGATGGCCATATTTCAAATATACAGCTGTTATTCCTAATCAAATATTTATTATTAGCTGACTTTCAAAGATTTTAAAGATGGGTATGTAACCAATAAGGTCCATTCTGCACAAGTCTAGCCTTTGAACTGTAAAAAACACCTTAGGATGAAAAACTGGTTGCTATAACTTGTTTCATAAAATCAAACAAAACATTATCTATAGCCAAAACATTAAATGTGCTGTGCGTGGTCTCCATGGGGCATTTGTATCTGAAAATAGCATTTCCAGGCATGAACTGCAGTAAGCTGTGACTTATTCATACATTTGTGAAATGAGTGTTAAGTCATACGTGTCTACAATCTATTAGGTTTTTGTTGCATAAGGAGTTACCCCCAGTGCAACTGAAAACAGGCTAAAAGGATGGTATGCAGTTTGTCTCTGGCAAGTTACCTAATGCATATAATTCTAAATGTGATTGTTGCAAATAAAAAAGAAAAAATATTTACCCCTGTAATCTTGTACATTTTGTGTGTGAGAAGAGTCAGATGGCACTGCCATGTTATAGGTGCTGTTTAGAGCAATAGAAGTGCTGCCTCCAAAAAGATTTCAGTTAATCCTGCATTACTTTATTTCCTGACATTGTAATGCTGCAATGTCTATCAGCAAGTATGTGAGTCAGCCTCCCCCTCGCCTGATTTCATTTTACAGATAAGGCATTTGAAAGCCAGTTACTATTCAATAGAAAGTAACTGCATGTAGTATGGCATCTATAACTAGATACACAGAAGATATAAAAATCTATAGTGCACATAGAATGAAATCATAATCTCTTACAAATTTGAAATTGTTTATTTCAGTTTACACTAAGCAAGAAAATGGTCTGTATACAGGGTTGTCCTGAATCACAGGAATAATGTTGAAAAGCAGTTCCAGGTATCTGTCACAGCAACCCAAAGGTGACCAAGTGCAATACAGAAAAGTATGTTTCCCCCTCTGCCATCATACTACAAACTACCTCTTTTTCAGTTTCTTCCCCCCATCTCCTCTCATACGTGAGGCCAAAAAGCAAGGGAAAGGCAGTGTAATGGTCTGAGTCCAGGGTGGCTTTTGCCACTATTCAGTCACCTCAAGGCTATGTCTCTTCTGAAGTACCTTTGATTTTGTGCAGCTGTTAAGATTGCTAATACTTTGGGTTTATTTCTGAGGAATAAGATGTTAAGTTTTGAACAAAGATTTTCAAAAACATCTGCATTTTCAATATGGGCTGCAGTATTAAGAGAAAAAATTACCATGCAGGTCACATCTTTGAATGGGCAGAGAACCTGCAATTTTATTTTCCTGCCGGCATTTTCTTATGGAATTTCCTTCTTGGATTACATGACAGTGATCGCACTGGAACTGATCACACTTTGCACTTCCTCAGGCCCAAGCCCAGGTGGCCATACCTCCCACTTCAAGATCATCTTAATTTTACCATACTTCAATAGTTTGGATGGAAATTTTCCTCTAAGATTCTGGCTCATGGTGGGGAACAGTAGTGTGATGTTTTGGTGTTTGTTGGGTTTTTTTGTTGTTGTTTTGGTGGTTTGTTTTTGGTTTTAATTATAATATAATGAATCTTCTGTAGATGAGATTTGGAAAAACACATTCTTTAGTCATGTTGTAGTATTTTGCTGTTTAATTAATACAATACTGAATTGCAATAATCTAGCAGCGATATTACTTGGCACAGGGACTTGAAAATTCAGTTGTTTGGAAGGAGGCAGAGAATTACCATGGCTCTATACCTCTTATACTTTTGATGAGAAAAAAAATAAGGAATTTTAGATGCTTTTACTTCTCACTAAATTTCAAGCTGACGTAGTCAGAGTCTCTGCCACTACTGAGTGTGCCACAAAATGCAGTAGTGGAGGTTAAGGAACTAGAACTTTTCTGCAACTAGTCTTGAGCTACGTAAGTTGGAGAGAGACAGTTCTCATGTTTTTCTTCTCCTCCGTCTGGCATCATGGAGAAAGGAAGGCAACTCTTTGCAAATATAAGAAAAAAAAAGAGATAGCCTAGGATGAGGGAAACCCTAATGTTGGGGGAGGGACAAAGCAGAATTATAAAAAGAGGAAGAGAATGAGAAATGGCTGAAATTATTTAGGAGTAGAAAGGGAATTTGTAGGAATTGTATGCTGTGTAAGTGAAAAGTCTACAGAGTAATCGGAAAAGTCTATAGTTCCTATAGTGTGCCACTTTCCAGAGCCTGAAAATAAATCCAGTGCTGTCAAGGTTCCGCATTCTGCCCACGTAGGTCAGTCATTTTTCCATTCATCCTGCTCTCCTCGCTCCCGTCATAACAGCCCACAAGAGGGCTTAATAGCTTGGGCTTTCTGCTGGTGTTGCTGAACCTACTAGTGGGTGGATGTGGAAGAGGCAGTAGTACTGGAGAAAAATATGGGGCAGAGATCCCTACCAAAGTGTGTGGGGATGGGTGAGGAGGCAGCAGGGAGGATGGAGGAGCAGAGAAGAGTGCTAAGAAGAGGAGGCAACCCAGGGAAACCTTGGGAACGTGAAAAGAAGCCTCAAAGAGCTGAGAAATATTAAAAGAATTAACTTGGTAAACTACCTCTGGTATATAATCACAAAACGTATTGAAGCTTTGGCTCCCTAGCTTTGCTCTGATCCCATTCTGTCATGTGGTCTAGGGGGCTTTTTGTTCCTGATGAGGTGCCATGTGATCTTTGTTACTTGCAAATCTGAATATTGATTTTTGCTCTGTAGCGCGTTACTTCCTGACAGTCTTGAAGCCACCAACCACTGCATGACATTGATCACAACAGTGCTTGCCAACCACTTTGGTCTAAAATTATCGCTCGAGCTGTCACACCTGAACCCTGTAATTCTCTAACTCCGGTGCGTATGGGTGAAAGGGCAGAGATGAAAGAATTCCAACTACTCACTCTTCTAATCCTTCTTGAGCTCATGATAAACATTTATTTTTGCACTTATTCTTTTACTTGACTATGGCTTCTTTTTATTAAAGAACCTTCCTTCTTTCATCATTCCAGCCCTCATTTTTTAGAAAACTACCTATTTTGCTGAGGATTTTTTGTTTTCTTTCTGCATGTTTTTTCAAGCTGCTCTTAAATTCTGTAGAATATGATAGAACAGAATCTGGCTCTCACATTCCTTTGAATTCTGTACAAATATAGTCTGCATTGTCATCAGGGCTGTGCAATGCATTGTAATAAAATGGGGTTTTTGGAGTTGCTTCAGTAGAGATCCAATATTTGCCAAAACTGCAAGGGTTTCACTGAAGTTTCACAAACCTGGGCTGTCTTTGCACTTACCCTGGGCTAAGTTGTCTTTTCTGTCTGACTGTTAAAATCTTCATTTTAAGTAAATGAAATAAAGTAGGCAAGGAAAAGAATAATAATTTCTGACCTCCCTCTGATAGCTCAGTTTCCTTTAACTTTTATTTCAAATCAAGACTAATAGTTTTAAAACGTTGATATCAAGATATTTAGCAATGTGGATCCTTGGTGAAAAGTAGAATATGAGTAGATCAATATGAAATTGCAGCCCAATTGAAATTTCAATATGAAATTTCTGCAGGAAGCTGTAGAAAAACAGGTGATTAATAACAGTAATGCATTAAGTCTTAGTTAAGGAACTTGCAAGACCTGAGTTTGATTTTTTTTTTGATCTCAGATTAGATAGGTTATTGACTCTACAAAGCCCATATTTTACTTTAAGTTCTCGTACAGAGCTACTTTCCTTCAGCAAAGTATTTCTAACCATTCGAGTCAGGTATAATTAAATGAAACACAAGTTATTCTGCATTTGTTTGGAATGGATGGTAGAACCGTAAAGCAGAGCGGGAGCCTGAGCTCAGTTAGGGAAAATGTTGCCGCTATTGTTTAAATAGGATTCTTCCTGGACAGAAAAATAGGTGCACGTGGTAAAATGCTGTATTCAGGCATTTCGTTAAATTTTACTGCATTTTAATCTGCTCAGTGCCTAAGCTTATAGTGCCCCTTGCTGCCTAATTCCTCCAACTCCTACCACTAATAGTAGTATGTGTGCAACCCTCACATTTGCCCTTGGACTGCAGGCTGAATTTTAGAGTTGGCACTTGTTTTTGAGATCAACAATTACGTATCTCATCTTCCATCATATAGTTTCTATCATGTCTGCATAAAGGGGGAAAAGGGATCAGGAAGAAACAGAGAGAGGAGGACCAACGAGATGCCTGTAGGACCAGAGGGCCCACAAGTCTTCACCGTGGGCGGCCCCCGCTGTAGTCTCTGCTTTCACAATGCAGATCGAAGCGTGATAAAGCCTGTAGGTCACGGTCACGAGTACCTGAGCGCTGACTGTTGCATGAAAGTTGATGTTCTCCGCTAGCAGCCACTGTTTGTTTTTCGCTGTTGACACAGAGTTGAGATGTTGTGTCTTGTTACCAGCTCTACACGGAAAGTGCCACCACCTTACTCTGTGCATGCAAATATTTACTGGGTCTTTGGACAACCAGTTGGATCAGTCCAAAGGAGACAATCAGAGAAGTGCCTACAGCAGAGTTACTACGGGGTCATGTCTAGGCTGCTACCAGGTTTTCTATATTGTCACTGCATAGAAACAATAGGTGTGACAAGGAAGAGGTTAACCCTTTGGGGCTTCACCTCTACTAGAACTTTTAGAGGAATCAAAAGAAACCTGTATATAAGTTTCTTGTTCATAATTGTTCAAAAATAACCAATGGCTTTTTTGTATTAATTAAGCAATCATCTCCAAAAATGAGACTTTTAAGATGTGTCAAGTTGACATCCAGAATTGCTCATCACTCTTTTTTTTTACATTGATACATCAGTCTTTAAGTATTTTGAATATGTCGATACATGCAACAAAGTAATTTATTTTAAATTTTACCTCTTTTATAATGAGTCACTTTTTGGCGCCCATATTGGTTTGGCTGAGAAATGTGAGATAGTTTCATTGCTATTACATTCTGTTAGAATAGGTCTAAACTGTTTTAATCAAACCAATCTTTAAATAAGTTGTTATTTTGTTTTCCTTTGAAGCCTTTCCTTCTGAATGTAGTGTGACTTAAAAAATATGATGTGGTACTAAAGTATTCTCGCTTGATTACAGAGCAGCTTGCAAATGCAAATTCTAGAGGTTCAAAATTCAAGACAAGTAAAAATATTTTTTAAACATTAAGTTTAAAGTTATTGTCAGTGTTTATTTTTGAGATCTGTTTCAAAATGCGGACTGTTATTAAACTCTGCCATAAAACAGTTTTAAATTGGGGACTTTTGCTTCTTCCCAAAATATGGATTATACCTCTCACAGACAAGGTCTTACTGCAGATCCAGGTTCAGTGTAGTGCCTTAAACCTAAGACCGCCTTTGCATATGCTGTTTAGGAGCTGAAGGCTTGCTGCTCTGGTGATTTTACTTGATAAACACATTAAAATAATGTTGCAAAAATAAAGTGAGCTCCAGTCATATTGCTAACCAGAATTATTGTTGTATCAAATATTACTGCTCTACCAATTAAATTGGTATTATTGAATAATAATAGGTTCTGTAAAATATTTTTATAAACTAAGAAGGTAATTTGCCAGCTGAAATACTTGTTATTTTTATGATAAAAATAAGTGATGAAGTACTGCATACTGTTTGAGAATTTATTTAATGCTAACTGATGTAAAAACAGGAGCAGATTTAGTTAATGCTGATATAGAAATCTGTTCTTAGTCTTGCACTAGTTTGTATCCATTTTAATAAATATATGATATTTTTGAAAAGGCAAATATTGGTATTTTCATTAATTAGCTGTACCTACTGTTGTTCCATTTGCTGCCTTTTCAACAGAATGCTTAAGGAGATCCTTAAATCCAGCACGATGAGCATTTATGTATAGGTGTAAATGTATGTTTGGGAGGTATACGAGGAGTGCTCTTGGGGAAGCTGCCCGGAGTGTGAAATGTTGCTTCTCTGGAACAAAGGTAGCAGATGCTGGCCGTGCTATATCGTATTTTATTGGTTGGTTTGAGGGGTTTTTTCACATAGATTTTGTAAAGGGAAAGCTTTTATTCAACTTTGAATATCTTTGATTTACCATTACTGAAACGCATAATTTAAAAATATATTCAGCACAATACTTGCCCTAGGACTTGCATGTTTTTTCAGAGAATCTAACAGCATCGGAGCAAGTGGTGGGTGGGAACACACTGATGCCACATCCTTGAACTCCTTTGTGTGTTAAGAACAATGTCTCTTTTAAACAGAATATATATCTTAAATAAACCTGGTAGAATTAAAGGGGATAAAAATTAAAAAAAGATTGGAGAACTTGCCTGTTGAATCTTTCATTCTGTTTTACGGGTGGCGGTGATATAATTTGCCACTGTTTAAAAAGCGAGAGGAATGTAATGTGCATTTTGGGCTAGCAAAGTATGACTTTTCCCAATAATCCTGTCACCGGCTCATTTATTGCTTGTGACTTTAAATAGTTCCCTGAGAGCAAAGTGTGAATACCGCTACCAGAGCGAAGTGGAAAAAAAAAAAAAAAAAAAAGAGGGGGACTCGTAAAGAAGAAGTCATAAAGTCTGGAGCTCTCGCCAGATTTCCTTTGCAAGGTGAGGTGTGGCCCGGGCCGTGCGAGGAGCTGCCGGAGGACCAGCCGCCCTCCCCGCAGAGCCCAGGGCCCGGCCTGGCTGGGGGCCAGGCAGCCAGACGCCAGGCTCCGGGCTCCCAGCGCTGGGAGAGGCCGCTCAGCCGCCCTTATACAATGGTATTATCTCAGGCCAACCAACGCCGCAGAAACTCTCGGTGCTTCCTGTCCTTAGAGCAGCGGCACAAACTGTCCGCTTTCCAACCGCTTCTGACACACTCGCCAGCACCCCGTCGCCAGACTAGCTGTATAAATGTCTAAAGCCACTTCTTTCCTGGGATTTACAGACACCGCATGCAGTAATGCGTTGTATTTTTAGTCTGGTCTGTCGTGATCAACAAGCTCATGAGTCACATAGGGAAAGAGAATAAGCTTCAATTTCAGGTTCTATAGCATCAGCAGAATCCTACAGTCATAAGAATATAAATTCTTTAATAATCTAACGCTTCTTTGCAAGAAATATCAATTTTAATTTTGTCTAAAGAGAGCAGGATATTTAAAGTTAATTCTTCTGTTCTTTGGCTTAGTTTTAATAAAGTAAGTATTTGAGAAGTTATGAAGAATCACTTAATATGAACTATCTTATGGGTAGGAAAGGTAAGAAACCTACTAGAAAAGAACTTTTGTTCTTCACAGCATATTTAAAAAAACACACAAAGACTTAAAGCAAGATCTAGAAAATTGAGGTCCTGCTTGTTCTAAAGTGATAGTGAAGATCCCGTGGTGTTTTATCAGAGTTTGTTCAATGGGACCTGCCATACAGTCCTTGCTCATCACTTTTATGAATGGTTTTTTTACTAATTTCTCTACTGATACCACAATAGTTTATCAGATTTCAATGAAATTTTTTTAGGTATTAAAAAAGTAATTTGCCTTTAATTTTCTGCAATCCTGTTAGCTGAATTGCTTATAATGAGTAAAGTACAAAAAGTAGTTTCTTACCTGGATACATCTTAGTTTTGCAATTGCCTTGATATAGAAACGAAGACCCTAGTTTAGTAACAAGAGTCTTCACTTTGGTTGCTGGTTTATTTAAAATTAATTTCTGCAGCTGGATCTGTACATGTAACCCTTCCATCTGTACAAATCTAAATCTACTTTTAGAATCACGTGCATGTCGGTAAGATCAGATCATTCAGCTTGGTTGAAATTAATTCATAAATAAAAGGGGGGAAAAAACCACTATAGTTTTCAGACAAAAACTTTATCAGGAAGTTGTTTCACACTGGTGCAAATGTAGTTTCTGCACCGTTATTTCTCCATCAGACTACTTAGTCCCCCATTCTGGAGTGAGAATTGGAATACTAATTTTTCCGTCGGTTTCGTTACAAAAGTGGAAGTGTTTATACCTATTTGGATGTTGGATATAAGCAAATAATTTCAGCAAATAATTTTTCCATGCAAAAATTCCATGCATTTCTATTTGTTTTCTGGAAAGTGTCTGAAATAAAATTTGAAAGTAGACTGGAAAACCATTCATAAAGTCTCGGCCATGGCTGCTTCCAGCTCACCAGTTAACACACAACATTTGTACGATTCCTTCCCTAGTTATAATCTTTAAAAATGTGTAATATAAAGGATCCTCAGACTACAACGTTAATGATGTCACTTTGAAGTAGAGTATTTCACAAACATAAGACCTGTTATGTTTTTGTTTCTGTACTCATACTTTAAACACATAAATGATGCTAGTTAGTTTATCACAGAATCACAGAATCATTTAGGTTGGAAGAGACCCTTGGGATCATCGAGTCCAACCATCCACCCTACTCT
>JAOXJK010000012.1:119256965-119268537 GCA_025774025.1 Xenus cinereus
GATTCTGGCATCTTCTGCATTTTTAATAAGGAGCAGCTCAGAGAAAATCCATTTCCATGCTTTTCTTTATCAGACAGAAAACTCATTTCGTGGAGTATTCTGTGGAGTTATCAGGGGAATATAGTTATTGTTCACATTGAGGGTGGCCACTCCATTTACCCATGGAGAATATATTTAGGTACCAGCGAGTCTTGGGTTCTTTCCAAGGCATTGTGGAATTACTTTATGGTGTCTGATTTACTTTAAAGCTTCTTGTTATTGCCATTTAGAAACAAAATTTATCCTGCACACATCCTGTTTGAAACAAAAATTTGTCCCCTGTTGAACAAAGATAAAGAATATTAGAGTATGTTTTTGTAGCTAAAGGTTGCATTCAAATTAACTGGGAAGGTAAATCAGTATTTGTGAATTCATGGACTTGGATTCAGTGATACAACACACGTTTTGGTTTCAAATGCTCAGATTAGTGTTACTTACTGGAGAACAGTCTAAGGTATAGTCAGGTTATGTAGTCTTCATTTTGTTTTATGCTTTGATTATTTTAATGACAAGTGTCTCTTCTGTGAGTTACTGTGAGCCAGACTCCATGTATTCCCTTGATTGCATGTGTATTCTTTCAAGAAGTCAACGTGTGATCATTTTGCTCATTTAAAACCAACAGTGGGTGGTTTCCATGAGCAAAGAGAAGCAGATGACTGCAGTACATATCCATTTTTCATACTTTTGAATTTGGTATGATGTCTGAAAGTGCAATATTGCAAAAATACTCACTAATATTGATGTAAGAACCTTGATTCACGATGTCCTGGGCTTGCTTTAAGAAGGATGGACTTAATTCACTATTGATTTGGAATTGCAGGTTAAACCTGTAGAGAGCTATTTGATGCATGGAAAACTTGCTGGGATTTGTCAAGATACAGGTACCATCGCTTCTATTCTCAGTTGAAATTTCCTGTGTTATTTCACTACAAATACTCTTAGAAAGCAGAATGAGAAACCCACATGCAAAGCTGAGGCGAAAAAGAGAAGATCTAGGTCAGGGCAAAGTCTTGGGGAATAACCTGCTGTTTTATACCTGCTCATGTATAGTCTGGAAATCCCCACAGGAGAGGTGAAATATAACAAGGCTGTTATTTCGTTGCCATAAACTGAAGTGCCTGAAAAAGATCTAGTCCTTCAGCCTTAGCGTCCTGCAATGAGTCTTGGAGAGATCAGTGCGTTTCATCCATGTGAGAAGAGTCTGATTTCCGATTACAGCACCCGAAGCATTCCTAACGCGCTTGCCAGGAAGCGTGGCGTCACCTGTACTCTCTCATTAGTGTGGGGGAGAGCTACCTCAATCCACATGGGTTCCTTGTGGGTTTGCGTATTTCTGTAAGTAAGCTGATGTAGTCACTTGTAGTCTGCTCTGTAGGCATTTACAGTCTGCTCTGGTTGGAAAATATAGAGGAATACGCTTTGTTTTCAAAACTCGTGAAAATTACATCCAGATGAATTTAATCTCAGGACAGTCAATTTTCCAGACAGCCTGTTACTCAGTGAAACACTTTCTTTAGAAACTTGAGAGCCTTGACGAGATGGAAAGGAAAAGATCTAAACAAAAATTTGCATCGAGATCAAGCTCAGAGCACCACCGCTGAAAGAGGAAAACACTGCATTTGAAAATCCTGTGTCAGAGCTTTACCTTGAGTGAGAAATCTGAGATTGTAGTTCCACAAACATATTCCATGGTGACAAAACCAGTAACGCTGATCCACGTTATTAGTTTTTGGGTTTAGTCCAGTTTTTCTCTGAGACTAGTGTTCGCAGAACTGTAGCTGGAGCAACCTGTCTGCTTTGAGGGCGTAACAGCACAGGGAGCTTTGGTGGCTTGTGCAAGTGCCTAATGCTTCAGGTGGCACCTGAGTGGTAGCTTTCAGCAGGTCAGTGTTGACTAAACAGGCGGAGAAGCAGCTAAATGCTGTTGAGGGCTTGAGTCTACGCAACACTTCTCTCTGTTTATAATCCCAGTACAGCAAAACTGCAGCACCTTCTAACTTCTCCTAGGGTGACAATTGCTGTTACTAATTTGGCTTTGAAGTCTGCTCCTCTTAAAAGCGTAGAGCAGAGTTCACAACTTATCTATTGGATCTTTTTCATAACAAGAAAAAAAAATCCAATATGCACAGTGGAGCCTGAATAACTGCTTTCCCTCGATGAGCTTCGCGCTGAGAACATAGTCGGGTTGATGCAAACAGCCAGGTTGCCTGCCTTCAGGGGAAGTCTCGCCAGGGAACGTGACCACTAGATGGCTGAGAAAGGATAAATGACACTTGATAACAATTTGTACTAGAATAATCTTCATTTCTATACTTTATGAAGAAAAAAATTGCAATGTGTTGTGTGTAGTCTATGTTTAGAAGCAGAGAGCAAATCGCTTGTATTTCTAGATAATTCTCTACTTTTAGCAGAACTTGAAAAATCCACTGTGACAGACAACTGAAACTCTTTAGGGGTAAATTGGACATGAATATTCTCATGTTCCTAACAACCCCTAGTGCTTCTGCTGGTCAGGACGAGCGATTTGGATTGACTCAATGTATGTAAAGTAATTCAGAATGACTACTTATTGCTACCAAAATATACCTCCTGATAATAGTTCGGTACAATATGAGCTTACTGCTGCAGAGAAGCTGCCTATGGCAGTAACACAACACAGCATGTTCAGGCTTGTTCTGTTGCCTGACAACCTTGACATAATTGCGCTATTTCCTCTATTTGTGTAACAGTCCCTGGCGACAACGCACATCCTTGGGCAAGAATTTTCATTTTGCTGTTCCCAAATGGCCTTCGTATAATTTGCCGTGGGCTCATGACCTGGGTATCGCAGAAATAACTCCACAAATCCTAAACTTCAACAGGGCAGCTACCTGCCCTTCATAATCCAGAATCAATTTGTTTATTTTACTTCAGTTTGGATTTATGTAATACTGTAGCTTCTCACTTTATACAACACTATAATACTGCTGCTAAGAATTTATTTTTCATGGGAAAAGTATTGGCTGCTTCTAGTCTCCTTTGGTTGTGATCTGCTGATGGCAAGTGTGGCTGGCAGGGCATCTAAGACTAGAATTTTCCCTCAAGTGAAATATTAGATATTCCCGTGGTTCCTTTTGCAGTGTAACCTACACTGCAAAAAAAAGGAGTTTCATCCTCTGCAGCCTGGCAATTCAGCAGTCTCCTCCTCCTTGGGGAAAGATTTGATTTCTTCCCTGCTCCGTTTCCTGCGTTACGCACTTTTCTATTCAATACCTTCAGAAAATATTGCCAGTTGCTCTTGGTGGTGACAAGCAATCTGCCTTTTGTTGTGGTTTTCAACTATCATAACAAGATTATCATTCATCTCTGTAACAGTAGCGCTGCCATTAATGACACTCCTTTTTGGGTTAGAGTCTGAAACATGATATTGGTGGTCTGTAACCACAATAAATACATTTTCATGAAGTTATTAGAGAACTTTTTTAATTTACCAGATCTTTTCCTGTCAACGTGAACATTTTTGCATTTTACTGAAGTTAGAGATCTGAAAGAAAAGCCAACAGACTTCATTATGATCTGCTATCACATGTAAAATTGTATTCTTGTTTCATAGAGAGAAGCTTAACAAACCGTCTTGATAGATAAATACATATTGTGGTATGCACTAATCCTTTCAGGTGCTTTTTCAGACTTCTGGCCTAATCAAGAATGTTACAATCTTCTCTTTACTTTTATTCACGGTTTAGAGAATCTTTACCTCTGATAAGGACAAAATAACTGAACATCCCAAAAAAGGAACAGAATTTTTAAACACTTTGTGGCTAGGGGACAGTAAGATTGTCTTTAACTTTGTCTTTGAATTTACATCAGCAGTGAGGCAGTAGCATATCCCTGAGTTTTAGAAAAGCTTGTAATCATTCCTGTGTGCTATGTTCTAATCTGCAGCCTGAGAAATAATCTCTCAAGGTTTTGAATGTGTTCTTCATCAATGGATTTTGTGACCCAAATACCTTCCAAATAATGCTATACTTGCTTAAACTTCAGTGTCTGACACCATTTGAGATGTCCTAGGGGTGTTCAAGACAACACACAAGACTGGCAGGTATGACAAAGGATCTGCGTAAGACCTGTATCCTCGTGGAGCAGCACCTTGGTGGAGAGCAGGGTCTTTTTTGGAATATGCGATTGCCCATACAATATAAGCAGCTCCATCTGGAGCTGAATTTATCGTAGACCTGAAGTGTTCTTAAGTTGACACCTGGGAGTGAATCTCAGTGTTGGAGCTAGATAAAAACCCATTTCTGATGCTATCTCTTCATCTGTCTCAAGTGCTATGTGAAATTACTCCAGTTTGTAGGTTGTCTGGAAATATTCCAAGCTTCCATTTGTGCCAAGCAATGAAAAACAATAACAGTGTTGTGACGTTCCATATAAACAAACCATGTTAACTTGACTCTTCATACTTCCTAAATTAGAACTACAGTAATATCCAGGAATTACAGATATTTTCCAATATCTGTAATCTCCATGAGTTCTCATTATTTACTTTAAAGCAAGAGAAACTAACCGATTTCCAAAGTTTACCTCCGTTATCCTTGATAACAGGAAGGTAAACAGTGTCAGTTTTAACTATGACTGTCACAGCTTGGAAATCTCATTTGTCAAACAAGTTTTTGCTCCTCTTACAACATGAGCAAGGAGTTTCATCCTCTGAAACACCGAGCACTATTTATAGCATCTTAAATACAAAGCACAGAGAAAGGGCAACTAATGGAAAAAAATAACAGTAGTCAAGAACTGAGGGGAAAAATGATTCAAGTGGGAAGGTAATTGGCTTTTGTCTGTAGTAGTCCTTTAAATCAATAGTTTTATATTGCTAGGTGTAGTAAAAATTTCAAAAGTGATAGTTATACAATCTCTAATTTTCTAAAAATAATCATGTTGGAACTGCTGGAAACCTATGGTGGAAAATCTAAAAATCAGAGGTAACTTAGGGAGAGTAATCATGACACTATTTCACAATCCCGAGGAAGATTTCCTGGAATGATAAAGGACAAACAGTATTTTTCTTAAGGAAAGCCTGACCTGGAGAGTGGCAAATCATTTTGCCCATCTTTGATAACGAGAAAAATATTAAACCAAACAATTAACACTCCATTATAAGTAGTGAGGGGATAAAGAAACTAAAAGAAACCAAACAGATTTTTCAAGAACAAATTTTGTCAATTCAACATTATTTTCTATGTTAACAAATTAAGTGGTTGAGTGTTTTAGGGAGAAGCAGTAGATATATTTTGGTGATAGCAAAAGTTTTGATGTTGTTGTATATTACTTTCTCTTAAATTGAGAAGATGTGGTCCAGATTAAATCAGAGTTAAGAATAGTTATCAATGCCTTCACTTATAAGTTGGAAAGTAGTTTTAGATGGAATCCTTATACAGTCCCATTTCTTTATTTTTTACTTCTGATAATGAGTCAGATAAATATAGACTATACTTAACAAGATTTCTGTATTTTATCAACCTGGGAAGGGCTGCAAGCATTACAATGGATAAAACTAGAAGTTAAAATTATCCTGGTAATTTGGAGAAATAGCCTGAGATCAACAAGAAGAAATTAAATTAAGAAAACCGCAATTAATAAATGTGCAAATATAAAGAGAAGAATAACTGACTTTATGAATGCTGGTAAAAAAGAGAAGGGGGAGAATTGTAAGGCAACAATCGCACGTGGACAAAGCCACTTACCTACCAGAATGCTGGGGGTAACGAGCGATCCAGTCAGAACAGTCTGAGCAGCTGCTGGTCCTTAGTGGGAAGTTACTGCACGAGACATAGTGACTGACTGCGGTTACATTCCTGGTCCCCTGCAGTCTAAAATAAAATACATTACCTTAATCTTTCTTTTCTCATCACATTCCTAATGATCTGGGTCAACAAAGCTGCTGTGAAAAAAAAGCAGAGGTCATCTTGGCAAGCACGCAGAAGAGACACCCAAGAGTTAATTATTTCACTATACGAAGTAGCTACGAGACCTCAGGTGAGCACTGCATCTATGTTTGCACGCCACACTTGAAGATAGATAGAGATAAGCTAGGGGTGGGGGCAGAGGTTTGAAAACACAATTTGTGAGTAGAGATTGAAGGCTCAATCTCTACTCACAAATGAAAGGATGGTGATCAGCTGTTCTTCTTGGCCACAAGGCAAAATGCTTTATCTCAATTTATTACCCCCCAATATCAATAAAATACCATTAAAAAACACTGTAGTAGTGTTTTCAATGCAAATGGAATTGTACCAGATGTAAGCAATTGCTTTCACAATATAAAATATGGTAAGTGTGAACAAACAGTATTTCGGAGATTGTCATAACATGCATTTTGATATTTTCCTTTATCAACAAAACAGCATGAAGTTCTCAAAATGTGGTAACAGGGTATGACAGTAGAGCTGCTCTCTCGTTTCTTGAGTTGGATCCCAGCAGTGAGGGAACAGTTAGGAACAGACTGTGCAGGAATAGAATGGAATTTGGTGTAGCACCTAAACACCACAGGGAGTTCCTATCCCTTGGCTCCTGACAGGCATTCCCCTCATCCAGCTGTACTGCAAACGACTCCACCACCTCCTTTTCACTTCCTCCTCTAAATTAATCCCAGGTGCTCAGCCCCCACAGACACCTTCCACATTTCATCCATCAGTAACCTTCAGTAACTTCACACACTCTTCCCCATCCTGAGAACATCTGTACAGGAGCAGGCACCTGCCCTTGGCAGTGGTAGAGAATGTACTGTGTCCTTCATGAGGTGATGTGTAATTTTATGGAAATTAGTTTATTAAATAGCTCACATAATATTGTACAGGGAGCACCACACGCTGCTGAATCACCGTCGTCTCTTCCTGATCTGTACAACTCCATTTTATAATAGTATTTTAATTTTTATTAATGTTTCAATATTAATATTTTCATGAATGTGAAGACTCATACCTTGAGGGCCACACCTTGTCCTTAGAGCATACCCAAACCAACCAATCTCTGCCATGTGTGGTCAGAAAGCTGGGGTCATCTACTGCATGGTTGTTTTTGCAAATTTAAAGTGGAAATCTTTCTAAAGCAAAGATCAGACTCTGAATTTACATTTGATCTTGTACAGCAAGTGGGAAATTGTCCGAATAACATTGGCTTGGATTTTATATTTTAATCATATAACATGACTAATTGCTTTAAGATTATCATCTGCATTGTGGTAGAGGACAAGTGGATGACAGCCCCACACTAGATACTGTATAATCAAACACAATATGAAGGTGCCCCCACCTCAGAAAGATTGCAATTAAGAGACCAGCCGTAACAGGTGACTGAAATAAGCCTGTAGATGAAAGTCAGAGGTTTAAGTGAAGGGAGAATAATACTCAATTCATACCTAGTTAAGAGGAGTTATGCTGTTTGGAAACATTTAGGGAACGAAACTAAATATTATAAGAGTGCAGTTTTCTGTGGGCATTACAGGGGAAAGGAGTGTGTATTTATGTGTATAAAATATAAAAAAATAACCTTTCATATTTTTTTCCAATGCAGCTACCTGGAAAATTTATTGGGCATGTATTTTATATGATTTAGTGCCTATTAAATGAAGTAGTTGGTACCTCTGTTAGCTGTGGGTCTCTTATAGAGGGTTCTTTAATGGCAAAGTGCTAGCTGTTGAACAGGGAAGGGCACGTCCTTGGAATCATAGAATCATTTAGGTTGGAAAACACCTTTAAGATCACGATGTCCAACTGTAAACCTAACACTGCCAAGTCCACCACTAAACCATGTCCCTAAGCACCACATCTACATGTCTTAAATACCTCCAGGGATGGGGAGTCCACTACTTCCCTGGGCAGCCTGTTCCAATGCTTGACAACCCTTTCAGTGAAGATATTTTTCCCAATATCCAATCTAAACCTTCCATGGCACAGCTTGAGGCCATTTCCTCTTGTCCTATCACCTGTGACTTGGGAAAAGAGACTGACCCCCACCTTTTAGGTAGCTGTAGGGGGTGATAAGGTCTCCCCTCAGCCTCCGTTTCTCCAAACTAAACAACCCAAGTTCCCTCAGCCACTCCTTGCAAGACTTATTCTCTAGACTCCTCGCCAGCTTCATTGCCCTTCTCTGGACACGCTCCAGCACCTCAATGTGTTTCTTGTAGTGAGGGGCCCAAAACTGGACACGGTACTCAAGGTGAGGCCTCACCAGTGCCGAGTACAGGGGGACGATCACTTCCCTAGTCCTGATGGCCACACTATTTCTTGTGATTATAGGACCACTGCGGTAACATTTCTTTATGAAGAAAAATAATTAGTGAATTTCAAGGAAAAATACAATGGTCCAAGAAGTGTTTCCACTGCTGATAAAACCTGCCCACTGTGAATGTTTATCTTGACTCTACCCCCATGTGTCTGTGAATTTTTCCATAGTCATGCCTAGTGAATAGATTGAGAAATGGAGCTGATTTATGGTTAAGTCATATAATTTAGTATATATTAGAGCCAGAGATATTGACCTTGTCTGATACACTCTAGCCATGAATCATAATTATTGCTGTAGGTGAATGTTCAGGCAACAGCCAGTGGAAATCAAATGGCTGTGTGGTGTTTTGTGACATGAGAAATGGGACATGGAAAAGCTGGACTTGGACTGTGCAAACTCTTCCCAGTTCCTCCAGGTAATTGTATTGCCATGAACACGGCTAATCCTAAAAGCACACACACACCTGATAACCTACATGCACCTCAGACGAGGGAAGAGGATCTCACTTAAATGGTGAGAAAATAGAAGAAAATGTTATTGGCTTGCCTCAACATTTACTGGTTGTTTTCACAACTAAAAGCTTTGTAATTGTTGATTTTGGCCTTTCACAAGAACAGGTTATCATGTTATGTTCCCAGACACTTACTTTACTTAAATACATTGCAGTGGAGAGCAAATCTCTAAATCAAACATGGTAGTTGATTCATTTTAGAAAAAAACCAACAGTATAATCAAGTATCTGACATAGCCAGTGGCAATGGAATATTTAAATCCGGAGGCAGTGTAAATCATTATTACATTCTTTTAATAGTAATTCAAACATTTTAGATTGGATTAATTTAGTTGTTTGCATAATAAACGCTTTTGCAGAAAAGGTGATGATACCATGTGAAGTTTTACTTATTGCAGATTTCTTTAGTTGGAAACCTTACTTTATAATGCTTGACTCCTTCTTTCATTTACAAAACAAGCTATTTTCTGATATTTTTTTTTCCTTGACTGTTTTATTTTATTTTTTATTTTTTAAAACAGCATTAGTGTATTTTCTGGAAGTTACATTTTAATTTATTTTTTTTTAATAATGCTTGAATAACAGACTTCTTGATTCTTCCTGCTGGAAAGATTCCCTGAAAACTAACCTCAAGTTAAAGTTTATTAATAAGAAAATAAAGTTCCTAGTAGTTTTGAAATACTTTTAGCCACATTACTGCCATATACCTGTGGAAATGATTTTGTCTGATCCATTTTTCTCAGAAATGAACTCTTGGTCTCCTAAAAGTAAGGCATTACATTGATATAAATAGGCTGACAACTGCTAGTCAGTTTTGAAAGCTTTGGTCAATGTATAAATTTCTCACATAGACACACACATCATTACAATGCCTTGTCTTTAAAGAGCTTTATAATGCTTGTGGGAGTGTAATTCTGAATTTAACAAAATTAATTTTGTATTGTTTGAAGTACAGTAAATGCAAATTCTTGTCTTGTAGTACACCTTCATTCATCATCTTTTATCAGCCAACTTTCTGTGATGTTTTTCACCTGGAGAGTGGCCACCTCTGGGGGCTGTTTATCCCGATGCGTAGGCCCGTGGTAGGCAGCTTCAGTCCGGAATCCAAACAGAAAGTTTCATTTAAACAAACCCGAGTCTGCTGATGCTATCTCAGCAGGTGTAAATTAAGAAACTTGTGGAGTTGATGATGGCTTAGGGGCTCACAAGCTCCAGAGCTAAAATGCTTGGCAAGATCGTATTAGAAGACTATTATAATTAACAAAAGGACATACTAATCCAAAATAAGGATGTAATTACTGACAAATTATATTTAGCAGGTTTAAAAAGATGTTGCAAGATAACATATGTAACACATAAAATAGGGTGCCCTCCCATATAGCAAACAGAAAATCTAGAATCTGCTTTTAAACAGTAGAACTGTTACTTTTACTTTAAAGAAGAGATGAGGAAGTTTGTGCAGAAAATGAGCATCGGGCCACTGGGAGGAGGGACAGTCAAAAAAACTATTAGTTCAGCATATATGGATGATTCATATATTGATTTGATATGAAGATATTGATTCATATCATGATTCTGAAGTCCATAAAGTTAGTCTTCCACCTCTGCCAAACAGCCTATTCTTGTCTTCAGAAACCTCCCAAGTTAAAAGCGGAGGTTAACTCAGTGTGGAAAACCTATTGACTAAGAAGGTGCATTTTCCGAATTCTGCAGCATTTTTTACATAGACAAAATATTTCACTTGGCGTTTTTAGTGGAAATCCAAAATGAGAAGTTAAATAATGGAATCTTTGAAGAATAAAAGATACTCCCATAAGAAACTGCTAACAGGTGGGATAGTGTAGAAAAATGCTGCAGGGAAAACATATTTGTGTTTGTTTCATTCTTGATATCTCCTCTCTGTACATGCAGATTTTGGCAGGTTTGGGGACTGTGGGCTATAAACCATAAAAATGCTGCAGTCAGTCTAGCTATGTTTATTTTACATGTCTGAGAAGACAGAAATTGCCAGGAACGGAAAGCCAGGAATTTTCTCAAAATGTATATACCATCTCATTATTCTGTGCGTCGTCTGCTGTGTGTATTCTTTTCGGTAAAGTAGTTTACATGTTGTAGATAATAAATGGAAACACTGTAATGCAGCTGAACAGTGATTTTGTGCAGCGGCAATTATTTTTCCTGACACAGATGCTTCTATCCCATGTGCAGACATACACATAAACACAGACATTCAGATTTTCTTTCTATATTTTGCAAGCCCCTTCCCCAAATACTAGGTTGGTGCCTGCCAATATGTTAACAGTAAAAAACAGCATTACTGTGTTCAAAATGGGAAATTCTTCAGTAAGTTAACTGCTCTGGATTTGATCTTTAGCAGCAGGTTTGGGTTCAGCACAGTTGTTAAGTGAGTTAAAACCTGCTGCTTGTCTGTAAAGCACTGCCTTCAGGAGGAATTTTTCTGCGAAGACTTGATAACCGACACCTTCAAAGTCAAATTGGGCCCCCAAAGAAAGACCTTCAATATAATGGTAGGCTGACGGTGAAGGAGAAGGAGCAAATGTGCTGCTGGAACAGATTTAATATTTTAATTTAATAATTTCATTTAATTTAATAAATACTTGAAGGGTGGGTGTCAAGAGGACGGGACCAGTCTTTTTTCAGTGGTGCCCAGCGACAGGACAAGAGGAAATGGGTACAAAATTGAGTATAAGAAGTTCCACCTAAACATGAGGAGGAACTTCTTTACTTTGAGGG
>JAOXJK010000012.1:119268637-119288339 GCA_025774025.1 Xenus cinereus
TCTCTCAGCCTTTAGGAGCTGCAAGCTCAGAACAGAGCCCTGCTGTTGCAGAGCATGTAACAGCCAGACTTTGTTTTCTAAACATTTCACACTACACAAAAAAACCCTAAAGCTAAATTTGTGTACCTCTTCAAGAAAGAGACAGGTTCGAGAAGAATCCTCAACAAGGACAGGACAGAAAGCTTCCACAACTCTACCCTGCTGCAGATCACGCAGAGCTGTAGCTGCCCCCACAAGATTGCACCGTAATATTTTAGGACGTTTTCACTTGTCTGTGAGAGTCTGCAGCCATTACCCAAATCCCAGCACTACTTCTTTCAGGACACCGGCCTGTCATCCCCTCCCTCTGTACCTGTGACAACTGTACTTCCTGCACTCAGAATCACCTAAGAATCTGGAGTCAAGCTCCACTAACGTCATTGCCCAAGTATTCCAAAAGCCTTCTGCTGTCCCGACTGATCTGCCCCCCTGAAAACTCCGCTGTAAAACAGGCTGTGAAACTGTTGGGAGAATCTGAGTATTCAGACACACATGCACTATACAGGGTACCACATACACGGGCTGAAACGAAAGCCTTCAGACCAGTGACTTCACCCCTGAGAATGTCAGCTTGGAGCGAAGAACACTCAATACACGCACCTCAAGAACTACTTGACTGCAGGAGCTTTAGATAAAATTCACCACCAATCATTTACTTATTGGAAAGCTCGCTCACCTTCAATCTCTGAAATTCGCTTCTCCGTTTCCTTTTCCATCACTTTCTGTCCATAAGTTATTTCGGCAACTTGTGCAACCTTTTCTGCCTCTGAAATGAAAAAGAACATATCCACGTTATCGTCACGCAGCCTTCCTAATGCCAGAAGCAACTTCATGGAAGTTCTCACCACCCTGTTCTGGTGAAAATCAATTGAGGGAAGAATTTTCATCCCTCAGAAGGCGTCAGTCTATGCTTGTGGGCAAAGCTGGAACCCACCTGAAGAACTCTTTTGAGTTTCTCTGGAAGATTTTAAGATCAGCAGGAAACAGATCACCCAGCACTGCTGCATCCCTCCCCAAAGCCTGTGTTCTTTTTGCTGCCTACCCCACCACACCCCCTACAGTTACTGCCTTTGGGCACAGACATACAGACCGATGAGGGCTTTCTTCCTTTCTGTCTCTGCTTCCTTCTCCACCACCTTCTGCTTCTGTGCTGCAATCAGCAGCTTTGTCTTCTCGCTCTCCCTAGGGAGACAGAAGAAGCCAGTTAGAAAACATGAGCTAACTGGTGTGGTGTGGCCCACCGCATCTCTAGGACGAGCTGTTGGCTCAGTCCTCCCTCAAGCAGCATCAGCAAAGGGAAGGAATGGACCTGCATAGAGCTTTTTTTTCCTAAACCAAAGTATGTTTTCCTCCCCTCCATAGCAGGAAGGCATTTCAGTCAAGTCAGTGTGAAACACTCCCTGCTACTCTGCAGGCTGCCATAATGCCCTTTACAAGAGGCAGGTCACAGACCATACACATCTGTAAATTTTTTTGCCTACTGTCAATGAGGAAATTATTTAAACAAAGTAAGAAATTAGAATCCTGTAAAAGCCTTGCCCTCACAGAAGGTTATTCTTCTTCATTTGGAAATACACAGCTTTGAAATCACCCTTCTTTCAATCCAATGGCTCTATGCATTTTACCTGCTAAAGCCTTTTCTATCTTACTGTTTTGTACATACACTAAGAAGTTTTAAAAGTGTGTATATAAACACAGCACTCTGCTCCTGCTCCCCATCAGGGAAGAGAGATTAGAGTCAAGAGCAAGCCACTCTCAACACGTATCCTGCTGTATTTATGGTAACAGGCTGATTTGGGATTCTGCCTGTTACGACCACGCTGCACATGACTTACACGATCCCAAAAGGTCCCATGAAATTCTAGGGAAACGAAAAGGATGAGAGGGATCTTATTGTGGCCTTCACAGACTCTGCTGGCAGAGCGCTCGGAGAACATCAGCATTTCTGAATGACCAAGTGCAAGAGGAGGCAGCTGGCTCAGAGCATTGAAAAGGGATCAGTATGTCAAGTGCTATTAAAGAAAGTTATTTCAAAGCTTTGCGAGTCTTCAGCCCGTTGAATCAACAGTTTCTCCAGCCTGGTCAAACAACAGGATTAGCGGCGGAATCCATCCACCTGCCACTCACTCACACGCTCTGGGAGGCCTCTTTAAAAATAGGGCCAGTGTCAAGAGGAAGGAGCCCCCGGGCAAATAATTTCTGTGCTCAAGTGTTCAAACTGGAGAAATACCTTCTAGCTCAGCAGTGACCCCCCCAGTGACAGACACGTGCTCCGCTGGGGGAGCCTCGGGAGCCCCTTTCTGAGCGGCAGCGCAAGGCTGAGAGTGGGCCTGGCAGAGGGCATGCTGATCGCTGCCTGCCGTGAAAACACATTAATCTGGATGACCGACTCTTTTTGGTAAGACAAAGGTGCAAGTCTCAGGCACTTACATGAGCTCATAATTCCTCCGGATTGTTTCAGGGATGTTCGGCTTTGTAACTCGAACTGCCTGGAAAGAGAGAGCGCGAAGAAAACATCGGCAAGCAGCCAACAATCGAAAGCCAAACGGTCCCCGAGGCTGCAGAGGGAGGGGGAGCCGACGCTGAGGGCACGCTCTGCCACACAAAGCTTTCACACGCTGCAGAAATTGTGGCCAGGGCCAAACTCTGCAGAGCAAACGTATGACTGAATGATCTCCTGACATGACAGGAGATTCTAACCTGGGGAAATCAGTACCCAGATAACACCAAAAGAAACCCAACACATAGAATCATAGAATTGTCTAGGTTGGAAGAGACTTTTAAGATCATCTAGTCCAACCATCAACCTAACTGATAAAAAACCATCATTAAACTAAGATGGGAGGGAAAGGATAGTGATCTCATTCCTCAAGTTAAACAAGGTCTGTGTTAGAAAGCAATTCTCTTAAAAAGTTTCACAGCCTCCTTGTTCCTCTAAGTTTTCCCCCTCCTTACAACCTGCACCTTAGACAGCCCAAAGTGCAACCCTGATTACCTGTATAATTAATCCAGGGGCCATTGTAGTCAGGTCTTGCTGCAAGGCCAGCTTAAGGTTTTCATCAATCTGATCTGATTGGGGAGAAAAAAATAAAAACAGTTAACTAAAACCCCCACAAGGCAGCACGCTGTCAACACATACAGAATTAGCTGGAATGGCTCAGATTTCTTATTCCTGGAAAGAAAGTACAAATATAAGTTTGATGTAGAAGTGCTGAGAAAAGCCCTCCCTGACCCTGAGGCAGGTTCCCGTCTCTCCCAGCACGTCAAGCAGCATCGACCAGTGCCAAACACTCGGGACAGACCACAGGAACATGGCAGGATAAAACTCCCTCCAGTATCCCGTAACCTGCAGCTTGGAATCTTTCCCAGCCAGAAGCAGCATCTTTGCGATAAAGAACCTGTGCTCTGACCCACTTCCCCACTGATATCTTCCCAGCTGGATCCTGAAGTAACAAGGTCCAGCTAAATTGTGACTGATTAGGAACTGCATCCGTGCCGGCAGGAGACAAAGAAAATGGAAAGGCAGAAACGTGAAATGGCTGCATCAGTTATTAAAAAAAAACCAACCAAACAACACAAAACCAACAAATCATCGGTAACGTCTGTTTGGCTCAATGGATAACAGTTAACTCCAGCACAGCTAAAAAATTTCAAAAGGAAATACAAACCAAACCCCTGCTTCAGTGAAAAGCTCTAAGGAGAGCAGCGTTTCCAGTTGGGGCCCGCTGAGAAGTGCAAAGGGAAAATAAAAACCTAATGGCCTTGAAAGTGATCACATCGCACTCCTGGATTATTTGCTTTGGTCCCGGTTTAGCTATCTGGAACTCACACTCGTGGCCAGAGTTCAGCCAGGAGTTCAGGAACCAGCTGCTATCAGTTTCCTGCACCTGCAGATGTGGGGGCAGAGAATGACCCGGGGCTGCTCCAAACGAGCTGTGCCCCATCGCAGAGCTCCCGCGCCAGAAAACCTTCAGCTGGAACAAAGAGTTACACGGGAGTTTATACAAGTTCCTTCTGTGCAAATCAGTGGCTTTGAGTCCATTTCAAGCAGTTGTCGTCAGCAGCTGCCGACATCTGGAGACTCCATCAGCAAAGAACCAGTGCGCCCGCCAGCAGCCCCAGAAAGGAACTGGAGGGGAACTGAGCCCCAGTTCTGCATCTTGCACAGGCGCCTGTCAGAAAGCGGAAAGGCAGGCTTTTTGGAAAGCCCTGTTTGAACAGAGAACAGGAGTTTGCAAACACCATGTTCTTTCAGGCACAAATTCTGTCCGTTCGGGGTCCAAAAACCATTCACAGCAACACTCTGCCCGCAGTCAGCACTGCTGGAAGTGCTGGAAGGGCTTTCTTGTCAGCCCAAAGCCATAAACAAAACACTCAACTCTGGCAGCAACTGGTCTGTGTCTACCAAGAAACCACCGCTTTTCTTCAGACGGTCTCTTGCAACGTGTTCTCCCAGCTGCCCTGTTTCCCGGCGGCCTGAGGTGAGGGAGGGAAGGTCAGCAGGCCCTTGCCAAGACTTTTTGTAAGAGCAAAGAGCAGAAAACTGGCTTTTCCATCTGGACTTGCAAACCCCGTGACCGATTCAACAAGTCACATTCGCTAAACACACAAATAACGCTGCGGAATTACTGCGCCCTCCACTACTGCTGGCAGGTTTGAGGGTTTTTTTGTTACAACATACTGAAGCACCAGCACCAAAAAAACCCAAGGAGTAAATGATGGTAGCTGGTTAACAATCCTGACTCCAAACAGGGCAAACACTGGATTAACAGGTAAAAAGCCCATCAGTTGGGGGAAGCGCCTTCTGCACCAACAGACCATGCAAAGAACCACCAGAAACACCACTCAAGGGGCCACCAACCCAAGAGGGAAAGGTCCGAGCTCACCGAACAGCTCGATGTAGACCTCCTGCAGCGTGTGGACGCTGCAGAACTGGTTCAGCTCATGGTGAATCTTGTTGAAGATGAGAGCTTTGTCATAGTCCGCGGTGTAGTTCTTCACTATGTCATATACTGCAAAAGAAGAAAAGAAACCAGAAGGTGGTTTGGGTTGGGTCGAGGGCGTGCAGTGAAAAGCTCATGGCTCAGTCACAGCAGCAAGAGTCACGATGCCGATGTGGAACAAGGAATCGGGGCAGAGTGGCTGGAGCTGCCTGGCGGAAAAGGACCTGGGGGTGTTGGTCGACTGTCGGCTGAACATGAGCCAGCAGTGTGCCCAGGTGGCCAAAGCGGCCAACAGCATCCTGGCCTGGATCAGGAACAGCGTGGTGAGTAGGACTCGAGAGGTGATCGTCCATCCCCCTGTATTCAGCACTGGTGAGATTTTGGAGCAGGTCCAGAGAAGGGCAACGGAGCTGGTGAAGGGTCTGGAAAACAAGTCTTATGAGGAGCGGATGAGAGAACTGGAGTTCTCTCCAGTGGAGGGAGGCCTTATCGCTCTCTACAACTCCCTGAAAGGAGGGTGTAGCCGGGGGGGTCAGTCTCTTCTCCCAAGTAACAGGCAATAGGACAAGAGGAAATGGCCTCCAGTTGCACCAGCGAAGGTTTAGATTGGATATTAGGAAAAATTTCTACACCGAAAGGGTTATCGAGCATTGGAACAGGCTTCCCAGGGAAGTGGTGGAGTCACCATCCCTGGGGGTATTTAAATATGGGTAGACACAGTGCTTAGAGATACGGTTTAGTGATGTTTTTTGTCAGTGTTAGGTTGATGGTTGGACTCAATGATCTGAAAGGTCCCTTCCAACCCAGGCAATTCTACGATTTTATGAATGATTGTCTTCTTTCAAACTGCAGATAAGACAAACTTCTCAAAGAACAGGAAATGTTTTACTAACAGAAGTGTATGAACAGTGTAACTCTCCTGATGAAGCTCAAACAGGGTTCATTATGCAGACAACACAAGCTATTAAAGCAGAAAAACAAAATTAGCTCTTATATCATTCAACTGTGCCCATGCCAAAACAAGAAGTAAATCACTGAAGCTGTGTATTATGCATGAGGTACACAACATTGTTGAAAATTGATTTTTTTTTTTAAATGATAAAAGAGAATTTGCACAGGACTGAGATGTGATTTTAAATTCTTAGCCTAATATCATTGCTAATTTTAATTGCTATTAGAAGAACCTTGTTTTCCTCTAAGGCATTATGTAAAGAATCATTCTAGCCCAAATATGCATGGGAAATGTTTAAGGGCCATTACAGAACAAACAATGAATATGAAAGCAACAGCAGTAAACTAGCAAATATCCCTAGCTATGATGCCAGGACTTGGCTGTTTAGCTATCAAGCAGACGTTAACAGATGACAGATAAGTAATTATTCAAGAAAGTTGGATGAAAAACACTTAAATGCGTCCAAACAATAATGCAAAATAAATCTAAAATTTGATGAATGGGAAAAATTACACATAACATAACAACATAATTTCTGTGTAATATTCTTAATTATGAAATATTAACATTTCGGCATACGAGGTTTTAGCAGCAGCTTGGCATCCCATTTATGAAACTGAATCCCACACATTTACATATAATTGGATCCGTGCAAAAGATTCCAGTCTGTGCTGAGAACAGACTTTGGCGCGCCGTGCCTCGGGGAAGAGGGGGGAAACCAGCACAAGGGCCGTTGCATCCTATATCTTGCCTAGACACTTTTGTGCTCAGAAGCCGAGTTGTCCTGTATAACAATAGCAACAGCCAGAAGCTCTTATCACCTTACAGGAGGTGACCTTCGCAGGAAGGCAGAAAGGGTCTTGAAAGGCACACCCTTTTCCTCCCCTGACCTCAGGAAAGCCCTGCTCGTTGCTGAAGGGAGAGAAATTACATCGGTGAAGTCCAACGCGTGGGATCCCAGAAGTAGTGCCTTCAAGAGATACTGGCAGATATATAAACCAGAGCGCTTTGCAACGCATGGGGATTTGAACACATTTGACTAAAATATATGAAATCACAGAGAAAAAGGAAATGTTGTATTTCAAGTAGCACGGGAGTGAGCGTGAACCAATGATGAAAAAGCAAAACACATCAAAACTAGACCTGGGTGAACATTCAAGTAAAAACAGTGGAGGGATGCAATCAGAAAGATGTTAATGTTGGCGATTAATGTTTATTCATGTTGTTTAAGACGTGAGCAGATGCTATGTTCACTGAAAAATATAAAAGACAAATAACAAAGAGCAAAAAAAGTTTTTAGTTTTCTAAGCGAGTGTAGCTTCTCATAAGGATGGGAATTGGAATAAACCAGTGCACATAACCAAATCCAGCATCAAATTCTTGATCATTGTAACGGCACAGACTCAAATGCTGTCTTCATAAGTATCTCCTGTAAAGCATATCACTAAATGAGGGGATAAGGAAGCAGGAGAAAAAGAATACAACGCAGAGCCCAGCTCAATAGCCAAAGCACTCTCTAATAAAGGACCACATTTCTGCTACTCTGCAATATAAACTCAGAGAACTATCCAAAGCAGACAGATTTTAGGGTAATTTGTAAATCAATTACTTACTTGTTAACACTGTTGTGAAGAACACTTTGGACATTATACAAACATTTGCCCAAAACAACAACCAATTTGGGTTTAATAGCAGACAAGTGCCTGTAGCCAAACACACATGCAGGCCATATGTAGAACAATTTCACAAAACTAATAACTATATTGAGTCAATTTATAATCAGTTAATGTGAAGTAAAACGACAGTTTAAAATATCCCATGCGACATGTAGGAGTTAGAATTTTTGCTGTATGTTCTGTCTTCTAACTGTCAGGAACAATTTGGTCATAACAATTACATTTTAATTAGTAACAAAACAAGGAGGTAGTGTAAAAGACATAATGACAAGAACAACAAATTAAGGCACTACAGCCTGAAAAAGAACAAATAGAAAACAAAGTATTAGTCATAGTAGTCACAGCAATTAATTTTTAAATATTTGAGGGAGTGAGAGCAAAGCTGAATATTGGCATAAACATTTTTTCTGATCGAGCACCACAAATCTTTTTGTGGATAAAAAATGTTTAGACTGAGGTTAAACTGAGTTGGGTTAAACACAATATTCTTAGGTCATAAAAGCATCTGATTTACCTTTTTTTTGTCATAAAATGTCATTCATGTATAAATACAGACTGATTGGTAATGTGTGGAAAAGAAGTCTAGATGCTAACACATTAATTGCTTATCGAGTATTAACTTGGAATTGTAGTTAACTATTTCAGAATTTTTCTAATGGAAGTTTACTTTTATTATTTGACATGTATATGCATATTTCCTGCCATCCTTCATTGCTCAGTGCTTTGCATATTTCATAGGAATATAAGGTTGGAAGCCCCCCACCCTTTTGTCACTAAATACATTCCCTGCTGACAAAGACAACCATGTGAGTAGTTTGCTATCATTCAGTTATTATTAGATACATTAGACAGCTTCCTTTTTCTTTTTTTAATAATATTGTCCAGGGAAGCTCTGTAAGTCTCATTATGTTAGGTTCACTGCCAATGCTCATGAACAAAGGGGAAAGACGTACAATAAAAACAAAACCATTTATCTTTTAACCACATGTGAATTCCTGGCATGACTGAAGTCAGTTAGTGCCTTGCCATTTGTTTGGGATTTCACCCTGCAATTACAGAAAGCGGGTGTTCTCACTCCCTGGGACTTTTTTCACTTAGCAATCAGAAGCACAAAAGCAAGGATATGAATAAAGCTAGACTGATAAAGAGATTAGGATCCAGGATTTACACACCTACTTAAAGCCTTCACTCAGCAGCTCCTTGCTCCAGAAAGGCCTGAAGTTTCCAGATACCTAAATTTTGCCAATAAAATGTCTGGGGCACACCCAGAATTGCCTCAAAGGGAATTCCCAAATGATAGAAATACCATTACCTTTCTCCCTTGTGAAGCCATATGTGACTGATGTTCTTAGACACACAAAAAAGCCCTGCTTCTTCTACAAAATCAAGAAAAAAAGTACTGCATCTTTTGTCCTTACCTTTTAATGGCCTCATCGTTTACTAAAAATTTAGAGGTTAAATAACTTATCCAGGATATATATGACACTCAAGGTTAAATCTCAGGGTGACTTGAACCACATCACCCACTTCCCAAGGAAATATCACCATGTCCCAAATAAACTGGAGTGAAATTCTCTCAATTAGTCCTTTTAAAATCAGTCTCCACTTTGCATATAGCAGTTTGAGAGGATTTCAAAGACCGAAAATATCTGAACAGTCTAAGTCCATTCAACTACTTCACACAGTACACAAAATTTGCATCAGAAGAAACTATAAAACCCACACCCAACTCTCCCTGTGCTGCCACCTCCAAAGACGGAAAACCAAGCCTGAACACAGCAGTGAATGTTTCACAGCACTGAATAAATTGTAGGGGATCTGCCTCTTGCCCGCTGTGGGGGTTTCTGAGAAAGGGCACCTAAATTCAGGAGAGAGCTACGAAAGATGGAGAGCCTTAGCTTTTTATGCAGTGAGGCTTATGCTCGCTTGGGATTTCTTGTTGTCGTTGCACATGGACAAATGGCTCTCCTAGGCTCCACTCTTGCACACCTAACTCTCCATATACAGAGTGTGATTGCTTACCTGCTGATTTCTCCACATCCACATGGAAAAGATGATCTCTGAAAATTCTTTAACTTGTGGAGGATACGGGCACAGAGAATAAAAGAAAACAGAATTTCTTCCTGTTGCACTTTAGCTCTAAATTACTAATATTACTGATCAAATGGGATATAATAACCTCAGTGTGAAACTGGACTGCTAAAATATTTTTCTGGGGAAGTAATACTTCTGGGACTTGCATAAATGTTCTTCTATTCATGAAAACATGGAGTTGATGAAGTACTTCTGGACTGAAAATCAGTATTTCCCTTACACAGAATAAGTCATGCAGACTCTCTTAACCAGTTGCAAAATAAACAAAAAATGTCAGCTTGAAAACATGTTTGAACCGACAGGTTAAGGTAAAAGATGCCTGAATCTGCTGTCTTCTGAACATAAAGTAAGGCTTTCACTTTCCAGCAGACAGTGATTTTTCCTATACATTTGATTGTGTTGTGCAATGGTATTGTGGAAGAACCTTTTGCACAGCTGCTTTGTGGGAAGAGGAAGGTGTTCACAACCTTCCTCCTTGTGAGTTTTCACTTGTGTTCAGGTGTCACACTTTCAAACAAAAATCTCCACCATTATACCTGAACTTTGTGTCCCATGATTTTATCTCCAACTGTGGACATCTTGGCTCATGATCTCTTGTTTCTACCTTAATTAAATGGAAAACAATTACTCGGACTGTCCAGCTATCTGGAATGTTTCCATACGGAGACCTGAAAACAGGAGGTTTTTTCTCAGTTGGCTCTCACTTCTGTTGCGTTGACGCACAACTGAGATAAATCATTTTCTGTTCTCTGTCCATCACGTAATATTTGAGAGTACATCAACCTCCTATAGTGTTAACTGTACCGGCACACACAGGCTGTTACAATGGTTACAAAAGCTAGCAGAGCAAAACTTATGGTGAAGAATAGTCAAGAATACTCTTACACATGGAACATAGCGCTAGAAAATACACCAAATGATTCTCAAGATAGCAAAGACATTAATAAACCCTCCTTACCCATACTGAAATTAGAGGACCTCTGCTTTCCTGACCAATTAATCCTTTTCAAAGCTGTGCCATAAAAATAAAATTAAAAAAACCCGGCAATTGGTAGCTACTGTTTTAATAAATGACGACCATTCCTTCAAAAAGTAGATAATGAGGTGGAGGTGATTTGTAAGATATAAATCCGATAGCACTCCTTATGCCTGCCTTGTTAATTTGGTACGCTGACATGGGCCCCATTTAAACACTTCTAAACACTTTTAAGCACTTATGAAAACACACAGGATATGTTTTCTGAGAAAGCAAGAAAGAAAAGCTGAAAGTCTGTATTTCATTATCACCAAACCAGAAGGTGCAAAACCAGTACAACGCGTAAGTCAGAAGAGTTTCTCTGATCTAGGTTTCTGAGAAGCAGTCTGCATTTACCACATCTTGGGATGGGTTGATCTAGACCTTTTCCTAATAGCGATTAATGCCTCCCTGCCACCCACCCCTCCACACCAAAAAGACCAAAAAAGACTTTAAAATTCGAATAAGTCATTTTTCCTTAGAAAACTGAATCCTTTGTTTTCTATATCCAGGAAACTCAACCTGATTCAACCAGGCAAAATAAAAATTTTTAAAAAAAAACTTAAAACCCTCCTTTTCCCTTCCATGCCTTGCAGAGGGACCTTCTTGTGCCCAGGCTTTGTGACAGCCAGCTCAGTGGCTTTCTGGACCAAAGAAAACTGCAGTGTCTCCTGTGGAGCCCAGGCAATTTCTCCAAGCTCCTGTATTTTGGGGTTTTTTCGGTTCAAAGAGTACTCACTGGCCACCAGTGTAATACGGCATGTCCTAGAGAGCGATATGATGGGATTTTGGGACAGGAGCAGGTTGTTGGATACGTGTTCTGGCAGAGGAAGTCAGATTGAGTGCAGCCCTTTGCCAAACTGTCTGGGAGTTACCCTAGACAAGAGGAAATGGGTACAAAATTGAGTATAAGAAGTTCCACCTAAACATGAGGAGGAACTTCTTTACTTTGAGGGTGGCAGAGCCCTGGAACAGACTGCCCAGGGAGGTGGTGGACTCTCCTTCTCTGGAGACATTCAAAACACCCTGGACACGTTCCTGTGCAACCTGCTCTGGGTGGACCTGCTTTGGCAGGGGGGTTGAACTAGATGATCTCCTGAGGTACCTTCCAACCCCTGTGATTCTGTGATTCTGTGATTTAGGTGTTCCATACTGTTCCGATGGGTTGGGGGAAACCCCACACTCCTTATTGAACTGGTGTTTGGGGCCGTGGACACAGTAGATTTGCAATTGTTGAGCCGAGCGGCTCATGCGTTGTCATAAATCCAAAGTAGGACTTGCTGCTGCTCCACGTCTTTTTGTCGAAGTTGGGAGCAAGAGAAGGCTTGCACTGCATAATTTGGGTGATACCTACATCGCAGATTGTGGGGCTCAGCAGAAATCCCATCTCTGATCACTACCTAAACGAACTGGCCCAGGGGCTTCCATACAGTCTTGGCACAGGAGCTCCACATGGACTGATGTAACCCCTTTATCTCCGCTGCTGCTCTCGACTGAAGATTGCTCCTACAGACTTAGGTCTCGTATCTCCACGCTATCTTGTCTGCTTTGTTTTCGGAATCACTCTGTCTTATACATACTGCTACAAACTGCGTGTCTCCCGGAGACGGCTGATGTGCTATGGAAAGGGAGGAGACAAAAACCTTCCGTTTATGGTGGCTTCGGTGACAATGCACTGCATTTACATTGAGTCAGATGGCAACGTACAAAACTGATAGTTAACAAGTACTTACTGATTAAAGAGTGATACTTAATAGAATAATAATTTCATTCGATCACACTATTAGTAATAATAGAATGAGGGGGGATTGGCATCACTTGCTGACTTTATGTAAATATGTTTTTTAAAAGCATGTTGAAAACATAAAAGTACAAAGGGATGTTTGTAGGTGTGGGGGGGAGACACCGAACAAACCCGGATTCTTTGCTTCCTGGCATAACTTCTTGGGAAAAATATCTGTGGGAAACAGGGAATTTGCTGCCCATCTTTATTTGCGGGGAAGAACTTTTCTGCAAGAAAGTTTTCCTGATCAGTGTTTCCCTACTCTGTTACTGATCCGTTTTTTTATAGTGTTAATAAAACAAGGTAGAGTGAAAAAATACTCAGATTGCCCTGCAAATTAATTTAGCACAAAATGCCAAAAAAGTTTAGGTTTTGAGCTTCTGTTAGGCCACCTGTCCTGGTTTCCTAGCCTTCTGGCCTCTGTCTGCCCCGTAGATGACAGATTAGCTGTGAACATCCTCTATAAAAGGAAACAGTGTTCTATAAAATTCACACCAGGGTTTCCAATTTAGTATCAGAGTCAGGACATCCTAAAATAAAATTTGTTTCAAAAATAGGTCGGGGGGGTGTCAGGGTTAAAAGCAAACAATCTACTGATGTCAGTTTATTCTGTGAGAAAACATGCATGGAAAAGGGGTTTAGTGTCTTGTTCAGGTGCAGTAGATTTTTGCTGATGGGGGAGTAAAGCAAAGCAAAACAATAATAGCATGTTCCGTAAATCGAGTGTGATAAAGAAGAGTTCCTATATAGCAAAACAGGAAGTTTAAAAAAGGCCAAACAATTGATCTTTGAGGACAGGAATGACATTTTAATTTTAACCTTTTTGTTTTGGCTTTAAGTTAGAATTTGCAAAGTGATGCAAATAATTGCCAGTAAATAGTTTTTTAATGCATTTAATGCACGTATGTTGATACATTAAGAGGTATGAAAATATTTTAGGTGTTTAATTTTTTTTCTGTAAATGAAATACTGAGAGTTTTAGCTACCTGAGGTATGCAAATCAAGGTGTTTATCTGCTTACACTATTAATTATCGTCTTAATATGTTTTTTCCTATGAGTTGCACAGTGAAACCTTCATCTAAGTTTTCCCAACAATTTTATTATAAGGACTTTTCCCCCTTCTTTTATTAAAATGTGGCTTTTGGAAGTAGTATTTTCCAGATCTCATCTATGGCTGAGGATGGTTTGTTTTGGAAGTCTGAGCAAAAGCAATCAACAAAACTAACTGACATTGTTAGTAGTCTTTGGTCAAAAATTGAACTGTACCTTGACAGAGACCTTGTCTAGGCATTTGCATCTTCAAGCCAATTGTTTTTACAAATATTATTACCATTAGTCTATTTTAATAAAATAGACCAACTTTATGTAATCTATAATTAGATATAATACAATGTAATACTGTTAATCTAATTGTAATTTTAAAACTATCCTGTAGTGAAAATTATACTAGCACAGAATTGAATAATACATGATACAATGTATTAATGTTTTACATAAGTGCATCAAGTTTTTGTTTATATGACTTCAAATTCAGAATAAGCTTAGTCTTACATATTTACTATTCGATACTGGGAAAAAAATAATGTTTTATTAACAGGTAAGTACTATAATTATTAACACTTATGTTCTATCTTTTCTGAATTTTTGGCTTCGACTTCCTGCCATTGGGTCTTGCTGTATCTTTGTTGCTAGCCTGAAAAATGTTGTAGTGCCAGAGTTTTCCACCTGGGTACTTAAAGAACGTGATCAAATCATTGCTTCAGCTTTTCTCTGTTAAGCCGAAAAGATTGAGTCTCTGGCGTCCTGCACCATCAAACCTCTGAATCATGCCCGTACTTGCCTTTGATGTCATTGTAGCTGATCAATGTTCTTTTCAACATATTAACTTGAAAACAGGTTCTACTTTTCTAAAACAAGATGCAGCACTGCCAAACACAGAGATAATGCAACTTCTGTGCTCCCATTTTCTGTTCCTGTTTCATATTCCACTTTTAAAACATCCCAGAATCACAGTAGCCCCTTTGGGCACAGAATTCTCTAAAAAAAACATGTCCATTTGATGATCTGTTTCAGTGTTTTGATTACCAGAGCAGAAGTCATTGGTTTTGTTCCTATGCATGACTTTACATTTGCTTATCTTAAAATGCTTTGGGATTGCTTGTGTCCACGCTGCCATGTGATCCTGACTGCCCTGTATCAGTGAACTTTACCCTTTCTGTTATTTGCCTTTTCCCCAGCCTTCACATCTTCTGTAGTGATTTTGTTTTCTTCCAGAAGTGTTAAGTTGGAGGAGATAAGAACTGATCCTACGGAATCCCATTAAAAACACAGCTTATGGCCAGATACTGTGTGGCTGTTAGTCCAGCACTATCCTGCTTATGAGCACGTGCCACCGATTTCGGAAGGGAATTACGCAGCCAGCCTGGCCTTTGCCTGGCCAGCACGGGGTACGGGTGGAGTAGGTAAGAAAGTGCCTTCATTTGATGATCTGAACATGCTGCACTGACACTATTTGTTATTATCAGATGGACTTGTAATGCCATCAAAAAATCTAACAAGCCAGTTGCCATGATCTAACGTAGATCAGCATGTAATTACCATTCTTAGCATTTTTATTGACTGAATCCTGCTGCAGACACTGTTTTATTTTATCCAGGATGTTTACAAAGTTGGCAGGCCCTACAGTGTTGAAGTTATCCCAATTATATTTGTTAATAGTGACACAGACTACCTTTCTTTCAGTGTCCTGAATCTTTTGTGGCATTTTCTGACCTGAAAATTGTGAAGCGCTCTTCAGAGTTCCTCTGCCACTTGTTTTTCTAACTCACAATCCCAACCTGTTGATCAAAAAATACCTAACTTTAATAAGCTTTTTATAGAAGACTCCTTCATTACCACTGAAATAAAATAGAATTACATCAGCCTTATAATATAACTGCATCTGATTATCAGTGCATAAAATAGGTTAGTGAACTATTCATTGCACATTTCTGCTGTGTCCACATTATCACTGAGGATTTATAGTAATACCGTTACATTGTCTTTATTCTTAGTTTACTTTGAAATCATTCTCAGTCTTTTCCCATAACAGTTCTTTTACTGTTTTTTACGATTGTCCTTACTTTTCTTCTATGTGATTTTATTTACTTTTAAAATTAGTTGTCTCTCAGATTGTGGCTTCTTGAGCAACTGGCTCATTTCCAAATTAGTATGCTTTTTAAAAAAAGTTTTCTTGCAACTAGTTTCACTAAACTATGCTTAGCTTTGTGAAACTGACCTTTTAAAGTAGCTGATACATATATGCATCTCTATATGCATGTAGAGTATGCAGATGGCTCTTATATACTGCCCTTGGCAACATAAAATATAAAGTCTCCAACCAGCTTCGTCTGTACCTTTTGTTTGGTCTTTAATTCCTGAACGACAATTTCAGAACACTGAGCCCCGTTTATATTAGTTATTGCTAAGGACAGTGTAATGAGTGTAATTTTTCTAAATTTTGTGGTAATTTTGCCAAAAATTCTCAAACTTTTGATATCAAGATCTAGAAACTACAAAGCCCATACTGTGGTTTAGCTCTTATTATTGGTAATGCCCGCTAATCCCAGTTAAGGTCTCTGGACACTCCCACAAGATTTTGTAACCCATTTTTTCCTAACTTTGGTTGCAATTTCACAACCTTCCCCCCTCTTGATGATGTGTTGGTTTTAGAGATGGGTGGGTAACACCAAAGGAGACCTGCAGCTTCTTCATTTGCATCCATGATTTGCTCAAGGCTTAGACAATACCTCAGGGAAGAGTCTCAAAGGAAGCTACATCATGAAAAAAACCAACTAGTCGAGATTTGAAAAAACTAAATGAACTCTAGTAAAGATCATGTTCATGTTTCTTTGAGTCAGCAGATAACACCTTGCAGTTTGGTACAGAGCTGTACACTGCTGAAAGGCTTTTTCATGTCATCTTGAGGTACAAGTTCAGGGACATGCAGCATCGCCCCACTCACAGCAGGATCCCTCACCTCGCCGGGAGGGACAGGGGATAGTCTGGGACTGAAAAGCCCTCGGTTCTTGGCCTGGCATCCAGCCTGAATCTGCTTAAGGACCTTGCGGATCTGGAAATTGCTCAGCAGGTTTAGGATCACAGAATACATGATATTCTGATTTAGCCAACCACCTGAGCTAGACAAAGAAGACAAAGAGGGAAATCTCTCTACTTGCTTTATTAGGGCAATTATCAATCCAGAAGAGCCCAAAAGGCAGAAGAGCTGTAGTATTTCCATTTCAAGTAATGCAAGTCCTTTGTAAAAGCATAAATAAAGAGACTTCGTAGGAACAGTTTATTAAAAGAGAAATATTGGGAAAGCAGAACAGGTCCTCCTTGGCAACAAATGCTTGACCTCTTTGTATCCTTTTATCAGATGGCTGCATTTTCACCTTTATTTATTTACTTAATGCACTTAGACAAGAACAAGGGAACCTTGATGTTACCTTTTTTTTTTTTTTTTGGGTCATTGTGTAGCTCACAGATATTTGTTGCATCTGTTTCCTGTTAAGGAAGCTTAGTGCTGCCTTTTGTCCAGCAGGTGGAAGACTTGCTGCAGTATGTATAGATCAGCAGCCAGTCTATATATAAACATTTTTAAAAGAATCCAGGGTTTTTAAGCCATCGTGGCAACAGATGTTATTAAATAGGCAGTTTTTAATTAATATGTTGTTTGCAATGACTTTATTAGTCAAGGAAATATAATGGCAGAGTAAAAAAAAAGGCAAAATTTAAAACCTGAATTCAGTAATTGAACCTGGGAGATGGCACAAGGGTAAATCCCAGCACTATAAATAGCTGTGCAAGGCCTGCTGGGTTTTGCTCTAGATTCCTACTGTCATCACAGCTCTAGAAAGTAATTCCCCTTGAGTTCAAGGAATACACTTCCCCAAAGTGCTGCATTTGGGAGATTTAGGAAGACGTTCTTAAGGTTCAGTGGGACAGTAGTATTGACGTTTATCTTTTTTGAACTGGGAAAATATATTTGAAAACATTAGAGATATCTCTGTCCAGGGCAAGTAGAGAAGACTGTAGGACTTACTGTGACTTACATGAGACCGAGCAGACAAGATGGTGCTTGTGACTGTTACTCAACCTGTTGTGATGTGTTGCTCATCTTGGAAATGCTCTAGAATGCATCTGGAGAAGTCTGACACAGGCAGAAAGAGAAGTTAATAGTTGCTTTTAATAAGTCATTGATCTGTGTGAAAAAAATTATTTGTATGAAGTGGCTAAGAGTTACATTAAATAATTTGTAACATATATTGTACATATTAAAGTGAAGGAATATATGAAGAGGTGAAATAAGATCTGAAGTGATTTTTTTGGGGCTATCTACCTGTTAAGCATCTTTGTGTGGTTGGTATGAACTAAAGGAAAATATTGTAAAGGGATGATTTATAGTTATAGTGATGTTAAAACTCCTTTGCTTAGGTATACAGCTTTTTTTACAAATCAAGCCTTAGCAGTCACACAAATAGGTTAGTCTTCACCATATGTAACCAGTGAAAAAATGAAATTGAGTACATTTCTGTACTGAGGGAAAGAAACACTCATCAGTATTTTAGGCCTGTGTCTTCAAAGAGCGTGAACAGGTCGATGAATGTAATCCTGGGACAGCCACACAGTCTTCATTACAACCTTCACACTGCCACTGTAGGACTTAAGAGTTCTTTGTCCCCCATGCCTCCATCAGTCTGCTACTCCTAAACACAGGAGTGTTTAAATTCCACAACCCTAAATACCAGCTCACTTCATGTCTCTGCCTCTTGAAAAGTAGATCTTCCTTGCTATCTTTCACTTGCCATTGGAGTGGTCAAACATCAGGCTCGGTCACCTAAGGGAAGCTCAGGATGCTGTGCAGAGCACTGGAATGAGAACCAAGAAGTAATGAGGTTAATGGACTTTATAATGTATGCATACTTTGGAGTACCAGCAAGATGCTAAAAGTTGTGATCTTTGGTTTCACAGCTTAATGACTTTCCGTGTGGCTTAGAAATAATCATTAGAGACAGCAACATCTTTTTCATATGACATTTAGGGTACAGTTATTTGGGAGATGAGGATGGTTGGGCTGATTTCAAGTGGACTAACAAATGCTACAGAAGAATGGGATTTGGGGTAACAATGACATGGTGTTTTGAAAGGCCCTTTTTTGAGAAAGGAAAGACAAAGATGGTGTATTTCTGTTAGACTGATGAGCTCAATGAAAATTGTAGGAGTAAGTCTGGCAAAGGGAAGGGTGTGAAATTCTGTCTTGACTCAAGCAAATATACTTGTTTGCCAAGTCTGACTGTTTTTATCAAAGGTCTGCAGACATCACTCCTGAGGAAATTCAGAAGTAAGATTAATGGGTTTCCCTACTGAATGTCATGGCTGCAAGCTAGATGCTTTTCAGCTTACTCTAGTTGTACAGAACTCTGATTTAAATTTTCAGTGGTTGTGTGCCTAAAACTATTATCATTGTTAAGCTACTGTTTGCTCGCCAGAAAAAAAATCAGATTTTGGTGCTTTAGATTTTGCTGTCCTGGAGTAGCAAAAATGGGGAAACTGTATGTCTAATATGAAAAGAAGCATGTTAAGAGTAGACTTAATAAAGAGATGCTCCTGGCACTTACTACAATTCATGATGTAAATGTTGGGTCTGTGAGAAATCCGTAATGTTCTTCATTCGGGTGAATTACTGCTGATTTTTAGGCACGGTCTGTGTTTGACTTGGAAAATCGTGTTCTTTCTGAGTAGCTGCTTGCAATGTGCTGATGTCCTGTGGCTGATCAGGAGGTTGTGCTTGGGCAGGCCCCACTGCTGCCTGGGTCCCGCAGCCGGGAGACGGAGCACACCGGAGGGCTGAAGGGCTCACTGGGACTGAGTAGCTCCTCTGCTAGCTGTGTTGCCAAGAGGGAGATTTTAAAAGGCCTAATGGAAGGTATTAACAGGAGAAACTTTCTGCCTGTTATTCAGATGTGATTTAGGTGATTTATAACATGTTTGTATACAAACAGAAGTGTGCAACCATTGCAGATAACTGTACTGAAGTGATATGTATGCTTTTCATCTTTTAATAACAAATAACAGTATAACTCCCTGGAAGTGTTCAAGGCCAGGCTGGATGGGGCCTTGAGCAACCTGCTCTAGTGGGAGGTGTCCCTGTCCATGGC
>JAOXJK010000012.1:119288439-119300455 GCA_025774025.1 Xenus cinereus
ATCTTTAAGGTCCCTTCCAACCCAAACCATTCTATGATTCTATGATTCTATGATTCTATGATTCTATGATTCTATGAACTCCTAGATATTTCATATAACTTCATTGCAGCTGAGCTGTTCTGTGAGCTGGGAAGCACTATACAGGCAAACCCCAAAGCCTTTGTGGTACTTGCCTGTGGAAGTTTTGTGGACTAATCTGCAGCTATGGAAGATGATCTTTGTTTCAGAGAAAAAGGTTTCCCTTCAGTGGCAGTGAGCTAGGATTCCGGCTCTGCCCTTTCTTAGATGAATAAGCCCAGTCTTGTGGCAGACTCATGAGAATCGCTTAGTGGGATTCCAGTGTGGGGACGTATATTTTCCTTTACTTGTCTTGGCATAAGGCTCTACGGATGCATGACTGATACCCGTGATGCAGATTTCAGCTAAAGAGGAAGAAGAAAGCATTCAGATTGGCATTTTTGTCCAACTCCACATTTTCTCTGAAGCAAGCAGTGATTTATGAAGAAGCAGCACTTATTCTGACAACGGGGAGGTCTCCTCCTTAAAACAGTGGTAATAGCGTGTTGTTCTAACAATTTAGATGAACACTTTGTCTGTGCCTGCTCTGTGCTCCGGCCACCGGTTGGACTGAAGGGTGGCATCGACAGAGCTGTAAGGGATTTTGTGTTGTTTTAAGGGCTGGGTTCCACTGTGGTGCTGAATGAAATATCCTGATGGAGCTTAGTGTCTTCTGGACCATTTGATCTGTTTTAAAAATTGAGGTGGGAGGATAAATCCCCACTAAGTTACGGTAGGGAGCAGCGGGGTGTTTGGAAGGAGTTTTTTCTGAATTCTGTGTCCTGCCTTCTCTGTTCACTGCTCTTCAACTACTCCAGTATACTCTGCTGCTCGTATCATCAATATATCGTCAATGAAATGAGAGAAGAGGAACTTTTGGGATTGTTTCATTATGTGTTGCTTATGATAGTTTTGCCACTGTACATGCGTTTTCTGCTGCAGGTTTCATATGGCATCTTATTGGTCCCACTTACTCAAAAAACAGGTGTTATGTAGGATCTTTACTACTTAGAGCATAGAACCTCAGCATATTATAGGGGTGATGCTAATATTAATTTAAAAGTCTTTATAAATCTGCACGTAACTTTGTAGTGACAAAGGAGATACATTATAAAACCATATAAAACATGTCTGGTTTTATGCAACTTGAAATCATGAATATAAATATTTTTGCTTTGGGTGTAATCCTCTTTTAGAAGCAGATTTCTCTCACAGTTCTGGAAGTCTGTGCCGTATGGGCCTGTCTTAATTTTTCTCTTCTTCATACTTTCATTGTGGTGTAGCAGAACCTTCAGAGCATAATTAACACGTTTATTTTTGGTAGCGTACTTTTACAGGACTGTAGAAACAGACTGTCTTGTATAGCTGCCTGCACTACAGAGTGAGCCAGAAAACTTTTAAAATAAACAAAAAACAACTGTACAGTTTAACAGAATATATATAAAGACTATCATTGTAACCAAATAGCATTCCTTCGTGTGTTAGTCTGCCTTCATCTTTCTCACGTTTTAAGCACTCGCAGTGACAGAGATTAGAGATACAGCGTCTGAGAGGCGATAAGGTGCTTCAGTGTTGGCTCTTACAGGAATTGCACGACTGAGAATATTATGCCATTCATGGATTTTAAGTAGATAAAATAGTGCTGTAGCTATCTCAGTAGACTGAAGGGGTTGTCAGTTTAATTGCTTATGAATTTCAGGGTGCGGCACGGGTGGGCTGGTGACTCTTTGGGGCTGGGGTGTCTGGAGCTGCAGGGTGCCCCCAGGCTGTCCCTGTCCCACCACCCTGGCCAGCAGCAGGGCACCCAGGGGCATTGGGGAAGACCCAGACCTGGGCATTGGGCATCTCCCTGGGGAAGGAATGGAGACCAGCCCTGCTGCAGTGTCACTGGGGTGGTGACTGATGGTCCCAGGGGGCTGAGATGTGGTCCTGGGACCTGAGGAGGTTGGGGATCTGGGGTGAAACTGGTCAGAGCCAGTAAGCCCTGTTAGTCCCCTCAAAGCCCCAGCATAAAATTGCTTGGCAATACTTGAATCTTCACATTTTAAAAGTTTCATGCTGTTGTAGTTCTCAGGATAAACCTTGAGAAAAGACATGAGAAGAATTAGATTTAGAAATCAGTTTCAAAAACCATCTGGCAATTTTGGAATATGGAAAAACACAGAGCAACTCACTACATTTTCGGTAGTGAGCTGCTGTATGAGACCTGCACACTGATTGCAAGAGATAATTTGAAAGGTGTTAAAAGTGCCCCCGACTTTCTTATCTTTTGTCATTTTATAATTCCCCCCTGCAAACAGGTATGACTTCATATGGTATTTACTAGAGTGCAGGGTATCAACAGGATGACTTGTTACATCAGTTGCTAAATGGGAAGTGCTTGAGGGCTGAAGCCTAGCAGGGGGATGAGAATCTCCATTTAGGTACATCCTTGAGTTTTTAACCATTAAACTGGTGCGACTGTGCTTGAAAAATCTTCTCTTTGCTTGAAATTAATGAACACATACTCAGTGATTTTGTTTCTAATGTCAGTTGACTTTAATTTGAGGCAGGAAGCGTTAATGTTGTAATAAAACCTTTTGCAAGGCCTAACCAGAAGATCACAGAAAATTATCATCTTTTACCTCAATATCACATTTTACTTATTTTATTTTATCATTATTTTACTTTCATTCCTAATTTTTTTCATTACATTCTGTTTATGTTTACCTCATTGCATCAATAGTGAAGATAATGGGAAGGTGTCCTTTGTTTTCTGGCAATGTGGAACATTTTCTTCCTTTTTTTTCTTTCAATTATTTATGTTTTATTTCCATTTTGTTATGACTTTTTCTAAAGATGACTTTAAGACGTGTTTGCTATGTGATAACCCCTGTAGGGAGGCCACAAGAGATATTTCTAGAAACAAATTCTGCCACCACACTGTGCTATATGACCCAGGTTGCATTGCAAAGATTGCTGCTGCTTTGAGTTTTTACTGGAAACAGTCTTTGATGGGGTGGTCAGTGCACGTACCTCATTATAAGTGCTGGACGTAGACTGTTCTTTGAGAATGGAGTCCTACATACGGGTAGACCTCTCCAGACTTCACTTTTCTCAGGGCCTGTACGTTACACTGTACATCAGTCAGTGCCAACAGGTGAAGAAGGACCTCAAGGCGTTCTGCAGTTTCCTCACATGAATGCAGGGCCATTCCTGGCAGAGTTTATCTCACTTGCATCTAAAATACTGTGTTCATTTTTGGGACCCCTATGCAAGAAAGATAACAATAAACTGCTGTGTGTTCAGTGGAGGGCCACTAAGGTGGCCAGAGGGCCAGTTTCACACGACTTGTTGGGGCAATGAGTTTAAGGAGGAAAGGTCTGATGCTGAGTTCTCTATAGCCCAGCCCAAACGCAGAGCCCTCTGAGAGAGCAAAGAGACTTATTTCCAGTGCTGACTACATGCACTGTGAGATTGTGCCCTTATTGTAGCTCTGGGACTCTGGTGTGTGAAACTGCACTTTAAATTTAGAATAGGATGTGGCTCAGTGAAGATTATTCTCCTCCCCCCTGAAGGACCATTTCCATTGCAGGACTCTGAGACCATTAAGGGATTTTTGCATTTACGGTGTCGTTATTGCTGGTGTAAAAGGCAGAAGTCAGACAGATGTGCCTGGATACCACGGGAGATGAAAAGCTCTCATTCACCTCCGGGTGGCACTGCTTAAAAACGCTTCTGTTTGCTGGTTTTTTGTAGCAACTGTCCGTCACGCTTTTCACAGCTACAGCAGTTTACATCACCACGCACAAGAGAGCAACTGGTACGGAAGGAAAGTAGAGCTTTCTTGTGAAAGCTTCTGATCACAAACCACAGCTACAGAGCTCCAGGATTTTGTCAGTTTGGGTCCATTTTCCATACCCTGTGATTTCAGCTTGCTGTTTTTCTGAACGCATATCACTGGTACTCTGATTGTTTTTCTGTATGTTACTTGATAAAGATTTTCCTACTGTTTTTACATGCACTATTTATATGAAGTTATGCTTACCTGGTGATAAAAGGTAGAGGAGAAATCAGAATAGGAAATACCCCTTGGATCATTTACCTATCCCAGAGAGATACTGTGATACACGTTCTTACATATATCGAATATGATTCCTTTCCACTAGCAGGAGAAGGCCAGAGCTGCCATCTCCAAGCTTCTTTAAAGTTACAATTCAGCATCTGAAAATCATGATATTAAAAAGGATGCCTGGTTTTAATTTAATTTGCGTCTGGGTTGTGGGTTGTCAGAGCACTTCCAGGTTAGTCTCTTCAGAACTGTCTTTGTGGCTAGGTGGCCGGAGATGCAGTTATTCTTATTGAAGCTGGGATTCTCACTTGATGTCAGATTTTATGGAAGACACCACATATTTTATGAAAGTCACAAGAAAACTGAGACAACCGGTGATTTTGCCTAGACACAGGCTGTGCATACACTGTCTCCTATTACACCTTGCTTTCCATAATTTCAGCTCAATAGCAGGTCCCACAGAAGAGAACTTTGGGGCAGAAGCAGAGTTATGGCATTACAGATTTTGCAGTCATTTACTTAGGTTGGGCAGAGACTCCTTTATTCCTGCACTTGAAATAGCCTGTTGCTGATCCATTGATGGGCTACAGAGAAAGATTATGGGAGGAGATCTGAAGAGGATCAGATATACAGTGGGGGAAGGAGGAATCCTTGCTCTATTTAAAAATAAAATTTTATAAGCAGAGTCTGCTAGCTAACATCCTACTTATTTATTTTAATGGTAGATCACTGTTAATTTTGGAACTCTTAAAAAAAATGTCATATAATTTTAATTTATTTTCTGCTTCTCTGAATTTTTCCTTGTCTTCTGGTGCTGGGAAGAAGACCTGCAAAGGATATTGAAAAGAGAAACAAAAATACCTCAGGATTTGGCCAGGATATATGCTTTGGTATTTTGCTTTTCAAAACCAGTTTCTATTTCAGACGAGAAGCTGTTCATCTACACACTGAAATATGAATATATTATGTGGTGTATTTTAGGCATTATATTATGCCCTGATTCACCAGAGCGTTCCTCCGTTTTCATGTAACTGCAGCAATTTAAATGAAACAATATTCTAAACTACAGAGCTTCTCAGTAGGGTTCTCAGTAATAGCATCTGTCATGTAACTCAAAATAAGTAATATAACATAGCTTTTTATTACATCGTTTGATAATTTGCATAGATTGTTTGTCCTGGGTGTAGGATTTGGAACTGTTCCTAATCTGGTTTTGGATTTCCATGGTTCCTGAATCTTCAGCCAGCCATACATTCTTGACACAGCAAAGCCCTTTACCTGATATAACTTCAGCAGATAAATTGGTACCACTGAGGTCAGGGGAATGCAACGTTTCTCTCAGTCACTGTATCCTCAAATACTTTGCCTCCCTGGTGCATTCATCTCTGCCTTTTTCCGCGTTTAAAACATGTAATACAATTTCTCATGAAAATGCTATGACTAATATTTGTGCAATGTTTTGCATGCTGTGTTTGCTACTGTAATTGATCTATCTCATTAATAAGTAACGTCAGATTCTAAGAGGTGCCAAAGCCTTTATGATACCCATAAGCTGGTATGTCAGTATTGGAGGTATAGAATAAGATCTTAAATAAACTATGTTTTTGAAAGCTTAAATCAAATATTCCTCTACAATGTCAAACTGTATTGTGAAAGAAAATGTTTGTACAAGGGGAAGTTTATGGTACAGAAGATGCATGTTACAGAATATCAGTCGTTTACACACCTCTCAAAGATTAACAACTGAAACTATGATAACAGAGCGATCAGTCTGTTGCTTAAGTGTTTGAAAATGTGTTTGCTGTTGCTATAGGTACTATAGAAAATGATACTAAACTAACATCAACATATGCTTTCAGCTGGGGCAATAGAGTCTGGAACACACTGTCGCTGGAATACGTGCGAGCAGAAAGAAGCAGTATCCAACACTTAAATACTGTCCATGTAACTTTGATTTTTCTCTCATGTATTATAGCACTTCAAAGATCTTGGTGGCTACTCAGTTGCTTTCCAGGTCAGGTAATGCCTCTTCTGCTTTTTTCCCTATTATTCTTTCTCTAGAGTAACAATATATCAGGATGAATTTGTATTGTGATTACACTGCAGCATATCATATTTGTGGGGATTTTTTTGGAAGAGTTTGGGCCAAAAATATTTGTTTGTAACAGTTTGACAAATGTTAAATTTGTTAATGTATTCAGTGTTCTACCTGATATTTTCTCTGTCAGCTTTAGGAAAGATGTGCACCAATATTTTTAAATTTGGCTAAGAAAGTTAATCACATCATTACAGCCTCTTTTTTTTTTTAAAAAAAAAAGGACTATTTTTCCTTAGATACTTAACCTTAAGTGCCTATATTTGAAAAATTTTGTGTTAGTGATTATGAATGCACCTTCAAAATAGATCAGATTAATAGATGTCACTTTAAAAGTTCTAAGACGTGCTTGGGAGTAGCACATTCTCCTAGAGCATAAAATGGAGGAAAATCTACAAATGAGAAAGGAATTTTCATATTTTCCTTTGTAACTGTGACCTGCAGTCCTACCTACTCTTCCTTTATGTTTTAAATCAAGATTAAATAATTTGCCCTTGTGAAAACTAATTTTCCAGAGTTGTCACCATTTTCACCACTTGTGCAGCTCAAATGAAATTAAAAGAATTTAATTTGCAGAAAATTTTATTTAAAGTTTTTGAAAAATCCTATAAAACACTTTGGGATATAGACAAACCAAAAACATTAACGGGCTTATATGGCCAGCCTTATAAATTTTCTTCCATGTTTTACTGAGTTAACAATAAGGATAATTTCTTATACTTATTGTGCCATTTGTGAGCTTGAGCACAGCGATTGCCTATTTTGTTCTCTTTTTTTCCTGCCACATGGTGCTATTGCCTCTTGGCTAAATGTGGGATGTACATTACCAAGCAGCGGTAGTTATCTGTCAGTGTGGTTGTATATTTATAGTGTTATAAATTCAGGTTCATGGATTTTTCCTGCCTGGCAAAATGTATTACGGGTATTCTGTCCAAAATCCATAAGAACGACACTAGGGTATTGTTGAGTGGCCAGATACATCTTCAAAATATTGCTTGCAGCATTAGAGAAAAAGAGCCACCAAAGCCTCTTCTTGCCAGAAAAAAAACCCTGACTGGAAGATTTGCAGGAAAATGCTCCATCTCTGTCTGTCCTAAGCTCTAATTCTGGGAGATTGCACCTGTGGGTATGTACCTCCTCTAGGAACAGCAGTGACAAAATACACAAGCTGCAGCTCTGTGTGATTAGTGGAGGAAAAACTTTGAAGCTCTTGAGATGCCAGATTTTTGCTTTAGAAACTTTTTAATTCAGACATTATGATTAGCATGCTGTATTACCTGGCCTTTATCACTGATTTCCAGTGATCAGCTCGAGGTGTTCTGTACTGGGCAGCAGCAGTTATATTCCTTCCACTGGGATTTATTCATATTGTTTTTTAAATTACACAATTCTTGCATTACCAATGGTTCACAGCTTTCACATAGCACATGCTGATACAGCACCCTTGTCTACACGGGAAAACAGAAACATTATAAACACTGTAGATGGTAACATACAACTGGAGGTGTAGGTATTTGTGTACAGCAAAGCCTACATACTACCAGTGAAATCAGGGTCTCACCATGCCAGGCACTGTATGAACAACTTGTTGAACTTGATTTCTGTCTCAGCACCCACAGTCTAAATATGGAGGTGCAAAGCGTGATGAAGGGATAGAAGGTTTTTATTTGCCATATCCTCTAGATCCCATTTTTCCATCTAAGTGACGTGGTCTAGAACCATTAAAACATACAGAACCATAAGGATCCAGGTTGCAAAGGAAACCAGGCGATCATCTGATTTGTCAGGTAGAACCTCTTCAGGCAGCTTCTCGATTTTTGTTTTACAGTCCATGAAGCCAGTTCACTTTAAATCGCTAAGGCATTAACCTATGGCTAATACATACAGTGGTTTTGTAACATGAAAGACATTTTTGATTGAAGGAGTTGCTCTTGTGTAAAGAAATCAATTCTGTTGATTTTAATATGGCTAAATTGTTGCAATAGCTTCTTCTATACAAGCCTACATAGTGCTGGGCTGCGAAAACTGTGCCTTTCCTTACATTTGGACTTGTGTTCTGATCATTCTTATGTAGAGATACTCATATTTTGATATCCTCATTGCCAGAGAACAAAGACGAAAGAGCACATTCTGATGACACCATCACCAAACTCTCTCTTGGAGGCAGTTAAATGAAAATGGAAACAAATACATAAATGACCTTAACTTTTTGTATTGCCTTGAGTGACAGAGACCTGACGAGCTTTGTTTGAGAGTCTCAAACAAATTTCTTTTTTAGAAAATATGAAATTATCTGTGCCAAGCAGGACAAGCCCAGCAGGAAAAGCCATGAATCACTCCAGAAGAGGCAGTAGTGAATGTATTTTACTGGGATGTGGGGTGGTACAGTCCTACCTTATTGCAGAAGTGCACTCAGCAGTACATCCTTTTTGATTTTGCTCTGTCTATGCTGTGCAGACACAGATTTGGAGCTGTCATACATCACAGCAAGTTTGTGTTTGCCTTTAAAGATAAACCCCACAAACAATTCTGGAGATGCTGAATTGTCCCATGAGGTTCTTAGACACCTTCCTTGGGACTGCAGAGGCAGTGGCTGGGTGGATTTAACTCTTACTGATATGCTTAAGAGGAAAATATGTTCTGTTTCTGTTGATTGTGCCTAGGGATGATTGCCAATACAGTGGCAATGACACAGCTATATCAGTGTTTATAGTGCTGCTTAGCTAACCTATTGGTAGCAAAACACAGGCTCTCAACTTTTGTTATCTTCTTTCTATGATGTAAACAATTTTATTTGCACATCAAAAAGCGAGTGGCTTATTTATACAGTTATAACCCTTAAAAAATGTCTTAATGAGCCCTTCCTTCTTGAAGTTCAATGCATTTACTGTTTGTGCCATGGCAATGCATGCCTTCTGTTTCTTTGTATGTCTTCGACTGCCTTGGTATCACTTGTGTCAGCAGAACACGCCCAATAAATAGTATCCTTAGAAACTGTGAACTAAACATGGGAACACAATTGGTGCTGTATAGCTTGTGATCACATTTTGTGTCCTGAAATGTGATAAAGATCACCTGGGAATGACTTGTCAAGTCATAGTTGTACAATATTCAGTGACACAAATTGCCATCCATGAGATTTTACCTGAATGATGAAATAGCACTGGAAAAGTATTTGTTGTTGTGCAAGGAACCACTTACATTGTAACAATAGAACTGTGACTAAAAATAGATCATGTAAGAACTGTAAGATTGAGCTCTATTTTCTTGTTTTCATCATGAAATACTTCAAATGAGTAAGCAGTTGTACAATTTCATCCTCTTTCTACCTAACAGGCACATTTTGTGTGGACAGTTCAAACAGATAACTCAAACCAAACCAGGCAAAACTTGAGGACACATGGGAGAAGCACCTTCTGATGCTTTAAAAGCAGTTGGTAAAATAGACTGTTTTTCCATAAGAAACTGAAGGTGTGTACTGCAGCTTTAGTGTAGATACTTAGAACATACCAATTTTAAAAGTTTTATCCTCATAATTCCCTTCTTTGTGTCTGTCCTGCTCTGCTGAATTATGCTGGCCATAATCCTCCAGATTTCATGAAAGTGATCAAATTTAGTGACATTTATTTCAGGAATTCTTTTCTGGTCCATTTAATGTGTAGATTCTTCACCGTACTGGAGAGTAATAGGTGGTCTGTGCAATGCTTCAATCTGACTTCAGCTCTGTTGTCCTGGTTTAGTAGAGGGAAAGGGGTGACCAAGAGGAATGAGAGAAAAAAGTCAAATCAAATAAAATGAATTCAATCAATGTTGAGAATTAATCGCTGTGTGTCATAACTAGGAAATGTAAATTTGAAAGGAAAAGGTTGCTGTTTTCGACAAAACCTGAAATTGTGGAAATCTTTGCCATAAGCTGTCATGGATGCTCAAAAGTATAAACAGACTAAGGAAGGAATAAGGAAAAGCTAATGGAGAATATATTCATCAGCAGCTGTTGAACTTTATGGTCTGTGAGTGACCTCAAATTCAGGATGCCATTCAGTCATGGAATTTGGCAAGTTTGATGGGCTGGAGAAAGTATCTGTAGATGCTCTGTTTATGGCCTTCCTCCCTAAGACTCTGCTGCTGGCCAGGGTCAGAGATTTTGGCTAAGCTGATGTTTGGTCTGGCTTAGCCCCAGAGTTCTCAAATTCAGAGATTTTTTCTTCACAAAGATGAAAACCTTGCTTTTGCCATCCTGGTATAGGAAGATAGTAGCACGGAAGATGGATGTTGTAGCTGTGAAGATCCAACTCAGTCATGGTATTCCATCACGCTGACTTACCTCTCTTTCCTCCACCCCCCCAGTTTTATTGCTGACCCAACAGAACTGTTTTATTCTGTCCACATACCCAAGGTCTCTGCTGCTGAAGGATTTCTGAAGACTACATGTCAAGGTAGAGCTGTCTGAGAGATACCTTCTACCACAAATTGTTAGGGTGAGCTCTTTGAAGCATAAGACAGTAGCAGCAGCCTTTCAGAGTAACACCGAAGGAAAGCAGCACTTCCTGCTTAATTTCTGTGCTGCACGTGTCCCTCTGCCCCTTCGCCAAAGCACACTCTGCTGTTTCATGGCATCATTCCTCATTGTGATACATTTCTTTAGTAGATTGTAGATAATTCAGTGTTGGGCCTCATCTTTTTAAATGCCGTAAAGATGTCATGACTATCTTCCGTGCTTCAGTAACAACATAGGTATCAGGAGTATAAAAATTAATAGGAAACAATCTAACTGAAAAGACCGAAGACAACGCAACAACATAAGAAAATATTTTCCTCCCACAATTTCTTTACCTACCACCTGCAGCTGAACACAGCAAGTCTGTAATACAGATTTTTTTTCCCCCAGTGATTTACATTTGGCAAGCAGTGAAAATGTTGTACTTTTCCTAACTGTTTGAATATGCAAGCCCACTCATCTTAAAAATAGTTCAGCTTTGAGTTTGTCTTTTTGTTCCGTTGACAGCTCTCTCTTACAAAGCGGTATTCTTCTCCACATGAGGATGCTTTGGTCCCATTCTAAATGAGTATCTGCTGTGCCTCTTTTGTTAGTCTCTTCAGTCAGCAAATGTCCTATTGTTAAATAGTGATCTAGGCCCCCAAATTCACAGAGTACATTTTGACAAATTCAGAACAAAAATTTTGTTTTGTTCTAGTAGAAGAGCCAGTGTAATATGTTCAACATTATATTTGCACTTTATTCTAAAACATATTTTGACCTCAGGTCTCTGCGGGAAGGTGCTGAGGGCTTTATTCAAACAATATACTTCACTGTCAAAATCAGGTACCTAGATTTATTTTTAATTTCAAAATTTAGAGGAATAAAAGGATGAAGTGAGAACTAAGAGCTAAAAAAAAGATAATTTTACTAAGCTTTAGAAATGAAATGCAGTTCCTCATACTGATCAGCTTAAGTTGCAATTATTTTCTAAGGAACAGTTTTATGAGCCTCTCGGAATCCCCTGAACAGGGGATTCTCTCGTGCGTAGTAAACTTTTAGATAAAGGCATTTTATAATTTTTGCATTGTTTCAGATATTGCTCTTTTAAAGTACCACTCCTTGTACTACAATACTAAACAGAATACACTGTTTACTAACTGTATTATTTTCCCTCACTTAACAATTTCACCGGTCCGGTTTAAGAAACTTGCTTAATCGGTTCATTATATATAGTTAGTCAGATGAGAAATCTAGATATTTTTGCTTAGTTTTGTGTTTCTGAATGATATTGGCTCTGACTGTTTACCATTCACATAATTTTGATTTTGAATTT
>JAOXJK010000012.1:119322532-119336617 GCA_025774025.1 Xenus cinereus
GGGATTTTTTTATTTTATTTTAAATGGAATTGTGATGACCTAAATCAGTCTTTGGGGACATCATCGTAGTGCAGACATGTTTGGTTGTTTTTCAATTTTAGCACTTAGACTGAGTACAATTTAAGGCATAAATAATGTACTGAAAGGAGACATTTCTTCCTGTGTTCTGATCATTGTTCAAAATAACAGAGTTTAAAAAAGTTTTTAACTCTCAGTGAAGGTAAAACATCCAAACTGAAACCAGTGCATTTTTTGGAAAGCTGTAAGAACACAGTAAGATAAAATCTTGTCAAATCTGACTTTATTTGAACCTTGACTGTCTTGAAAAATAGCAATATTTTCTTATCAGTTTCAAAACTGTTGTATGTAGTAGTGAAATATGTCAAAATATTGTTTTCTGTAGCTTCATTAAGAAAAATATGTAGTAGCCACAAGAGATTGTTCCATTAGTCACTATGGCAGCTACATCAAGGTGACATTGCCCAATAATTTAATTTATATTATTTTATGACAAACATATTCCCTGAGACTGCTGTGCAGCTTTTCAGTAAAACTTTACTAAACCTGCTTCCCTGGAGCTGATGAGTTGATTCACCATTTCTACCCTGTGTTCCAGTCAAAGCAAGCCAATCATTAAGATAAAGCTATTTTATTCATTTAAAGGCTTGTCAGTACAGTATCTGCATGTAGATTGGATTCAAATGGAAAGATTGTAGTGAGAGTGCTCTATTTTCAACCATGAAGACTATCAATATAGTTGTCAGAAATAATTTGTTGTTTAGAAGACCAGTATTTAAATATTTCAATTTAAAGGCTACTTCTACTGAATAATACTTGAAAGTTGTGTGTCTTTCTAAAGGATTTAAAGACTTTTCTCTTACTAAAAAAAGTCTTATTTGATCAGTACTTTTCCCCTCAGTATAAAGGCAAATATTGTAGTGGTTTATGTATCATGAAATATAAAACTTAGAATAGAAAAGCAAACGGTCCATCAATTTATGAAGCAACTTAACTCTAAAACATGTTTCAGGCCTTACTCTGGTATAGTTTACAGTGTAGTAAATCAGGAGCCTTTTCTCTGACTCCAGTGGATTTGCCCTGGTATAAAACTAGTATATGGGATCAGAATGAATTGTATTGCCTTTCAGTTTTGTTATTTTGGCCCATGCCTAGGCACAAATTTCTCCCTCCTCATAAAGGTTTTGCTTATATATTAAACATGAAATGTTGTCATTAGCTTCATCCTCAAGAAAGAAAACATCTAATTATGGACTGACAAAGTACCTCCATCTAAGGAAAGGTCTCTTGTACCAAAATGCTAAGAGATTTGAAATTACATTGGAGAGTTTGGGCAATATTTGCAAGTAGAACCACGCTAACTTAACCTGACAGTACTGGAGTCTTTGTGGTATTCAGAGATGACAGCTTGGATCCATTTAAACCCAATGGGTTTTGGCGCAACTTGCTGTTGTTGGTTTCTTGTAAATTCTCTTTCTGCACCTTTCAAAATGAAGAGCGTATTATTACTAGTCATAAGGAAGGTTTTACATCCATCCCCTCTTTCTTCCAGATTGCTGTCAAAATGAGTGAAACGCCTTCAACTAGTTACTCGGTGAATCAGCCAAACTCCTCCGAGAGTGAACAGAGTTTATCCACGCGCCACTTCAATGTCACTGAACCTGTTGTGGCAAAACGGATCTGTTTCTATAAAAGTGGAGATCCTCAGTTCAATGGGATCAAAATGGTCATTAATAACCGGTCTTATAAAACATTTGATGCCTTGCTGGATAGTCTATCCAAACGGGTCCCATTACCTTTTGGAGTAAGGAATATTAGTACACCGAAAGGGAGACACAGCATCACCAATTTGGAGGATCTCGAAGATGGAAAATCTTATATTTGCTCCCACCAGAGGAAAATGAAGCCCATCAACCTAGAACGGGCTAGCAGAAAGCCACTGCCCTGGCAGATCAGTAGGCCCGTCAGCGCTCGCCGTCGAGCCGTGCAATTAGCAAGGGAGAATGAAGATGGATTTGGCCATCGAGAAAGCAAAATAACAACTCCCAAAAAGATGCTTGTTTACAAAAACGGAGACGTAAGACTCAGGCGCACCATAGTTCTGGGAAAGAAAAACACACAAACCTTTGAGGCCTTTCTGGATTATATGAGTGAGTTAATGCAATATCCAGTCGCAAAACTATACACCACTGATGGCAGAAAGGTGAGAATAGAGATGAGTACTGGCAATATTTCTATGATTGCTTCTAGATTATTTTTAATTAAAAAAGTGATTTTATCAATTAGAAGCTTGGGACACTGTCCTGGTGTAAGATCTGATGTACTGAATTTCAGCTGTTACCTTTCTATGCCTTTTCACCCTCAGAAAGGCTACTGGCTTGAAGGAGATAGACTGGAATCTTGTGATCTGAGAGAAGCAAGTGAGGACATTTTATTTTAAGTCATCATGAACAAGTCACTTTTCTTTTTCTTACTCAGGTCTCTTTCAGGCATGCTCTCAATTCTATATTTTTACCCATTTACACAGAAGCTGCCTGTAGTCTTAATACTGTTTACCTGTGACTTTTAATGTTTTAAAAATATCATAAGTAGCATCTCATAGCCAGACATACTTTATCATTACACAGTGTTTTGCCATTAATGACTTGAAACTATGACACCTGACTATTATAGTTTTCAAACCATAAACCAGGTTCTGTACCTCTAAATCCATTTGATGCAGCACTAAAAATCCCGATTTTCATCTCACATACTGTTCTGTCTAATTTTGTTTCACTTAGTGTTTTGTCTGTGTTTACAGAAAAGCACTTGTGACTATATTTAACAGGTATCTAGAAAGAGAATTCCATGCAGAGCTCCAAGAGTTGAAGAGAAAGCTCGTGTTTATCCTCCATTTAATGAAATTTTATATTTGGTTGGGAAAGTATCCATATAACCTATAAGTCTGTGAAGTGCAGTTTGTAAGCCTTATCTTGAAATGTATTTTGGAACATAAATTGAAAACTGTTAGACAAGGCTCTGAGCATCTTGATCCAGTCAGACTTGCTTTGAGCAGAGGGTTAGACTGCGCGACCTCCAGAGGTATTTTCCAACATATATTATTCTGTGATTCTGTCCTATTCCTCTGGGGTAGTACAGGTCAAGAACTTGTGGTTTATTCTGAATTTCCCCTTTCTTCTTCCAAACACGGGTTTGTATGCATACTTACCTCCTAATGCACAGTCTTGGTTCATTCCTATGAACAGTCACTGTGCAATGATGAGACAAAATTACATACGCAAACACTTAAATTATAGAAGAATTTTGATCTGGATCCAAGTATTGCTTCTTGAAGTATTTTTCTAATATATTTATATAACAAGACATACCCTCACAGAGATATGAATTGCCTTATAGGAATTGAAAAATTAATTCCGTGCTGTGATACATATTTAATAACCTGCTGCAAACTAATGTAGAGACTAAGAAGTGAAGATATTAAAGCATGCGAGGGATAATTCTCTTACATTATTTTTTGTGGTTACTAAGGCAGAGAATTTAATGTTCCTTTTTTTTTTTTTTCCAGGTTGCTAATCTTCAGGCCCTGATATTGTGCTCTGGAGCTGTAGTCGCAGCAGGGAGAGAGCCTTTTAAACCAAGCAATTATGATTCTCTTGGGTATTCACAGCCTGCTAAATTGCTTGGAATTGCAAATCGTGTGTACCCAAAATCAAATGCCAAGTCAGAAAATGAAAATAGTAAGTTCTTTGAATTAATTTGTATCTTATTAATTGGTTTATCTCTCTCAATATTAGACATAAACCCTGAAAATCTTACTAGGATCAAGCATATTCAAAATGGCCAGTTCAAACTGTTTATATCCGCTCTGACTCCTCTACAGGCATAAGAAAGATAAAAGTGTTAATGTTTTTTAAAAAATATAAGTTTCTGCTAAATACTTAGCTAGTATGGGTGTTTTCTTTCAAATGGACTTATTTAGAACATGGATGCAAATCTATATTTTCTTTTAATGCACTTGATTGTCATTGTTATTATTTTTTGTGCATCACAGTTAATAACAGCAGTGGTAAAAGGAACCCCACAGGTTAACTCAGGCTCTTAACTCACTGAATTTCTTAAGCAAAACTTTTGTGCGGGTTTCAGAACTTCCCTTAGCAAGAGGAGGTTTGACTTGTCATTGTCCATTTCACTTTTTCCCACATCCCGTGCTTCACATAAACAGGAAAAACATTATAGCACCCATCAACTCACAAACTCACAATGTTTTTGAAGCTGCTTTTGCCTAAACAGTGTCACCCTTTCCTATATCCTCATGGCTGTGATATATGTTTTTTGGTTATGTTTGGGAAAACATACACAAATATGTACTTTTCCTTTGACTAATGGAACCGTGCCACTGACAAGGTCAGTGAGAGTGTGAGGTGGCCAGTGGATGGTGAAGAACATGAGGAGCTGCTGGAGAGAAGCCAGGCAAGCTGAACAGCTTGAGGTTAAGGGAAACAAAATGCTGCAGTAGCAGAGCTTTAGTTTGTGTGGGGATGCTTTGCATCAGAACATCCTGTAAGGCAGAGGTACTGGCTAAGGGGAAACTTGTTTAATCCAGAGGTACCTTGTACTCTTGATATATCTGCATATTGTACTGGAGAGCACAGGGAACACTGTAATATTTTCTCTACTGAGATTTTCCTTGGTGATCTTGACTATGTCATGGAGCACACTGATACATAAGACACTCAGCTTCCATTTACTTGAAGGACTTTCTTCCACATCCCTCACAGTTTATTATGTCCCCACCAAACTATCCATTTTAGTTTTTTCCAGCCTTCATGTTCTTTGACTTAGACAGCTTGAGAGCTGTTTGTAAGGAATAACTAACGCTCAAGAGAAAATGCATAGGAACATTTTGAGAAAGAAAGTTCTGCAGAAGCAAAAAATCCTACCCAAATTTGCTTTGAGCCAAAGATTGAGCATTGCAATGGTAGAAAATGTGAGTAGATGAAAATCTGAAAAACTCTAATCCTTAGTTAACAGCAACTACAGAAAAAGAGAGAAAAAACCAACCTCTTTTTGTCTATAACCTGAGAAATTCAGAAGTATCCCGTGTAGGAGACCTTATTGATGATATGAGAGCCTGAAAAATAAAATTTCAGGCACTTTGTTCCAATTCCACTTCATGAAGACAGAAAAGGTGAAATTTTTACTTTGGGAAACATAAGATCTGGTCTGTGTAAGAGGAGTTAGTACAGACTTTTATTTCTGATTCAGTTCATGGGAAAACATATGCATGGGAAACTTGCAAGGTACTGTGCCTCAAAATTATAGACATGCATCTATAGTGGTAATATGTTAACTGTGAAAGTCTTGATATGAGACCATTTGTGATTCACTTAAGCAAAAAAAAATGCTTAAATTCAAGCAACGTAGATAAGTGAATATCGCGTGTTAAAATACCTTTCTGCAAGGGAAACCTTTCTATTAAATGGTGGCTTCTATATATTCAGGTATCAGTAGCAGTTGAGGAGGTCTCTGTGTGGGTGTACATGAACTGTTCCACTCACACATGCAGAATTTCTTGGAAGACAGCAAAACTTTATTTTTATCTCGTGTTCTTTTATCTCTCGCCTCTTCAGTGACAACTACTAGAGAGAGATGAGGTATAATTTTTTTAAACCCCAAGTTATTACAGAGTAATCAAATCATATTTTGAGAATATTGAATGCGTAAGCAAACACGTGTTGGGCCATACTCAAAATTCATTGAAGTCTTGATTTAAATTCAGATTTTAATTTAATGAGTCTAATTTAATTTAGTTCAAATGGTTCAATTTTTACTTCTCTATAGAAGGTCAGTTCAGGGGACTGGATCCGTACCACTTGTTCACATGTGTCAGTGACACAACTCACCGTAATTACTCATATGCTGCAGATAGTTGGATTAAGCCCAGGGAGATACTATGTTCACCTTGACTGACACATTTTAGCACTAATTGTAAGGACTAATAGGAAATGATATATTAATGAATGCTAAGGCATGAAGGAGATGTAAAGTTGGTAGCTTGAAGCCAAGGTCTTTGAATGTCTTGAAAGCTTCAAGGCAACCTCATCTCCCAACTAGGTATAAAATAACAATATTTAGTACTTTTTTAGGCCTTGGAGCTTCAAATAAAACTGTAGCTCTGGCATTAGAAAGAACATATTGCAAAATAATATTAAGTGGAGAAGTAGTGAAATGCTTTACTCTTTATTAAAAATTGATTACATTTCTCTCTCTACCAACTTCTTAAAATGAATAGCAAGATTAGCCATGTTTTTTATCTTTGCTTTCTAATACTCTGATAAAATAAACAAACTTCATTACCTTCTTTTATACTAATTTTTCTCCTTTCTTCTTTTCTTTGCTGCCTGTCTGCTGTCTCACCATCTGGATCCTTACACATGATATTTGTCTGCTCTGATTTCTATCTATTGAATGAATTTGGATTCTTTCAATGTAATTATTGGTAGTGAGAGCTGAAATGGGCTCTAGTTCAAGATCTCAGATATTCTCAGTTTCTTCTGATAAAGGCTCCAGCAATGATAACAACTCAAATGATAACAACTCAGATTCTTCCTATGTTCCTGATGGTCATAACAGTATAGGAGGAAATCAGATAGCTACTGGTGAAAACTTATCTGTGGCACAGTATGAAGATGACATTGAGAAATCTGTCCACCTTAATCAAGATGGCAGTATCACAGTGGAAATGAAAGTTCGATTCAAAATTAAAGAGGAAGAAACCATTAAATGGACAACCACTGTAAGTCGTGCTGGCCTTTCTGATGACAAAAATGCCACCATTTGCAATTCTGCAATGTGTGCGGAAAACCGCTTATCTGACGTAAATGCATCAGAACATATAAAACCAAAAGATGTTCCATTTTTGGAGAGCTACAATAAAGAAGAGGGAGACTCATTACAGCAATTCAATGCAGAAGTGTCAGACAAAGAATCAGAATCCGGTTTAAAAAATGCTGGTTGCAATATCTGTAAGAACAATTCTGCAGATCAAGATGTAAGCAATGTGTCTGAGGATGATATCAGGCCTCGCTTTTATAGGCCTCCCACCCCTGGGCCAAGGCGTGTCAGACAAAAGAAAGCAGTAGTTGAAAGTGTCACCTTGGTGTCTGAAAAAGAGGTTCAGGAGAAGACGATAGGACAGTATTCCTACAGTGAGGAAATACAGAATGGAGAAAATAAATCTGAGTATTGCATGGTAGCTCATTCAAGTAGAAAAAAATCAAGTGTCAGTAATCCAAAGTTTAATAATATAAATGATGATGATTTATTAAAGCTTTCTTCAGAGAATACCAAAGAAGAGATGCTTTTTAAAGTAAGCCATAAAAGTCATGATTTAATAGAAACCACAAATAGGAAGACATTAGAAGTGTCTGATGAGGATGAATTGGTACAGAATATATTAGAGAAATCAGTTGTGGAACAAGGTACATATAATAGTTTAGTATCAACCTGCAAAGCAAACATCAGCGGTTTCTTACCTTCCTCAAAAATTTACCAGGCAGCTAGGCCAGGTTCAGCAGACCACATCCATGAGTCATGTGATATTAAACAAATAAAAAGATCAATGAGTTCTTTCATTAGATATTCAGAATTATGTCAGTCAAAAGGTGAAGAAAGAAAATGCAAAGCTGCTGATTTATTACCTGTTTCTCAAGATTCAGTGCAGTCACCCTGTCCTGAACATAACCAGGTGATGATGGTACCTTCATGTAGTAAAGCTCCTATTGAGAAAATAAATCCAAAAACTGTCACTGAAAGTGAGAACCAGATCTGTGTCAGGGCTGAACCTGTGATGCCAACACATGTCACTGATGTCAGCCAATCTGCATTTTCCCTCACCAAAAAGAAAAAGAGAAAATCGTCTAACTTTCTAGAGAAAGGTACATATGAAAATCAAAAAGATAAAGACATTTCAGGGATAACTAAAAGTGAGGAAATGCATATAACGTGCAAAACCACACAGGATTCCACAACACAGGCTATGGATGATTGCTCTGAAATGCCTCAGAAAGAAGGAATGGAGTTTTTTGTAAAAACCAATGATGATTCTGTCAATTCAGACAAAAGCATATGCCCTGGAGATGAGTTCAGTCACCAGGATTCAGTGGAACAAAATAGATTACCATCTAATAAGAAACCAAGAGGTAATAAAAACAAGTTGGCCAAGGTAAAATTGAAGTCAGGCAAAAGAAATAGTTTAGTTTCATCTCCAAAGAGTGAAGATGGTGTAATGATGGTTGATTCAAACAATGAATCTGAACACAGTCAGGATACACTGAGTACTGAGAAAGGCAGCACACATTTCACAGCCAGTTCTTCTGAACAGATACCTAGCTTATCAACAATTTCAAAGCCATTGTCAGAAGTGCCAAAGAATCTTAACTTTGAAAAAGAAAAGGAAAAGAATCTTTTGGAAAATTTGTCATCAAATAAAGAGAAAAAGCAAAAGAAGATGAAGAAAAATCTAAGTAAAGGTGCAAATAAGTTAAATATGTCAGAGAGCACCATTACATTAGAGGCTCTAAAACAGGAGGGTTTTCAAGAGGACGTTGCTGAGTATTCACTTGAAAACTATGTCCAAACTTGGCTGAAGAAAAACTTGTTACCAAATTCTGTCTTACCCCCTATAAAGAAAAAAGAAGGGAAGGTAGACAATAGCAGTGTCTGTAATTTTCCTAAAGAAAATACTGATGCTTTTATAGATAAAGAAACAAGATTTATCACAAATAAAGTGCATATGACTAGCAAAAACCATCTGGTTGAACATAATCTAACCAAAAAAACATTAAAGCCTATTTGTGATGTGGGAACTTTAGAAGAATCAGCCAAAGATTCAGGTGAAAAACAAACTGACTCTTTGATTCATGCTAATACAACTATAGTAGAAGAAGCCGAGTATTCATTAAAGTCAGAATTTCATCATGATGGTAAGATGCACTTGCTTCATGAAATACATGACAATGATAAAAAGATGTCAGAAGTTAATATTCAAGATAACAGCGTACGTCAAAGAAAATCTGAAGTTGCTGTTCAAGTTGATTGCACAATTGTCAAAGAGAAAATGGGAATTGATGATCAAAATAATTGCATGTCTAGCATGTTGCTGCATGAACTACAATCAACTTTGCTTGGTCTCCAGAAAGAACACAGTGGATGCATAGGAAAAGCTTGCAGCCTTTCAGACCTTTCTCCTACAGCTTTTGGTTCTTCCTCCAACATCCTCCTAGCTTGGCTACTTGTACTGAATCTGAGAGAGAGCTTTATTGGGACAATCAAAGACGATATGCAAAAAACTTCTTGTAGCTGTTCTGAAATATTTACGCAGTTACAATTTCTGAAGCAAACTACGGTCATAGAAAAAGTTGATGAACTGAAGGCTGCCTTCTCACATTTTCAACAATCAACAGAAAATAACTTATTACAATTTGAGAGGGAACTCAAAAAGCAGGACCGCACATGTTGCCATGAGAATATACCCACAGCTGAAATTCATAACGGTATACATTTGCATGAAAATGAAAAATCAGTTGAGCCTTGTATTCCAAAGGACAGTGTAAATTCTGAAGAAGTTCTAAAATTGACTGGTGAATTAAAAAGCTGTTTTGATGTGCAGCAAGATAGAGAGACTTTAGACTTGGGTGCTCCCAAAACACAGCTAGATCATCAACATGCCAATACTAGTTCAGATACTTGTAGCCTTGCATCAGGTATAGAGCCACCTGAAAGAAATGAAGAAATGCCCGACAGCCTGTGCAACAAATCTCAAGAAAAATACACTGATACTTCATTCACTAATGAAGAGTCAGAAACTTCAGTAGAACCTGACTCAACAGTTCATAGTGTAACTTCTAATGACAAAAATGGTATTTTAGATCAGGATACCTCTGACTTAGAAGGTGAAAAAGACATTATACATGTAACTACTGATAAAAGTGAAGATGAGAAAGTTGATCCAAAGTCATCAGGTAATGACAAAAAAACAAATAACCAACTTAAACTAGTTGCTGAAACCTCTGTAGAACATAATAATGAGGGTTGTTCTGTACAGAAAGACCAGGAAGATGCAGAAACTTGTGAGGAAACCTCTGAGAGGTTATCTACGGTCTCTCCATTATCATTTTGTTATGAATCAAAGCAAATTACAGAATGTGATATGAGCGAAGAACAGAAGTTGCAAGTAGAAGAATTGGAGGATAAAGTATGTACAGACACTTCTCAAATAAAAAAATGCTTAAAAAGTCCTGCTACTTCAGACTGGTCAGATTACAGACCAGATACTGATGAGAGTGATTATAACTTCAGAGCATCCAGTGATTTGACAAATGGAAGTGGGGAGGAAGCAGTACTTGAAAAACATTATAATACTGGCTATGTAAAAAGAACTATTGAACGACTTTATGGCAAGGCGGAAGCTTCATTTAAGCCTGACTTTCACAAAGGATTTCCTTACATGTCAAAAGTATTTCAAAAGGATACTGAAGAATTCCACTCTGCAGAAGTGGAAAAAACCATTTATTTTTCTCAAAAACCTAAGTCTTGTTCTGCAGAAAAAGTGTCACATTCTTCACTATCATCACAAGAATTTGCAGTAAACATAAACAAAGGTGACACTATATCAAGAAGAGAAAATACTGCTTCACCAACACCACAACCTACTCTTAACAGAGAAGAGACAAGTTATACTAATGACCATTCAGGGGAATCTCCAAAGCAACATTGTAAACCTACCATACAAGCTAATGAAGATGAAGGAATATTGATAGATAAAGGCAAATGGCTCCTCAAAGAAAATCATTTGATAAGAAGATCACCACCTGAACAGATTGGAATGTATGGTAATTTGGATACAACATCAACAGACACTGTCCTTGATACTAACAGTGATGATGTTCCATATTCACACTTTGGCAATCTGAATCAGTACCCAATCCTCAATGAAATCTCTTCTTCAGAACTTGAAGAGATGGCTAAACCCTCTGAAAATTTTTGCAACTACTTCAATATACCTCATAATAGTGATTCAGACCCCTTTCAGGATGACTTAAATACAAAAAGCAAACCTAGCCGCAATGGTAAGGTCACTTCCCTTTCTGCAGCAAACAAAGAAAAGATCAAACCATCAGCCACGGTAGGTTCTACTTCTGCAAATCTTTCCACACAGGCTGATACCAACCTTCCAGCCTTTACATCAGTAGAATTTAGATTGCCTGATAACAAGGTGCATCCATTGGAACAGCCTTTAAATGATGAACCCATACAGTCTCAACCGACTGATGTTAGTAATGCCAACAGAAGTGCTCTTCAGGAAGAAGATTCTCTGGACAAACTCCATGCGATATGTGGCCAACATTGTCCCATACTGATGGTCACAATAACACCAATTAATGAGGAACAGAGAGGATATGCCTACCAAAAGGCATCTGATATTGAGAACCAGCTGGATCTATGTTCGTTGGCCAAACAGAGTGAACATCTACAATGGTCAGGTGAAGATTTAATATCAGACGACAATAATAATGTGACTCTGAAGAATAACCGTATCAATAAGATTGCCAATAGTATTTTTAATAGGTTTTATGCTAATAACACCTTAGATTTTATTAGTAACTTTGGGATACTTACATCTTCAACTTTGAAAGACACAAGCAGTTTAGGGAAGTTACAGGTTGTAGAGGATATAGATGTAAAAACCATGGAAGTCGGCAACTGTCAAAATAATGTGTCCAAACACATACCCAGTGATCTTGTGATAGACACAAATAGTGAGCTACCCAATAGAAAGCCAAAAATATGCCAAACACTAAGAATAAGACTAATTCATGTTTTTGGAGAAAAAATTCCTTCCACATTGGCACATCCAGCAGAAACCTGGCATTCTGAAATATTTCTGAAGCGTGACACTTCTTTAAATAACATTGAACATAATGCCTCTGAAAATCTGAAAAATGAAAATGCCTTTCCTACAGAAGAAGAAGAAGAAGGAGAAGAAGAAGGAGAACAAGAAGAAGAAGAAGAAGTTTGCTTTTGTACAATGGACAATGGAAACAGCAAAGATGAGAAACAGTTGTAATAGAGATCATGGAATTTCTACGACATTAGATTAGTGAAAAAATCTTCATAAAAAAATAATCACAAGATAAACTGCTGAATGCCAGACCAAATAAAACTCCCAATGTGAATACAGCCCAGACCTAGATAAATATAAATCGCAATTGTATATCATTGCTGAAATATAGATAATTACTTAGATTTTTGTGGGAACTAATCTGTTCAGAAATATTCAGTTATATACCAATCATCTTATTTGTAAAAAAACAACTACTGCTTGTTAGAGCAGAGAACTGAAATTTGAAATATGTTCCCAAGTTCTAAGATAAGATTCCTATATTTCATGACATTTGAGAAAGGGTTTGAAAATTGTCTTTCAGTAGGAATGCTTTATCCAGAACAAAATAAACTGATGGATTTAATTTGAAATGAAAAGTAGGAAATACTATTCAAATGCTGTAATACACTGAAAAGTAGGAAGCAGTAGTTATGCTAATTTTATATAGATTAAATTTTTAAAATTGCTATTTCAATTTTAAAGGCCAACTTCAGAACAGTTATGTGAATAAAGAGATTTTTCAGTCTGTATATCCCAAATGAAGTTTTCCTCTTTTACCCAGAGTATACTAGAAAAAGAGTGTATTTATTACCGCTGGGATTCCACAGGAACTGGGAAGGGAGACTCTGTGTTAACCAAATTCCTGACTGCCCTTGCCATATTCCCTTCTAGGGCACCACCACTTACTCTTAAAATTGTTTTACATGCACTACAAGCTTTAGTTGTGCATTGTTCTTTAACCTCTGTATTTCAAAGGTGGTCCATGTCTTTTTTGTTTGTTTGTTGTACATATGTTGTATTATGAGAATCCAAGGTGTATGTAATATGTTTCAGGATCTTTCAATCTGTCATTAGAATTATTTTGAATACCTGTTTACAGCATTTTTGATACTATGTGTGTGTGTAGTAGGCACTTATATGTGGTTTACAATTTTCAGTAAATGATTTTAAGTGTAAAATTGGAAAATATTTAATTTATATTGTGATTAGGGAGAGCATTTCAGGGTTTTTTGGGGTTAGATTTTAATCCCTAACTGCAGAGAACCTTGCTTCAATGTCAATGAGGTCACAGATATACCTGAAGAAGGACGGTGCTGTTTTTCAGTTGGAGAATGAGAATTTGGCCATTCTATACTCTTGGAGGCTGCGTCTAGACCAACTGGCATGTACGTGCTGCGATAAGCCCTAGATCATGATCCTTTGGTTATGCAGACTGGGGACCTAATTAAAGGCTGACACAAATCCCTTTAGGCTCAGAGGCTTTGATTGTCTCCCTGTGGGACAGAAGGCACATGGAGGGGAAGTAGGTGTTGGATCTGGAGCAAAGGGGTCTGCAGTACAGGCAGGAAATCTAGAAGCATTCGTCAATTCTTTTTAGGAATCCAGTGGCAGATGTATTTCCCCAAAAATAACCAGTTTGTTTCTGTTGTTTGAAGCTGTATATTCTATGTAATAAACTAACATTACAACCCTAAAGCAACATGTATCATCTAATGTATTTCACACCAAATAGCTGTGTGTTATTTCCTGTGCTCACCTTGTTTCTGATGTTCTTCCCTCCGTCTCCATGTTTTTTGGTGTCCTTCTTCGAATGTTTTAGAACTGTTCCAAGTGAAGAGTCTCAGCAGTATTTTGTCATCCTTTTACATGTCAATTTGCATGTCAATGCAGAAATAAAACCCATGTTTGGAAAGTGAAGCTCAAAATTGCTAGAATCCAACTAAATGCCAAATAGCATTCTAAGTACCAGGTTTCTATGCTGAAAATAATGTCTAAATGTTAGACAGGCAAATTAACAGAGAGATATATATATATCTCTCCATCACTAGCGAGTGAACATTTTTTGCATAAAAGGCCTCAAGAAAAGACAGGTTTTCACGGCTTGAGTGGGCGGCTAGGAAGTG
>JAOXJK010000012.1:119336717-119351403 GCA_025774025.1 Xenus cinereus
AAGAACCTTTAATCAAATGCTTATTATAGGTCTAATGAGCAAGCTAAGCACTCAAAAGGTGAGATGTGAGGAACTGCCTGAGGTTACAATTAGCAGAGACCAGAGCAAGTGGTGAAATGATTGTTATACTGACTGAAAGACTTGCTTCTGATTTCAGTATATTAACTGAAAGAGAAGGAATAAAATGGTCACCTCGGAGCAGGGCAAAATGTCAACAGTGAGATGTACCATACTGCGTAGGGTTTATATATTCATTAATGGTTCAGGAAAGATAGAGAATATTGAGTGGCTGAGATATGCAGATAAAATAAAATTGCTTTCATTAGTTTAGATTGGAGAAGCATAGAAATTAGAAGAGAGAACCTTGCGATGCTGGTGATGAGAGCAACGTACTGATTGACAGAGGGAAAAACACCATGAAGAGCAATATACGCTACTTTATATAGGTAGCTTAATTCTGAAAATTAACTGCAAAAGGCATAGAGTATTTCTGAATAAGTCAGGATAAAATATATTTGGAAGTGAGAAGCATATTAAATAATGTGTGAAGAACAGGATAGAAAATCCGGCAGCCATTCAAGGGCTTTATACAGATTATGCCATTCTTCTAGAAGGAATTCAATTTTTGTCTTGCTATTATTAAAAAAGAAACAGCCAACATAACATATAGACCACAGTCCCAGGAAGTTTCAGTTTATCTAGTTGAGCACCCTGCTAGAAAGAAACCACACAATTTGGTAAGCAATTCCATTTAATTATTAAATCTCATTTTAATACTTGTTATCTATAGTCATTACAGCTTCCACTGGAGGGGTGTCCTAGAGCTTGAGTCCTTCTTCTGATGCCTGTCTTAACTATTTTCTAATTCCTTCCCTAAGCCTAGTCATGGTTTCTTTATATATGTTTGTCACAAAGACATCATCCTCATTTACTTGAGTAAGTCTTTTTCCTCCTTGACATCTATCAACAAAATCAGACATTCTCTCAACTTTTTCTCCTACATAAACATTTTCTCCATTTCCTCTAATCATCATGGTTGTCTCTGTCAGGACCTTTTCTGGTTTCAATAAATCTTTTCTTATTTTTGTTTTTAATATGGTTACCAGAACTTTACGCAGTATTATTTAAAAGTTTGTCTCTGGGACACATTAAAATTTCTCCACTTAGAAATCTCTCTTGTGTCGCATCTTACAGTCACATCATTGCCAGTACATGTCAGATTTATATAAAAAACAGTTACATAGTAGAGAATTTATATTATATCTTTACTATCCTCAATCTGAAAACAAAAAAAAAAAAAGGCAAACATCTTCTATTGCCTTTGCAGTGAATACTCATCTATGGGTAGAGGTGAAGACTGGAAACTATTAACTGGAAAGGATCCAAGAGACAGAAAACAATGTATTGGAGAAGAAGCCATGGCACACAATGATCTATAACGATCATTATTATTTCTAGTGTGATACATAGAAAGCTGGATGACATGGTTTTGCATATCTAAAAGTGTATAGAACATAAAAACTAATGAGAAATGACTGATTTCTCAGAGGTGTTAGGCTCCTCAATCTGAGGGCACAGAAACAGTCCTTCGGTAACATTTATTTGTTTTCATTTCTGAAATGCATAAAATATATTTCTTTTAACTTCTAAGGATGTCAGAAGAAAGCAAGACCATTTAATTGTCTAATTTATCACTTAAACAAGTCACTTTACTTTCATAGCACTGATGTTATCAAATATCATTAGTCTAATTACCATCCTAACCCACTGTAAGAATTAGGGGGACTATTCAATGCAATTTACTTACCTTAATAAAATAAATTAAGACAAGAGGGTAGATACACCTTCAGAGAGTGACTTAGATGTTGTATACATATGCTTGTTTCTCAGTTATAAGTGAGATTAACATGGAATATTATATGGTCACCTGTCACCGGTCATGTCTCAGAGAAAGTTGGAACTGATAGCGCTTTGGGTAGTGTAAAGAACCCCCTGTGTAATAGAAAACAGCAAGATAACTCCAGGTGTGGAAAAAGCAGATCACAGCAACTTTTGAGAAGGGTCACACAGAATGTGATCCTGGTCGTTACTTCTCTTCCTCAGGCCTTGTGGTTATTATTTTTTCCCCTATTCTTTGATTATTATGTCTTCAGGCTATGACAATGCTTGTAAAGTTGAAATTTAACCTGTTGGTAAGACTAGCTGTTTAGCAATTTATTATTTAATGATGACAATATAGTTATGGAGGAAGAATTGGTACTATAGCTGCACAGCCACAGTAATATCAGAAAAGTGCTGCTTTAATAGTATCTTTAAAATTGAGTAGTGGTGTATACTCCACATGTCTCATTGTAAGAATATATTTTAGATGCCTGCTTTTAAACAATATAACTTCTCTCAGATTCTGTCTCTGTCTTTTAAATTTTTCACACTTTCTACTCGGGTTGTGGATTTATAAGTACTTTCAAACAAATAAGTAAATCCCAGAACACTATTGTGGAATTTCAAGGTCTTAAGGTTTGTCCTCAAAGATGAACCAAGCGTTATGTTAATGTCTCCCTGCCTCCCTCCTCAAAGTATGAGAGAGAATATATATTTTAATAGTTAATGATTCTACAATGCTGCATTTCCCAAGAAATGCGTGTTTTACGCACAAAGCACAGCAGCCACATAGAGTACAAATTTCCTCAATAGGTAAAGCCCAATGGTTATAGCAAGACACAAGCAAGACTTAAAGATTCTACCATCAGGTCTCATTAATAAGTTAGATTTTATAATATGCTTTACTGTGCCTTGCTTTCTGCCTTTTATTAAAAGCAGTATTAATTATTTAAACATAAGCTAAGTGGCACAGAGGACATATATTATCAACTCATTTATTTCCTAGATACAAAGATAGTGACATGCACCATGTCTCGGTCAGCCTAATTGTCTATTTTTTAAATATCTTTTCTTTTTGGACATAGCTTAACATGAGCAAGTAAAAACGTTAATCCTAACTTTTTTTTTCCAGAATGCCACAGAAAGCTAAATGCAAATTCCTCAAATCATTGGTTTCCCTAGTCCTCAAATTATATTCTTCTGCAGCATAGTTCCGTGTATGTATCATGATCCGTATCCACTGACTCCTTTATGAAAATGCTCATGGCTGGCACTGAAAATATTGAGTGACATTCAAAACCGAAGTGGTTTCGCTGACCCTCACAACAGAACTGCAGGGTAGCTGGGGGTCTTACACCCCAGGACTGAGTGGGGTTTAGGACACACAGATCTATTTTAAGTATCTCAAATGGTCAATAAACACACAATTTCATCATACCATGATGAGTTCGCTCACTTTACTTGTCATCATTATATTATTTCATTGTGTTTTAGGCAGAGCAGACAGGATCAAAGATACTGGTGGAGGGAAAAGTCAGTAATCCAGGTGAAATGCATAGCAGAGACGAGTCATCAGGTCACAGGGGGCTTCTGTGGTCAGCAAGGTCCTTTATTACCGCAGTTGTACTTAAAAGGAAGTTCTCTTTTAAGAAACAGTGGTATTAATCAGTGGTGCAAAATGATCTTAGCAAGCTTGGGAGGTGCTTAAATTTATACCATTTGAGGTCAGTATCAGCTAATTAGAAACATTGGGAGTGAGTGTGTTTTCTTAATATTTCTTCCTGTTATCAGCCATCCCTCAGTGATACCATTTCCCTTTATTTCACACCATTGATACTCAGCTTTCACTAAACCAAAGCCTTAAACCGTATACTTGGGCTTGATAATTATGAAATTTAACCATGGAAAGAGTATTGATATCTCAGGGCATAATGCCGACATTGCAATGCAAGAGCGTATTGATAATCCTTCAATGGATTCCAAACAAGCTGTTACATCTGGGTAACCCAGCACAGCTTTGCAGAGATACAGATCCTTGCTTAAAGGGGTCTTTTTCAGCAGGGATAATTTGCTTTGAGAGACCCTAATGCTTGAAGTGATGAGTTTGTAATTCCAGAGCCAGCTTGCTGAGAGCCTGCATGGGCAGAGCTGATATAGGCTAAGAAAAGAGAAAGCCACATTAATACAATTTAACACAACATTTCAAAACTGTCCTTGAAAAGTGATCTATGTTTGTGCAAATTTGACTTTGGCATATGGCATATGCAGAGTAAAAGATGTTAATGCAACCTGACATTTCTTGATTATTGCGTGCCCATCATAGCAAACTCAATATTTGTCTGCTGTAATTTTTGGAAATATACATTTCTGTATCCACTGACGTGATATTATTTAGAATTTTGATTACTGACATGCATTTTGCTTAAGAATTTTAAGTTTAAGCAATTCAGTGAGTCTTTTTATCTTTTGACAGCTAGGAAATGGAAGGTGTCAGTCCTCACCAGTGATGTGCCATCTGCAGGAACAAGCTCAAAGGTTTATATTACATTGTACGGGGATCGCAGCAGTTCAGGGCCTATTTTTCTTGATGGAGAGAAGGGAAAATTATTTCAGAGAGGCAATGAAGACATCTTCACAGTAAGTAATATATATTCATTGTATTGCCCTCTTGTATCCTGCCAGATTACATGACATTTCAAAAACTATATGAGGAAAAGACAGCCAGTTTTTTGTATGGTACACATATGTGAAAACAAGAAACATGACTTAGAAGTAGAACTAAATTTGGTATCCTTTCCCACTCACCTACCCAAAGCTGATTTGCTCTAACGTATTTCTTTTCTGTTTAAGAAAAAATGCTGGTTAATTTACAAGAAAATATCAAGAAATATAGGACAATGGACACTTTTTTGTTTGTTTGTTTTTTTGAAATGAGGATACAATATTAAAATTGAAATTAGGAAGTGAAGAATTATGGTATAGCATAAGTTTTTAACTCTCCTTCATTTAAATAATGGCAATTTTTATACCTGTTATAAAGTCTGTCTCTCTGTCTGAAACTGTTTCTATTCCCAATTACACAAGCAAGTTTCTCCCCCATCAGCCTTGTGGCGTGGTGATTTAAGTGAGCCAGAATAGGTCTCTCATTAAAAGCTGCGTATATGGGATTGTCATTGGGTATCTCCAGCAGGTGCCAGCTATAAGGCCTGTAACAAACAGGTGCTTCCAGTGTTAGTATCCAGTAGATCAAGTCCCCTTTGAGAAAAGGTATTTAATGGAAGCATTGAAGAAGAGCTCCCTTTTTTTCACAATAGCCTTGTAGAGGCCTGTGATGTAGGAAATGCAGTTCTTAGGCCTCTTCAGCCTGATGGAGTTTCTCAGGAGAATCCAGCACCTCTGATAGTATGCTATTCTTGTCTGTGATATCAAAACCCCCTGAATATAAGATAGAAAGGAGTTGATAAAGTAAGTAACCAGGTGCCTGCCTGATAAAAATACCCTCTTTGTAACAGATGTTATTGTCTGTTTCTTGCTCCCATTATTGTAATTAATTGCACCTCTAACGACTTTTAAACGCAAAATACGGAGGCGGTCCCTGGTTTGGGACCTACGATTCCCATCTTAGGTGATTATCCACAGCACTGAGTACAATTAAGGAGTGCTTAACGTATAGAGTAACGTATAGAAAGAGAAAGCCTCTCTGCTTGTAGGTTGGCAGGCCAACAGGTGTTTTTTGAGGGTTGTCCTTTAAGAGGGTCAAGCCTCTAATGATTATCCAGAGCAAAATATTTTGGAAACACTTGTTTAAATATCAGCATATTTAATTACTTTAAACAAAAATGTCACCTGACAGTTACTAAATTAATTTAATTGCGTGTCTTTTTCTTTTACCAAATGTTCTGTCTTTCAACAGTTTTATTTCTTTTACAGGTTAATACTGGAAACATAGGACATCTCTACAAAATACGCATAGGACACACGAATGCAGGAAACTCCCCTGCCTGGCACTGTGCAGAGGTAAAAGCAGCGAGAAAGAATTTTATCATTCCAAAAGCAGTCACTATGACAATCGAGTCAAAATCTGAGTCCTAAAAAAGTCCCTGGGACAAGTATATTAGCCTCATGAAATGCTTGCAGCTTCATTTAAGAGGTTATTTACGAAGGAGTGTTTTTGTGTGGAATTAAAGGCAGCTTATGATGGTATGAATTGGCTGTTTGCAGTTTAGTGAGAGCTGTACATTATGTTTCTTTAAAAATGTGTGGCTGGGCAGCAAGGAAGACTGCTCAAAGTGGCTGCTGTAGTCTGAGTCTCCAACAGGTAAAAGCAAAGATAATAAATCAAAGCGAACAAGCTTGTTCTATTTCAAGCTTCAGTCGTGAAGCATAGCGTATACGTTACTGGACTGGGAATGAAAGAATCTGGCTTGATCCTTAACATCGGAGAGTACTATGTGTGCTAATGATATGCTACGTATGCCTGAAACTCTTCCCTTTTTGTGCCAGTTTCTTAGCCTTCAGTTAAGAGACAGTAAGTTGAAGGGCTTTAGATGGTGCTGGTAAACTCATGGTTATAATCCTTATATAACTATATATGTATATACACTTTGGGGTAAATCTAGATCTATCATCTAATGCAAAGTGTCTAGTGAAGTTAAATATTCACTGACCAATCTTCAAACTCTGTGACTGATGCTTTAACCAGTTGTTTTCATCTGGGACTGAGACTCAGAGGACTAAGAAAGGTCTGGGCAGTGTTAACTGAAGTTTAGGTAAAGTGTTGTGAGTTCATAGGCAATGCGTGCCTACACTGAAATATTGTGTCACGGGTAGTATCGCCCTAAGAGGTTTCATGCTAGAATTATAGGGATTATACCTCTTTTGATTCAGGTGATTATAAAGCTGTTTTCCAGCTGCGCTGTGGGAAATGGTGGAATCAGGATATCATTTAAGATACTTTTTTTCTTCTGTTCCTTGCTATTTTTGTTTTCATAAATGCGTGCGTGAAAGCAGCGAAAGGTTGGAAAACACCTCATAGGTTTGTACTGTGAGACAGGTTACCAGCAATTTCTAAAGTGTATATGATTTGAGAAGCTAGAAGGGAGCAGTGGGTTTTTCTCCTATAGAAAAGGTTCATTTACAAATTTACTTAGTATTAGAAGTTTTGGTTGTCATAAAATCTGACCCAACAAATGGACCTTTGCGGGTTAGTTGCCCATTATCCTCTGTGAAAATAGGCTACACTGACTGCTTTGTATAAAACACCCATTTAAATTGAGAGATTGAAGAAGTCTGACAGAAAAAGGAAAGGAAAAAAAAAAAGAAATAATTAGTCGCCTTCTCACTTCCCAGCTAGGATATATTAATTGAAATCAGCAGTAAAATTTTAACAGAAGGATTCAACACTTCACTGTGTTCCATTGATTATTGGCTTACAAATTTTGTCTTCTTACCAAATCTCAGGCAATCAGGCACAGTTTTTAGGAAGTGATTCATCAACCAGGGTTAGGTCATTGCCTCCTGGCAACTTTGGGCAGAAAGTCAAAGAAATGCATTCAACCAAACACACTCTACAAGTCACCTAGTGTCTTGTGTGGTAGAGAGCTAAAGGACTACAGCCACTGATTTGTAGACAGCATAGAAGAGAAACAATCTACAGCAGGTTCGTCAGATGCTTAACATCACAGTCCTTGGGAAACCTATGTTTTCCTGGAAGATCTGAAATTCAGGGAGAGTGCTCTACAACTGCAGAGCTTTTCTGGTTGTTGGGCACGCTAGTCCTCCATCAGTATCCCATGGTTTCTGTGTCCATCTCTGCTGAGATGACATCAGGCCTGAAAAAGTCCACGAAGGTGTTGCTTTGCTAATCCAAACTCCCTTTTCAAGATTCATCAGTAGACGTTGACAGGCCAAGATGTGCCAGGTTTTTTAGACAAGACGAACATCTTTCTTTAAAGTTCAGTATTCAAGCAGTAAAAGAGATAAAAATATTTCCTGTAATTCTGAATTTGTTCAATATTTGAATTAAGATTAGATTCTGCAAAGCACAGAGCAGGAGTGAAACTACAGGAAGAAGTGTCTTTGCTTCTCTCTGCTGGTCCAAAATCTAGTGTAGCTACTAGTATAAATTAGCATAATCAGGGACTATTCTAATACACAGCAGCCTCTGAGGTGCTTACTAACAAATACTTTGGAGTCCAAAATATCTAGACTTCCTTCCCTTCTTAAGCGGGTGTGTATATAGTCCTTTTGCTGCTGTATGCTAGTAGTTGGGCACGGAAGAAAATCACATGGGGCAGACCGGTGTTGAGGCTGGCACTTTCATGGTTTATTTATGTCTCAAGCAATGTTGAAGAACCAAACCCTGTGCCTTTAATTCCTGTTCTGATAAGAAAATAAGTTAAAGGAATAGAATTGCAAGTACTGCCAAGCTTCGCAGTGAGAACTTCTGCATTTGGTAAGACATGCCACCTAGTGCCAGCCCACATAGATATACCAGCTGGAACAACATGGGTATATTTCATAGGGCTGCTCCTGAGCTGATAAACCCTGTTTCTTGGCTGCACTTGAGTTATTCTGTCCCTGGGCTTTTGAATCTCACTGAGTGAAAAGTCAGATTAGGGGCAGTTGTATCCGGAGAGCAGACATGCCCAAACCCATGGTTTTGTGATCATGCCACAGAGCTCTACCTGCACGAATTTCAACAGCATCCCACGCATTTCATGTTCTGTTCTATCTGGACTGAGATCAGCAACTTAAACTGCAATTCTCTGTGCTGTTTAGGTGCAGTTGCTGAACCTTTTCTCAGGGGAGCAGTTTTCTTTCCCCGCGCATCGATGGCTGGCCTGGGACGAGGCTGATGGGGGAATATCTATGGAGCTTCCTGTTTTACAGCAGGGTCAGCCTGTTCTTCCAGGTAAGTACAATACCACATCAGCTGTCAGGCCACAGGCTGATGCCGATGGATGCAAGTTCATTGTTTTCCATCGGGTCCTCTATTGCTTTTTGGCTGCTACAACACTTCTCCTGTATTTTTCTGTGGTTACTGGACCTACTCAAGTAAAATGTTAAGAATCACTACAAATGAGATTGGATAGTCTTTAATGCTTTGAATTTCATAGGCCTTTCAAAAAGACTCCTTTGGTAAGATTTTCAGCAGTTGTGTTTGCTTTAAAATAGAGACAAAAATAAAGACATCTCACATATGGATAACTGCCATGAAGCCATCATATGTGAGTCAGATCACAAACTCTATTTTCAATAACAGAGAGTTATAGCTCTAGAATGACTGTTGTAGCTGCTGGTTCAGTTCTTGTCTTGTAAGTGGCTGAGACAGGCTTCCAGAATACTTTTAATTTCTGTTTGTGGAATATTAACAATATTTCAGAAGGCTCTAAGTGTTAAAAGCTCCATTACTCACTTAAAGATTATATTGTAATTCTAAAGGTGAGTGTTGCCAAACAATACAAAAATTACTGGGTGTTGCTGCTGTTATAGTGTTTTGATCTCCTGCTCTATCACACCAATCCCTGTCACCCGCACTGGGTATTGTTCCTATATGGTCTCTCTCTCTTCAGCAATGGGAAGGGGGTGGATAGTGTCCGCTCGCTCTTCCCTTCTCTCCAAAAGGGATTGTTCTTTTCTGGCCCAAGGGAAGTACAAAGGCATAGCAAGATCAGTGTATCCTAGGAGAGATGCGGGTGAGTGAGCAAGACTGCTGGGGCAGATTCCCACCCTCTAGAGTGTGATGGTAGAGGGGGAGAAGTCATAACACCACTGGTGTTCCTTGTGCTGGAGCTTTCACTAGAGTAAAGTCCAGCTGGGACATGTTCCACATCCTCCTCTCTTGCTTTCCTCCCAAAATCACATCAACTGCAGAGGACAAGATTAATGGGATGAAAGAAATTGCTATTCAAAGATTCCTAAAAGCTATGGAACCCTTTTTTCAGAATGTTTAGTACCATAGCAGTGCTTATTAGTGGCTATGGTTATTGTACATTGTCTTGATCTTGCTAAATTGAAATAGTAACAGGCATTTCAATGGCAATAACTGTTGAGGATGCAGGTTAGAGGAAGAGGACATAAATGAAATTGAGTGTCAGAAGTCCAGAAAATGGCCCATGGATGTGGGAAAACATACCATGAGACAGTCACTGTAGAAATAAAGAGCTAGGTGCCCTGGAGCTGTATTTATGCCTATCTATGATGACTGAGCACTGAGATTAAGAACCTGAAGAGTAGACAAACAGGTTTGTGCCTCATTAATACGTCTTTCAGAGAAAAAGAATAGCAGGAGAGATTTCCTCTAGTGATGTCGTTAGCAGCTGTAAATGGCTCGTAAAATGCTGCAGAGAGAGGCTGGCCAGCCCGAACCACAATGATTTTTGATCTTGAGTGGTTATGATCTTCATACCCTTGAGGGCATGAAAAGCCTCAGAGACAGTCAGCCTGCTTCCTCATGGGTTTGGTTTCTTTGCTCAGGAGACTTTAATATTATTATTGTACACAAGCACAAATATTATTATTGTACACAAGCACGTTAGTATAAAACCCAAACACCTCCCACCCCCCCTTAAATAAATGTTAATTAATGATCATTAACATATTATGTTGAATATGCACAATTCCCCTACTTGCATATCTGTTCTTCCCCAAATGTTCTCTTGCTTAATATTCTGGGACACCGACCTTACCCACCTTCTCATTTTCAGGCTCTTCTGAGTAGGTTGTTTTCTTGCTTCTGAGATAAAGATATAATGAAAGATTTTTATTATCAAGTAATCTTGGTGCATTGTAAGGCACAACAGCACACTTAAACCTTCCTCTCAATCTGCATTTGGTAGTTAACAATTTCTCCCTCACACAGGAGAGGAAAAAAAGAGCTTCTGTGCATTTCTGCCAGCCTCAGTATGACAGGGGTCATGCTGAAGGCTTTGGAGAAGGCAGTTTCATCTCTAACTTAGTAATTGAAAGACCTTCTCTGTGTCTTTGCCAATATGAAATTTCCGCATGGGACAGTGAAAAGAGAACATAGCTTTTAACTTCAGAGAAGATAGTTTGATAACAGAACAGTGAAGAGGTCTGGATTCAATATGAAAGAGAGATGATGAGAGGCACTTTAAAACCAATTTCTGAATAAAAAGAGGCTGAAACACTTTCTGATTTAACAGCCTTTTTTATTCAAAGGAAAAAACGTCTGAATTAAACTGGTAAGAAGTATTACATAGAGACTTCACGGCTCTAATTCCGTGGGACTGAGCACCATTCGTTTGACTTTTTATCCTCAACCATCCTACTTTTGTCCTCCTCTGCTCATGTTTTATGATGCAATCTTTAATTATATGATGATGAACTACTTGCTGGGGATAGAGTTACACAGTGCTTGGTGGCTGGTGAACCTTAGCTTTTCTTGCAGAAACTGGAAAGTGGATAGTTAATGAAGGGGGGAATAGAATTTATAGAGAGAATTGTTGTGGTTTTAGGCATGAGATTGCTGGTCTGGACAAATGAGTTCTCTGCCATGGTCTCCACATAAAATTTTTCATGTGGGTGCTGTAAAGAAAAATTTGGGGAAATAAATAGATCAGATGGTGACATGGTAAATGCTGTGAATAAAATACAGTATTAATTAACAGTTGCTAAATGAAAACTATTTTGAGTATTGAGACAGGTGTACTCTGGGAAAAAATAGTACTTGACTATGCTGCTAAAGACTGTCAAAAGCTTCTATGCATTAAATGTGGCTGGCTTTTGTCCAAATAATAATAAAAAGATGTGTTTTACCTCCTGCTTCTATCTCTCATAATTCACAGACATAGAATGAAATTTTGTACATAATCTTAACCCTTGCACTTTCTAATTTCAGAATGATGTATTTACAAATATAATACTCTACAGTTATAGACAGAAATAGATGTAAAAAATACACTTTCTTCTCTTAACCTCTGTTCTGCCCACTTTTCCATGGAATATCTAAAGGAAAGAGAGTCACTATTTCCTAGGATAAAAGCTGTAAGAATTATAAATACTTATTATAAAGCTGGGATGATTCCTATGCTTATGAGAGGTAAAGACAAATGTAAAAAATCGTGAAAATTGCTTGAATTTTAAATTTAGCTATTTTTAAGCCTCTATCCTGGATTTATTAATAACATATCTATGGTACAATACTTCAGTGGAATTTAGAGGTACCCAGTCATCATCTCAAAATGAATTAGCTCTGATGCTAGAAGCAAACTAGCATGATCCACAGCATTCTGTGTGGGCACATTAAAATAACCTGTGCAGAGCGCTTACTGATTTTGCTAGATTGTTACCATTATTGAAACCAAATTCTGTAAAGGCAACTTGTCTAGTAACCTGCACACAAATGCCATGCAAATAAATGTGAGAAAATAATTTAAAAAAAAAAAGTCATCAAAGGAAAAGTTGCAAACGCTTAATAACCACTTAGCACAAGTGCAGATATGGACTGATCGTGAATAAATTCTCACTGGTTATTAAAAGAAGGTGTTTGTCCATCAGAAGAGTAAAATGTGGGAGTAACCTCCTTCAGACAACTGCAGTCAAGCTTCATAACATATTTCAAGAGGAAACTAATAATTGAATGATGATAACGTTGATGTTGTTCTGGACCCAGTGGTCCAGAAAGTCTTTTCTACTTGCAAGACAAACAAGCATGAGGACACCTACGTCTAGAAGAGCTTGTGTGCCAGAAAATGAGGCTTCTCTCCCCCTTTCATTCTCTCTGTACCTCGCTTTGCCTAACAAATTATTATTATGGTATGCTGGTGTAAATTTTGCCTTTCCCATGTTTCTACTGAAGATTATGCTTGTATGACTTTATCTTAATTCTCAATTTTATGGGGTTTCTACATCTTCTTTTTAATGACCAGTTTTCTATTGATATATATTTTACATATCATAATCTTTACTCCAGTTTCATTGGTTTTTGACTCAAATTTAATTTTATTTGCATAATCCATTTCAATTAAATAACTAATTTATTGAATTTAAATCCTACGTTTTTTCTCTCAAATTTACAGCCTTAATTCTTTAAAGAATTTCCATACGGTATGTAATAGAGAAAGCCTGTACTATCCTATCGCATGAATAGGTAAAATAGTAAAGCAATCCACTTACTGAGTTCTGAGGTCCTAGAAAACTAAAGCAACGGTGTTAGATTTTTTGCTTGTTTGGTTAACCAGTGAATTCAAAACATTAATGGTTCCTGTTGCTTGTTATAGTTTTGATCTCACTGCTCATGGTGAGGTTAATGTTGGATTTACGTTGTTTACTTTTCAGCTTTGTGATGATTTCAAATGCTGCTGCAGGACAAAGACAAACTGTTGTGAACATAAAGTTCAATTCTCTTTGCATTCCCCACAGTGACAGTCTGGGATAAAAATCGTAAATGTAACACTACAGCAAGTTTGCATATTATTTTACTTAATATTGAATAGAATAGGTTTTTTAAGGTTTTATACTCTAACCGTTCTTGACACAGATATATTTGGACTCTACAGGCACATTCACAGCTAGATGTTATTGTAACTATAATTGTGTTTGTGATATGAAAGGTTGTCATCTTTTATTGTCAGTGACTGTCTATGAAGTGCATGTGACAACAGGAGAACTGTGGAACGCTGGGACTGAGGCCGATGTCTATATTTCTGTCTATGGAGAAAGAGGTGATACAGGATCAAGACAGTTGCTCAGGTCACAGAAACCCAAGAAATTTTTAAAAGGACAAGTAAGTGAAAGGCAGGGCATTTTCTGATATGTTCGGCTGACTTTTCTCTCAGGTGGAGGGTTATCCCAGGCAAGGTGCAATTATAAAAGAGATAAGTACTGCATTCCAGTGTTTCCCCCAAATTCCATAATTAAGCCAAAAATACTTTTCAAAGCTATACCAGTGCTCTTGGAAGACAGCATTTGAATTTGTAAAATAGGTAAGCTGAGTACTTTTGTTTTTAGTTCTTCTAAAAATTTGATTTAGTGAGAAGAAAATGAAACTTTACATTTTATATCTGCATTTCTAATGTTGAAGTCGTCTGCAATTTGTAATTGTTTAGCCAATTCAGCTCTCAGCAGGTTTCTCTTCTCTTCTCTGACTCTGATCCCATTCATTTGAATGGAACTACTGTCACGAGACAAGTTACTTCTTTTATTTCAGGAAATCTGTCCTTGGTTTGTTCTCGCCTTATCATTAGTTGATATTTCAAAGAATAATCTTGACAGAATAGTTCTATGTGTTTATGGGTCTTTGGGATTCCATGGCTGAAGAGTGCTCTGCCTTTTAGATTTTACTGAAATGTTGTTGATTGATTACAGACTGACATCTTTGCTGTGGAAGCTGTGCACCTTGGACATTTGTACAAGATTGTTATAGGACACAATGGTCTTGGATCAGGTTTGAAATCTCTCTCTAGTCACTGAATACTGCCTTGCCTTTGAAATTCAATATGTATTTCTAAAACTAAATATATGAAACCATTTTAGAAGTGGAAGACAAAGGCTTCTAAGGAAACTGTTCAAGTGACACAGTTACCTTATTGGATCACCACAAATTTCAAATATTTTGTGCTCACTTTCACTATACTCTCAACCATTATGTTGAAGACACCATCTGCTACTGTTCTGTCATTTTTGATTAATCCCCATGGAAAAACTGTGAAGAGGGGGAGTGTCTGCATGATAAGACATTGAATAAGTCTCGTGCAGTCTCTGTTATAGATAAAATGGGATATTATAATTTTAGGTTGATTAGCATTATCAGTTACACTGTAAAGATGCAGTTAGAGATTTT
>JAOXJK010000012.1:119358676-119369059 GCA_025774025.1 Xenus cinereus
GGTAGTGTGTTGCTTTACTCTTTCATGTAAAACTTCTGACTCCTTAAGAGTTTTCTGTGGGAATAGTACAAATGAGTGAGGAGAAACACTAAGGCAAATGAAGGAGGGCTGGTGGCAGAGAATTGCTGTAGTTCATTTCTGTCTACATCAATTTTATATTCCAGCTTTCTTTGCCGCGAGAGACTCCAACTCTCTCAACAACTGAGGGACGTAGGTAGCTTTCATGTTATCTTCAGATCTCTGTCATCTTAAGATGAACCGTTTCTGTGCTTTGAAATTCCAGAGTGCAAAATTTTAAGGACTTTGGTATCAGGACTACAAATCTGAAAAATATAAAGATATTTTCATATTAGACTGGTAATATTGTAGAAACTTGAACACAGAAACTATGTTGTGATACTCTCAGTTCTGGATTTTACCATATCCAGTAGAGTAATTTACTATTCCTACTTTGACTTTGTTAGAGCAAAGACAAGACTTGCTGTGAACTCCGTGTTCACCTTCAGCCAAATGGTTGTGCCATTCTTGAATCAGCCAGGAACCCAGGTCACACTGTCACGTTCAATCTTCAAGGCAAAGTAGCTGATGACACAACAGGATATGCTGGGCTTTCCAAAGAATTTGTTGTGCATGTTAAGGTAAGGTGGGCAGAGGGAAATTAAGAAGACTCTTCTAAAACTTACTGTTAGAAAGGAGGATTGTATCTAATCAAACATCAGAGGATTGCAAGCTAAAGGAGTGATCCTCTTCCACCAGGTGGAGCTAAACTACAGCTTAATAGGTAGGCATCCCTCGAGAAGTTTTGGGGCCAGCGATGCTGATACTGCAGCTGGTACGTGCAAATAGTGGGCTGTTACACAGAAAAGGTGCATCCCTAGACTTTTTAGTAAACCTTCAAAAAGCAGGAAGGTAGGTACATACAGGGGAGCTGCGTGAAAAATTATTTAATTTGAAAAGAGAAAAAGTTCCTTAACTTGCCAGGCTCCTTGTGCTCTGGGTGCTGCGCTGCTGAACAATAAAAAGCAGGAAAGTTGCAGAGTCGGGAAGGATTTCCAATCTCCAAGTTAGTGTCAGCACAGAAAGCAGCAAATATTCAAAGGCTATGGGAATACTTGAATTACTTGGGACTTATTCATTACACATTTTATACATGGAAATGCCTTAAGTGCTTAAAATAAATCAGTATGAACAATCTGATGATTAGGGGACTAGAGCATCTCTCCTACGAGGAAAGACTGAGGGACTTGGGCCTTTTTAGTCTGGAGAAGAGAAGAATTAAGGGGGCATCTTATCAATGCTTTTAAATGCTTAAAGTATGGGTGTCAAGAGGACGGGGCAGGTCTCTTTTCAGTGGTGCCCAGTGACAGGACAAGAGGAAATGGGCACAAACTTGAATGTAAGAAGTTCCACCTAAACACGAGGAGGAACCTCTTTCCTGGGAGGCTGGCAGAGCACTGGAGTAGGCTGCCCAGGGAGGTGGTGGACTCTCCTTCTCTGGAGACATTCAAAACCCTCCTGGACACGTTCCTGTGCAACCTGCTCTGGGTAGACCTGCTTTGGCAGGGGAGTTGGACTAGATGATCTCCAGAGATCCCTTCCAACCCCATGTCATTCTGGTGATTCTGTCATACAAATATCAACGTTCAATACGGAGAAAAGCTGTGCTATTCACAGACGACTTCTTGTCTCTGATCTGAAGGGTGTGTTTCACCATGGTGCCATCATTCTGCTCAACACAAGCCTCTGCCAGGCTCTGTCCCTTAGACCTGATGGGAGCTGCAGCGGAGCAGGTCAGCAGCAACAGGAATCCTACTGGAAGGTGCATAAAATTGCTTCTGGGGTCTGTATGTTTGAAAGTGTGAGAAACCCAAGAATGTATCTGAAGATCAAAGATGACCAGTGCAATGGAACAGTAAGCAGTTCTTGTTTGTATTTCCCTCTGCAGATAGTTTGAGTAAATTGTCAGTGGTAGCAGTGAATATTTTTTTATTTGCTTGGATAAAAATGGGATAAAACATTGTTGAGATTTAAAGCTTTTCAGATCTTTTCCTTCATTTGCCCAAGGAAAGATAGAAAACTATCACAAGAGAAGCTCTCACGTCTCTTTGGCACTCAGTTGTAAAGATCTGATGATATTTTTAAACTGTTGAGGATGTGGATGTAGTTAAAATTTATTTGTTGCTAGATAGCTGATGACTGTCAAGATTTTGTTGTGATAATTTGATTTTTATTAAACGACCACAGTTATACTGGTGTGAGTTTGGAAGCTGTTGAAGTAACATAGGCATCCTAGCTTTTACAAATGATTCTGGTTTGTCTGAAATGAAGAACCTGACTTTTTTTTCATCAGGCAATTTTATAGATTTTGTTCTTGAAATACCTCACCAGTAGCCTTTCTATTTAGTAATAAAAATAGGTGTGGGGGATGGTGAAATATTCTGGTTTTTGGACCTATAATATTCTCTACCTGCTAAGAGTTTAGCTATTGCAAATTTACATTTGAGAGCAAAAAAGAGAATGAATTAGTATTTGCTCATTTAGACTCAGTGTTTACTAATCTTATGTCTGTTTGCTGGTACAAACTGATATAATTGTTTTGAACGTGGCAGAGCACAAACATGTTCAGGGGTTTAAAGTGGTACTGAGTCTAAATAAATTGATGATAAAACCCACTAATGAATAATTAAGATGATTAAGTGAGAAGCTCCTTTAAATATATCCTATGCTTTGCCTACATCCTAAGAGAAATCAGAATGTTTTCATATGCGATATTTCACTCAGATTACGTGGTTGATCTTTCTGTTCACAAAGGAATAAGCAAGACCAAGATATGTATATATATGTATGTGTGTGTAATACTGTACGACATTGTGAAGAACCTAAAGTTAATCTGAAATGTTGTTAGAAGTTAGTAATATTTAAGTGTTAAGAAACATCAAACTTGCCTAGCTACATCAATTCAATTGTTGAACTCATATTTCTGTTTTCAATTTCCTAGGGCACAGGTGATGAATACTGTCACTTTAAAATTAAGAAGAATTTTGAAACTGGCTCTGTAAGCCTAGAATCAGTGCGAAATAAAGGGATATATGTTGGTCTCCTGCCAGATGGCCAGACTAAGCCAGTCATTAACACTGGAGAGAGAAATATTTTTTTCTACCCACAGGTCATCAAATGTATGTAATCTCTTAATATTCGACAGTTTGATTTAGTGATTAGTATTTCTGAATTGCAAAATTGTAAAACCTAGATTGACATAATTTCCTTTGTTGTGTTTCAGTAATTTAAAAAGTGAAAGTTTATTGCGCCCACACAACACTCCTATGTAGCTCGTTAATTTTTCTTAATTTCTTTCTTTTTATAAAAATAAATGATCCAGAAGAAATATTTTTTTTTTACTGAACAGATAAGCATTTGAGCATATGAATCGAAACAGGTAACAGTTTGAGATGGAATTGACTTCCTGGCTCTAGCCCCCATTCTGGCCACAGATTAGAGAAGCCTAGGAGATGTTATCTGCTGTCGGATACACCACAGTCTTTCCTGATTTTATAGGGAAAGTAGTAGACTTTAGAGAGGGCCTGCTTGGCAGTGTTCAGTTTCTTTTTTTAAGGGTGAGAAATACATTGTACTTCCCTCAGTAGTCTATTGATTATGTGATTCTTGAGAGCTGTTGCAGTCAGAAAGCCGGGGAGCTGACCTGTTCTAGTCAACTAGCCAGGACTCAGAAATTAGTTCTTGGCACACTCTGGATCACCATCACTGGATTTTCTGCTTGTCTATTCTCCTTCAGGAGAATGAAGTTTTTAATTTAGTGACCAATTGGTTACCAAACATAGCCATCTGGCTTGGATTATAACTGCAGAAAACAGTGGAATTACAGTGCTTGTATTCTTATCTGGTGGTCAGTCACAGAGATAAAGAAATGAAGCCTCTCACGAAAATGCTAAACTGGCAATAAGTTTGAAATTGAAAAATTCAGTCAGATTTTTGCCAGGCACAAGCAGAACAGGGTCATCTTGAATGCTTTGACCAGCAAAGGGAAAACATACAACTAGCCTTATTATTAATTGTTCTAGGTATATTGTGACCGAGACATACAGAAGCATTATTAAAGTCACTGTAATGGCATCCCTACCATTCAGACCATTCTTGCTACAAGGTGACAAGAATATTTCGGTCACTGTGTCCTTGTAGAAATGAGGAAAGTATTTTCCTTTGTTACTTTTTGGAAGAGCGGGGTTTTCAGTGGAAATTCTCAACAAAGCAGAGCTTACTGGATGCCATTAAAATAAAGCTAAATGTTACTTCATTACAGGCTTGAGTTCTCCTGAATCCTTGTCACTCTCTAAAAAGACAATAAAAGGAACTAATATTTTCTATGAGAGCGACCAAGACTGTCTGTTTGCCACTTCATATTATAAGAAAAGGCCTCTAGCAGTTTTCATTTCAACATTCCTACTCTTAAGAAAGGAAACATCAGGGGGGTGGAGAAGCTTATCTTGGGGAAAACTACATTTTACCAAGTTATTTTATTCGTGCATCAACGTTAAATTGTTACTTAGATTTTCAAAGCAGTAAATGGACTTTTATTGGTATGCCACATTTTTCCCACATATTTTGTGGCATGCTGCTAACAATAAAAGCTAATAATAGCTAGTGGCTGTGCAATACATACATTTTGGTGTCTACTGTGTCGAACAGTTGTGAGGTCTGTTATTAGTGTTTGTCACGGAACATGTGTGAAGCTTCCAAGCAAGAAAAAGAAATTTGTTTGTAACTAGTGACAGAATTTACATTTCATTTTTTTAAAGTTGGCCGGGAAGAGCCTATGGGAACATCTGCAGCACCCAATCAAGAGAAGAAAGACTTCAGAGAATCTCAACTCCAACCAGCAGAGGCCCAGAAGCCAGTATCTCAAAGCCTTTCAACTTTTCCACCCTCAAGTAAGCAACAATTTACAAACTAGTTGTGATATAGCATTGTGTTATGTCTGCCGTCCATGCACGTTTGCAGTGACTTACCTAAGGAAGGACAATGAATAGCTTGTCTAGACCATTGACCTATGCATGCATTCATGCAACAAGAACCATGTTACCAGTTATTGTTTATAAAAGGGCATTGGAATGTGGTTTATTGATAAGACAACATTGAGCATGTAACTATTGAATAATTTCACATTACCTTTTCTTTAAAAAATAACTAGCCATCTATCATAAGGACTATTTCTGTGGAAATTGAGATTGAGACAATACAGGGCCCAATCCAAAGCTCACTAAAAGTAATGGAATGTTTCTCATTTATGCTCTCTCTCACACTTATATTTTCTGCTTTATGATTCACTGGGGAAAAGACTAAGGTTTTGGTGCACTGCATGCCAGCTTTATACCTATGTTTAGGTAGGTAGGAATCGACAAAAAATGTTCTGGTCGTGCTTCTGAAGTAATAGTCTACCCAATATGTTTTACTAAAATAAACAACCAACTTCTTCTTTAGCTACAAAAGTTGCAGAAATGGTCTAAGACAATGATTTCCCCAATTCAAAAGCCTGAAAGGAATATTCATCATCATAGTAACCAAATAAGGTGTTACTAAGGAACTCAACAAAACAGGGAATGATACGTCTTTTATGGAGTGGGGACGATCATGTTTGCTTCCTGCCTCTCTTTTATTTCAATGTACCCAAGGAAGCTGTCTGCACAGCCTGAATTGTGTCACATTGCCCTGAGAAGCAGATGGGATAAATGGAAACTACTGAGCTCCACACAGCACATTGAGGCACATTCTGGTGGTCAAAAAATATCTGCTACCTTGAGTGAGCTTTAAAGACAAGACTATATTAGAGCCTCTGCTATGGGAGACATGCTTAGTTAGCTGGAGGGAGTCCCAAAGGCATTCACGTAGCAAATAATTCATGTGGGCTACTCTCTTTGTGTTGAACTTGGTCCTCTGACTGCTATTTCAAAGTGTGCATGAAAAGTCTGGCAGTGAGAACAAGACATCAAATATGGCACAGTTGTTCTTAGGGTATAAGGAAGGGTTGTAAATAAATGCAGTTGAACCAAAGTATCCTGGTTAAATTCAAAGCATAGGTGTGGATTATTATTGATTACTGTTAATTGTTTCTGGCAGTGTTTTTCCATTCTTAGCTCAAAACACCCACTTTCTGTTTCTAATCTGTCAGTCTTCATGTTGTATCATTATGTCACGTAAGCCTTCCCAACGTCTTGTGGGTTGTCAGCAACTGGTATTTGAAACCCACGGCAACAACACACAAGCCGTCAAACCTGTTTCTAAAGAAGTTGGATGTTTTTAGGGCTGGATACAAAGGATCCTTTTATAGAAGCAATATCTGCCGTGAAATTGGTTACATAGAGTCCATAGCACTTTATAAGAAATATTTCTGACATTCATAAATGTGGACTCTGCTTATGCAAAATGAATAGAAATATCAAAGTTACTCTGCCCTTCAAAGAAAATGCTCATTTTTAGTAAGACGTTTTCACTTAGAATACTTTAAAGGTAACTGACTTTTCACATGTAGAGGCAAGCCTTAATTTTTTAACTGATATTTATTAAGTAATCACTTGCTTTTTCCACTCCCAGTTGATGTTTGAAAAAGGGTGATGTTGGTATTGAGTGTAAAGTCCAGCAGTGCGCTTAGCATCCGCACTCAGAGCAGATCAACCCTTAGGCTGACCAGGCCCTCTTTTTTATGTCTGTTTGCTAACTGTTAGCTGTGTTTGAGTTACTGTTTTCACAAATAATAATTATTTTAGGATTAATTAAGCTGAAAACTGTACTACAGTAGCTGGGGCTTCCGCTGTTGCAGTGCAAGTTCTCTGTTCTTCAGGAAACTTCTTTCACTGTACAAGGATGATGGCAGGTCCCAGCTCCTACTTAACAGCTCACAGGATGGAGATATTAGAGTGAGTGCCAGAGACAAGGAAGCTAAAATGCATGCAAGACAGCACGTTATAGATTCTAGACTGATCAAATGTGCTGCCCAAAACAGAAGGGAAATAATATATTATATATATATATATAAGGCTAGAGATAAAGGAGATGAAGCAGAAGACACTAAAAACTCAAACCAAAAATTGTGGGTTTTTTTTTTTAAAAGCCCTTTTTACTCTTCTATTACCTGTTTTACTGTTCTGTTACCAAAAGCAAGCCCAAATCAACAGCCCTACTGAAAGTACAGGCTTTTGTCATGTTATGTATCAACCAGTGAGCGTGCAAGAAATTTATGGGATTTCCCAAATGACTTGGTACTGGGGATTTCCTCTTTGCTTCTTCCTGTGTTTCTCAAATAATGTTTAAATTTAAATGGTGAGAACACGCTTGTGTGTGGCAGTGAAAGCAAGGGGAGAGATGTCATTAGCTTCTATGACACGAATGCAGTCTGTTGCATCTGCAAGACGTTGAGAACATCTTTGTGGTTTGGTATTAACAAATTGTACCTCTGAGAAATAATTTCTTTACACTCCATGCTCCTTTCCTGTATGTCTGTAATACTGGCAGTTACGATTAATTTTTAATATATTTTACTTACAAGAGAAAATAAAATGCAAATAAAATCTGATCTCATTTCCATTTGGTTTACATTGGAAATGATGATACAAAAAGGTGTAATAAAAATGCATCAGCTTTATTGTCCAAGCTTCTGCTCTAGAGATTAATTTTTCTGATGGTTTATTTCAAAAGTGTCACTCAGTCATATGATCTTCTGGGACAAGATAATTTTCTTTTTGCTTTAGATTTAGATAAGTAAATAAAAAAGCAAAGTTATTGTTATCATAATCCTTCACACAGTTTCATGACTTCATCATTCTCATGCAGGCCTATCAGAATGAATTTTCGTTGCAATAAATTTACAGCATGGTGTCATGAATTGTGTAAACTCCCATGACTAATGCAGGGTAACCATCAAATCCTCTTTTCAGACTGGAATATTTTTAGCCTGTAGCAAATCAATGCCACTGATTTCCATTTGTAAGAAGAGCCAGTAAATTACAAGGCGAAAAACATTCCAAGCCTGTGAATTGTTTTCAAGAGGTAGTAGGTTGGGGTTGCAGTAGCTGCTTTAGGTAGCGATAGCCCAAGAGTGGAATTCTTCTGCTAAGCAACTGGAGCAGCTTGCAGTTCCTTATGCTTCTTAAATACCTGTGCATTTAATGAAAATTTTTGTCTCTTTGCTGTAAGAAAGATGTGATTTTTAGATAGCTAGAAGGAACTCTAGCTTTCAGAGTTACAGGTGAGGAGCTAGGTAACTACAGTTACAGAAAGTTATATAGTCAAGTTCTCAAAAGTACTTATTATACCAAAGCAACTACTTTGCTATAGTTCTGTTATTTCTGTCACTGAAAGACAATTGTAATTAAGTTTTATTCAAGTAAACATAAGATGTTTGCCTTTTGCTTCATTTCTGGTGCATGGATTTTCTTTTTAATTTCAGAACAACTTGCTCTCAGTCATGATGAACAATTCAATAAAATCGGCAATTATTATGACACTATTGCCCATTTCTAAATTACTATAACCATTCCAAAGTCATACTACTGCTGTTAGAAGCACTTCTGAAAAAGTCATACTGCTACAGTTCTGAATTTCTTAAAAATTGATTAACCAAATTTTAGAGTCTTTACCAGTCTTTACCAGGGCTGAAGTTTCCTCTGATTCCAGAAATTAACCCCTTAATTTTTTTATAGAACTTTGGATCCCAACTCCTTTGCAATTCCTTGTGCAATTATTTCACATCAGTTAATAATTCAATGCTAGTGGACCATAATTCAGGTTCGGTGATTTATTTACCATGTTGATTTAACCTATGGGAAACCTGATGAGCCAAGCAACTATATAAGTGCTTTTGAGTACAACTTTTAAGAAAGAAAGCGTTTATTTAATATCATAAAAGTGACATTTGATGAAATCTAAAGGGATGATGAGGGTCAGTATTGAATCGATCCTTCTTCACTTACCCAATTTGCTTCAGTGATGTTTCAGCAGGATGTGAAATTTGCTGCTCGTAAAAGTTTGCTAAGAAGCGAGTCTCAAGGGTTCAAAACTGGTTTTCACTTTGCATTCAAACTTATATTTTAATGCTAGCAGCAAAGCATAGCCAGATAAATTTTGCAGATTCCTGTCATAGGTATTGCTTTATTTTGTTTAGTGTTTGTACTGGGCCTGGCTGGGATGAACTTAATTTTCTTCGTAGCAGTCCATCTGGTGCTGTGCTTGGTAACCAAAGCAGTGTTGATAACACAGCGATGTTTTAGCTGTTGCTGAGCTGGCACCGAGCCCATCTCTGTTGCCCACTCTGTGCTCCCAGTGAGTAGTTGGGGGGTATGATGGCAAGAGAATGGGAGGGGACGCAGCCAGGAGAACTGACCCCAACTGACCAAATGGATACTCCATATCATGTATTGTCATGCTCAGCAGTAAAAGCGGAGAGGAGTTTTTCCAAAGTAGTCATTCCTTAGAGATTAGCTGGGCATCATTCTGCTGGTGGCGAGTGATTCCTTTGCATCGCTTGTTTTTCTGTTTGTTTGTTGTTATGGGATTTTTGTGTGGGTGTTCAGTTTGGTTTCTCACCTTTTTGAAGGAAAAGGCAGTTTAATAAGTGAAAGGAAAAACTCCACCCAAAAGAAACCCAGTACAGTATTTTAATCAAGCAAATAAAAAAGCAAAGGGCTCTGATAGCAAGGTATGCAGTGCAGCAGGAAGATACACAGGGATGCACTGGGAATTCTTCAACAAATCCGTATCAGTGGCTATTTATGACTTCTGCAAAATTGTGAGTTAATTCCATTATGTGTTTGGAGCCTCTGGTCTGCAAAAGCTTGGTTCATAGAAAGCTACTAAATGGATGAAGAATGAGCTGGGGGATACAAAAGAAAATTAATCTGCAGCACAGATTATATTCATTATGGTTAGCATGTTAAAACGTCTCTTTGCAGTCGCATGAAAAGGCCTCATGAAGAGTAGTTTGGGAAGTCCTTTAGGACACAGAATACAGACAATGTGTTGGTTAATCTTTTCAAATTTAGGGTTTATATTTGTCTCTTGTGTCAAATCAGATTATAAATTCTTGGGCGTAAAGACTCCCTCTTTTGGAGAGCACTTCATGGTCAGCGGTCCCATTATTTCCAGATATCTGATGTTTGTAAACTCCACTTTGATTAGAATACTCTAAATTGTTTCATCCTAAGAGAGTCTGTTTTTTTCTTCTCTCATGTGCAGAGGTGTTATTTGACACCTTTGCATATATAAATATTTTTCTCTTAAGGGTAGATCACGGAATCACGGTGACCTGTGACCCAAACAATGAGCCCTGACACCACAGGGTGACCTCTGACCCTGCATGGTGACCTTTGACCTCCA
>JAOXJK010000012.1:119369144-119399512 GCA_025774025.1 Xenus cinereus
GATGTATTGTGCTCTTTTTTGAGTATTTTACAGTATTTAATTAATATTTAACTTGAAGAAAGTTAGTTTCCCAAATAATTATTTTCGTTTGAAGAGAAAATTTCACTCTTCTCAGACTTGTGATCCTGCTAATAGTGTCCCAACACAAGGCGTTAAAGGAGTATTTAGAAGTAATTCTACTGATACAGAATCACATGGGGTTGGAAGGGACCTCCAGAGATCATCTAGTCCAACCCCCCCTGCCAAAGCAGATCCACCTAGAGCAGGTTGCACAGAAACTCTAAATATCAGGCTGAGGACCCAGAAATGCTGATTTAATGGCCATAGTTCTGCATCATAGCATCCTTACTCTACACCAGAATATGTATAAAGAATAATATGAAGGTAGTGCATGTGAGCAATACTTGTTCTTTTTCCAGTTTATTCTTGTAGCTCAACTAATCAGTACATTTTGGTCTAGACAAGGAACATAAATCAATATTTTCAGACTATCTCACTTGGCATGAAAAAATATAATCCCTTCTCTGTTATGGTCTCCTTATGTGCTGAAGTTACAACAGCGACTGGCAGTTTCATGTCGATTTTCATCTCCCACTAATGTTCTGTATTTCACAGAGGAAATGAGAAATCCCCAAGGTGGTGAGTGTCCCCTTCCTTCAGATGATGAATGGAAAGTGTCAACGCTGACAGGAAATTCAGGAACTGAAGCAAATGTCATTCTCTGGATATATGGAGACAGAGGAGTAGCTGGACCAATAACTCTTGGCAAGGACAACAGAAAGCAGCTGTTTCTTCCCAGGCAGGAGGATGAATTTCAGGTAGCTAATGAAGGCTAAGAACATTATTTTAATGCATGCCTTTCCAAATATTCTTCTGTCATGTGAAAAGAAAAAATGTTTTTCTCCTATGTTCACTGCATAAAATAAATCTCTATCTAATCTCTCTGAATTCTGCATTAAATCAGTTTTGTGCATATAGTTAGCAACAGAGGAAATACTCTTTCTTTTAGCCCCCTCTCACTCATATAGTAGCTCAAATGGGAGAACTGCAGGAATAATTGATTTCTTGAAGGCAGTTGATTTGAAACCAGCTTTAGAAACTATCCACTCCTAAACAAATCACATGTGATGTAAGACTTGTATACCATTTGGGGATTTTTAGTAATGAGATTTCAGTGCATCCAGTTTTAAAAGCATACTATTAAATGTATACTGTGGAACCTGTTCATTTAAGGAAGAAAACCCCTTTTTCAACCTCCATATTATAGGTAGCTGAAGTGCCACAAGCTTTACCTGTGGAATTACTAAGAGCCCAATACAAACTACATGTTATTATCATGTCATGAATGCACAAAGAGTTCTGCCATTATTTAAGAATTACCCCACCTCTACTATAATAAGGAAAGTATGTCTAGATAGGCTGGGAGGAAATTACCAGGGGTAATTAGGTAAAATAGGCTGGGGTTAAAACTTCTATTTTGTTTAAATCCTTCGGTCCGAGATGCACATAACACGTTGCTGTCTTCATCTAACTGAAGAAGTTACACTTTTCACATTTTGTGCAATTTTTTTTTTTCTGCACTCATCAACTCTTCTAGTTCAATCGTGGCACAAACCAAGATTGTTATTGTCAATAATATTAATAATAACAGTTTCTATGAATAGGGTATAGGCAGAAGATAACCAACTGTAATGTTCATTTTCTAAGCATGTAGGCTATATATTATGATCCACAGGGAGTTCTGTTCTCCTAATTAGTGAATAATTTATAAGCAATGTTGGGTAATGGCATGTTTGTAATGTTAATCCATATATTCTTAAGAGATGGACCCATTTCTCTTCTCTAAAATAGATATTGCCCATTATGGCTGTGTGCTGTGGATATTGATCTTGTGAGGGAGCGGAATCTTTCTCTCAGCACCTGGGGCTACTACTATGATTCTGTACATCACGCTGACACTATTGCTTTCAGGCATGAAGCAGCAAATGTCACCAAAGTGCTTTTTACTATTTAGTCTGCAGTAGATAAATCCACAATGAAAAAGCCTATGTGTAATAGCTCTTACTTCTTTCTTTTTTTTCCTCTTAAAGTTTATCCTGTACTTGTTTAGCAAGGTATGTCTTGAAATGAGAATAAGAATGCAAGACTTAAAAAAAAATTACATCTTTTGGTTTTTTTTTTTACCATTTGCATCTTTAAGTTTGATATGTTTTCACTGATATTTTCTAGAGCAGAAGACACCAAATTTTATTTTTTAAAGAATCAACTTAATCATAGCTCTGGCCAGAGTTGTAGGAAGAAAACAGCTTCCGAAAGCCTGTAATAATCAGGCAATTTGGAGTCAGTTCTCTTTAACCTTTCACTTTATCAGCAGTACTCCCACCTATGAAAAATTCATGTAGAACTATCTTGAGAAATGAAAACCATTCATATGTGGCCTTCCCTCTCTTACCTTACCCATGTGAGTAGTCATTGCCTGTGTAATCCTTCCTAAAACCGTATGAGAAAAATCAAGGCTACCACAGGGTTTCTTCCAGTTCTGCTTGTTTTAGGCAGAAGTCACTCTCTGAATTCTGACAAAGTCCAGTACATTTATGTTTTGTATTGATACATGCAATGAGGATGTCACTTTTTTTTTTTTAAACTAAAAGCCTAAAGAGGGATTCATTAGAATAAGCAGACAACATGACAACACTGTATATTCAGTGAACACCAGCTCTGTGAATGAGGAGACAGTATCTCATGTTACTTGAGAAGTGGGTTTCTTTGTGAAATGTGGGAAATGAAAATAGTTTTTTTTTTTTCAGTCAAGCTGTATATATGCCCTTACTTTACTACTGATCTAATCCCAAAGTCTCCAGGTTACCTCTAGCAAGGCTATTTATAGAGAGAAATATTATGCAGCATAAGCAAGGATATTGGAATCCACCCCCACAAAACAAAGCTATTTTCTTAAGCCAATGGACAAGACAGGAACCATATTGTGATATCAGCATTGCAAGCCTGTAATTAACATTTATTTTGTTAATGAAATTCAGGTCGACGTAGCAACTATATCGATACAAAGACAAGTGTTCCACAGATTCTTTCTCAAACAATCATTGTAATTTACTGAGTGCATTTCAATATTAGAGAAATCAAGAGTAAAAGTTGTTTGCCTCTAGAAATCTTTGACTAAAGCACGGTAACTCTGTGACTATAACATAAAAGTTTATTATACAAAAGCACAAAGAGACAGCTAAAAGCTGATATAGGAACTGGGGTAATTCTGACCTCTGAAAAGAGAAGAGGGCTTTTTATTAATGAAGGTAAACAATGAGCAGATAATTTATTAGTAGGTGTTTCTAAGAGAATGAAAAGAAGATAATTTTTGTACAATGTAAATAGCTTTTTTAGATGTAAATGAAGGAGAGGTACCAGCTGTTACCAACCTTTTATTAATACAATTGTTCTTTGAGAAATGACATAACACACTTTTCCTTTCCTAGCAGTACATTACAAATGATCTAAAATGATTTATGTTCACTTTAAATAATGGTTAAACCTCAAATAAAGCCCAGATAAGTGGGATAGGATAAGGTTGCATTGAGTAGATTTCATAAGTACGAGCACGTATAACACTTAAAGAGCAAAGAAAGTGCAAATGAATGCAAATCATAGTCAGAAAGTGAAGATAGTATCAGTGACTTCCAAAGTTTTGCAGATCTTTTGCCAGCTTTTGAGAGCTTTTCAAAAATTTTATATCTTTATTTTAACATATTAAGGTATTTGAGTTTTTTCACATATAATGATTGAAAATACAGGCAGGGAAACGTTTAGCGTTTTTTTGGTGAGATGTTCTGAAGGCTGTAACAATTTTAGGCTTAGAATTTACTTGCCTGTACTTGCTGTTGAGATGCTACTTCTTCCATATGTGTGGAAAACTGAGACTGAAATGGCTTTTAATCGTGAGTTGGATACAGGGTTAGTTTGCAAGGCATGACCTTTCTTAATCAACATCAACCCCTACCGCACAAGTTTAAACTCAGATAACTCATATAAATTATACGTATTTTTGCATGTAGTTATATGTCATATTGTTCTGGCTTTATTCAGGTTAAAATAAAAGACATTGGGAATATCTACAAGATAAGAATTGAACTTGATGGGTTACTGAATGAACAATCTGAGTGGAATTTGCAAAGGGTGAGATTTTTTATGGTGATTTTTTCCTGCTTTATTAATTTTTATATGAAATAAAACCTATCTTCTCATAAAACCACAGCTTCAAGAATCAAAAAATACTGATTGTGATACATTCTTATTGCTTTGTGTTCTTAGGTTGCTTTAGAGATGACAAAAGCACAAATATAGTCCATCTCCTGAGAGCTGAAAATATGTAGGACTATTTTGCAATTATTCCTAATTCGTACAGTTTGTAAATGCCAGTTTTATTGTATTGATGAGTTATACCAAGTTTTGCTTTCTGAAAGCTCACCTGTACTCTTCAGTGTGCGTGAGGGAGATTTTAGCTATAAATTCCAGCAAAAACGATGGAGCAACAATTATTCCATGACAACTGCATGCAGAGAATGAACAAAGTTTGCTTAAGAGTATCCTAGTCCTAATTGGCACAAACATAGCTCACAATTATGACCATTTTCATGGAAAAAGAAAATGCTGGTTTTTTTCAATTTGGTGAATTAATTAGTCTTCTCTGCTTCTGTTTTAACTGTATTTTCCTCCTGATATTTAGCGATATTCACCAGATTAAATTTATACTAAATTCTTGCTAACGCTGACCCCCGTGTAAGATTTATTTCAGAATTGCAGATAAGATTTTTGTCTTCCCTTATTTTGAATCTGTAAAAGACACAAGTTTTTCCTATGGCCTTTAATTCATCTTAAAAAGCCTGATTTAGATGACCAGAATTAAATGGTAATAACAGATTTTTATGTTATCCAGAGACCTTAACTATAACTATACCAAAACTGAATGTAAGTATAAATATTTCCGTTGCTCAAATGGTTGCAGGAATCCTACTTTCTATCCCGGTGGTTACAAAATATTTCTTTAACATTTGGGTCCAAATTTCATAGGGTAACCCTGGGATTTCAAATATTTCTTTTCACAGAAAGAAATAAATCAGGTTGAAAGCTGTGTTTTTCTGACAAAGCAGTTAATATTTGCAATTGTTATGAATCAGCAGGGGGAGCTCTGCCAATAAACATTAGCGATTAAGAATCACTGCTGCAGAAGTATTTCATGTTAGAATAAATACATGCTTTGATGTTAAAAGACGTGTTTATTTTACTTAAAATAATATTTTATTGGAGAAGTGAGATAAAGTTATATATTGTCTTGATTTCCTAAGTGTTAGAATTTGAATGTGAATACTTGTTTTCATAATTTTGTTTGCAAGGCTTATGCACTCTATATACGCATTCAAAACACAACTGCAGAAAGACAAATTTTTGGCACTGATTTCCTTTTGCTAGTGAAGGCCTATGGAAAAAAAATGTAGGTAAACATTGCTGTAATTCAAGACCAACAAAAACTGTTCCATCAAAGAGAGGAAAGAGCGCATTAGTTATAGGATACAAGACAACTATCGTAATTTACAGAGGCAAATAACTTGAGAATTTGAATTCTCCCTGACTTCAGAGGAATATGCTGAGGGTGCTGGTACCCAGGTTGTCTTTTGTTCTGCGGTAGAAGAGCCAAATATAATGCAAATTAATTTAATATTTCAACATATCCTCTCCTTGCCAAAGTTCAGAAGGATTTAGATGATGACTTTCATCCTGTTTTCATTTTAACATTAAAAATGTGTCAATCTTTCCACATCTTCCAAAAGCTCAGTCTCACCTAACCTCAAATACCAGGAAGTTTTCAGTCTTACAATGTTACATAGAGGCGGTTCACTGACAGAAATTGGTGATGTTTTTTATGGCCAAAGAGCAAATTTCTATTGCAGACTCATTTGTTCCAATGATAAAATAATTTTAAAGTCCAGGGCATTTTCAAAGAATAGAGGCTGGCAGTTTCAGCTGCAATACCACAGGTGTGAGTAAAGATCCTTCCAAGTGATGAGCCAAGTTGCAAAGTAGTAGCCAAAATAAAAATGTTTTCATACTGCTATTTTGTATGTCATATTTACTGATCATGTTATTGTTTTCTGAGATAGAGGAAAGATATACAAAAATATGTTTTGCTGTTGAGAAGCAAAGCGCTGGAAAGAATGATCTGAGTCATAGTTGGAATTGCTTCATCTCTAGGTGACACTGCAACATATGAAGAGCAAGAAAACTCTGAATTTTCCAGGAAACACATGGTTATCAAAGAAACGTGATGACAGAGATTTTGTCTGTGAACTTCCAGTAGTGGAAGCTGGAAACCCCATCTATCCAGGTATGTGCGTACTTGAGTTGCACAGTTACATGTATATCAGTTACCTGGTTTTCAGTATCAGTGTCATCTGAATTATATTCCATTTGCTGTACACTCATAAATGTGGTCTTAGCAATCTTCAAAACGGATAGTTAGACTAATTTCTGGAGTATATTCCAGAAGATTGTTTGCAAATCAAACTTGCTGGGATTGTTTCCATTAAGCTAGAATAGTGAGTAAAATGAATTATGATTACACATAACTTGTATTTTCTTCTTTTGGTTGTTTTTGGAAGTTGTTTTATACCATGTTTATGTCTACACTGGTGATTTGGAGCAAGCTGACACAGATTCTGCAGTTTATCTCTGTATCTATGGAAAAAGAGGAGACTCCGGTCTAAGACTTCTGCATAAATCTGGTATACCAGTGACATTTCAGAGGGGAATGGTAAGTCTGAAGAACGGTTTGCTTAGCCATGTAAATATAAGTAACTTACACGGGTTTTAACAAGTTCCTAATAAAAAAGATAACAGAAGTTTAGAAAAATAATTTTTAAGAACTAAGGAAAGTAATTTTCTACTAATCCAGTAATGACTAGAATAAGTGAAAACACAGGCAGGAAAAGGGGAAGAAAAAAAATTTGAAGAATCTCCCTATGATGAGAAGAGCTGCCTATGAATTTAAAACATTTTCTGTCAAGGTATAGTGAGTTACAGCTGGCTCCAAATAAGTGCACAGAAATTGTTCCATAATTTCAGGTCTTAGTAGGACTGTTTGTTATGTATTTCTTTTAAGGTTTAATAGTATAGTCTTGTGATTAATATGGGGCAGATTTACAATCGTTTTTCTTTCAATTACATCTGATCTCCTCCATAAGTAAAATATACACCGTCCTGATTTTCTGCGGTAATTTATGGTTGAATTTCAGGAACTACTGAATTTAATCTTAGCTCTGCCACTAGCCTTCTTATCACCTTCTGTTAAGCATGTTTCTTTCTTTGTAAACTATTGAGAAATAACCCTTGTATGTGTAAACATACAATTTACGGTACTGTTATGGTATCAAGCTGTTAGTGGAATACTTAATTAGAAAATAAAAACCAGTACCTAAAATGCAAAGCATCACAACAATGACTCACTGGCAAACTTCAGAGTTATCTATACTATCTAAAAATATACGTTTTATACCATTACTAATGTATTAGATATAAAGTTTTATTCTAAATGAAATTCAGAATTTAAGAGGGGTTTCCTGGGAGGATTATTCTAGCCAGACTGATAGTAAATTCAGCATATTATTTATGCAGAGGCTGGAGGGGCTGGTTAAAAGTGCACTTTGTTATGGAAATGGGTGAACGAGACAGTGGATTGTGCCGAGAAGCAGAGCCGGGCCTGGGATATATCATTTTACGACAGAGGCAGTTGAGAAATGACTTGAACAACTTCATTTTCATTTCTGTGACAGAAATTCTACATGATACTGGGCAAACCACCTAAAGTAAAGCTTCCCCAAGTGACCGCTTTTGGTATGCTTCTGTTTTGCTGCGTAACCGCTTTAACTTTCCTGAGCAACCATAGCTGTAACTGAATTTTGTTCAAAGACAATTCTGCTCTGGACATAGTAAGGTCTTTGAAATGCTAAATATGCCAATAAAATAATCCCTCTGGTTTTCAGCTGAACGCCCAAACTCCTTTGCATCTTTGACAGCTTTTGGCAATAATCTCTGTTCTTTAACTGTATAGGTAAAATGAGACATTAGGCAGATGGCCTTTCAAAAAATAGATTTCAGCATTTGCAGAAAGCTGGGGTACTCTCGAAAAAGTGCAAAAGTGAAGTCACTGGGGAAATCAGTTCTGCTTCACTGAACCGTTTGTGTGGTTGCAGTAAATAATGCATAGAGTCATAAAGATAATGAAGATAAAAAGATGTATTAAAAAGCTGCAGTCCTGCCTGTGCACAATTTGAGGCAGGGATCCTTCAGAGAGACTAGCTTGTGATCATATATCACATATACACAGGGGAGAACGAAAGTTCCAGAGGCAGTCTCAATCCTGCCGTTTGCTAAGGATTGAGAACTTTACCGAGATGAATTTTCCAGTGTAGTTCTTCCCTTCTTTTTTCTTTTATTGAGAAGTGTGACCTGGACTGTTATGTTTAGAGAGAGAAAGCTATCTGCTTTTTACTGTGGCAGAAAATTACCAACCTGAACCTTTCACCTGATCGGCTTCATGCTCCTGTGAAAACAATCTTTGCCAACTGGAAGCACAAGCCTAAATGAATAACGAGGGGAAAGTGGCATGTCAGATTGCAGTATCTTCCAGCAGAATAAAATGTAAATAGAGGAGGTGAAACCAAAAAGAGAAAAGGATGAGAGAGTCTGTATTTTAAATAAATATTGGCAAAGGAAATAGCTGCTTTAACTGTTTTTTCCCTAGAGAAGAACAATTGTAAATAGGGAGTTATTGAAACAACGGTGAAGCGTTGCGTGCAGCATTTTGGACGATTTTATTTGGGATTATTACTGCAGTGTGATTTTAGTTGTCTTTTCTCATTTACTCTGCTACATAATCAAAAGACATTTAACTTTTCAGATCCAACCGCTCTGAATACAGTCCAGCTGTTGTTAAAAACAAAAGGAATCTTTGTACGTTGTGCGAGTTAATCAGGCGTTTAAAATGCTTCAACTTTCAGACTTTCTTAGTGGTGGCAAATTGTGGAGTGCTGCCTCCTCTGTCTTCTAGATCAGTGCTTTTGAAGTGGAAGCCGTATCTCTCGGAGAACTGCAGAAGGTGCTGTTGCGCCGTGAGGCCAATGGCAAGTCCCAGCGTTGGTACTGTGATAAAGTCATTGTCAGAGAAGCTGAGAACAACTCGGAATACGTTTTCAACTGCGAAAGGTAGCTTTTACAAGAATATTCCTAAATGTTCTTAAATATATATCACTAACAGTATTACGCCAGGAAATGTGCTAAATATTAATTTTCCAGGAGAGGGAAAATTCGGATTATTCTCCAATTTCATAAAATCCACAAAATTTCTTGTTCCAGAAGAGATTGAGTTAATAAGCTGTATGGTCTGTATAAAAGGTTAAACGCTTATATTGTGGCTGTGCTACTAGGTTGTACAGTGCAGCCTTGTCATACAAGGATCAGTGCTATAAGTGTCACTGACCTATTCAAGAAGGAATTATAAAGCACACATGAAGTTTCTAAGTTAACATGTATTTCTCAATGGGAAAGATAACAGGTTTGCTGCTCAGAATTTTCATTCTTTTTATGAAAAACAGCATTGCTAGAGAGACAAATGTAATACCCAAAAGGCAGAATTATTTTGTGGCTGTTCCATTTAAGTTATTAAGCTAGCGTCTTTAAAGTCAATTATGAAGTATTGCATTTTGCATGTTTGGAAAAATATTACAGTAATCCCGCATTTGGAGTTTCCACTTTTGCAGTGTATCTCGTGGACATGTGTATCATTTGAGTGAAATGGAGGAAGTGTAGAGAAACAATGTGTCCATGTGTCAAGGCATCAGAAGTAATAGTATTTAATTAATAGTATTAAATTAATAATATTTAATAAATTTTATTTAATAAATGCAGAATGGATAGTTATTTTTTTCTGTATTTTCATGAATTTTTTTCATAACCTTGAACAGCTTCTTGCCAGTCTTGGTGTCACATCCTCAAAACCAGGAATAAAGATGCTCTCTCACCTTTATAAAACTCTCTAAAACTGAGATTTTTCTTCAATCAATAACATGTTTTTAAATAGTAGGATGAGGCTGAGGATTTCTCTGGTGTATGTTTGGATGCAGATCAGCTGTTGTTGCTAGCTGAGGTTGCTACCTTTGCAAAAAAAAATATAAGTAAAATTTCCTAATAGGAAGTTCTACAGAGAAATGAAGCCAGCTGCCTACCTGAGTCATGAGAAATCAACTGTGTCATAGCTGTCCCCCAGTGGGTAACGTGGCTGAGGGACAGTGCATGTCAGGGCACTTTGCTGTGATAATTAACACCAGATGTTGATCAGCAAAAATTATTCGGTGACAGATACTGTCAAGAAGAAACAGAGAGTGGGTTTTTTTTCATTCATAACTTTTCTACAAGGACACACTGCCACTGAAAAAGGGTTAAAATAGGTCGGTAGTGGGGGTCAGGGGTAGCTTCCACGTTGGCCAAAATGTAAAGCTGAAACACTGTGCTCTATTCAAGGAGAGGGGGAAGTTTTCGGTTTTCTGAAATCTCTCTAATTTATTAATCTTTAGTTGCACAGCTTTATTTTACATTGATATTTTATGGGCCAGGGTATAAAAAAATACTGAATTTTTTTCTCCTTCAGTTAAGGAAACATTGTTGTCTTATCTGACTTTGAAATTTGATATCAGTTTCTGAACATCCAACAGTTCTCACTGGATTTCAATTACGTGGTGTTTGTTAGCTACAGACTGAAACTTTTTAGCACTTAGGATTGCAGAAGATAACTGTGTGGTCAGGTTTTAGCAGAAGTGATGTAAATAAGTAGTTGTCTAGTAAGGTAGAGGGGACTAGGGACTAGTTCTTATATGAACTATTTCTTAGGGACTAGTTCTTATATGAATTAGCCTGTTAATGTTTTCAAGACAAAAAGTAAAGAACCTTCAAAAGCTGCTCTGGACTCAGACTGAATGATTTATATCATTGCTGGAGACCAATGAACCAAGTAAATAAAAACCAACAGCCCAAAATCTTGCTGAACTTTTTTTTTTTTTTTACTGTAGAAAACCAGCTGATTTTTTTACCAAGCAGGAGGACACTAAAAGAGCTGGTAATCTTTGTTCTGAATGAAAAGGTTTCAAAATTATCTGTAGCTTATAGTAACGTGACTAAGAAACCTAACCAATATTTACCTTCATTTGCACTTTTCCAGACTCATCTATCTATCCTCAATTTGTAGGAGGAATAAGGAAGAGTAATATTTGGTTCCATCTTTGTTTTTATCAACGAACTTTGATTTAAAGAAATACTGCAATATATACATATGAATTATACTTAGTACTCAATCCATAGTATTGAAAAAGTTATGCCATATTCTTCTGTTTAGCTATACGAATGAATATAATAGTACCACATGAGTCTCTTAAGAACTGGCACAGCAATATTTTACACTTGCACAGCTCTTATGTTTGCACAAAAAATAATTAATTTTGGGGTCAAATATTTTCTACTTTCATATTTATCAAATAAAATATTAAAATTTTAGAGGTAGACAGCCTTTGCTGTTATATGTATTCGGTATGAAAATAACATGTGGATCATTCAGTTATATGGTGATATGGTAGAGAAAAAAAATTTGATTCTTACTTTCTTCCTTATTTTCTTTCTTCTTCTTAGGTGGCTTCCATTTATGTCCCAAGGTGTAATTAATTCAGAAATTGAGCTGTACCCTCAAGGTAAGGTTTATTGTAACTATGGAAGTAAGATCAGTAAGTTGTAATTTTTTCCTCTGAAGGAATCTGAGCTGAATTTACACTTTAAATATCAGAATTAACCATTTTGCGGCTTCCTTTGTGGTATTATTGAAAGAATACACTTTGTGTTTGCATTGTATAATGGGTGTAGGTGATAGTGAGGAAGTAATGAGAAAATGAATGAGAAACTTTTCTTGTATTGGCTAGAATCACAGAATGTCTTTTTCATCTCTCCTTTCATACCTTTTCTTTAATGTTACAGGATAGATTGTTTATTAATGGCTTTTTTTTTTCTTTGGCAGAATTTCAAATAATTCAACAGCTGAAAATGCAGGAAGCAAATGGTAAATGCTACTCTACTCTTCTGTCTTTAATGAAGACTTTTTCTGTTTCGGAACTAATTGCTTTATAAATTTGTTGTCGTTTGTGCTTTTATTTTAAAACATTGATTGTTGCACACTATTTGAATATTTTAGTAAACTCTGAACTTCACACTTTAAATTCAACAATAAATCACTTTATTTATGCCTTCTTTTTATTTTGTTGTTTTTCTTTCCATAATGTTAATTTTCTCTCTGTTTTGAAAACTCATGTTTCTCTAGTACTTATTGGTGATCTATCTTAATTTCAGGTTGTTTTAGTTAACGTTTTAAACAATGATTCTTTCTCCTGCGTTAGATATAGTTTTGCTCTCACTATTAGTTTCTAATTTTCTGTTTTACCTGTGATTCCACTTTTTTTTAAGCTTCACTTTTCTGTCCTTGCAACCAGCACAGATTAAATTACATTTCTTAATAACACATAGCATTTTCTCGGCTGTGAGAAGTGCTTCTTGCTGTAGGTTGAACAATTTAGAAGCTGTTAGGAGAAAGTTTGAAAATGTTTATTCATAATTCATTATATCAATCATGATATCCATGAAGACACCATGTGAGAATACCTTGTCTTAAACAGTGTCCCTCTGGCAAGTAGTTAATACAGTTATTTTACAAATTATATTCAAAACATCTTCTATTATAAGCGCTATTTTGGATCACAAGGATATTTGTCCTTCTTCCTTTCTATGCCTTTTTCAGAAGGCATTCAGTTGGTATCTACTCATCACTTTGTGATTCTACTTTACAGTCTGCTTAGTCCTTTCCACACCTACAACTGGATCTCTATGTTGTGTCATTTAAGCTGTGCTGGTCTGGTTATACAGTAAAAGTTGCAAGAGATAAAAATTGCACCATAAACTTAAGAAAAGATGACAAAGAGCAGGAGTAAACCAAGTGTATATCCAACTGGCTTATCTTCAGTAGAGACAGGCTTGGTTTTGCAGTGAACGTTTTGTTCCCAGCACTCTCATCCTGACCCTGTTAGAGAAATGTCTTTGTGCTGTCCAGAAGAGCTGGTCAGCTTTGACATTGACAGAACTTACCCTCTGTCAAAACAGACCTGTTTCATGGAAACACAAAGTGGATTTATTGCAAATGTCTCAGAGTTAGGTAGCCAAAAGCACGTGCACCAAATAGCCTCTCGTTTGGGGCACTACCCCCTCTGCCATGGGTAGGGACATCTTCCACTAGACCAGGTTTCTCAGAGCCCCATCCAGCCTGGTCCTGAACACTTTCAGTGATGGAGCATCCAAAACTTCTCTGGGTAACATTTTCCAGTGTCTTACCACACTTACCGTAAAACATTTCTTCCTTAAGTCCTATCTAAATCTACCCTCTCTCAGTTTAAAACTGTTCCCCCTTGTCCTTACAGGCTTTAGTGAAGTCTTTGTCTTTCTTATAAACCCCATTTACATATTGAAAGGCGGCAATAAGGTCTCCCCGGAACCTTCTCCTCTCCAGGCTGATCAACAACCTTTCCTCATGGAAGAGGTGCTCCAGCCCTCTGATCATTTTCATGGCCCTCTTCTGGGCCTGCTCTAACAGGTCCGTGTCTTTCTTGTGCTGGGGTCCCCAGAGCTGGCTGCAGTACTCCAGGTGGGGTCTCACCAGAGTGGAGTAGAGGGGGAGAATCACCTCCCTCGAGCTGCTGGCCGGGTTTGATTGATCAGACCAAAGGAGCCGTTGCTGTTTTCTGAATTCCCAGCTGTGTATTTATGTGTATTTAAAAATCTAACACCTTCCTAAACTAGGCATCAGCCAGACCTCAAAAATCTGGGAAACAGGAGACCAAATTTCCTTCTCCAGTTCAGTCATTGCAGGGCAAATTACTGGGATAATGGGGTTGGCCCAAGGTAGATTAAATCTGTCAGACAACAGATTTAATTCATGCAGGCATTACCAGACAGGTTTCTACTAATAATATTGCAGTGTACACTGTAGCATTTATTTGTAAGATGAATGTGGGCTGGTATTTCATTTGTTGTTAGTCTTGCCCAAGATGAATTTAAGTCACTAAGTGAAACTTGTTTCATACAGGCAAAATCTGCAATCAAAAGAGGGGTGGAGAGCACGTGATTTCCACTTTTCAGATGTAGAAATGCATTTTCCAATTATGAATTGTTCTTTTTTTTAAAAAAAAAAAGATTTATATTAAGCTGCTTCTTTCAGATATTGAAATAACTTGTGTGCATTGTATGGAAGCAGATGATAGGACATTTCAGTATCAGGGAAGCTTTATGTAAAATTATTTTCTAAGGAGTCCTCAGCTAGTGTCAGTGTTTTCTCAGAAATCTTTTTTCATGCTAATCTCAATGTCATGCCTCCATCTGGGCAGACAGAGCTCTTGTTGATGTGTCACATCAACATGAAACGAGAGGAAGTTGTGCTTAATTGGGATGCTTTGATACTTTTTCCTGTTGCGTTTCTTGGCTATACGTGTCGTCTTAACCCAAATTCTGGAGGTTGGGCTTTTTTGTAATGACCTACAGGGTTGTCGCTAGAAATCTCGCTGGAAATCTCACTAGGCTCTGTGTTCATATTTCCAGCTTTAATGTGCTGCAAATCTCCTAAATCTTTCAAGTTGTACAACTTGCCTAAGATGAGTTTGAGTGATGTAACATTTGGCCAATCCTCTGTTGCATCTCCCAGCATCATTACCTCTTAGGTGCATAGTAGTTACGGTCCCTGGTCTAAATTATGCCTTAATTTATATCTTTGAAGTAACTTGCTATGTATCAGTAACAGTTATAAAAGGAATTTGATTTTATTTTTTTACTTTACAGAAGGAGACTGGAAGATTACTGTAGTCACTGGGGATTTTGAAACAGCTGGCACAACAGCAACGGTATCCCTCTGCGCTTATGGAGAAAACAAAGCTTCTGGTCCTATTGTTTTGGGATGTGGGAAACACCAGCTGTTTAATCCCAACAGTGAAGATACATTTAAGGTATAGTATGGCTATTATATAAACACTGGAGAATACAAAATGTATGCAAAATAGCTTTTCTCAAAACTCGGTAATAGTAGTGATAAAAAGGACTCAAAGCAATATGTAAGGATCCTTAAGTATCTCTGAGGGAGTGGCTGACTTCTCTGATAATAAGATTTGAATCAGCAAATGTATTCAGAACTGCATCAAGCCAGGCATACCTCTCTCTGAATCTGCTTCATACCTGGATCTGCTCAATGTGCTGGTTTTAACTAGTTGTTGTTCATTTGCAGAGGAAGAAAAAACTTTCTTTGCCTGTTCTTTGTGTTGATGTAATAAGATAGTCCTGGCTATGGCTTGTGTTGCATATCCATCTTTGGAAGTGTCCACTGTAAATTCTTCCGTGGGCTTTCTCAGGCTTCCAGTGAAGGACACTGTCGTGCAAACCTTTTCTTGGAGAAAGTAAGAAGGAAAGTGGGGATGGCTGGGGACTAGAGTCACATCACACTGGGTAGGTTAGCTCAGGTGGTTTAGACTAGTGATGTCCTACTTCTCCAAGCAAATGGGGAGATTGTTCTCTTCTTCAGAGACACCTTTGAGAGATGCTTCAGAAGCATGACATTTCCCAGGGCTTCTCCAAGTTCCTACAACTCCAACAATTCCCTCTAGTTCCTCAGGATGGTACCTGTTGCAATCATTAAATCTGTGTTATGTCATTTAGATTAAAATAATTTATGCATAATAAACAGATGATGGGGAATCAGTGACAGATGGGACAGGAAGTTTCTCTGTTTTTTTTAAAAATTTTTATTTTCAAGTTTGAAGTATAAATGTGTAAGTTCTTGCAGAGGCAAGTCAATGGTAGTCTCTCCATTACATTTATTTCAGTTGAAACCAACTTGGCTAAAGTTTGCAGATAATGCTAGTTTAAGATTATCTCATATAAAAACAGAAAGGTGAAATCAGTGCTTATCTAAAGATTAAATGTATGTATTCCTTTTCAAATTATTCTGGCTAGATGATCATCTTGGAGATTTGAGCAACCTGCTCTAGTAGGATGTATCCCTGCCCATGGCAGGGGGGTTGGAACTTGATGGTCTTTAAGGTCCCTTCCAACTCTAACCATTCTATGATTTATTCAGCTGATTAATGCTGTCTGACAGCAAGTTCTTACTCATTTATTCAGTTCATTGAGGGAACTACCCAGAACATTTGTTTGTTTTCTTTCTCTTTGGAAGGAACAGTATGTTTCTCAAAGCATCAGAGCAAGACCTGGTACCTCGTCCAGGAGCTCTGATGATCTGTGGCTATCCACACGAGCACCCAGGCTTAGGTCTTCTACAGCGTATCTAGATCTTTATGCCTGATGATTTTCTTTGGTGAAATACCACTGAAAGCCTGGAAGAAGCTTGGAGGCCAGGCACAGCATTTTTGATGCAGTTTAAGTGGGATGAATCTGGACTGAGGAGTACCATTTAAACCTTTTACAATATCAAATTGTGTAATCAAACTTATAAATTCATTTTGCTCTAAACTTCAGAGGTTCTTGAGGAGGCTTCTCCCTGAATTCAACCACACCACCAAAGCTTCAAGGTTGGCCAGATTACTGTCCTTCCAGTATTTCTCAAAACCACTATTTTAACTGCCAGTCAGCGCTGATGGGGAGAGAAAGAAAAGAACAGCTGAAGTAATTTTGCTTCACTTTCCCATATTTTTCCCCCCAAATATCTCAATCTAATAAAGTAGCAGTGTTTTTTATTATTCCAAAAGAAAGCTGTGTTCTCTAAATATTTTCAGCACTTTGTAACTCTCCAAACTTCCAACATTAAGAGCACCATGTAATAACATGAATATTGCTAAAAACTGTGGAGTTGCAGAAAAATCGGATAGCCCCTATTCTTTTCTATAGCACTAGTCTAATCTGTTAAGTATTAGACTATATTAGTATCTGGGGAAAATCTTGACTAAATGGGCCAAGATTTGCAGCCTTTGCGTAGAGATGCTCTGCATATTTGAAGGGTCTTTAAACTCCAGGTAACCTCAGATTTTTTTTTTTTAAATTGCTAACTGATGCAGGGAGCTGCAAGAGTTCAGTGTAATGTAATGGAAAAATTAAAGCACGATCATGTCCCACAAATAATACCATTTCGTTTCTAAATCCCTTTGGTCACAGATATCATCATAAGAAATGACAGAGAAGTGGCCCACAAAAAGAAAATGAGGCAAACCTACTGGATTATCTTAATAAAAATAAAGAAATAGTAGTCTGATAGAAGGCCTAGTCAACTGCTTAGTAACATGGATACCTAAAAGTAAATAATGAATATTCAGTAATGTTAAAAATAATGAAAAAAAGTTATCAAAATGTGAGTAATTCAAATGGTGCTCCTTTATAGAGCGCTAAGTTTTTGTTGTTCATCTAGAATCTGATTTTGATGTTGCTTGCATTGCTGTATACAGTTGGTTTAACTTTATTAAGTTTGGCTATCTCTGATTACGGTTTGTGTAAATTAGATTTAAAAACTGGTTGACCTTCAGTGTAACAGGGGTAGAATGTAACAAGGTTATTGCCCTTGGAGATTTCCATACGGTGATAGCACGTGAAATTCACTGAGGGCAATTTACAGTTGTTGTGTGATGGGGAGATTTCTTGTTTCTGACTGGAGTCTTGGGTTCTAGGTTCTCACAAGATTGTTGTGTGGAAAATGCACTATATTTGCCATTGTGGCTTACCAATTTTTTCCTACCAGGTGGGAAAGTCAGGTATGAACAATATGGGAACAGGAAAGAAAAGGAATTTAAATTTGATGGATTTCCCTTTCTGCTCTGTAATTGTTCCTGTGTGTTCAAAGAAACTACTTCTAGGCTATGGTTTTCTGCTTCTGTTGCTATTCAGGCATAGTTTTTAGGGCATAATTTTTCTGTTGAGAGCCATTCCTCCTCCAACAGAGGGATATCAATCTACCATAAGTTACAGCTTTCATCAGAACTGTGATCTGTTTCCTGTGTTTTTCTCTGGTGTCATCGCAGTCCCTGAGTATTTCTCAGTATTTCAAAAACACTGATTTTGGCAGTATGTTGAGTTTCTCAAGACACAGAAGCTTTAATTATATTGTAAATTATATTCTCTGGAGCCCTGCGTTCTGCATCGTCATTCTTTGAAACATGGCGAATTATCTCTTATGAGCGTACACACTATTTGATAAAGAAATTCTTTTTATAAGTATTCTTTTAATGTTTGGTCATGCCAAATATTCCCTTCTGTGTCAAAGAGAACTAAGCAGGAGACTGGAAGCTTATTATCGTCTGTAAAAGCCAGCTACAATCTCCCAATTTTTATTACATCAATACAGAATAATTCCATACCTTCGGGTACAAGTTCTGCTGTTCTAGTAATAATGAAGCCAGTATAAGCACTGACAGGTTCGGTAGATCTGCTTTTAAAATATTATATGCTAGCCTTAATGAGAGTGACAGGACTTAGCCCCTCCTTAAGAAGAACTCTCCCATGCTTCGTTTTGTAAGTTTGCTTCATTATCAGCTCTGCAATCTCTTTAGGGTAATGCTGGTCTTACTGATCTCAACACGTTGTCAAGTTTATCTTAAATAACACGATGTAAAACTCTTAAGAATACTGGATTTTTTTCTAAGAAATCTTCAAAATCTTCACTTTAGCTTTTTATTTTTGTAGTTGGTAGCTGTCCTTGTAAGGAATATTTGCAAGCATGGGACATGGAGTATGCATGATATTTTAGGAGAACTGGAAGCTGGAATCCATCACTGGTGTGAATTTTGCTGCATGAGCCCATTTCTCTAACTTGTAAAGCTGCTGCCATATCTATATTTAAAGTTTCTTCATCTGTATAAACAATCCTTTAAACACTGTCATAGTCTATCAGGGCAAAATGTCAGAGTAATATAGGCAGATGAAAAGCAGGGCTCCTACTAATACTTGCAGAGATAGTTGATCATAAAACTTAATAAATAGTGTTCCTGTGATGAAATTGTTACAGTGTTAAAACTAGCCTTTTTTTCTTCCAGTTACATGTACCTCATTTGTAAAGAATTGTGTTCATCAGGTGTACTTTATGCTACATTGCATCACACAGGGGCTTTATACTTCGTTTCCCTGTTGTTTTTCATTTTGATTTCCTCTCGTTTAAAAAAAAAAGTTATCACTACTTTTAAACGACCTATGCATTAATAATTGACACTCCTTCCTTTAGAATCATCCCTAAAGATTGTAAGAATCTGTCATGTTTCACTGTGTGTCTTTTATTCCTGTAGCCTGGATCCATATTCATTCTTTCATCAGTCAAAACTGAGATTTCTAAAGTAAAATGAGAAGCAGTGGGGAAAAAACTAAATGATATAAAAATAGGTTGAAACAAATCCATTTTCATGCTTTTTCTCCCATTGTTAAAATAAAAGAGCCTGTAATGAGCTCAGTGCGAATGCTTCCCAAGTGGGAAGATCGCAAAAGCGACCACAAGCTCTAATGCAGCTGTCTGCTCTCCTAACCATGGGACTGCTGCTGCCTAAAAGCTGGGCATAGCTTGTGTCCTGATATTTTCCAGCTGTCCCTGTTTGCCATAATGGCCATTTGGGTCCAGAAGCAGTTGAATAAAACTTAGAGAAACTCAGGCTTTAGTCAGATACTCTGAAGGCAGCATAAAACAGTCCTACCGCTGGCTTTAACTCCACTTGAAGCTGTCCATCTCTCTATGAAACGTACATGATAACAACATGAACCTCATTGCTTATTGAGATAAAAGGGAGAAGTATGTAAAACGGTCTCCATCAGCTACAGGCTGTGCATGGAGCAAAATTTAGCTTGTTCCAAGAAAGCAGCATAGAAGGATAGTAAAAAACTCACAAACAGTCTTGGAGAAAAACACAATTCATCTCAACTTAATGAAATGAGGGTGAGTGAACATGGTGCTACCTGTTCAGTAATTCTGCAGTATGGAGAATATATATTTCTTCCTTTTAAAGTTTCTTAGGAGAACTTTGTATTCAATTTCAGGTTTAATCTTTCAGCCATATATGTATTAAACTTCTTTTTTTTCACACTTGATAACAACATAGTTCCAAGATGAATACATATTAAAAACCCTTTTCTCTATCTCTTGAGTGACTCCTCTCTCCCCATTTATGCTGTCTGTTTAGCCCCCTGGAAGGCTTAGGTGGTTGTTTCTGAGATTCTGTGACACTGATTTCCTTAGCTAAAGGTCTCCTTATTAAGAGCTCCTCCACTTTCCCATGTGAAGTCCTCAAATTCAGATTCTGCCTTTACTAATCCATGGTCCTGCCTTGCCTCCCCCTCAGCCATTTTCTAGTCTATTCGCATTCTTATACCTCCCATCATCTCAGTATCTGAGCAGTTTTCAGAGGTGAGTGGTATGGTGAATGTGTGGCTTATTCTTTCACTCTTGTTCTAAAAATTAATTTTTTTTTTTGTTTGGGTTTGGTACAACACCAACAGTTGTTGAGAGACAACAAGAGAATAGACACATTATACAATACCAGTCTTATGCTAAACAAGATGAGATCAATTTCTCTTGCATTGAAATAGAGGATGATAAAGAGATACATTTTTTGATTACCCTCACTTCGTATGGTCAGATCTTTGGCAACCCTTTAACAGTTCCACCTCCTGCAAAAATTATTTCCACTGTGGGATTTCTTAGTACTAGCAATGTTGAATCTGATTTTCACCCTTGAGATAATTATGTAAATAAGGTGATGGCATTGTACTGAGTGCTATGGAATTGCAGAGCACTTGATGTTAGACGGGATCACTGAAGATTTCCCAGTGCAGCCCTTTCTCAAACAGGACTAGTTAGAGCAGGCTGCTCAGGACCTTGTCCAACCATGTTTTAAATATCTCCCACTGTACAACCTCTCTGGGTTATCTGTTCCAATATCTGACCACTCTTGGCCATTTTTTTTCTCATATATTTAAGTGGGATTTATGCTATTTCAACTCGTGTCCATTGACTAGATACCACTGAGATGAGACTGGTTCTGTCTTCTTTACCCCCTCCCATCAGGTATTTATACATATTAATAAGATCTTCCCCTGAGTCTTTTCCTCTCCAAGCTCAACAGTCCCAGCTCTCTCAGATACTCTAGAGATACTCCAGTCCCTTAATCAACTTCATGGCCTTTCACTGGATTCTTTTCAATATGTTCATGTCTCTTGTACTGGGGAGCCCAGAAGTGAACATGGAACTCCGGTTGTGTCTCATCACACTCCTGATGTGTCTCATCAGAGATGAGTAGAGGGAAATAATCACCTCTTTTGACCTGCTGGCAACACTCCTCCTACTGCAGCCCAGAAGGCTGTTGACATTCTTTATGTAAGGAAGGTTTAAAAAAAATCCCTGTAGTCCTTAGGAAGGCATAGCAGAAAGTTGAAGTCTGATGTGCTCACAGTAGCCTATGCTGTTGAGAGAAGAAACTGTTAGATGTAATTTTTGTCTTTTGAGCTGATGACTTCATGCCTGAGTGATTAATATTGTTGTAAATCCACCAGGAGATGACAGAGGTTGGTACCTAGTCTTTCAGGTTATTGTAGAATCAACAGTCAAATGGAGAGTAAATCAGAGATTCGGTCCTACTTCCAGATTATGGACTGAGGTGATGTATTGGGATTGGTTGAGGCAGAGTTAATTTTCACCGCAGCAGCCCTCATAGTGCAGTGCTTTGTATTGGTAGCTAGAAAGGTGTTGATAACACACCAGTGTTTTGGCTACTGCTGAGCAGTACCCACACAGCATCAAGGCTGTCTCTCCACCATTCCTCCCTCACCAGTAGGCTGGGGGTTGGCAAGATCTTGGGACGTGACATGGCCAGGACAGCTGACCCCAACTAACCAAAGGGCTATTCCATTATTCCATAGCATACGACATCTGCCCAGCAATAAAAGGTAAGAGAAAGGAGGAGGATGGGTGCAGGGGGCATTTGTTATTACAACGTTTGTCTCATGGAGCAACCACTATGGGTTCTGAAGCCCCACTTCCTGGGAAGTGGCTGGACATCACCTGCTGATGGGAAGTAGAGAATAAATCTTTTGCTTTCCTTTGCTTTCACGTGTGGCCTTTGCTTTTGCTTTATTAAACTGCCTTTATTTTGACCCACAAGTTTTTTTCCCGTCTTATTTTCTGCCCTTGCTGTCCTACTGAGGAGGGGAGTGATAGACCGGCTTCATGGGCACCTGGCATCCAGCCAAGGTCGGCCCACCACAGGTGACTACTCTGTATTCTTTTCTTAAATGAATCTTCATGTGTCTTCAGACTGTTTGAAGTACTATTATGTGCCCACCAGCATAGTCTTTCTTACCATGCATCACTTCTCCATGCATAAGGTGCAATTGTCCAACCACAGCACCACTGGGATAGCGTGATGTGCATGCATGCGATGAAGGTTAAGTAAAGCCAAAGTTTTCTTATGTGGCCGGACATTTGTTGAGCTTTCTTACAGCCAATTCTAGGCGGTGTTCCAGTTAACATTCTCTGGTAGGCAGTGGTTTAACTTGCCCCCTAAACACTGTGGAAAGTTTCAATCTGGTAAAATACTCCTGTTCTGAGTTGGAAAAGCATAGATCAGTCAGAAAAACCTCAGATATATAAGTGGCTACATTCTCCTAGCATGGGAATTTTGTGCTTACTTTCAAGAACTGACACACTCATATGGTAAATACTCGGCATAATTTAACCACACAGTAAAAAAACCCAATTCTTCATGAGCTTTAATGTTATTTTTAAAACATTTTCTCATTTGTTGTATTTAAGGGTGGAAAAAACAAGCTGTCTGTTGGTACCATTAGTTTAGCGGTAACAACAGTGTGACATTTCCTTTCTCTAATTAACCTGGTGACAGATAATTGGCATCCATTTTAGTGAATAGTAGCACATTGTTAGCCTGTATAGGAAGGTCAAGTGAGAGAGTATTGATATTGGAGTAGCTACAGGATGAAAAGAGATTGAGTGGACTGGAAAAGAAGGTATTTAACTGTCACTGTGCAATGAGCAGTACTTGTTTATCCAGCTAATTTTTGTGATCAAAGCAAGTATGAAGTGGCAGAAAAATAATGCTGATTTTTGTCTGGCCTTTAATTCTGCTCCTTATATCTCTGTGCCCACCTTTTTCATGAGAATCTTAAGTTTCTATGTGAGTACTTGTGACATCTAATTCTTGAGACAGTATGTAACTGTATCAGGTTTGTTGGCCACAATTAACACATTGGTTGAATTCAAACATCTGGAAAACGCAAGTACCATGAGTGGACCCTGGGTACTTCACCGGTACATTAGTTATGATATTTTTGGCAACATTTACCAGATGCATGCTCACAATTTAAAAAAGTTTTCTACTTTTAAGGATTTCTCCGTTATATGCAGATGTTGTAGAAATTAAATTAATGCAGTCAATGATTTCTCTTTCTTTTGGGAATCCAGCTGCTGCACATGATTTCTCTGAAATCCTGTTAATGAGATGGCTGTACATGAAATTAATAACTCTCTGTCAAGCATAGCCTCTAGTGGTTTTTGTTAGACACTTTGGATTTTGGTGTAGCTGCTTCTGGAGTACTGATTTATCCAAATAATTTTAAGTTTATTTTTGAGTTTATTTCAAAGGGATTTTTTCTGTACAACAAGAATACAGTGACATTATTTTGCTTATTCCATTATATAAAAGAGAAATGGAGTCCTTGCATATATTCTTTCCATCCTTTCATTGAAGTATCTTTCCACGGAACAGTTTCTTAAATTGGGGAACTCTTACTTCACTTTTCATTTAGTTAAACATCTCAAGTACATGAAAACAGGTGATACTGACTTCACTCAAAATATCATAGGTATGCTAGGGACTCAAAAGACTATTTGCATGGCTCATTTAGAAATGGAATTAAAATGCAGTCCTTGCATCCTCTTTAGGAAGAAGTTCTTGCTGATAAAACTGGGTTTTAGTTTATGCCTAGAGACAAGATGTAAAATATGGGCTTTGTTAAGCTTCAATTTCAAAAAGTAAGGCCAAGTTTTCTAATGAAAGTGTTTCCATTGCCTTTGGCAGGGAAGAGAATCTAGTCCTATGCTTGTACAAAAAATAAATAGTAGCAATGAGCAAAGTATGTAGTCGTATTGATTAGCAGGCTGATCTTGCTTAACTGCTTGTAAACATTTAGAATATGGGTGTGGCTGAGGCAAAACTACCTCTATTTGAAAATGTGGCCCTTTTGAAAGTGGTGGACAGTTTTTATGATAATATGTATTGCTACTGCCGATATAAAATATAATGAGTGTTGACATTATTGCTTGTAACTGAACAAAAATGCTGCAAAGAGAATAGAATCACTGCTATCATTGTACTCATAATGACATTATTAAGAAGAAGCATCAGAAGGAGTCAACCAACAAGTGAACTGTAAATGATGATTCAAGTGTTTTGTAAAACTTTGAGCTGGGAAGAGTGTGAGGTTGGCATTTGTCTGAAGACCTCCCTAATAGGCAATCCCTAGGAAGATCCCTAAATGTATCTGATGTTTGTGGTATCTGGATTCCTTTACCTCAATGAGATATCTGTCTTTCCATGCCCTTGTTTGTTACCTCTGCAGCAGTTTACATCTCATTTATGTTCTATATATGGCTAACGTAAGCCACACCAGAACGGCAGTTTCATACCCCCAAACTATTATCTCTTAAATTTTACGACTTTGAGTTCCCATGCATGCCCAGACTCTACCAGATCAAGCTGAAGAATTTACAGAGAGAAAGGAACTTTACAAACCAATTTTTAGTATTTTTAATAAACAGACATTTGAATGTCTGCAATGCTTTGACCCTGTGCTTTGGTTGAGGATTAGGTGTCTGAAGATTTTTGTCAATGGTCTGTTGCAGAGGCCAACAGAGATCAGCCTCAAGCTGCTGCTTTGGCTGGAATGCTGCTGTTCAGTGCCCACTGCCCACCAGCAGCAGCCTCTGCCTCCAGAAGCAGGACTGGTCAGTCTCTGCTGACTCAGATGTACAGATCCTAGGACTCTAGCAAGTTTGTTTGGGGCAGTGTAGACCTATCCCAAAATACTTCAAGTCTTCCATTTCTGTGTGTCCTTGTCATTTAGGAAGTTTGAGTACCTGCAGCATCCAATTACAGTGTAGTGGAGGAATGTCTTTATTATACTGTCCACATTCTTCAGTAGATTTAGCTGAGCAGCTTGTTTCTATTCCTCCGTTTCTCTGTCTGCACAACTTCTGCTAGTGGTAACAGAAATTGCATGATTATATGAGATAGATAACTGTAAGTGACATCACATTATCCTTGAGCAAAACCACTAGCTTTACAAAGTTAGCTGGAAGAATTACAACTGATAATTTTTGATCTGTCAATTGAGCTCTGGAAAAATAGCAACTAACCCAAAATGATCAGAAAAGTTTAGAAAAAATTTTGGACTTGTGTCTTCTTTTGAGGATCACAAAATTTATGAAGAGAGCTTTGAAGTGTCCCTGAGAGAGAAATGTAAGTGTTGTCCTTGTTGTATAGTTAAGAAACTAAAACAAAGAGGGCTTGTGAATTACGTAATGTTTCTCAGGGAGCCTAAGGCAGATGCCAAAATAGAATCTAGTTGCCTGATTTCCAGAGTGATGCTTTAGTCCTGGGACTCAACCTTTCTTTTTTTTTTTTTTCTGCATGGCCATTTATTGCAGTTCTGTCAGAAAGACTGTTTCCATACAAAATGGAATGTTAGTTTTGCAGCCATGGTGCTGTAGTAGAGAATAGCTAGACTAAGGATTTTGTAAGTATGCTTTTTAGGAGGGCAACAAAATCAACTCTACAACTTTTTACAGAATGTTCTGCCTACAAGGGTAGGTATATAAACACCAGGTTTTGTTCAAGTCATGCAGAAGTTATAAGGCAATTTAGTCAATGGTGGAAATGAAGGAGCAACCTCAAGATACAGTGTTTATGTTGGCAAAAGAATATCATTACCTCTACCATGTTAGGAGAGTATTTTCATCTGCATTTCACTGCAAGAGCAAAATTTGACATACATTTGACAGGTTTTCGATCGGCAAAAAGTAACGTGTTAGCAAGTCAATACCACTGAGAGACCAATCTGATGCCTGATCTGACAGCAAGACAAATTGTTCCAACCCCCAAATCTACAACAGGAGCTGAAACTAAATTTGCAAGTGAGTTATATGTCTTCAAGAACATCATATACAGCGGATTTGCTTGCTGACATTGACATTCTTGCCTTAATTTCCACCCAAGACTAAACATGATTTTTTTTTTTTCTGCAAGATCACTCATAAGCGGTTAGTCGGAAACAGAAGTATTATTAAATATGTTATTGGTTTGGCAGCATTCTGTGATTTTAATTATTTTTGAGACCTTTCAGTCTCAGAAATATGCCATTACCAATATGACTTGCATAGCTTACCATTCCAAAAAAATCATAATTTGTGAGACTAGTAGACAGGGATGCTTTATACTCTTCCTCCCTGTAGTCAAAAGCAAGCAAATACATTTAACTTGACACTTTAGACAAATTCCTTCTTAGCGCATTTCCTTAATTTTTTTATATTGTCTTCTCTTTTAGAGTGTGAATGTTAAATAGGAATAGAAAGTAGAAAAAGACACAAATGCAGCAATGACTAGAGATGCTAAACAGAACTATAGTGAATCTATTTGAACTGCTTGCAACTAGAAGCGGCTCCTGGAGAAACCTAACAGTCAAGACAGGTCTTTCAGTTCTGTACTGATATTTCTTGAAACTCCATTTGATTAGGTTTGATGGATTGGTGTGTTGCTTATCCAGTAACAGGAAGTCCCTGCATGGTGACGAATGGGTTTAATCATTTCCTTCTCCTTCTTTTTTGAATTGTTTCTTTTTTTTTCTTTTCTCTTTTTTTTAAAAAATTTTCTTTTTCTTTTTCCTTCTTGGTCAGCTGTCCAACCTCTGCTTATTTTTGCGTGCTCTTCTCTCCAGTTGTACCAGCCAAACATCAGCTACAATGTTGAAACCCTTTGCAGGTTCACCTGGAATTGCATTTCCCATCTCCGACTTCCTTCTGAAAAAAAAAAGGCATGCAACATAATATGATAAATAAAATTAAAATAATTAAGAAAGTTATGGCATCACGTTTCAACCAACTCATTGGATACCCACTATAGATATGCAGGATTTTTTTTTTAATCAATAATGTTTCAGTTTGCTTCACAGCCAAAGGACTGATTAGATGTTTCAGAAGACAAAAGAGTCTCTTTAATGGTTTTCTGGTCCTGATCGAGTCATGATAATGAACACTGTGTGCAAAGATGGTTCTGACACTCCTCTTTGAACAGGAGTTATGCCAGAATTTAATCATGGGCATGAGGTCACAAGGTTTCAATGTTTTATTTACTAAAATGCCCTTTAACATTTCTGTACCACAAATAGCAGCCAGTGCCTAGATCTCAGGAGAGCATCACCTTTGTTATTCATCAATAATATACTTCATTCAATTCACAGTAAAAGGGTGAGAGTTCTAATATATTGTTATATTTCTTTGTAAGGCAACCTTAGCAGTCATTTGACCACTGCAGAGCTCTCTGCTTTGTGCTGGGTGACAGAGTGCATATTTTTGATGCACGTGGTTTTATTGCATTAATGTTATAATTATACCTTCAGTTAGCACCTCTCACTTTAACATACTGTTTTAATATAGGAAAACCTACAGCTTTGGCCATGAGTGTGACTCTGTTCAGACTTTATACCACTAGTGTATGTGCCATGGTATCATCCCATGAGACGGAATTGTGCCAGGCTTGCCTCGGGGATGCAAGGAAATGGTGATCAACTAGGGCTGCAACACTCTCTTCTGTGATGGTCCTCATGACCAAGAAATGTCAGTATTACACTAGTCTGTCATTGCCTAGGAAAACATGTGAAAAGGATGTGTCTTCAGTGTCTCTGATGTTTACCAGTTCCACAGAGCAAAGGAGCATGACCTTGTAGTCTTTCTTAGGAAAAAAACATTGAAGGGGAAGCTCTCACTCTGGGGCAGACTTATCAATATTACCTTTCAGAACGGACCCAACAGACCTTCAGACACAAATCTTAGTTCATCATTTTTGGTGATTCGGACTGTTGGGGCAGTGTTGGTGTTAATTGCTTATCGATCTGTGTTTTGTTCATTTACTTTTTGTTTTGATGTTAAACAGAATTGGTATAATGGTAAAAGAAACAACTATTTTTTGTTCTCTTTTTCTCTGTAATTTTTTCCCAGTACCATGAACTTTCAAACGCCCCACTGAAAAAGAGAGTGGTTAACCCTGCTTTTGTGCTTAGGTTCCTGCCATCAGCATTGCTCAAAAAACTTCTGCAACCCAAAACAAAGTGGCTCTTATTTCAGGGTTCCAGTATTCAATGTGACATAGTCATGTTTTATTGTTTAAATTTGTTGCAGTGTAGCATCAGCACTTCAGAAACAGTTAACCCTGACACCAATACACATAAAAATAGAAGACAAAGAGAAAAGTGGGCCATAGCAGACTGATAAGCAGCAGGAATAGTTAATAGGGCTCTTCTGATGGTAAGTGTATGGACTGCAAAATATATTATTTCATGCAGCAATGACTGAAGGTACTTCTGTTCATTAAAGTATTTGTCTAGAAAGAAAGATTTACATTTTCATGCTATAAACTGGATTCTGTCAAGAGATCTAAAACCAAACTGAATTGTTTGAGCCCTTTAGTCACTTTGAATAATACGGTACTGAAGTCAATAAAATCATGCTTGCAGACTACTCCATATGCTTTTGCTTCATTGCTCTGGGATTCGTTGTATATTAAGGATTCATTTTCTAAAAAACTCCATTAGTCTAGGTTACATGAACAGCACATTTAGTTTCCATACCCAGTAAAAAACAACATTATAGTTTGTTATTAAAATCCAGGATTTTCCTTTTTTCTTTTCTTTTTTTTTTTTTCATTACAGATTAATCTCAGAGATCTTGGGCAGCTCTACAAAATCCGCATTGGCCATGACAACACTGGCAATGATCCCAGTTGGTACCTGGAGGAAGTCAGACTTGAAAGAGTAGTCCCTCTTTCTGATGAAGAGATTTGTGTTCCCATTGAGTGCTGGCTTGCAGAAGACAAGGGTGAAGGTGATACGTGCAGAGAAGTGGCAATAAGAAACCCCACAAAGGAGCTTTTGCCATGTATGTAACTTAGATCATGTGTTGACTAGTCAAATCCTGTGAGTATATGACAGTTTTTCGTGTTTCTTCCAGGGCAGACTGCCAAAAGTCAATGTAACCATGAAACAATCCCTTCCAGATACTTTCTAGTTCCACAGAAGTGGGAAGTGATCATTTTACCCCACTCCTCCCCAAAATCAGAATAATAGCTGTGGCCACAGCATCTTACCCCTATAAAATTTTTGATCTCTTAAAGTGCCCCTAAATCACTGGCAAATATTGCTCTTTAGAGCAGCACATCAGGCAGGAAAGGCATTACCAAGGTATGCAACATCATGTGATATCAAGTTTGATATCATCCTTTCTTGTGCTGCATAAAATATTCTTTACTAGTAATCCATCATCTTAATCACCGCATGTGTGTTTTCCAAATCAGACTGAAGTCACAGCCATTCCTATAGAAATTGTTAGCTGCAGGGTGGCACTTTGGTACTTCAAAGTTTACCACAGCTTTGATGCACTTTGTTCTCTTCCAGTGAAGTGGGAAATAGCCCATTGTATAAAGTTGGTTTTTAAAAAGTCATGGGCCTCTACAAAGGAATAGGGAGCCACAACAATCATTTAGCATGATGAGTTTGTTTTTATAGAATTCTCTTTACATTAGCAGAATGACAGTGATGCAGCTGATAGACATCTGACAGCGGTAGGTCTTATATAGACAGGTGCTATCATTCAGGCAAACTGTATTCAAAATGAAGCAGTGAATATTGCAAGGAATCAGTGATTCAACATGAAACAGGGTCATCGTGCACTTAGTGACAATCGAATAATTTCAGAAGAAAATATCAAACAAGTGAAAAACCTTAACTCAAAAGAATATAATTCTCTGAAAAAAGCATCAAGGCTGGTGATGTGTGAATGTTTTCTGTGGGTTTTAAGGCCAAAGAGATCTCTATTACAGAGGCCAGAATATGCTGAGAAGCACATATGTGCCAGTTCACCTTTTCTCTCTGCTCTTTTTTTTTTTTTTTTTTTTTTTTTAAATTTAGTTAGTTAAACA